>BJKM01000165.1:0-615000 GCA_015082035.1 Chaenogobius annularis | reverse complement strand
AAAGGTACACTGTGCATTGTAGAAATAACTCGAGTAGCCCGAGAGTTTGTATAAAAACACAGGAGTGGGTTTTCCCCCTCAGTACAGAACTCGGAGACATGAACTCTCAGCACATTGTGGAATTGTCCATTCAAGTCTCGTTTTCGGGAGTCTTATACCTTTAACGAACTATCGCCAAAGGAATGTGAACAAAGATCCATGCAATTTCCCTATTAGTATGTAAGAAGCCTGGGGGAGGGTCCGCAACAGGCTTGTCTCCATGGAGATGCTTTCGCTTTATTGGAAATGCTATGGCTTTCTGTCATTTGGATTGCTAAAAATACCTTGAAAAACTGAGATCTGGGTCGCCTCTCCGCAGATCTGACCTGTAACTTGGCCTGATAGCATCACCTGCTTGTCTCCACGGATATAGATAAGATTAATACCAAGAACAACGTCTCTAATGATTCCAATGATCCAATGTTCAGCGTAATGCCTACAGACCGACAGAGCAGCTGTACATGCTACACTATGACAGCTACGCCTCATTTACCAACTACTGCACGTCTGCCATTTGGCCATTTTACACTTTCCAATTTACAGTGAGCAGCCTGCGAGCGTCAGGGGCACTTCTGGTACTCAATAGAGGGTTTTTAAATCACAATCAGGCAATTGCACGTGTATAAAATTGTATATTTTGATTAAATGTTCAATAGATAAGACTGCGGTGAAACTTGGTTCTATTCAGAGTTTGTATCCAGCCTACCTGTACTGTAGGAGACTTGCAGAATCCTCCCTGTCCTACACCCATCTATTCTCTGTTCTTCTTTATAAATCTATAAAGCCAACATGCTTTCTCCCCTTGGTGTATTCAACAAAACTATACACTGGCAGAAGCGGCGCGTGCGGACTTTTATACAGTCGACAGCTTCAGTTTATGATAAGCAAAGTTGAAATCCCGTTCCAAATAAAGTTCTGGCCTGTAATTTTAGGCCCCAGTGTCGATGTCTGATTATGTTTTGGGTTCACCTGAATCAAGAAAATGTTAAATTCCATCTTGATCTTGATTCCATCTTGTCAAAAATAAACTCCTTGTGTATTTTTGATGCAGCTGATGTAACTCAGCCTTTATTTGCTTCAGTTATGTCAAAACAGTTTTATTTTTACTCCCAAACTATCAAAAAATAAACTCAGACTTACATTTTGTCATTAGTTGCGATCACATTTTGCAGTTCCGTAAACTTTTTTTAACCTCTGAAGATCAAACCTCTAGTTTAGAGATGTTTTCAAAGGCGGTGAATCCAACAGGGCATTAAGACAACATTCATGACAGACGACACTAACATCAACACCATTCCCTTGTCTCGCTCTCCATGTTGGTGGGGTGGCGGTATTTATAGCGGCAGTACATGGGGGCCTTGCGGGTACTCAGCAGGGAAGCGTGGGGACTTTCTCACACCTGTTGGTACAAAACCCTGCCTGGTTTACTGACTCTGCTGGATAAGATAGTGGACCACACCAAAGCCAAGGGAGTCCATTAACCACGGAAGAAAATAGCCCTAATGGAAGCCTTATCTTTAGCTCACTCTGGTTCGGCACAGCTCTCCATGGTAAAGAGTGATTGGAGCTCCGGAGACCTCCACAGTTCTGCAGGGCGGTATAAGTGCTGCTTAGTGTAGAATTTGGAGTAATGTAAGCATATTTCCAGAGCCTAAAGGTTGACGTTATGTTACAGAAGCTTTCCTCAAATCTTTGCACATTTTCAGCTTGTTTTCCAACAGTAGCTAATTGCCAGGATAGTGCCCCAGTTGATTGGGAGAGGAAAACAGGAGTGATGACACATGCTTTGAGTTATAGCTGGTAATGGGGCCATAGAAAACACATTTTTAACAACTAACAAGGATTCACGAATGACTCTCTGTGCGATGTGTGTGTTCCTGTGCTCCCAGGGCCAGCACCTTAACAAAGCAAGAGGGAAATCATTTGGCCTAGAGACAAAATGATAATACAGTATACCATTGGAATATTTAAAAATAACCCACATAGACACTGCGATTTGGCGTCAGTTTGATGGACAGTTTGTTTGAATTTGAACATGTTTTGCGAGTGACAGAAAGGTTCTTAACTTTTATTAGTTCAGGAAAGCGCTGATGCCTCTGGAGCATACTTCGAGCAGCCTGGAAGAAAACCATTACGAAAAGATGGTTGACACAAACTGAACTAACAATCAATAATAATTGACACACACACAAAAAAAGACTGGACATTTTTGACAGACTTGGGACTAATTGGGACAGCTACTGCATGTCGACACATTTAGGACTGTTTGGATGTCTTGTGCCACTTGTGTTTGTATGTTCCCTCTCTGCGTCACGTTCTCTGTTTTGTTAATATTGTATAAAAAATGATTTAGCTATTTGTGAAAACATATATATATATATAATGAGTTAATAATAAGTTTTTTTATGGCAAAATGAGTTTTGGTCTCATTCTCTAGACCCTGCTGCTTCTATAGTTATTATTGGCTCCATCTTTTGCCAATAAGAAAGATTTTTACTGCTAAAAACGCTTCCCATCTGCATGTAATCGCAAGTGTTTTTCTATTCTCTTGAAAATTAAATGTGCAGATTGCTGTTGTCTTTTGCTTGTATCTTTGAGTATGTAGAAAAGCAATACATAAGTTGAATGTATTTATATTATTATGGCTGTACTTGCCATTTTATATTTGGTAGAAGGGATTGTGAATATTGCTATGACACATTTCTTCTTGCCTCCTCTGTATCTAATGTTTTTAATCTTTCCACCTGGAGTCCTCTGTAGGTTCATTTGCATGACCACCTAAGACCTTGCTGCTAGGACTGGAGCGCTCCTCAAATCTGATTGTGAGGGCTCTTTCCATTAGACCGAGGAGCTCTTCACACCCGTGCCTCGACTGCTAAGACAACCACCTATGTTTTTTCCCAGTATGTGATGTGCTTGATTGTATTCTGGCGCTCCTGGCTCTCCGTACTCAATATATGGGGTTTTCATCAGCTAAGTGAATCCAATAATGGATCTAACAGAGGTGTGGGGAGAGGGGCCACTCAGAGTAGTGTTAGGGCCCGTTTTTTCTTACGGTGGAGTTATACCTGATGTGCCGAAACCAGAGGCAAATTAGGTGAAAGTCTTGCGTTTCATCAGGGGGGTGCTACATTTTACAAGTTTATATGTAGGTGGAAGATACAAATCATTTCCAGTCAAGGTGAGACACTGCAGGTGAATAGAACCAGATCTTCTCAAGTTTATTCACATAAATGTAACACATTAAAAAAAAGAAAACATTTAAAGGAAAAATTGCCTAAATTGCATATATTTGGAACATATATACATCTGAAAAATGGATAAAGCGGGTGCAAATTTCTTGATTTATTTTGTTGACGTATTAGATACAACAACAAGTAGAGGGGTGATTTTTAATAACTAGAATCAGAGAAAATATTTAAATATCACTTCATTTTTGGGGTGAAATATTCTATAAATCAGGCTTAGAATTAGATATAAACAAATCCAAATGTATGATCCACCAAAATCTTGTTAAGTACAAAATGTTTGGTGTGTGAAGGTGCAACTTTAAGGGGTGATCTTCATGTCCCTACGTGAGCCAAATGCTTTTTGGGAAAACAGCTTTTGAAGTTACATTACAATGTCCCGTGTATCGTGAGTGGATTAAATGACATAGACTAATAACACATTTTTAGGAGCAGATTGGATAATGTTGAAATGTGACAATGCTAAAGTCTATATCTTGAGAGAGCAAATTGACCAACATTTTGACCAATTCGTTTTTTGGTTTTTTTTCTAAAGTAAAATCTGTTTTTTGCTCCAGTTCCGATATATGGCAAAAGCATCTATCCAGGTCAAAATAAAATCACAGTACTTTCTCTGCATCTAATTATAGGGCGTTTTACTCCCCGGCGAAGCAGGAAGTGCACCGTTAGCATGCTAATGATTGTTAGCTTTACAGTGACGTTAAAACTTGCTCTGGCCTCTGAAAGCTCTGAAAAGTGCTTGTTCACTCATCGCGGTGAATAATTTGGATGCTAGGAATGCATTACTGAAGTGAACAATAAGTGGACCGCTGCTGTTTTTTTGTTTTTTTTCATGTTTTAAGAAAAAGCTGCAGCACTTTTAAATTAAAACTGCTTCAAGCTAACTCTGAACTTCAAAAATCGACATAAAAAAGTAATAATAAAAAGAGTAATTTTCTTTTTAGGATAGTCTCACATTTTAGGCTGCCATGTAACAACACAAATGTTTTTACCTAAGCTGCAATCTCTGTTTAGATGTGAACGGACCATGCGTCTCTGATGGGCTAATCCGTCCGTCAGTCCATGGGAGATAAAAACCAAGGCCCAAACTACGTCTTTATATGGTATAGGAAAAGCATGTAGTCTCAGTTTCAAATAATTAGAGAGAATTTGAAATACCCCAACCCGGAGTGTATTTATAGTCGGGTTTGATTCAATCCCATGTACAAGTAAAAGATTTGTGAACGCTTCAATAAACTATTAGCAGTATGTAAGTCTACTTTTTTCTGACGTAGGAAGTGCTTGGACCTCCTGGCCAACCTGTGACCCGCCTACTGCCTATTACGTCTCATCAAAGCCATTTCATATTCATGGGCACATTCTCAAGAGCATTTTGTATTGATCTGCTCAGAGGAAGAAGCCACTAGTATGTGATCATCTCCTTTTAGCAGCGGAGGTGGTGATTAGGAGGAGGAGTCTGCTCGCGGCTTTCACTCCTAATTGTGTTGTAATCAATCGCTCATCACCGTGAGAGAGCCGCTCCACCATGCACTTGTTTCTTTCTATTTCTGACTACTGCACGGCAAGTTAAGGCCTGTTTGGTCCCAGTGGAAGGAGGCACCAGGCTTTTTCTTTGGTTTGGAACAGGGCAGTGTGTTTATTGTGCTATTAATAAATGTGTCTTGCATTTTGTTGACGATGCAAATACTGTATGATATTCGTATGATGTTTTATTCGTATCAAAAACAGTTGCATTCTAATGGAAGATATGCGCAATACTAACTCCAGCCACCAGGTATCAGTAAAGGAACAGATGTGAATGATGCTAACACAGTAAGATGCACAATACAAACTCCAGCCACAAAATGTCAGTAAAACAGCAGAAAGTTTGTTTTATCTTATTCCGTGCATACGTTTCTGAAAAAATGCAGCCTGGAGGACACAACTGGCCAGGTAAACCAAACCCACCCTACTCACACTCTTGCTCCTGCTTAAGAATGAATCTCCTCCAGTGGACCCTACACTGACCACACTTTAAAATATGTATGTCTACAATTTCTTTAAAATATAATTGGGCATGATTGTCAACTTAATTTTTGATGTAATGTCTGTACATTATTGATGGCCCATGTTGTGTAGTGCTGGCAAAGTGTTTCACCTTAAAACATAATGCTCCTACACCGTAGCCTAGAACTAAAATGAAAATGTATTATTCATTATCACTCTATGATGGTACATGTGTTGAGCTAACAGCTATTTAAAAATCAGCAGATGCAAAATATAGCCATACTACGAGTTATTATCCTTGCAGGTCCTATTCATTCGGTAGTATAGTACATCAACTATTTGTTTTGAGTAACCTGAGCAAGTAAAAAGTAGCTTTAAGCGCTTCCACTTATATTGTAGTTTTACATCCATCAATCCATTATATGTTCATCCCATTTGCACCTGTTATGGTATAATGGCAGAGTGGTTAGCACTGCATGGGGTCTGCATGTCTTCTCTGCGTCACTTGCAGTTGGTAAAATTAACTGACATAGTTTTGGATGGGATTTGTCAAATTTCCATTGGTATTTTATAACTAAAGTGCTTTAAATGATAAAAGACCAAGTCAAGGCCTGTTGATGTATGATATTTTCAATTGAAAGCGTTTTGTTCTAAAACAATGCCACCACTGAATCAAAACCAGTTTTACTTAATGATACAATTCATTAACTACAGTCGCCTTAAATGTCAAGTCACAAAGACAGATAAAACTGCTGACAAATTGGAAAAAGGAAAAACAAATTTCAAAGCCTGAAATGTGACTTGTTTTTGTGACCTTTGAGGCTTCCGTACTCTCTGCACTTTTCAGACTAAATTTAACAAATTCATGAGCTATTATTATGACAGCTGCTGTTTTTAAAAAATGAATAAGACTCAACTATCCACTATTACTACTGCGATCGTTGTCTTCTCCATCGAAGTTAGTTTGCTCTAACAGTAAACTAAAAGGTGTGCGAAATGTGCATTATACCTCGTGCCTTCGTGTTACTGTGGTAAATAGGCTAAACCTGGCAACCCTGGCCAATAGGTTGTATTAATGTAGCATCATAAGATTTTTAAAATGAGCTGAAGGACAAGTCCACATTGTAGTTAATATAATAACTGATTTATCCACATGAAAAGTTAGAAAATCATCACTTGCCCAATAAAAGACAAGCAGATCAACCAACATTCACAGGAAATAAACAAATGGATGAAATGGAAAGAGTCCACTCAAGACAGAATGATGCAGGGGGGCTCATTCAGGATAGGTAGAGGATCTTGCTGGTAGGTTTCATTTTGAATCATCTTCCACCACAGCACCAAACAGCTCTTACATTTGTAGATTTCTAGAAGATGAGGACATTCTCATCTACCCTTTGGATTGCGGCCCAGTTGTTTAACCTGATGGAATCTCCTTGTTTCCTTGCCACATGGTTTTACGTTACAAGCCAAGTCCTCCTTTATAGTTTGAGTGAACAAGCCCATTCTCAGACCATAATAGCATGTCTTTCAGAGGGTGAGACAGTTTGTTTTAAAGTACAAAAATCAATACAGTGGCTGCAGAAGACAAGGGAGCAAAATCTATCAAGACAAACAGGCGAGCTAGCCAGGAGATGCGTCCCTGCTCCGTCCCTGATTGTAGAGATTATTTAAGAAGCAAAAAAAGGAAAATTGGAGGCGATAGCTTGAAGTGATTGGCTGATCTCCCCACAGGATGACCTCAAGTGTTATCCTGCAATGTTTGGAGAAGGGGAGGACGGTGGGCGCCTCATGTCCTACATTGGGCTGATTAGATTAATAAATCAATCTCCTCAGCCCCATCCGCCTTGCCACGTCGCGCTGGGGCTATTTTTATGAAACGGGTTATAGGGGATCATTACGGGAAGTATTTCTCATTATTGACTAAGTGAACTTTGACATTAGGCCTAGGCGATGGCATACAAAGGATTGATCATCGACAGAAATGAAAAATGGTCCGCAGCAGGCACATAATGTTTTCTGAATGTGTCCGACCAAAATGGATTTTTCTCTTTTAATAGTCTGTTATTCTATTGCACGTGTCCATGGCGTAGGTTATATGAGTTATGTAGTATCTAATGTCACTTGTGCGATAAAGGGCCAATGCCTGTATTATTTAGAACAGTTCAAGTACAACCAAGGATCTTTTGTTAGATCATCAGCATTTAGAGTTGCTTCAGTGTCCTTGGGCGAGACATTTCCACCTATTTGCCTGTGTTTATTTTTTGGTGGTCATTAGAAGAGGCAAAAGACACAGCTTATAAACTTGACAAAGGATTCTGTTCTCAATATCCAATTCCCTGTCAATTATACTCTGACTACTTTGCTTTAATTTAAAAAGATTTTCATTCATCTATATTAACGATAAACAGACAAATGACAATTCAAAAAAAAATTGCTAAGTTTTGACTGGTATAATTTCTAATTATATAAGTGGAGAAACAAATGACACTTATTCCCCTAGCCACAGATAAATTAGCTTGAAGTGAGGAGGAAACAAATATTGAAACTAATTGCAAGTATCAGTCATCTTAAACAAAGTAAATATCCAGTCAGTGCCAATGCAGAGGGCCCAGCAAACCGATGGCTCTGGCCTCAAAGTTCAGTCTGTCATAAATCAATGTTATATATTTATATGCTAAAGTCAGATTAGTTTATGTTGAAGCGTGTTGGTGAAATGTCGAAAATGAAAATAAAATCTTTCCGTTGCTGTTTGTCGAGTTAGGGACTTGAATACAGCCACCACAAAACTATAAACAGCTCAGATTCTAAATCAAGTTAAAAACATGTTTTCATTTGTCAGCCCTTACACCCTTATGTGACTTTTCTGTTGAACTGCGAGTAACAACTGTCTGAAATAGTCACAGCCGGTTGCTTCTCCACGGTTCTCATCCATCAGCAAAATGCTTAATCCAAATGCATGGGTGACATACGTTGTGTCCTGTGTGCCTATCGAAGACAGTTGTTTGCCAGTCTTTTTGAAGGGAAGACTGAGGGAATGGTCCCTCACTGATGTGGGATTCCTTAAAAATCATGTGCGTCCCAAAGTCAAAAACCTTGGCGTTACCATAGACAGCAATTTTAAGTTTGAAAAGCAGATCAATAGCGTTTTAAAATAAAGTTGTTATTATCTGCGGCTTTTAACCAAGTTAAACCTTTTTTATCTTATAAACTATTTTTTGTCATTCACTCTTTTATTTCCCCCCCATGTGCGGACCGCTTCCACAGAGTGTAAAGACCCGCTTTTATTCCCTTGCCTTTAACACCAAGTGAGTTGTGTGGTCCTATTTTATTGCTTTTATTTATTGCAATTTTATAGTTTTGCTCTTTTGATTTGACTGGTTTTTATCTTTTTTATGATTAATTGAGCATTTATTACTTTTTCCCCCACTATGGTTGTGAAACGGTTTGTTTGTTAAAATGTGCTATATTCACCTTATTCCGGAAGCCCGCCTTGGAGCCTCCATAGGACATAATCCTCCTTCTGGTTGTATTAGTTAACACATGACTGCCGACCTCGAGAGAAAATAAGTTCTACACAGACTTAAAAGCCGTTTTCAGGCCCAGGGACCCGGTGCTTTGTTGATTTGTTGGTCACGTGAACATTGGATATTTTACACAAATCAATCTACTTTATAGCATGTTTAGAATTTTCCTTCGTTCTCCATTTAAACCAACAGAGTTCCCGCTGGACCGGAAGTGTGATTATGACGAAAGTGCCGATCAACGAGGGAAAAGAGGGAAAAGTGGGCGGGGCGGAATGAGGTGATAAAAGTGGATTTCATGGTTTAGTGTGAGAGGGGCTCTCTCTCTCTTTTTTTACGGTATAGCGTAAAGACATACAACTACAGAGGACGTACAACTACAGTAGGTGGTGGTAAATGCACCTTTTGTGTTGCCAACCGCCATTAAAAGCATCACAACAACAACAACAACAACAACAACAGTGTGAGGGGTACTAACTGGGTGTAATACTAAAACATGTGCTTCACTCATGGTTCAAATCTGCGTACAATGTCTTTAAACAAATTATATATATTGTTCAGTTTCAGTTTATTTTGTTTTGTTTATTCAGACATTTTCCCAAAGGTTAAAGTAATAAAATAATGTACATAAAGCCTGAAAAGGGAAAACTTCATTAATAATTCTCATCTTGCAATGCATTCGCCGCTCAGCTCCTGTCGTCCTCTCCAAACTTTTTACACGCTAAAAGAAGATCCTTTTTCAACCGCAAAACTTTGAAAACCCTATATCTCTTTGGAGTGGAGAACTCATCTGCATACATTCTAATTTACTGCCCTGTGTTCCACATCAGCTGCCTCCTGGTGTGTGACTGGAACAAGCCCGGGCCTTCACCTCCTCCTTGTTATTTTCCTGTCACAGACAAAGCCGGCATGTTGAACAGAATTAAAAAAAATCTCTTGGGTCCTGAATCTTTGAATGATGGCTCAAATAAAGTCCTCATACCCCCATTTGGCTAATACATACATAGATAGCGCTACATTTTTCGGAGAGAAAGTGATATGCTGTAATTGCTTCTTTTTAATGACAATGCTTTTATGTCTCCGAGTGGATCTGTGAAATAAGGCAATTAAAGACGTGGAATGGACGGTTTTAAGTTCTGGCTGGCTGCTCAGTCAAAACTAATGGACTTATTTTTACTTTGCAAATATGTGAGTGGGATTGTGGTCCCTAATGAGAGTGGGTTTGCAGGCTGGATGACCCATGTCCTCTTGCACTCATTATAAAACACAGACAGACTTGCACCACTGTAATTCCCAGCTAGCATTAGCAAAGCTGAAAATTTAGAACAATGGAAAATATTAAAACAAGGTTAAGCTTAACTAGCAAAACAACAAGTAGAAATAGTATTGGATGTATTTATTAGTGATGAAGGGCTGAAGGCGTGTCTAATGCAGGACGCTGGATCTTAAATGCGAAACGCAGGATTCCAATATACAGGATGCTGAATGCCAAATGCTCTTTTTCTGAACTATTTTGTACCTATTTTCAACAATGAGTGAAGCACATGTTTTAGTTTGAACTGTTAGCCTCGCCCTCTAAGTCCCTTCTCTCACTCTGGTGATGGACCCGACAGACAGACACACAACTGTATTGGATTATCACAGAAAGACGTTTCCACTACTAGTCCCAACTACTAATATGCCACAATGGCAGAAAAGGGATGGGCAATACCATAAAGTACTTTGGGGGTAATTTTCTTGATACTGATACTTGATACTGGTCTAACCTTATGGGTGATGGCTTTCCAATAAATATAAAAAGGGATGTCACATCTGGACAAAGCTGACACAGATCAGTCCAATCTACTGCTGGCGGATTGTGTTTGACAGTGATGAAATTACCCTTTAAAATTGATGCCTCACCTTAAAATGTACATGTGTTAATTAGTATCAATATTTGCACAACAGTATCAATATCCAAATTGTCCTGAGTCAGTATCGCTATGGCAATACTTCAGTACTGATACTCCATCCCTATGGCAGACAAACAACCATCCTGCAGTGACAGACAGCTGTTCCTGCATGCTTTTCCTCCATGTACCCGATTTGACATGCCCATGCCCATTGAGAGCAGAGGATTCATGTGGCACTCACTCCACAAAGAGTGAACAGGGCATTGGAATGGCAACGAGCCATCAAGCCAACGAAGCAGCCAAGAAAGCATCGAGATATCTCTGGATCCATGGAGGGGGACCATGGGGGCCGACGAGTGCCCCCAGAACACAAGTCACAGTCTGATCAGCCTTGGCGGAGTTGCGGATGACCCCGGGTTACATTACTGATGATGTGTTCACGTGCATTTCCAGATGTATCAGTTCACAGTATGGCCCCTGGCAGTTGGAGCGATCTGCTTAAGCCACAACAAAAACCTTAGAAAAAGCTCATTTTTCTTAACCAGCGGGGCATTTCCCTGAAGAGCTACTAGTCAAGTGGACTGTTAATCTCAATATCCCCTCCAAATTGAAACCGTGTTTAGCTCATCAGAAATGTTTCCTTCAACAAATCCATCTTTCCGTTCATTCGATAAATGTTTCATCGCACCTCATTCATTTATATGTGTTTATGGTGTTGTTTATATTTTTCTCTCACTTCCTCTAATTGGGTTACAACATCCCTTTGCACGATGGGGAAAATCTCTTATTCTTGTCCATCTTGAGCTTGTTTTGATGACCGAATCAAAGAGAAACACTTGGAGCCAGATCAACAAAGCAGCAACATGAGCCCGGTGCGATCGCTCACTCTGAAGGCTCTGGTGACGGCCACATTGCTGTTTTTAGAAGCTCTCATTTATACAGTATAGCGGGCGATAGATCCTCTGCGGAGAGCCCGGGCTTAATGACAGAGGTGGGCTATGCCTGGAACTGAAGCCACTGGACAACATTATCGATTCACTGGAGAAGCAGAGACAATAGATCCCAAAATGGAAAAATCATCAATGGAGATATTTAGAGGACACTTGGGGAAGAACAAAAAGGTCACTCAGAGCCATGAGGAAATTGAATTAGAATGTGGAGACGCAGTCAGGATTATTGGAGAAATGCAAGATCAGTTTGCTGTGTGTAAACAAGAAATCTGCCCATGAATGAAAGAAAAGCACGATTTCTATTGATGAAGGGTAACAATTATAAATTGGGTGGATATTTTTGGGGAATTTTTTGGAACAAGTTAGCTATGACTTATAACCATCAGCAATATTTGATCATATTATATTAGATATTGAGGTGAGACACGCAATAAATTTGAATGATTTGCCACACTTGGATGATTTAAAATTTAATATTTGAGTGAAATAAGACTAAAGCAATCATTTGAAATAGCTCAAGCGTTATGAGACATTTTTTAAACATGAAACAATTCCATGGAAACGACAATAAAAAAGACTTTCTCAAGGTTTATAAGTAAAGATGAACGAATAAAAGTAAAGGTTTGATTGATTTTTTTTCTTTGCAGTTCAACACATTTTTATTACTGTTAGAAAGCTTTGTGAGGGCTTAGTTTTTGGGTAAATGTAAAGCAAGCATGTTTTTTGTTTTTTTTGCTTTGTTTTATTTTCTCATGCCATATCTTTCTTGTCAGTTGCCAACTTGACAAAGTGCACGGACCATAGGCCTGCACTTCCTGTCCAAACAAATCCATAATAAAATGTATGTGTGTTTTTCTAATACACCAAAATGGGTATCATTCACAAGCTGGATATATACTTTTGTTGTTGAGATTGAGCAAAAATGATCCTGTCTTTGTCACAAAAAAGAAGGTTTGAACCAATTTGAAGGCCTTCACACCAGATTGAAGGCACCAGAGAAGGGGGAATTCTTCACTCCACTAGCGGGGAGGTTGGTAAAACTGCCTGGTGGACCTGCCAATTTCTTCAGTCTAATTGCATCACATTGGACCAGGAATTTATTTTTAGACCTAACTCCCAAGACAGTTGTGGCTACCATTGATTCTCAATAAGAGTGGCTTTCAGGATTAATTCCATGTGATGCAGCCTATAGAGTGAAACACTAGCCCGCAATAGTGTTGCACCTGGTTTACTAAAGGATCAAGTTTGGACCCAGAGATGACGACATGCGATATTAGTGTGTGGATGCATTCAGCTGAAATCAAACTCTAATGATAAACTTTGAATTAGAACTGCAATATATATTTACATTTCAGTCTGAGAACAACTCGCACTTGAATGCAAGCCCGGGTCTAGACCAATCTGAGTGAGGGTCCGTCTGAGTTTCAAGGAGGTGCAAATATGATACTTTACCATCAAGTGTCATGGTTGAAATGAGGGTGCAAACACTTTTAAATGAGATTGCAATGCACCCTTTTGTACCCCTGCTGACCCGGGCCTGCTTGAATGTAAATACTGAAAATACCAAGAAATTGTGTTTTAGGTGATACATTGAAATAATAACAATAATAATATCATACCAATTGAAACCGTGCGAGATGATGAATAAGCAGGACAAATTCCCTCAATGTGGCATTAAAATTGTCTGTCAATTGCAACAGCACAATAAATTCAACTCATCTCTTTTCCCTCCCTTTTAATCAAAATTAACTGACCTGTCGTACATAAATAATGACTCAAATTGTAATGCAAACTTCTTGGGTCCATGTTGTTTACCCATATGTTTAGCATGCACATAGCGTGTAACATGAAGTCTAGCGTGTCCATGATGGTGGTCATGCTTGAGTAAGGAGCATTATGGGCTGGCTGAGCTGTTCATTGGCAGGCTCAGAAATGTAAATGAGAATTGCTAATGCCATAACAAAAGTGACCCCTTTAATATTTATGTTGCTCAAACCTCTAGTAAAATATGTTCCGGTATGTACAAAAATAAAACATAAAATAATGAAGATTAGATGAGAAACCAAACCGCAAATTGTCCCAGTATGGAAATGTATGCAATTAATTTGGTTACTATGGATTAAACATGAAAGAATGAAGGAGCGGTGTGAGAGCATGTCTTACTGCATTTTATTCTAGTAAAAGCAATAACATCCCTATGAATACAAGCAAGTGGCAGACCCTCCATAAGAAAAGTTACATAGTTTAAAAAAAAAATCTGCACTGTCTCAAATCTTCACCAAAAACAAGGAATATATTTTGTGCCCATGTGTGAAGCATTTACACTACTCCAAGTGTCATGTGCGCGGCGCCTTGCCTCATGCGGGCGTACACAACCACATCAGCCCCGCTGTCATCCTCTGATCCTTAAAACCCTTTTTTTCTTCACATTCCTGTGTGCTATTGAAAGGATAAATCCACAGTGTCAGCGGGCGATGGATGAAAGGTCATCACTGAGCGTTAGCACCAGGTGACCCATAAGAACACCAACTAAATGAGGGGCATTTGTAACTGTCCACTGCACAGAGAGGGCAGTCGCTGGAGGTGTGTTGTGTGGAAAATTACACCTTTTCAGAAGCTCTGAACAGCACACACAATCAGACCTGAAATTATATGATGAGGCACCAGAACTGTGAGGCAGGTGAATTTTGAAAAGCAAAGACAATACAGACAAGTACATGTGTTAATTCTAAATGTGAAAATATATAAATAAGAAACTTGTGAACTTAAGAAAGTGTAAAGTATTCCTTTTTAAGGTTAGACATCAGGAACCGTTGTTGCAGTGTTGCAATAGAAAAGTACAAGAATAATAATAAGAATGACCATTTTAAGCTTATTCCTATTTATCTGATACGTTTGAGCAAAAATAAAATCTTTAAAACTGTACGCAGGTTTTGGCATGACATGTTCTGGGAATTCTTTTGTATTTTAAGTTAGTGAGATGTTGGCATCGTTCCAGATTTGGCGCAGTTGTAAATGACTTTAGTGCTTAATTCACTGCCAGTTTAATTGGTTTGTTGAGTAGAGCCCCTCCACCACCTCAGCTCTTCCTCACTCACATATTTGATAAGTTAGAGTGGGATGATGCCATCCTCTTCTCTCCTCCTCCAAAGAGTCTGTGTCTTTAGCACCACTAGGCAACAGTGCGAGCATCACTGGCACAGTGGAAGTGCGCAGGAGCCAAGCGGAGAATACGACGACAAAAATCAGCTTGTGGATCTAATTCTTTTCAAATCTGGTTGCTTTAAAAAGAAGCCCTGGGAGAAAACGGGAGAAATGCCCGGTAATTGGCGTCGATGCGCACGTCTGAAAATGACGACAGTGGGACAGTGAATCTCTTCCTTCAGCCTCGGCTCCAGTTCTTCATATATTTTTCTGTCATATGCTCGGATGCGCCTCATCTCCTTTGCATACACATCACACAGGACAAGGACGCACAGGGGCAATAGTCTTCACCGCTCCAAGGTGCAGAGGAAGAAGACGCACAAGTGCGCGCAGGAGCATCTGTGCGAAGCGGCAGCTCTTTAATTACGCGCGGATTTGGCACGTTTATGGCGCGCTCTCGGAGGGATTTGGGGGAAACTTACTTAGTGCGTCCTGAAGCGGTCAATAAAGAGTGAAGGCACAACCTCCTCGCTATGATGAGTAATTCTCCTCAACGCAGTAAGTGGTAGACGAGCGTAGAGCCGGACTGCGACTGGCGCGTTTGGATACCTTCCCCAGCCTCTCCACCGCTCTATGGCTGCTATGTTCGGCCAGGCACACTCCCGCTGCTGATGTTTCATGGCTGTGCGCAGCAACAGTAGCGCGGGGCGAAAGAGGACGGTGCGAGACTAAAGACAGTCAAGACAGTGCACTTTATTTCTCCTGAGGAGCATTGCGCACGGGCTGCACCAACTACTCACACGGACTTTGCCTTCGCTCCCTGCCTTACATCTTTCTCATTTCTTTCGCTGCTGTCATCGTAGTATGTCTGCACTTCGAAAGAAATTTGGGGACGATTACCAGGTAGTGACCACTTCCTCGAGCGGATCCGGCTTCAGTCAGCATCCACCGGAGAAGAAGCGAAAGAGGCAGCGCTTTGTGGACAAAAACGGGCGCTGTAATGTGCAGCATGGGAACCTGGGTGGTGAGACCAGCAGATACATCTCAGACTTGTTCACTACTCTGGTGGATTTGAAATGGCGCTGGAATCTCTTCATCTTCATCCTCACCTACACGGTGGCTTGGCTCTTCATGGCCTCCATGTGGTGGTTAATCGCCTACATCCGAGGGGACCTCAACAAAGCCCACAACGACCAGTACACACCGTGTGTGGCCAACGTCCACAACTTCCCCTCAGCCTTCCTCTTCTTCATCGAGACCGAGGCCACTATAGGCTACGGCTACAGGTACATCACGGACAAGTGCCCAGAGGGGATCATACTCTTTCTGTTCCAGTCCATCCTGGGCTCTATCGTTGATGCCTTTCTGATCGGATGCATGTTTATCAAAATGTCTCAGCCCAAGAAAAGGGCCGAGACGTTGATGTTCAGCGAGCACGCCGTTATCTCCATGCGTGACGGCAAACTAACTCTCATGTTCAGGGTGGGCAACCTGCGTAACAGCCATATGGTCTCCGCACAGATCCGCTGCAAACTGCTCAAAGTAAGTATTCCCAAGTAGCTCTGACTGCACCCCGCTGCTCCAGCACATCAGACATAACAGCGCACGGCAATGGACATGTTCATTTCCATTTTCTGTAAAGTTTATCTGTACATACTCCTCTCTCTTCAGCAGCGGCCTGTTGGTTATGTAACTCACTAACAACACAAGAGAGAGCTCCCTAACACCGCGTCTATCTGGACTTTTTAATGAATCCTTCCCCCCACACTCTGCTCTCAGTGACGGGTGACAGTAGAGAAAATGTGCCACTTATTCCTGATCATTAGGCCACGTTGGTTCCCCCCATTACCTCAGTCAGCGAGCTCCTGCAACTTTTAACAGCCCCCACATGTGTCAACACTGCGCAGCATCCGGATTATTCATATTTTATGGATGTGGTAATGCTGTCACACTCTTTAGGCATATGGCACACACACACACACTCTTTAGGCATATGGCACACACACACACACACACACACACACACACACACACACACACACACATCAGCCACCACAGCATTCTGGTTTATAGTGCTAGAATGGCCTCGCACATTGCAGTCTGGCACCAAATGGAATCAAGTTATATAAATAAAAGGACTACCTCTGAATGGGCCTAAACTGTGCCATTTATGATCAAACAACGGAGCTAAAAGTGCTCCCCATAATGTATTGGCTGCTTTGTAAAGGAGAAGAATTCTTTCGGACAAAAATCCGTAAAATCTGATTTCTGCTCTATTTATCTAACTACATCAAAATATCTGCAAAATAACAATATTGCCTGCATTTCTATACACACATCACAAAGTAAAACATAAGCAAACAAAACATGAACAACTGTATTTGCCTGACAATGACGAAATTGCACTGGCATAAAGAACAAAAACAGTATACCAGTAGAATAAACACCAAAAATTGCAGAAATGTTTTATAATATATAGATTAAAATCAATCGATATGGATTTTGTTTGCAATCCAGAGAAACCGATGGCCGACAAACTCTGCCCTTATTTTTGGTTCGATATGTTGTGCCAATTTTAATCATTTCCTCCAAATGATATAATTTGCTTTTACTAAACACACTCAAACCTCTGTTTTACCACAAACCTGTCTATGGGTTTGAACTTCCTGTTTTATGCAACATTTTGAGGACTTTTTGCCATTCAAAAGATAGAATATCTTGTTTAAAATTGATATTTGCTAAATTATGAATCACTCTGAAATCATGGATAAGAAAGCAGTGTAGTGCAACGCCCTTTTTGCACTAAAGTATTAAAATAAAGCTTTACGTGTATTTTTTAAGAAACCAAAATCTCGGCCTGTGCTTGAGAATTAAGGCAGCTGCGCTACAAATATCGGCTTGACATATCGGCCAACCAATATATCGGTCTGTCGCTAATTAAAAGCTAGTGGCTTTCTAAGCATATAATAATTCATTTTAATGTTGATTGTTTATTGAAGTGAATATAGTAAAGTGCTTTGGGTGCTTTCAAATTGCTGTACAAATTTAATCCATAATTTATCATTAGCAGCCCCATGAGTTTCTAACATCATTTGCATAATATTCCTCAGACGTATCACTTTTAAAGCTGAAGAACCAAAACTAACATTCATGAATCATATTTTGAAGTGCTGGTTATAACTTCTCTCTCAGACTGGAGACCTTTTGCCATTATTTCCAAACAGCAGTTGTAAGCAGCCTTTTAGCACCATCTTGAATCTCATATTACAAAAATGATTGACAATATTATTATTATGTTTGCCGGGAGCCCACTGAAATCTGTGAAACACTGCAATTTTAGCTCTTTCTTGTCAATCATTGGTCTATTTTTGCGATAATAAACACACAAGCAGACTTTTCCCAGATGTTTGATGTGACGTATGCGGTTCTTCGTACGTTGTGCCTCATTTTACCAGAAGGGGGAGTCGAGAGCAACTTCCTTCACAAAAATAACTCTTGTGTGGCGGCTGCTGCTCGAGTGATGCGCTGATAGGAGAAGAAAATACACATCTAACAGCCCAGATGGCCCTCTTCTCATGCAGTTAGCAGCTAGCCCTCGTTAGCCATCATTAACAAAGCAACTGTGAACAACACTATCTGCAAAAAGCTAAAGTTGCACATTTGATGCACTTTTTCCTTGATTCATTTTGGCTACCGGCCGTTGCCATATTGTCCTTTTTGACAGCTCTTCAAAATCATACTTGATTGGACTTGCAAACAAATGTTTAGTAGGACTAGACGAAGGCCAGTTAAGCAAGCGCTAAATGGAAAGAGCATTTGTTGCCACTTTGTGAAGCGTGTCTGTAACAGTAAATCATTAAATAAAGTGGTATCAAAATATACCATACCACATATCTATAAAGACAAGTATTTTACTGTATTAACATAAAGATGACAAAGAAAGAAAGAAAGAAAGTGTAATTTTCTTCACAAAAATGCATCATAATGATTTAGTTGCTAACTCTTATCTTATCTAATCTTTAGTGTTAAATGTATGGCTTGTTCTCTCCGCTCACATTTGAGGGCTTTGTCAGTCTTCTGTTAATAACTACTTAAATGTGTTCTTGGTGCAATGGCCAACAGCAGGTCAGAAATACATTGAAATACTGATCTGTGAAGAAATAAAGTATATGTTCGTGCTCTCATCGTTACAGACCTCATTTCATAATATAATCCAGGCGATACGAACTCTGTCATTTGAAGACGAGTCAATCAGGAGCTGTCAGCGGTGTCTCGCACAGAATTCAAAGCAGAGGTAACAAGGCTTTTGAATCTGTGAAAATCCACTTATTTCGACAGGCTTTACTCTAGATAGAGATGTGTCAATATTATTGCATTACTTTTGCATTTCTTTGTCATTTTGTTTTGTTGATTGTTGTTTTAGGACTGTGAGTTCTTCGCTGTGAAAGGTGTTATAGATATAAAAACAAGAAAGGAAAAGAGAATTTATATTTCCCTCTAATTGCCCGTTGTATCAAATGGATAATAATTCATTTGTCAGTATTGGCTTGTTGCTTGTTTATGGGTGAGTTGGCAGACCACCCTGAACACTCGCCCCAGTTGCTGCGGTTGAACACTCTTTGGAGTTATACGATTATCAAAAGGACACATAAACAGCAAAATCCAATGTGAGTAATCTGATTTCTGTCTGATCATTGTCCCAAAGTCTACTCACTTCAGATTTTGTGGTTTACACGTCACTTAAAGGTTCAGAAATCAGATAATAATCCAATTTTGGTGCGCGTAAACATAGCCGGTGACTCAGGTGGTCCCGTTTGAGTTTTATGCTCAGTTTTAATTCACAATGTAATAAATATTCAAAGAGAAATTTTCTTTTGATTCATTTGTGTCATTGGGAAAGACACTGACCTTGCCTGTTTGTTTGTGTATTCAGAATGGCCGTTGGCACAGTTCAAAGAGAAAGGCTGTACAATTAATTTAATTTCAAAATTGAAATCCAGTCATTTCAAATCATTAATTAGAAACAGGGGATTTGTAATTAAAAGGTTTGTGGTTTGGAGCAGATTTCAGATTTTGGAAGAATACATTTGACAAATGTTTGTGTTAAATGGCACGGATATAAAGTGTCGTTTATGTTCATGAAATTATTAAAAGTCATATTTATTTGTTTTTAATGAGAAAAACAAATCAAATTGGGGAAAAACATAAGGAGGAGTGAATAAATGGCACAACTTACCTTCAACACACCCCCAGTCTTCGTCCCTTACCTCTTCCCTCTTTCGTCCCACTGACCTGCTGTCCTTCCCTGACCTTCCCTGTCCTTAGTCCCGGCAGACCCCTGAGGGAGAGTTCCTTCCTCTGGACCAGCTGGAGCTGGACGTGGGCTTCAGCACCGGTGCGGACCAGCTCTTCCTGGTGTCTCCTCTCACCATCTGCCACGTCATCGACACCAAGAGCCCCTTCTACGACCTGTCGCAGCGCTCCATGCAGACGGAGCAGTTTGAGATCGTGGTCATCCTGGAGGGCATCGTAGAAACCACAGGTGAGTAGGTTTTCAGGATTTGTAAGGCTTGTTTCGAGAAGGCAGTCGTGGGGGTGTTTTTGTTCAAGTTGGTCAATGAGCTTGTAGACTTTATTACATGAGGTGAAGACAGGAGAAGGACTTTCAAGCAGTAATTGTCAGAGCAGTGATTTGGACCTCACAATGCAGAGGCAAACACATTTAGACTTGCATGTAGTGATCAAGCCTTCAAGCTAGGAGACAAAGTACCATTACGTATGTTTAAATGTTGATGGTTTTGTGAGCTTTGCCGAATTGGAGAAGCAGCAGGTCCACACGATGACTTACACACAGTAGAGCACATCAGGTGGAAGAGAGATTGCACACACTGCAATTTGAAAAGTATTATCCAGCACTGGCCACTGTAACTGGCCAATAAAAGACCACAATGCATAGCGCGAGTCAAAACAACTTTGTACCGTTTAAAGATTAGAAGTTTTCCAGCTCAGACAAAAAAAGAGGAACATTCCTTCTGTTTTAATATTGAATGTGAGATTCATGTCAAATCAAACTGGTATGATAATTAAGCCCGTAATGTATGTGTGTCAGTCGGTTTTGATCAATATTTATTCACCAAAATCAATATTATGAGTGCACTTGTGTCGTATTGTTCTGAAGTGTGGTCTTTTGCATCTCAAAATGATTTAGGAAAAAGACAAGTTGCTCAAAACAAAAGAGCAAGTCTTGATCTTGGTTTCTCGATTAGAACAAACAGAGAACAGCTGTATTCCACTCTGACCTGGCTCAAATTCAATGTAATAATGATTGTAATAATGTAATAATAATGATTGAAAAAACGTTTTAAATTACAATGGACCAAGGAATACTTTTATATAAATAAAGTTAGAGTCTGCTGAATAGTGCAGGATTATACTGTGTGATTAGGGCGGACATTCGGACACAGCCAAAGTGTTGACCGGCACAGTTTGGTTGTTAACGATGTCCTTTCTCTGCACTAACGCGAGAGAGTAAGGATGCAATCTTTAGACATCACATGTTAGGTAAGATTTAAAAAAGATTTAAATGTCACCGCACGGAATAGTTTACAGCATATGACCCATCCATCAACCCCATACCACTGGTGCGGGAACTACTTCTTCTCCTCTCGCCATATATTCATATATACCTACATTACCTTTGAATCAGAACGTTCTAGTTGACAATCTTTTTTGACATTATGACATAAGAGTAGCTGTACATTCCTTTCCTGTCTTTATCCATGTCTGACATCACTTGTGTCCTCGGTATTGATTCAAAGGTGTGGATTAAAGCTGTACGGTGGGCCACATTACCAGGCGTACAGTCCTCACTTGGTGTTAAAAGCTCACGTCCAAATGGCCTTTTTATTGACCATTTAATTGCATCTAATCAATTTCCTCGGGGGTAAACATCCGCAGATATCATCATTACAGCGGTCAGCTCGTAATGGAGTAATAGATGATGTATTCTTCTGACCCACATTGGACTGGATAGCTTTCAGTTGGGATAGGGAAAGCAATCCACACAAGTTTCCCTCTATACATTTTCTTGAAAGCTATTCCAGGGGGGGCTTTTTTTTATTTTTGGAAGGCTTTGAGACGCACTGGGAGTAATCGTTTGCTCTCCAAGCAAGGCCCCTGTGGAATTAGAGAGAATCCATTTGCACCAGAGGAGTAATGCCCCAAGTCAAATTCTTGGCTGTGGTCATTCGGAATCGATTTGACACCAGTTTTACACATACAGCGAAACACTGCGCTGTCGTTCAGCGGAGGTCGGTTCGGAGCTGGGAAATTCTAAGTTTGATTTTGAAATGGAAATGTGTAGTTGAGCTTTTGATTTGGATGTAGGCGTGCTGAGGTAGGGCGGTTAAGTTTGATAGATAAACGGAAACCTACCTTTACCTTTTTGCCAGACGTAAACTGCTCCAGCATTAGCTTCTAATTCAGGGGTAAATGCTTAATGTGTTGCTTCAGGAATTGTATTGAATTCACTTGTCACTGGCTAGTTTATAATTACCCCAAATGACTACTAATATTTAGCAATTTGGTAACAATTAGTCAAAGGGTTTAGTTCTGGGGAAAATGCTCAATTATATACAAAGATGCATCGCATATCAGGTCTAATTATTTACAACTATAATCATTTTGGCAATTCAGGGACTATTAGAAGAAGGTAAAATGTTTCATCATTTCATAATAATCTATGTCACTTATCTACCAAATTCATGCACAACCTGGTCAGTTTGATTCAATATTGAATCTTGATTTCATAATCAGTTATCAGTTATAAAACTGTTGCTGATTTAACTTCTATAATAATATAGTACAGAGGGGAGTAGAATAGTACATGATGTACTCAAGTAAGAGCAGCATTACTTAAGTGTAAAAAAAAGTATTTTGGGAAACTCTGGACAAAACATTAAATAGTGCACACAATCTGGTATTTTCAAAGAATTGACACAAAAATTTGAAAAACTAATTCATATCTGAAGGAAAGGTGCAAGAAACACAAATGTTCAAACCATGAATAAAATGGTCAACATAAAGCTTTTGTCTCACAGTGGGAGCTGTACAATATACTACTCAAGTATGGAGTCAAAGCAGCTCAAAAACGACTCAGAGAAGAACATTTTCGTTATAAAGTTACTCAAGTCGAACTACTACTAACTACCCACCTATGACTACAACAATACATACAATTAATTCTTATTTTAATGATTTAATATGGCGGTGTTTTGAGAAGCCTATCACCCAAAAATATGACATTGCGATGGAAAGCCCCAGGCATGGAGGGGGTCTGGAGTGTGTCTGGAGCGGGTCTGTAACGGGTCTGGAGCGGATCTGGAACGTGTCTGCTAGCGGGTCTGGTAGCGGGTCTGGAGTGGGTCTGGAGCGGCTCTGGAGCGCCTCTGCTAGTGGGTCTGGAGCAGGTCTGGAACGTGTCTGGAGTGGGTCTGGAGCGGCTCTGTAGCGGCTCTGTAGCGGCTCCGTAGCGGCTCTGGAGCGGCTCCGGAGCGGCTCTGGAGCGGCTCCGGAGCGGCTCCGGAGCGGCTCTGGAGCGGCTCTGCGGCTTAAGTTGGTGGATCGGACAGGTACGACATGATTGAAGGTTTGCGTGTTTGTGCTCCACTACATCTCTCACTCTCAGGGCAGACACTGGAAAACCATGTGTTCGTTTATTCTTACCTGGAAGAGCCACCCTAAGAGAACAGGAGCAATGGTTCGCTTTAATCTCATCATCATGTTATTCATGCCCAGATAACACCGGTAATTGCAACGACGAGGAGTGTCAAGTGCATGATGGAGATAAAGCATACATCTGATCTCAATCAATCATGTTAATGTGCATTTCATATCAGACTATTATAAGCAGCTGTTATCTGACTTTGCTTGCAACAGGAGACACAAAAAGGAGAAGTATTTGCTATGAGTAGACAGTGGGGCTGGTGGAGAGGAGACGATGAAGAGGTTGAGGCGGCTGGCGTTTTGGCTGCTACGGTGTGGAGAGGTTGGTAAAAAAGGTAGTGGAACTGGCAGTATATGAACTGGCCATCTTGTACTTTGAGATAGGTGGTATTGGCAATGTTGATGTACATTTTTTATTCTTCTAATGACAATATATTAAGGCAATTCATCAGAAATTGCTGTTGTTGTTGTTGAGGGTCAAATAATGTAAAAAATCATGAACAGACTAAAATGATCCACAAAAATGCAGACATTTATTTTATTTTGGTTCAAATTATTATAGATGGTATACTCGAATTGTACATACATCCAAAACAACAAATGCGTTATGGTCTATATTTTTGATAATCATACCAAAATGCTAACATCTAAAACAAACTGGCTAGTACATATTCTTCAAGCAGCCAGTGTTCATTATTCTTAAACGTTTTTATTTTTAAATAATAACCACTCTTATAATCAGTATATTTTCCATAGTTTGTGGTTGGACGGCCTTGTTTCTATGGCCTTCCATTCGCAAAAACAATGTAAAAAAGTAAACAAAAGTGTCCTGGAACAACCCAATAAGATAAAGTTTTGTTGTTTCTTCTATATCAGACAATATATAGATAGAGAAGAATGTATAGAATAGATAGAATAAATATAAAAAAAACAACTAAACTATTCTACTAAAGAAGACAAGATAAATGTTCTTAATCAACTCAACTCAGCAAATATAATGGTCGATGTGATACTGATATTTTTGGGGGCAGATTTTTATAATTCTCCTCAAAATATATGAATTGAAATGACTACAAGTATAATAAGGAAAACTTATATAAATAGAAGTCTTTCTTAGACACTCATAATGGAGCAGTGTAATCACATTTGTGCTGTGCTGTCTTTGCACCAAACTGTTCCAATATCTGCCCTACAACACCATAGATTCAAAACAGTACTTAAAATCGCCACTAGTTTAACATTCGGCTAACAGAAAGGTGTGTGCGGTGTGTCGACACAATCCCGAGCGCCATGACAGCGGTTTGCGTTTACATAAGTGCAACGAGAGCTTCCCAAACACTGTATGTTGTTCCCTTATAAGCCGATGTAAAGTGTGGCAATCAAACGAGCAGCAACATGTAAACGCTGCAGTTATTTTAATGCCCCTCTAATTATCTGCTCTTTTTCTCTCTGTTAGTGTTCATAATATGCTGTTTATCACTCCGGTTTGATGGCCCGCATTAGCACCGTCTTTCATGATCATTTCCAAGTTATTTTCCCCTCTCCTTCTTCTCTGGAAAGCCTGACGTAGAAGCCTGAAGAAACAATCCCTGGGTTTAAAAATTGATGTACAGTGAAAGTCCAAATCCTCAGACGCTTTCATTTTCAGGCCCATGTAACTCTGTTTCCATGGCAACCTCCTCCTCCTTGAGTTTTCCGGATTGCAGCACTGCACCTAAACTTGGATATTTTTGTGTGTGTGTTTGTTTTATCCTTTATTTCCATGCTATATGTAGGAATCATTTGCATATTCCGTAGATGTGGGACTTAATTGCGTTTTCATCAAGAACATTTTGAAATGGTTGGAGCTGCGTTTACAAGCGCAGGTGATCTAGCGCACGACGTATGGGATGAAATATTTAAAAGGCACACTGTTTACAAGAAGAGAGGCTGCGGATTTACTCTGTACAGTAAGGGATTTAACGGCCTTTACGCAGAAGATTTACTGATTCGAAACTACAGCTTGACTTTTCGAGCTTTTAATATTGGTTTCACAACAAATAAAACAAACTTGGTACTGTGTTTTGATGTATGTTTGTTTGAGATCCGTATTAAAAACATCTGAAAACACTTGATTTTACAGGGCACTGTACGGTTACATAATGGCCAAGGGCAAAGGTGATCGTCCCTTTAATGAGGTGTTCAAAATGAACAGAATAACAAGCATACAACACACAAATGTGAGGCGTTGTTTGTACAAGAGACATAAAACACATGGCATACAATACAAAAGACTAGATTTTCAAGACGAAAAATAAGAATTTAGAAAAAAACAAATAAAAAAATACTAAAAGACAGCTAAAACAGATTACAATATTATAGTTTGTGAAATGTTTATAGCATGTCAACACTTGATTGTTTTTCTTATTATTGGTGAAAATTCAGATTTGAAAAGAAACAAGGGCTGAGATTTGAGAGTGTTTTTAGGATTTTCATCATAAAAGCATCTCTTTTGGTTTCAATTTGTGATCAATACTTAGGGGGTCAAATAGATGGTGTTGCAAATTTTGAAAATTCGCAGTCTCAAAAAGAACACATTATATTGATTTATTTGGTGCAATATTTTAAACTGTATTTCTTTGGTGATGCTTGTGCCACATTCTAGTTTAGGAAGTTTCACCATGTAATGTCATTGGGCGGTAATCCAGGAAGTGTTTTTAAAGTCACTACGCCTTCACTAGAAGGTTTTTCCTCATTGTACTCCTCAAACTGCTTTCACTCTGATGCGTCCCAGCTTTCTAGCTGGCAGTTGCTGTTGTTAGCATCATTTAACCTGTAGATTTATGCTTAAAACTTAGGAGTTACTTTTACTTAGGGTATGGCAATATGTAAACAAAACCAAATAATAGTAATATTAATAGCATGCTTTTGTAGACATTACATTTCCCTTCTTCTCATATCATATCATATTCAGTCTCATTGGTTTATACATGTAGGGCTGGGTGATGAGGTGAAATCTAATCATGATCTCATCGCAGTGAAAAATGCCCCTCCCACTTTTCCGATTGGTCAGCCTCTGTAAGGCTCTAAGTGAGAGACAGGAGGATTTAACCAGTCACAATGTAGCGTGAAGCAGATTACTTTATTTATCTCATAAAAGCAATGGGAAAAATGATGTGTATGTGAATAAATGTTCAAAATCAATATTGTCTCAAGTGAAAATCATGATATCAGTTTTTTCCCACAAAGCCCACCCCTATTTGTTAAGTACATCATCTAATGTAGTTTAATGTAGTTTTAGACTGTTTTTATGTATTATTTGTCGAAATCTTTTATGTAATTTTCATTTGAATATTATAGCCTCTCTCCATTCTCTAGCTCAGTCTATTCCCTGCTGAAGTGTTACTGTACATTCTCTCCCCTTTCAGCTGCATAACAACCCTGCACTGCTAATAAGAAAGTCAGCTGGAAACTTTCATAAAAAACAAATTTTTTCCACTATCAGTTATTGAAAACACAATTTGAAATGTATTTAATACATTTGGCAAAATGTCCCGCTCTACTTTGACGTATTTTCAATATTCTTCTAAACTGTAAAAGGAGTTATGCCATCCAAAATGAAGTACATCTATCTTGGGTGAGATGATCGCGTGTTGAAAATTCCTCCAGTCTCGTGCGCGCCGAAGGTGCTGTGGATAAATGTGTGATTGCTGCCGCTGCGCTGTCGTGGGTTTGATTCTAACCCTTGACCATTTACCGACTTTTTCTTCCTTCTCTCGCCCCATTTCACGCTATAACTGTCCTGCCGAATAAAGCCTGAAAAAGCTTAAAAGAAAAAACAAATGTCCTCCAGTCTCGTAACATTGTAACCCACCATTCACTCGGATGACAACCCAAACTGAGAAAGTGGATCGTGTCCACACTTGCAACATCCTCAGAACTGCCCCTTGACTCGCTGAACAACGCCTTTTCAGTTGAACTGCTCTGATGAAAAAAGAATACAGGAAAGTGTGAGACTGACACAGAGCGCAAGGAAAAGTGGCTAATGAATCAAACTTTGTGTATGAGACTTGCAAGTAGCTGTTGGGGGGATTAAGAAGATTATATTCTATTGTACTAAATATACATCACAATACACCCAAGCATTACCCTGCTTTCGCACATTTTCTGAGGCACATGTGCTGCTGCCTTAACCACTCCACCACCGGGCAACACACATTTTCAGAAACTTTTCATAAATCTCGCAATGCTTTCGCGCACTTTACAAAACGACTTACTGTAAGTCACAAAACAGTTCAGAGAATGTGGTATGTCCTGCAAATATGTAACGTGTTCATGGGTTTCAGTCACGTGACCTACTCATTGTCACCGCCATGTTGAAGACGTCACGCATGCTGCCGTCTCTCTGCGGTTACATGGTCATGAAAAACAGTGCACACAGTAGAAAATGAAAAGCGTTGATAATTCAAGAAGACAGAAGTGGCGAGTTTGAAATTTGCGCTGAAATTTAGACATTTGTGTCAAAGCAATTGAAGTAAGTTCACAAGTCATTGCCAGACTTGATCGGATCATTTTTGCCATCAAATTCTGTTTGTTACAACTGCGTGTTTGTATTAGCTCGTCGGGGCGGGATAGCTTTTGTTTATTTCAACCACGGTAACTCCCTTTGCTGCCAGGAGATGGAGTTCTAACACAAATCCTGATGAGGGAATGTCCTATTGTTAGAAAATCAGAAAGTACATTCATACATACATTTAAGCGCTAAAACATAAGATGCCAAAGCAACGGTACAAGATCTTTTTAAAGGCCAATAACATAAAATACAATACAAACTATGAATAATGTGTCCTTTAACACAACTCTTCTTGTTTTTTCAGAAAGGAGTATTATCTGCAAAAAAATTTGAGCCTACATGAGTCAAAACATCTTTATGTGCGTTAACCTTTAGTGTAAAATGATTTTATTCCAACTACATGACATTGTACGGTGAGTTAATGAAGACATTCTCCAGCTCTCTGCCTGTATCCAGAACGCTCCATCATCTGCTGCCATGTTAGTTTTAAATGAGTGCCATAGGTCTTGCGCGACAGTGGCACACTCCTCCCCGATCGATGCCAGCTTGAGCGAGTTAGCGCACTCTCCTGCTGAGGCCGTAGCATCACGTTGCAATTAATGTACAGTATGCAGTACCACGCTGCACGGTGTGACGTCCATGTTTTTGCCCACCTCTAATAGGGAGGACATCTGACGCTATAAGGATCGATACGCACAATACGATACAGCTTCAACGGAGGCGCAATAAAAGATGTCTCAATGCACTTGATTAGTGTGGACAAGGAGAACTGCATTGAGTTTCATGAAAATACATGCTAACATTATAAAGAGGAGATTAACTAACTACTTAAAAGAGTACGACCTTTTTCGCCAAGTCAGACTAAAATGAGTTGATACAATAAGATCAGGCGAGTTGTGGTGTTCAAGACTTTATAAAACACTGAAAGACACTTGTATGTTTACAAAGGGACAGGTTTGCGCCTCATAGCTAACTCTTTTCTGCTGTTTAGGCATAAAAATACATCTAAAATCAATCAGCGCTGCAGTGTTGTAGTGTTTTCATGATACTTAGATTTACACCTTGATTTTGCGACAGGAATATACTTGATTCCTACTCTTTTTATGGTTGTTAGACAAAAGTAATAGTACTTTCTGCATTAAACATTCTGGTTTTACACTAGATCTGATAAACTCAAGATAATTTAAAACTGTTCAGGAAAGGTCACATTTTGTCTTTCATATTTTTAGTATTGATACTTGCTCAAATGAGTGTCTTGTTTTGATGCAAATGTTGGTATCAACCCTAGCCTGTACATTTGAGAGAAGACTGTAATTATGGCTCAAATACAAGAATGCATTACCCAACGCGTTTGCAGTCTAAACTACATTTAAACAGAATAAAACAGGATATCTGCAGAGAAAGTCATGCTATAAATAATTGCAGCTTTTACAAATGACTAATTTGTCATTCATGAAACACATACATGTTAATGCCGGAATGTTGCCGTGGGCTAATTTCACATTTCCATAACATTCATCCACCAGCGGTCATAGACATTACAGAACAAGTCAGGTGACATGTCCTGCCTTTGGACACAACAACATGTCGAATGAACCATCGTCACCACTCAATACCAACGAAAAGTGCCACAACATGAATTCATGCATTCTTTTTTCAACAATGATATCCCTTATTTGCAGCGTAGCCTACATTTTGAAGCTGCAAAGATAAAATCACTATTAGATTTCACTGCTTAACAACAAGCCGGTGTCTGCTACAGTGCCCAGGCTCTATAGAGACATCACTGTTTATCTTCCATTATTTCATTAAGTTACTTCATGCATTATTCATTTAGAATGCATTGCTTATGTGTTAGCAAACAAATAAGCACCCCACATAAGCCTATATAAAATGCTGTTTTACTGTGGGACTTAGTTTTATTGCTTTAGATTTTCTTTGTGCTATTATTCCTTTCATAAGCATACTAATAGCTAATGTAAAATGCATATTAAACACATTAGGGAATATAGATTTATTAATACGCCAAACAAGTTTCTTTCCTGTTTAATTACATCAGAGCCATAATTAGTTTTGCAGACAAATGGAAGTAGAGGTGTGGGTTATGTGATTATCAAACAAAAAGGCAGCTCTTGCTTGTTTTTTTTTCTCTGAATTTTAAGTATTTAAGTCATTGTTCCGGAAAGCATGTTTTTCAAGGTGTTGTTTGGCAATAAGACACATTTAAATTGAATAAATGCAAAATAGATATGTATAAAATTCACGCCGTGGAAATAATCCAAGCAAAAGAGAAGTTAGAGTTTTGCCACTCCTGGGCATTTAAAGTAACTGGGTAATCATCTTCAGTGCAACCATCGTCATGAGATGTTTAAAGGACGCCTGAGTTCTCTGATGTTCTCACGCTGACATTTTCTTGTTGGAGTTCAGAAATATTTTGAACCACCCTTAGCCCTGAGTGTGCTTCTGGTATTTTTCCAAAGCATGTCTCGTACATATAATACAAGAGACTCCACACTGCCTCAGAATCCTGTTGTACCATCAGGGATAATGGGACGCTTTATAATCCAAGGTCCGCTTCAGACCAGAGCGTGGACAAACCTATTGAACTGAACCTGGGAAAACACCATTTGACAAGTTATGAAGACATTTTGTATAATGAAATATCACAATTTGCTGCATCACATTTGAATCGCAAAATAAATGTAGTTTGGGGAAATAAATTGAAATACATGGAAAACGTGCAAAATATAGCATATTTGAAGGCCTTAAATGCCTCTGACATGCTGCGTGGACAGTACAAGTAGTTGTAACAGGAAGTAGCTTAACAGAGGTGGGACCAAGTTATGGTTGTGCAAGTCCTTGGCCACGAGTCCGCATCAAGTCCAAGCCATGTCCCAAATCAAAAACAAGCAAGCCCAAGCAAAGTCCCGGCTCAATGGCCCACAATTCCAAGCCAAATCCCAAGTCAGTGGCCCACAAGTCCAAGTCAAGTCCCAAGTCCTATGTTTTGAGCTTTCAAGTCCTTTCAACACCAAATTACAAATAGAGGTTGTATTTTTGCAATTCGTATGATTTTTTTATGGTCCTTCCAAAAAATGAAAACTTAAAAGTGCACAAATTGATTCCTGTAAAACTAAACATTTAAAATATATATAGCTATCAGCTGTAGAATTATGTGTTATTTTTGGAGGAGAAACATCAAGTCGTTTCAAGTCACTGACTCAATGTCATTCAAGTGCAAGTCGAGTCCCAAGTTGAAATCCATTTTCTAAAGTCTGAAGTCATCCAAATAATGTAAGTCTGATTTCAGTCGGTCCAAGGCACCACCTCTGGATAACTAAATGTCAAATGGTATGACAGAATGCGATATGAATGCATTTGTGCATTCTAGTGTGTGCAATTAAAGAATCTGGCAACCTATTAGCGTGGGTCATGTGTGCCTTTTGTTGAAGGAGCAGAGTTGCAGAGATCAAGAAGTTAAAAGGACCAGAGTGGCTAAAGGATCAGCGGGTTAATAATTAGCATTTACTTGTTTACACAGCTAACAAGCTAAAGGCTACGCTACGCGAGACATCTGACTTAGCGTTTGCACTGGAGGACTTTAATCAGCTTTTTGTCATGACATTTTTTGCAATTCGTGGTGTGATTCCATTTCAAAATGTACGATTATGCCGTGACGTTATTCTTTTTTCTTAAACGTGACAATTAGATTTTGCTCTTAGAAGATGATTTGAAAGTGAAGATTTTGACACTAGCTGCAGGTTATGGACTTTTCCATTTAGCATCATTTCACAGTTGCTATATTGATCGCAGTTTTGAGAATGTTAAGTCAAAAAGAGCATCTGATGTAAAACCTATGCCAAATCAATATGCAAATCACATTAAAGCCGGAAAAAGATACTAAATTGGGTCCATTCTGACAGCGAAAAACCCAAATAACTGAAGAATTTTAAAAATGTATTCAAAAATAAGCATAATTTCACATCTTAATTCACAATTTCAAGATGATAAAGTGTTTTCTCCGGGAGCGTACCTTTTTAGTCAATCCCAATAGAATTATTTTCATCACTGACTCAGTAATCTTTTTCCAGAAGGCCTTGACCTTCACTGATCTCTTCAAACTTTAAAGAAAACATTAATTTCCCATCCCAAATATGTCAAGATAAATTTCCCTTAATGACATATTAATCTTCCTTCTGGCATTTCCCCCGATGACTTCTTTTTGACCCTTCCTCCTCTTTTTGCACCATTAATACATCACCAAGTTTGCGATAAGTGTCCATTAACGCCAGTAATGCCATTCGAGTCCACACAGGATTAACTGAGCCTTCGGGCAATCTGCTCATTAGTATAGCTGTGATTCTCAAACCCAAAATAAACTGTAGCTAGCAGTAACAGACGTTCAGAATAATCCAGCCATTAAAACCCATCAACAAAACAACAACGCTCTCCTTGTTTCATGTTTGGCGATTACAATGTGGTGAAATGAGCGAAGTAGACGTTTTCAAGAAGGGCTTGTTTATCCGTGAAAATATATGCTCCCTGTTTCTCAACTTATTGGCAAAACATGGCATTACCGTCTTCCCAGGCTTTGCAAAACTGTTTTAAAAGCAGTCATCAGCTCTGAAAAGCCAATGATTTACATGTGTAAAATGTACCATCAGCAAAAAGACTTTGGGAATTGGATGCGGCTCGAATGCAAATGCGGGGTGTGATCTTTGCAGTTTATAAGACGCACCGGGAGATTCATAAAACGCAACATGTTCGAAAAAGGATTCTTTTTCTGCGGCGCGTTGGACAAAACTGGTTGGATTTACCGTGTTTGGTCCCACAGATCTGACAGAAACTCCACTCTTGTGACTCATTTGTAACTTTGAATTTCATTGCTAGACATTTTTTTTCTCTTTTTTTTCCCGCACGCTTGTGGTGATAAAGCAGCTTCGGGCAGCAAAAGGCAACATCACTAGACTGACAAATCTCTCCTCTTGTCACCATGTTGTCAGAATTTGTCATCAACGGTGTGGATAGCTTCACTTCTTGCTCATTTGGAAAGGCAAGTCGATGGGCAAAACAACGTGAGCTCAGTTGGAAAAGCACCTCAGAATGTGCAATTCAATCTTAAAGCTACAGTTTGTAACTTTTCTGGTGGAACACGAGATCAAGCGGCTGGCCGACGATGCCCGTGATTACGTCATTTTGAATTTCATTACATACAAATGAATGCTTGAGCCAATCTTTAAATGAAAAGAAATGAAACCTTTATTTCATGTTATTTATGTCATTTATCCGGTCTCATCACCAGTAACATGTAAACGAGGATGTTGAGGGTCACTACATTCTAACCAGAAGAACATCATCATCAGAAATCTCAAATTGGTGAGTTAGCCTTTAGCCCTGACGCCAGTTTTCAGGCTAATTATTATCTAAAATAAAACACCAAAAGCTTCACAAACTCAGCAATGACTTTGACCTCAAGTAAACGTGGTCGATGAATTTGTTCCAGCTGAAACCCTCTTGATTATTGATAGCTTGTGCTTAAACAGCTAGAAGAAAATTAAAATACAGAAGTTAAGTGATCTAATGACATGCCTGCGTGCCATACTGTGGAATATGCACGGCAGAGCAACACCATCTCCATGCAGAGAAGGAAGTGGCAGACCCCGCACCAAATGTTACACAGTGCAGCTTTATCATAGGTACAATATTATTATTTAAAAACCTTGTCGATTAGACCTCAGCGTGGATAGACGGCAGCCTTGCCATGAAGGAACAACACAGTATTTTTGTAGTAGTTCAGAATAGTTTTGCCTCTGAATTATATTTTTGTATTGGATTTAGAACAGAGAAAACAGAAATCCTCAGTTATGGTCAGTTTTGTAAATAATATTATGCCCTGAAGCAAGCAGACTGTGGATGACAAAATGGCTAAATAAATGCAGATATGGAAATAAACTGCACATTGCACAATTATAGACAATAAATGTAATTCGAATAAACACCTACATATTATGCAAATTCCTTTTACAAAAATTACATAAACGGTACAGCTATTCTTAGTATTGTTGCTCCATGTGGTTATTCAAAACAACACAGCATAGAACAGTCAAGTACAGGATCTATTTTCGCTTAGCCACTTGTGGAAGGAGCTATAAATGGCACGAGGCAGGTTATGGCAAACATTTGATAAAATCCCTGCGAACACTGGTTTCCATTGTTTTGAGAGCTCGATGTCAGCGCCCACTTTTTTTTTTTTATCCCTGTCTCTTCGTGATTCACAGCAGGAGCAGAGAAAATAGACCAGAGCAGCAGCGGGCTGGTTAAATGAGTGTGGGAGGCTGTATATAGGCAGGATCAAATGGTTATGTTTATGCATGTGTCCTGTGCACAAAGTAGGATCAGGCTCACAAATACACGCCTCAAATAGTGCCTTCTGTGTTTAGACATTCAGTGTGACCTATAACGTCCTGAGTCATTGGTAAATATTGACTAATAATTGCAACAGGTGAGCTTTACGACTTCATCTTGTAGTACAACAGATGGATTTGCATGTGAAAAGAAAATGTTTAAAACTTTTTTCAAAACACAGAACTGTTTGTGTTGCTATATTACAATTTTGGATGAGTGCTGATTGGCTGTCCTTTGGTGGTCCACCCTGCTTCACCTTTACGCCTGAAAAAGTAGTTCTAAAGCGGTGCACGTGCCTGATAATACATGAAGGTTGCCTGTCTCCTGGCGTTCATAAATAACTCTGTTGCAGTTTCTCTAAAGCCGGCTGCACACTATAGAGGTTTTTTAAAATCTTCTGTGATTTTAAGGCGTGCCAAAAAAAATAAAAAAATAGCGGGCCACTGACATAAGAACATTTTGCAAAGATTATCTGTTAGACTCGCATGAAAGACAGCGGCACCACACATCTGCCGATTTCAGTGCAGATTTTCCACAAGCGGAGGAGAGAGTGTCATATGATGGAAAGCAAATGCACAAGGAGGATACGAGCTGCCTTTGTGCGCTCTTATTTAGTGGGAAAATAAAACAAGACAATGAAACACGTGTGGATTAAATCTGCTGGTAAAGGCCTCAGGAGAGCACGATATTCACTGCCTCACTGTAGACGTGATGACATGAAAAAATTTGCACAGACTCCTTGATGGTTTTGCCAATATTTTCTAAATTTTAAGAGTCGTCACTAGGCAACGGAGCCTGGCGCAGTATGGCTGCTCTGATTGGCTGATGCAACATGTTGGAACCTTACGATTTGACGAATAGTCGTAACTGAGCTGTATTTACCTCACCGACAGTCAAAAATCCTCTGTTGTGCAGAAAGCAGTTTGTGGGATCATGGTCTAAGCGGATTAAACAACTCGGAGACGTGCCTTACGTAAAGAGGAGCTGCGCGTTACACTGTTTTAACGCACGACGCGGAGTCTAGAACACCAAGACGCGCAGCGCAGTGGTGTTACGTATATCATGGCCCCGCAAGCTGCAATGGCCAGTATTTTGTCAACGAGAATGATTATAATAAATAAAATGAGCATTCCAGTTCACAAGTTTGGACATGCAATTTTTATCTTATTTTATGTAATATCTGGCTGCTTTTATTTTGGCTAAAAATTCAGCAAAACACAGGAATTTGCGTGTTTTGTTCAACATTTTCCTGGGGGACAATGCACATGTGCACAGAAGGGGCTTGGATAAATACAAAAATAAAAACCCTTCTGTTTTTTGTACAAATCACCCCATGTATTTAGATATATCTACTTTTATTGTATTATTACTCATACATATACATATTTTTTTTCCTTATTTGACCCGTCTTGATATATTTTACATTTTGTCACCACTTATTTTTTTGTTATTATAGTGCAATGTGTGAGCTACTGTGTCCAAGTCATTTCCCTTGTGGATCAATAAACAAACAAAGTCTAAGTCTTTTTGGAACCGCAGCTTCTCAAACGGTGTAACTCACTAGCTTTAACCCTTTTTCATCCAAACCAAATGTAAACACATGGAAAAACATCTCACAAGATCATTTTCCACACATTTTCTCATTTTAATTAGCTCATTCGTTCTTATTTGGCTATACTAAGTAGCAGTATGGCGTGATAGAACTATCTCCATGGAGACATGTAGGTGGCAGAACCCCCACCAGAAAAGTTACATAGTGCACTTTTAAAAGTACATTTTCCTCAAACAGTTATGCTGAGCAGGAGCTGCAGCAGACTCTGAGGAGGTGGAACAACTTGAGCATGAGTGTCGGTGCGTCGGTGGTCAGCGCTGAAGCAAGGGTCAGAGCAGGTTTAAAGGGGCCATTGAACGGCTGGTCAAGAAAGGCTCTGGTTTGTCATTAACATGTCAACAGTCCTCCAGAGCGCTCTGCGTCATGTCTGTCAGCTTCATCGTAGCAGTTTGACCAGCAATAGGTTTTCTCTCATCGGTTTTTTGAGTTTGTGAAATGGCAGCTTTCGTTAGTTCAAAGTCTTGGTCTTTTGTTGCCTGTTGTAAATTTAAGGAATGTAATTTATGCCAGTTGAAGATTCATAGCTGTTGAAATGATAAATCAAAAATGGTGCTGCTTTTCAATCATTCTTTGAAGAGTTAGTTTGCAAAAAGAGAAAAGTGACAATTTAAAAAGTCATCGGTGGCTTGCAGTTTTACTCACTGTACAGCAACGTTTACATTACATTACATTATGTCCCGTCAAATCCATATCCATCCAATTCATAATATCTGTAGTAGTTCGTAAGAAAAGTCAAATCTGTTGATCATTTTTCAAAACGGAAACTGTTTTTTCAATTGAATTCTTCATATACTATATTTACTTTAGTCCTAATTTTTAAGATGAGGTACCTAAGGTATTTCTTGTAAAAGAAAGAAAGAAAGAAAGAAAGAAAGAAGTGTATGTATTGCTATGTTTGGATGAGAGCTGATTGGCTGTCCTTTGGTGGTCCACCCTGCTTCACCTTTCCGTCTCAAAAAGTAGTTCTTAAGCAGTGCACGTGCCTGAAAAATCCTAAATGTGAACAAGAACAATGTGCCAAAGAACCTGTGAGAGCTAGGAACCAGTTTTCACGGTGTAAAAATCAGCTTTAATGTACATATTTTTTGTACGTTTAGAGTGATAATATTCATTTTTGGTGGTGGCAACTTTGTGTATTAGAAACTTTCTGAGACCCAACTTCTCCAACAGGGAAATTCTGTCTATTCTACTTTATGTCTGCACTTGATTCAACTTTCGACTTGTTCACAATAGATTTTTTGTAATTGTAGGCCAGACTTTGTCGAAACGGATGTGAGAATTGATTTTTTTTATCATGAAAAGTTTTCTTGCTTCTTCATCCTCCACCCCCTTAACTCCACATAAGAGCTCTGCAAATTGCCTGCTACAAGCTTGGCTTGTTGATGCTTATTTGGCAAGAAATACAGTATATAGCTTGTAAACAGCTTGTTTTAGTGCTGAAAGATTCTGCCATGAGAGTGTACTTTTAAGGAATGTCAAAATATAAAAAATAAACCAAAAACTGAAACCAAATCTTCTCTCATATTTGACCATTTAAAATGAAGGCAAATTTCAAATCCTGGTCAGAGATGATGGCATTGTCCAAGTTTTAATACAATCGGAACAACAAACAAATAACAGAAATGATTGATGAATGATGAATACTTTGCACTTAATTGTTTGTAACTAAACTTTCTCAAACTAGAGATGTGAGATGTGAGCCCCAGTAATAGGGCTCAACAACTCCAAATATATGGAACACAATATATTATCATATCATCACATGTTTCCTGCTACCCTGATTAAAGGTGCAAGATGTCACTTTTCTGGAGGAGGTGCCCGCTTGCCTCCTTTGAGATGTTATTGCTTTGTTGGGACTGTTCCACAGTAAAATGGTAAATGGTCATATTTACAATGTTTGCTTTTCTATCTTCAAGGCACTCAAAGTGCTTTACATTCCATCATAATCATTTAGTGTGCGCAGACACTAGAGGCTTGATTCCACTGGTTCACTTTGGAGCGGATTGGTATGGTCCAAAAGTGTCTCCGTTGTCTTAAGTGAACCGTACTGGCCAGTTGAAGTGATCCAAAGATGATCGCAATCGGTACGAGCTTCCAAAGTGGTCCGGATCTCAAAAAAGCTCAAATAAACAGAACATTTGAATTCCTCGACTTGAGCTTGTGATAAAACGGGCGTATTTCCAGTGATGATAACTTAAATGTTGAGTTGACAGACCTAGCAAAAACCATGCTAGCCGAAGATAGCGTCAACTGTTTCCTGTTCATCCATTCACCGCACTCGTGTCAAGAGATTTTTAAATATAAGGAGACGAAGCCAAAGAAGACGAGCACCCTATATCTGCATGCCCTCAAAGCAAGTTACATCATGCACTTTTAAAATCCCCCCACAATGCACTGGGCTCTGCATTCAGACCACCATCTAGTCTCTAACCAAACTGTCCCTCACATCGAATTTACAGCAAGACATTGGATTCCCATGTGGCTTAGCAGCGCAGTGGTAAGTGGCATCCACACAATACTTCCAAACTTTCAAATCTACAAAGTTAGAATTGCATAGCTGGCACTAATCCTATTCTTACTTGTTCTACAAAGATAATAAGAGTGACTTTACATCGCTGCATTTAGACAAAACACACCAACATAATGCATCAGCTGTACCTCTCCTGTGTATGCCAGTGTACATAGTCTAATTGCACTGGGGATGAACCGCACCTAATGGGCATTGCATGGAAGCTGCGATGACATGCCCGATTCATTAAAGCATTTAGATGAACTGTGCCGGGCTCCCAGGGGCCACGCGGTAATTGTGTCTTTAGGGAATTGTCTGGTCCCAGTTGGACGGTCATAAATCACTGGTAGAGGAGGTGTGGCGTGGCGTTCTGGACCTAAGATGAACTTGTTATTTGATGATTAGAACACAAAGCTTTGGTCTTGCAGTCCGTTTCATGCTACAGAGGCGTTGCCTTTAAGTCGCATTGCGTTTTACCCGTGAAAAGGCTAGTCGGGTAATTAATAACACATCCGGAGGTGTCAACATCAAGCTCTGTCAAATTAGTGTGGTCACTGCAGGCCCAACGGTGGCGTTGATGAGTTTACCCTTTCAAAAAGACAATATTTCTCCTAAGCTGGTCTTGTGGCTAATATATATCAATAGTCGGTTCATTCTTAGCATACGGTTTAGCATATTTTGTGTACACCAAAGACCCTTGGATTAATGTGGCGGTTCAATGCTCCCACAGTGGCGCTACAAAGTTTGTTGCGTTGTTGCCAAAACCTTTCCGTAACAAAACTTTTATTTAAAAAAACCTTTTAATATTTTTCTTTTAAAACAAATTACCCATTGTACAAATATGCATTACAGATTGAGACATGAACCAAAATGTTGTTTGCTGCTGATTTGGTTAGCAAGCTAGAAATACACAATGAAATATGACAATGTACTTGTACTTGTTTTTCTTACTCCAAAATTCAACTAAACAGTGAACTATAATAATATCCATGTAGTTTCATAATGAAGTTGTGTTAATGTCACAGAAAGTACTAAAGGTGTTGGCATAAAGACTGTCTGTACAGTCTTTACTAAAAATAGACAATCTGTACTTTAAATCTACAGCAGATAAAGAAGTGTAATGCTGCGAGGATGCAAAGTGTGTCCTGCGGTGTGACATGAAACATCACGTATTTAAAAAGAAGGTTACACAAAAACCAGAGGGAGCTCATCTGTCATTTGCGCTCCAGGACAAGTTCTGGTGTTCAGGGTTTAAGCTACAGCTCAAAAGAAATCACTTTTGTATTATTTTCCGTAAAATCTTACTTTTCAGATTTTTTTTTGTGCTCCAATGTGAGAAAAATACAATTCTATTTGTTAAGATGCTTTATTGCTAATAGACATATTGGGTCATTTAAATCCATCCATCTCCTTCTGCTTATACGGGGCCGACCTGGTGGGGGCAGCAGTCTAAGCAGGGACTCCCAGACTTTTCCCACCCCAGACACTTCTGCCAGCTCCTCCGGGGGGTCCTGGAGCGTTCCCAGACCAGCGGAGATACATAGTCCCTCCATCGTGTCCTGTTCATTCATATATATTTTTCTACTGGATGTGTGACAGTTGCACCACAGAACATGTTGAAATATTTAAAAAATAAGAAAGTTACACAAAAAAGAAATGTGAAAATGTTTCCTTATGGTTGTTGTATCACTGGTTTATTTAAAATGTATATTTTATCTCAAAGGCGTGTCACACTGCTGGACAGAAAAAGAGGCGTTTCACCATTAGATAAGAGGACTTGAATTAAAACATTACTTTGAATAGCTTTGACCACTTTGCATATGTGTTAATGTATATTAACACATTTAACATTTTTCATTATATTCCTGATGACTTAAAGATGTAAAGGTAATATTTCATTAAAATTGCACTGAGAGAGGGAGCAATATACTGAAACTACATGATAAATGAATCCCAAATTATCACAATTTCTAACAGGATTATTGTAGTTGTTTTCACTCATGTCATTATTTGTTTTTGCAGTGTGCATATATATGTGTCTTTGGGGAAGGTGATGACGCCACGGCCAGAGTGAGCAGATGTGAATTTTGTGACAGAACAATGCTAGCCGAGGTGCTAAATATAGCGGCTGTTTTTAATTTTTATGTAACGTGACATTAGCGTTTTACTAAAGGGCATTTACGTAGTCATTGTTGCATGTTTTGTCTGTGCCAATTTCATTCTAACATCCACGGAATGTCTCTAAATTAAGCTGTAAATTGCATAGTGTTATACTCTGCTCATATACTCAAGTAGGTGCCTGGAACATTACTTAATTTGGCATAAAGCTATTTAAATAGATTTGTTTTTAGATAAAATTATGATATGTTCGTCTGTATCCAATCACTTGTCCCATTTACCATGACCTTATTTGGAGTTTTATTTTCAGTGGTACAATGTCTAAAATTGCCATGGTGTTTTTGAATAGAAAAAATTGACTGATAGATGTTTATAAATTTGCATTCTGAAACATGAAAAGTAAATAAGATTTCATTTCACAAATGATTTTCACATATGAAGTGTGAGATTAGTCCATGGCATCATCTCAATAAGAGTATTAGTGCAATCAAAATTTGTTTGACGATTGATCATTACCTAAAATGTCATAATCGTGATTGTGCTAATTTGGAAGAAAACTCTTCTTCTCTACTGATGCAGCGATGCTAAAACGATGGGTTTAGGGACCTAAGTTAAATCCAATTTAAAAGCCGCTCAAGTCTCTTCACAGTTCATTATATTTTATTGAAGAATTAAGTCTGTTTGTTACGTTATTTAAACATATTAAATGGTTTAAAAGAGGGTACAAACGTAGTCATGGGTCTCAGTCGAAAGCAATATAAAGGATTTTATGTATTGTCCAATCTGCACATAAAGATGTTTTAATATTTAACTTGATACACTTATATCAATAGATTTATATGCGACATTGTAGCTTTAAAAGGTCGTTTTCTCAAAAGGCCTTTTCCTCCCACAGAGACATAAAGATAAGCCCGTTTTTGGACCCCTTTGAAAATCTAAAGGGGCTTGCCACACAAATTTCAACGCAGCACCTGCACCCGCCAAACTTTACAATCTTGTACAGAAGGACTTCTAATTCTAAACTTGATTTATTCAAGTTTTATCTCAAAATAAAAAATAGATTTGTTCAGATGTTTCAGATTTAGGTGTCCCAAATGTGTGCAATTTTGGATATTTTTAATCATGAATTTGTTATTTATATGAAAATATTTCATTATATTATATTACATACATGTGTAATATAATAGGAAGGTGAATGGTCTTTGGAAACATGTAGGACTATTTTTTTTTATTATTACCACCTAATGAGGGCAAGCCTTTACTGTAGATCTCTCGAAAAGCAAGATTACTGAAGCATGCTAAAATGAAAAAAACAACAACATTAAAGGGGACATATTATGCAAAATCAACTTAAATGAGTGGAGGATGGCACATTGGACTTTAGTCTGCTATCTTATACATGAAAAGAAAGCTGTGACCTACATATTTCCAGTCAAATGAACCATTCTAGGATGACTCAGGGTCAGTTTGTTCTCCAAACCCACAAAATTTACTTTTAGCTTTTAAAGAGGAATTGTCAAAACCCAACAAATGCCCAAACTCGTGCCAATCAGACCATCCTCCAGACACCAGCTATACTCGTTCATCTGTTTAAAGAATATCTCGGGGGATTTGAAACCGGATAGTCCTCTGTGTAGAACTTGTGGTTACTTATAAAAATCAGAGTTAATCAGACACCAGAGGCCAAAACTACAGAGGGTCAGCATCACATAGAGTCCAGCCAGTTTGTACTCCAAAGGGTTTTTTTTTTTTTTTTTGAAAAAGGACAGTGCATATTAATGAACATATGATATGTAAATATGCCAGATTTGAGCCACAGGCTAGTCTCATCTCTTGTCCCTGACAGGTAGATGTACCAATTAAAAGGTAACACAATTGAGTGTTCAGGAACAGCTTCAGCTTCAATTGGGACTCATTTTAGTCAGGCTTTTAGAAAGGTAAGTTAGGAGTTAGACAGCAGTGTTTCCTCATCATTGGTTTACTCAAAGTTGTATTTTGATCGATTCATGCATGTTTGAGTAATCCTGTATTGTGCTGCAACTGAGGCTCGAGTGCTCAGAAAATTCCTGTTTTCACCTACCCCCTATGCCCGCCCACATCCCTGTAAAATGTTTGATGAATGAAGACTCCGAGAGACAAATTCTCAGGTTCTAAAATGTCACGCAGCGACTTTCAAAAATACAAACATGTAAATGACAATCTACGACTTGTTACAGTGAAATACCACTATGAAGAGCTTTTCAGATCTTCTATTACTAAGCTGTTTTAGATCAATATTTTTACTGTTTAGAATGAACAAAATGTAAAATGATGATCTACTTATGTTATAGTTCAATACTAAGGACCTGAAAAAACCAGAATGTGTCTCCTTTAATTGAACAAAAACATGTGAGAAACATGATTAAAGTCTGTTAGAAGTCAGTTTTGCTTAATATGTGCTGTTTTAACGAGTTGCACATCTAATGCCGCTTGTCCCCTTATTGTTCAGCGACAGTGGCAGGAGTCCAGGTGAATCAATGGCGTGTCTAAAGGCTGCTGCTCATGAACACGCTGTTCTGAGTCCTGTCCTCCGGCTCCTGCTTCCTGTGGGACTTGTGCTTCTATTTCCGTCTGGCAGACAGGCAGCCGGCTTCAAACCGTAACGTGCTCCCATCTCCAGTGACAAACTTAAGACAACATGAGCACTCTGTGAAGCATGGCGTTCTCTGTTAGCTCATCACATGGACATCTAACCTCAGAATCCCGCTTTGGTGCCATTGTGTCAGAAGCGCAAAACCTCCAAATCACGTGACAAGTATTTTAACGTTTCAACAGACGGCTTCATAGTTCAACGAGGTCGCAAAAGGAAATGGGTGAAGTTTGAGTTATCTTGAATGAATCTAGTATCAAACCACATCGAGAAAGTACTGTTATATGTGTTTCTAATGCCAAAATCAAGTTTGAAACGTTCGTATCGTATAGTTTGCTGTATATTTTGTCAATGATTCAACTTTGCGTTTTGATGGATTCAATTAAAGGTGCACTATGTAACCTTTCTAGTGGAGAGTCCAATAACCTGCTTGTCTCCATGAATTGCTTTCCTTGTGATGTCCCACAGTAAGGCATTAAAAACAGTTACAAGTCAGATCTGTGGAGGCATGACATCTGCAGGTGGTGGACTCTGCACCAGAAAAGTTACATAGTGCTCCTTTAAAGGTCTATTTTGGAATCGTATTGCATGGTCTTGAGGTATTGCCTTGGATGAAATTGTCAACAGATTTACACTTGGATTTTTGACACTTGGATTATTATTTTTCCCTAAAAGGTGCGACTGGGTATTTGGTGGTGGCTGCAGAATCTACAGTATATGATTTACATGTAGAGTGGTGGTCCAATTGTGACTTGTCATGTTTGTTTTGTTTTGCAGTGTGGATATGGACTATAGATATAGAAGAGGTTGTGACTGGGGGTGGTTTAGAAGATGCACAGACTGATGCTTCTGTCAGTCTTCTCTTCCCACATTTACAGAAATGTACTTTCTGTAAATGTTTCTGAGGAGGGATTGAATCACTTGAGTCACTTTCTTGAAAAGCACACGCGATAATGGTGCTTTCAATGTCATCTGAAAACAACAACACTTTTCACAAAATGTCAATAGACTCACAACACTGCAGCCCGGCAACGGTAATTGCAGTTTATTTTTATAAACATGCTGGTAATGATTTAAGCTCTTACCCCCCCGTTTCTGCCCTTTGGGAGATTCCCCTCCACAGCGTACATCACAGAGGTCTAAAAGAAAAGCATTGACCTGCGTTTTGATCAATGACTTTCTCTTTCTACCAAACCTGTGCCTCAGACTTGGCCTTGTCCGAAATTCAATCTGGGCACTTTTGATTTTATATTTCGACAACAAAATGATTTTTTTTGCTCTAATTTTGTGTTTTGTTTTAGTTTCATAAAAGAAATCCTAATGTAAATTTACTGAAAATATTTTCAAAAAAAAAATAATCATGATTTGTGTATTGTATTCACTCACCATCACTTCACTTGAATTAGTAAAGTTAGTAAGTAAATCCTAAGCTTACTTAACAATATGGGAAAACATTATTTTACCATTTTTGTTCCACTTTAAATGCATAGAAAATATAGTAAATTGTTGCAATTGCAGTTCTTTTTAAAAAGATTTTGTGTCCTTAGGCTTTATTGACAGGAAAGTGGTGTGAAATGGGGGATTAGAGAGAGGGGAAGACATGCAGCAAATGTCAAAGTCAGGAATTTAACTCATGACACTGCAGCCAGCTGCACAGCATATGTGTGCTGTGCCTTAACCACTCAACCACCGGGCAGCACACAATTACAGTTCTATACCACCCATCACAAAAGGGTTCTCAAATCCAATATTAGAAAATAGAATTAAAACAATATGTTATGTCTGCGGTGGCAAAATGTGTTTATAGTCATTTAAAGGTACCCTTTATAGTGTGGATAAAATTTGTATTTAAAAATATAATGTTTCCATCATTTCTGATGGCCAAAGGGCTGCAGTAGTAGTCGCAGTATGCAGACTTCCCTTTGTAACAAAGGTGTTCCTCTGGCTGTTCTAATGGCCTGCATCCCTACGTTCTGACAGACCCACCTTCCACTGTGACGCTTGGCTTGTTCTCTCGACTTCTATCCCATCTTTTTCCTCCAAACAGCCTCATCGCCTCACTCTGGCACGCCCCTCCCCCTGCGCTTCTCGCTTCCTCTACCTCGCACGTCAGGACTACAGAGCTTGAAAGTAGAGAGAATCCACCTTACTCAAATGGAGGTCATGCATACCACCACAATGCTATTTAGTGCGAGGAGGGGATTATTTATTTACAACCTGGGAAAAGTCAAACTGTGAAAAGGGGGTCAGGCAAGGCTGCTGGATTGCTGGGTTCTCACTTGGGCTTTTGATGGTGGTCGCCATAGAAACAGATCATCAGGCAGGACGACAGGCCACTACAGGAAAATGTGTTTCTGAATGAGTTTTTAATACGCCATTCTATTGGCCGTTATGGAAGCATAGAAATGTCTGCCAATGCCTGATACTGGAAAGTCTACGTTCTGTGCGATGTAACACAACTGAGAGAGTGGGAGATATCTGAGCGTCCTCTAGTACTACACGCTAAATAATGTGTGAACAATCCTGTATGAACACATGAACAGGCTGAGAATCTGCATTGTATGTGGGCACCTGAAAATGTTCCTTGACATTTTTGGCCCAAACATTGTCCACCGAATTCTGATCTGGTCTGATATTATCTTAGATTAATCGCATCAGATTTTGTTTAAGCACTTCAAAAATCTGTTGATAAAACTTAATTCAAGTGTTTTTCCCCTCTGCAATGTAAAAAAGCATCAAAAGAACATGTTAACTGTATTATAATGATTCTTTAATGATTTAATAACAAGACAAGAGGGCTTACAAGGCATACAACAGCATCGTTTTTATCTTTTTTATTTTTTTAATATTCAGGCATCCTAAAATAAGTTCACAGTCATAAAAAGAAACAGAAAACTGCTTGTGGAAAGGTAATCAGTATTTCAAAACGTCTGAAATGAGCAGACCATTTGACAGCCTATCAATCAATAATACATAAAAAAGTTGACAAGCGGCAGACAAGTAATGATAATAAGATAAAGTAGTAAACATACAGTATTAATGCCTTCATATTGGTCAGTGAACCGGGGTGACTTGTGTCTAAACGTGTCATTTTCAGATAAGATGACATTGACAGACTGTGTGACAGGTCTCATTAATGATTGTGCCTGACATTGTGCAGTTCGGAGAAGTAATTAGTAAGCCACCATGATTCATCTGTGGTCCAGAACATCCAACCACAGTGAGGAGTGACTTCAACGGTAATCAAGAAGACATAAGATCAGAAAATGAAAAAAAAAAAAAAAAACCTTCAGAAATGTTGCACAGGGTTTCTTCATCGTTTGTTGGTTTCAACTGGACTTTGGCAGAGAGGCCGTGGCAGGTTGGTTGGTCAATGCTGTGAGGGAGGACTGAATTCTATTGTGTTGTTGGAGAGAGACTGAGGTGGTCCAATACGACTACTGTGCAGGAAAATGTGAGTTCAGTTTTGAATACGTTTAGTACTGAACTGGATTAATCCACGTCGAAACAGAAATGGGGATCTACAATCCGTCACCAATTTACAACTCCATCCTCAGGCCTAAACCAAAATAAAAAAAACTATTGGAATAATCTGAGTAAAAGTCAATATTTTTGGAGTATCCCGATAACGATAGTCAGACAATATTATGTCAACCGACCAGAAATTTAAATTCTAAGCCTATTTTAAATTCTGTCTAAAAAAATTAGATGAAAGATTCAGTCAGATCTAGTTTACTCCAAAAAACGAAATAAGATATCCAAAATAATTATTTAGTATCTAACATGTCAGCAAAATAAAGCAAGACATTTAAACCTGGCTTTGTCCATTTTTCAGATTTAATGTCCCAAGTATGTGCAATTTTGGCCCTTTTTACACATAAAATGCCTTATGTCTCTATGAAAACATGGCATGATGAAAAACTTGAAATACATTTTTATATAGATATAATATAAGGTGAAATATCACCTTATATTATATCTGAAAGTTTACACAATTATTATTATTATTATTATTATTAGCATCTTTAGCATATCTTCGAAACAACATTCACAGTTTTTTCTACAGTTTGATATATGGCCCACGTCTAATCCGGGGTGTAGGAGTAGGATGACCCATTAGGGGCATGAACCATTATGCTTAATGTGACTCGGGGGACGGTTCACACCTCAGGTTAGTTCAATAACAACAGATCCTCCTGACTCTTTTCAGTTTTAGTTTCAGTGTCGTGAGCGACCCTTCAGACAGATATAAGGCAGTGACTCACCAGTTGCAATTATGATGAACTGAAGATAATATCTTAAAATTGAGGGATTACACAGACAAATACATTGTATTTAATGGAATTAATTATTGTTCTGTTTTGTTGTTCATAATGCATGACAGGAATAGATGTTTTTTAGAGTGTTTTATCCCCATGGTTGTTTCGTCGGGAATGTTCCACAAAATGGCATAAAAGTTAGCAATCTCAATGGAGACAAAAAAATATATATATAGTATATAGTAACATAGTAATATAAGTATTTGTCAGCAATAAAAACTCATGTAGTTGGGTATAAAAGCATAATAAATAAGTTTTTCATACTGTGGAGTATTCAAGAGACACAAGAGTATTCTCATGAGGTGACGGATTCTCCGCCAGAAAACTCACATATTTCACCCTAAAAAAAAGTATTTTTCAGTGCTCACTGGGGGTGCAGTATGTTGTTGTTGTTGTTACTACAATGATGTCATGGGTTTGCCGTATGTCTCCACCTCTCTCTCCTTATTTCATGCCGTCTTGCCCAATAAAGCCTTCTGGCCAGAAAATGATTTTTAAAAGTATTGTTCAAGTAGGAAACAGGTATCGTTTAAGTATGGCACAGCAAAAAGTATATGCAACTCTAAATGATGAGAGGCAAGAGACAGGCAGCTACAGAACGGCTAGACACAAGGACGTAGAGCTCGAAAATACTACCTGCTTGAACGAAAATACTACCTGGTTGAATTTCATTTCATTCAGAACACAAACCGTTGTACCTTGGACATAAAGACAATAATCTTGGACACATTTTATAGCACTTGTATCACAACCACATTCACCACTGCAGCTGCTTCATTGGCTGCTCTGAAAGATGGCATTCTCTCTCTCCATCTGGCCCCTCCATAATCGTCTCAAATACATTTCTGTACCAGACATTTTTACAAGGAGGAAGTCTCATCACACGCCAGATAACGTGGGACCAGTTTGGTTGAACTGGGCTGGATATTGGTTGTAGTAGTGGTGGTTTTAGCTTGTTGGTGTATCTGTGAGAGTGCCACGTGTAGACTCCGACAGTTCCTGTTGTGGTGCGTGTTTTGGTCTGGTACATACGACTTGATGGGCTGTCGGGGGACTGTGCTGACAGCTCTGCAGCGGTGACTGAGGATGCATGGAGGAGCTGCCAGGAGTTAGTCCTGACTGACAGGGAAAGTACACACACAGCTACAACAGGAATCTGACTTTGTAGCATTTAAAATATAAGAGACAACTTATCAAATTGAATCTTTGCCATCTGAACTTCAAACGCATTTAAATTTCTGGACTGGGGGCAAAAGGGAGTGGAACATAATAATAAGATTTCAATAGAGAAACTGGGAATAACCTCAGTATAATGGTTTTGGCAAATGAAAACCAATCAGATACATGCGAGTGATTTGTTCTAACATTTTTCCCTCATCAAAAACGTACTTGGAGTAGCATTTAGCTTCATTCGCTCTCGTTTGAGGAATCCTGGTGAGAAAATCCTCACTCCTCCAACAGTCAAAAATAGTCCGCTCTTCAGCTCAGCGATAACTGACTTTTCCTCGATAAGTGACGTAGCTCTGACGTGGCTCTGAGAATCTTCTCTGCTGTTTTTAACACAAACTCCTTAGAGAAGAGTCCCGTCTGACCTGGGAATCAAACCCGGGAAGGGGAGATAAAGAACACTCAACACACATACTCCAAAAAATGTACTTAAAAAAAGAACGATAATAGTTCTTTCTATTCTCTCTGTTCGCTGTTACTGAATAAAGGTTCAATAATTAGTTCACAATAGCCTCAGAAAGTGGGGCCATCATTCAACTTCAAAGGCATGATTGTTGTCAGTTAAACTTTTAAGACATGAGATCAATATAAATCTTGAAGATTGCATTCACGATACACTTAATTTAGCCACACATAAAAAAATATGTTTAAGATGGCTTTAACATGGGAAAGTGGCCTGTATTCAGCCAGTATTAAGACAAACAGGCAAACGTGATGATGCAAACCTTCAGCCTGGATTTATGAAACAACTGAGATGTTTATAATATTTTCTTTACCCTGGGCATTTCGAGCGATCGAGAGCATTCAGCCCGCCTCGTACTCACCTGTCACTCACCTGTCACTCACCTGTCCTCCTGACGTGAAAACTCATCACCTCGGCTGCAGATTCACACTGAGCCGCACATGTGGGTCAGGCTGTGCACATGAGGGGCAGGCTGTGCACATGAGGGGCAGGCTGTGCACATGAGGGGCAGGCTGTGCACATGTGGGTCAGGCTGTGCACATGTGGGTCAGGCTGTGCACATGTGGGTCAGGCTGTGCACATGAGGGGCAGGCTGTGCACATGAGGGGCAGGCTGTGCACATGTGGGGCAGGCTGTGCACATGAGGGGCAGATTGTGCACATGTGGGGGAGGTTACGAAGGGGAGAAGCGTCTAGCTGCACATTTGGTTCGATTGCTAAAAGTCTATTGTAAACGCGAACTGGACCAGCTCGGAGAAAGCGACAATGTTGCAACTTTGGCCATTAACTGAACTGCTTCAGTTTGTACGGTGAATGCAACCTAAGTTGATAAGGTTCAATGTTTCTGGATTTCTATTTTGGATATTTCTTCCAAAAACAGTGAATATGTTACATAGGCCCCACCCACCATCAACAAACTAACATCAACCTAACCTAATGTATGTTATGGCTTTGGGTTTTGTTGTTATAATGTACATATTATGATAATTTATTTTATACAAATTATTGTTTAGTGCTGATCATTTAACTTTCTTTTCAAACTCTTTTTAAGTAAAATGTCCTTCCAGCCTCTTGAAAATTCTCCAAAAATGTTTCTCTAAAATGCCCTCGTATATCTTCACCCAAACAGAGAACGAAAGTGTATTTGTATTTTTGTCACTGAACTGGAAGTTGAAGAGAGTCTTTCCACCCACCTCCGCATCGAGGAGTTCATCTGGAGAAGTCATTTAAATAAAACTTCATTTTCTCACATGCAGCCACCTATTCTGAGTGTCATTTACTTGGAGCCCGTGGGTGCCTGAATCACATAATGGCACTTTTTTTTACTGGATTCTGCTGGCTGACTGAGGTGCTGAATACATCTCTCCTCTCTCACTCGCTCCATCCACACCTGAGAATACACCACCACCAAACGGATATGATCCCTGCTTGTACAACCGCGATAAGCTTCTTTCAGACACCACACAGCAAATACCACTTAAATAAATATATTTTATTCATTTTGACTACCATCAAGAAAACAGTTGCAAGTATAGTCGAAGTTCACAGTTCTTTTCTATTGCCGCAGCCACAGCAGCAGCATTTTATCTGAAGCTGTCAGCGCTGACGAGGCTGCCTTTCTATGTTATGTTAAGGAAGAGGCACGAGGCGAGGCAGGGGCTGCTGTCGAGGAAAAGGTGCATTTATTTGGAAAGTGAGATGGCTTTCAGGTGCGGGAATCTCTCAACTGATTCTTCACATAGTCCCGCTGCTTTTGCAGAAGTCTGTGCAGATTTGCAACTAAATCGGATTTGCACACAACCAAAATAAGATAAAATTAACCTTTTCAAAGCACCACATGATCACAATCTTAACCCACAGATATTCATTCATAGAGTTATTCCAAATGTTGTTGATATATTGCAGGAGGCTGGGGTGTATCTCAGTGGCTCTGTATATAGTAGTATCTGTAACAGGCTGGTTATTTACATTTTAATTGTAAAGTTTTGTAGGTTTACACAAGTCAGTGCTGTAAGTGTGCGATTCCTTACCACAAAAATGACAAGAGTGATGAGCAATACCACTGATTTTTGTTTCAATTCCATACGTCACCTTTGAGATTTGTATTCAAATGCATTGAAACTCCTCTACTATGAAGAATTTTACCTTGTATAGGAGCTATTACTATTTTTTGGTCCACTACAACATAAATAAACAAAAACACTGAGGCCTAAGCTAAAATAGTTCAAGTAAAAACCATGACCCATCTTCAACATCTCCTCACACGAGGCCTTTTCCACCATCTTCTCTTTCCAAAGTGTTGGAGAACGGTCTCTTTCCACATGTTCAGACTCAGCCAGGCTCATGTCTCAACACTCAGATGACACACTTGTCCCTTGTCCCAGTAGAAAGAGCCTAGGAGTCTTGGGTAAATCACACAGTAACCAGCCCTGAGCCCATATTCAGATGTACCGTGGCAATATTAATCCAATTATTTAATACAATGCAATGAAACTCTTCTGCTTGGAAGTTTTACCTCATAGTAGAGGAGCATATCTTGTGCTTGAGCTCAGGGGAAAAAGGCTGAGAAAAGAGGCATTGATACACAAAGCACTGATGATGATGAATAAGATAAGAAAAGAAAACCTTTATTTGTCCCACAGGAGGGGAATTCCAGTGTTGCAATGCACAATTCAAGAACAGAAAGAGAAATAGAGACATGCTGTTGAAAATTAAACATCGAAGAAATCTAATACAACACTGTCCAAGTAGATTAAAAAAGACTATTTTCATTAACACTTAACTAAAATACTATATTAATTAATTATACTAACATACTAATTAATTATGAATAGGGTTAAGTGCAGCATATGGACAGAATAAATAGCTGTGCTGGTTCTGGTTTAATTGGTAAACTCCAAGTGGATCTCACGCCGATGAGGGACGAGAGTGTGCGATGTTATGGCTTTGCCAGCTGACCTTTGAAAGTGTCCAAAGTTGGGCATAAAACTACTTCAGCCGGTAGTTAGTTCCATTCTGGGACAGTGCGTGGGAAAAAAGAGTAGTGTTAAAGTGACTTTTCTGTATTATCCCGGTGTGATTCACAATATGACTGACAGTTCTCGTTGATTCTGCAGAGTGATTCAACAATGTTTCTCGATTCTCTGTGATTTCATTCTCTTTACACATAAACCCCTCTGTTTATGGAGATGCAAATGAGCCACGCTTGTCCCTAACTGGTTAATCCACTTGCCTATCACGCCTGTCGCAACTCGGGGAGATAAAACCAGGCTCCCGATGATGAGAATGAGAAAAGCGTATAATCTGCCCAAGATCCCTTCACCCGCCAATGTGTGATGACGACTCCACCTTTGTGTGTTGTCAGCAAGTGGATCGAGTACATTTGCATGCTTCATATAGACATCATTTGCGTGACGTTTTTTCGCCCAACGGTCTCTGCAGCTCTGTGCATATGTGTGACTCCAAATCCCTTTAGAGACTTTGCACATTTGCGCCTTGTTAGAATTCACTTGAGTGGAAATGTTTACATATTCCAATTGTACACTTTCCATATTGTGGGTTTAACTCAAATCGGCTGCAGGGAAACCTTATCCTCCATTCTCACGTGTCTTTGCCCCTAGCTTAAATACACCTTTTATGCTTTTCATTTCCACCTCCAATGTGTGGATTCAGCAGCGGATTATTCTAATGCTGCAGCTGTCGCATGGATAGTGTGTAGAAGAGTAGGAAAAGGCTGCTCTGTACACCAATGAGCTGTTTGATAAAGGATTTCGGACTTGCAGAATGTGTTGAGGGCTGATACGCCGCGCTGGCCGGTGGGAAAGATAAAGAATAGAGCCTATATAGTGGAATCTTACGGGATGCGAATTTAACTGCTGGGGGTAAGAGCATATGTTAGAGATGACGGGAATTCACTTAGCAGAGGTTATAAAAAGTTGGTCGTTGGAAGGAGAATAGCTTTAGTTTGCATGTTCACTACTCTGGAACAAAATTGTTAATGAGTGTATTTTTTGACTGTCTTAAACTAAGATTGCCAATGGAACAAAAATCTTAGAACCACTCCAGAGAACCACTTCTAAATCTTAAGTCTGAACTTATCTTTTGCACTTATAACAATAACCTACACTTTAGTTTTCGGTTAACAAGTTTGACTTATGGTTGTATCACTTGTTGTTGAGGCAGATTCTCTCTTGATCCGTCTCTGTCTGGACATGGCTCACCAGAGCATGTGATGTAAAATGTATTTTACTTTAGGCAGGGTTCCTCATTGCGTGACCCGTGAGCTACATGCCGCTCTCCAATTTGCTTATTTTCTGATACACAAAATAATATGATAAATTGGCTAAGTAATCATGGTGTAAATCACACATAAACACACGTGCATTCCATTTCTGTTTCTGTTTGTGCTGGTGAATGTTGCACACAGAGCACAAACATTTACACCATTGTTTAGAACAGCAGAACACTTGCTGACTGAATCCAGAGAGTGCACTTGCCAAATGCCGGCATCAAAATGGAGAAAATCCATTGTCTCTCATCAAAAGAGGACAAAATACGGGCAAGTCGGCACAGATCTGGAAGGACAACGGAAGATACAAATGCAGATGAAACATCCAATGAAAGTTGCACGGAGATGCAGGTGAGCGATGAGCCATGGGACCAAGCAAAAAATGGAAAGTACAAGGAATACAATATGAGCACCGGAAATTCCAAGAAAAAAGGACCGACAAATTCTTATTTTTTTCTTCATGAATCCAGTGTGCTTGATGTGCAAACAAAGTCTTACTGGGGCAAACACACACATGCTCCTTACTGGCTTCGTTGGTTTTATTATGGAAAGAGGAGTTTAGAATATGCAAAATATTCTTGTGCAGGTGATGTTTTGCAGCTCGCTTCTTCTCTTTAATCTGTCAATGTGGCTCTCCTAAATAATAAACAGTGAGGACCACTGGTTGATTTAGTGTATCATGTTATAAAGTATTTTAGGAAGTCACTTTACTCTTCACAATGTTTCTTATTACAAATTAAGCTCCAAACTGGAGCTCGTAGATGGCTCCTTTTTTTATGTTTTCAAGGCTTCTTCTGTTCTTTGCAGGGATGTCACAATATCGCATTTTATTGTCACAATATTTGTGAGAAGAAAGATCACAATTCTATGATTGTGCACGATTATTGACACCAGGACTAAAGCAGCAGTGAAATCCTTCATTTTGTCTAACAGCTTACTATTCGTCTTGCATGTGACCTCCTTCATGGCATTTCATTTTCTGAATGATAAAGTTAAGTTAACGGGACATAAATAGCCAGAATAGATTGAACTGAAATTACTTCTTAAACTGTCACCATATATAGATCGTTTTTGAGACTATTTTTGATTAACAAGATATACTTCACATGCTCAGTTCTACATCTTCTATATGAAGCTGTTATTCACACAGTTGTTGTTTATATCCAAATATAAAACAGGAAGTCTTGTTCCAGAAATAGCCATACCAGAATGAAACTAATATAGACTTGATTTTGTTTTTGTCTATTTCAGGGCTCGAGTTCTGTGCATTAGGCGCCGTCTATAAAGTTGCCTACACTTTGCTATGACGCTGTTCCATAGAAATCCTTTTTGTCTGAACTCAAATGTTAAGCTTTGGCCCAGTTTCACACAAAATGTCTCCTGAATCATCGATAAGCTTTATATCATCCACACAGACTCAAACCATGTGCAGTCTCTTTCTGAAACAAGGCAAGCACCTCACAAAAGCATTGCATCCTGCTCGCTCTCCTCGCTCAGAAATCCACTTTGAATCCACTTTATATCTGAAATAGAAAGAAATGTGCTGGTGCTTGTATGCCGTCATGTTCAGCTGACAGTGCACCCCAGCTCCTGACCCCAAACATATTACTTGGGGGAAATGGGGCTGCCAGAGACAAAGAGTTCACTTTTAGAGGTGGATATAGCTCAGTTTTTCCTTGAATTATGCTGATGAGGTTTTGCAGTCCTTCAGAAATGCCCGGGTAAACCTGTTATTGTTGCAGTTTATCGGAGAAGAAAACAGTCTAAGCAAGTTTTCTTTATGACATTACTTCCCTACTTTTTTTGTCGTCTTACACTTCAGAACAGCCTGAACTTGTGTAATGGTAATTCTTTAATAAAGATGTATCTGTTTACTAGTTGATATTGTGAATAGTTGATATATTTTATTGTTTTGTAATGCTATTAGTGTCCAAATCATCCAACAAACACTTTAAGAAGGTAAATTGTGCAGTTTATACTCTTCATCAATCAATTTCCCCTTTCTAAATTACAAGCACTCCTCGTTAACTGTACCTCTGGTTGAGAAACACTGCTATATAATACTCAAAAAGAGAATTGCTAGAAACATTGAACTGAAATATTGTATTATAATTTAGTATGAACGATTGACACTTACCTATTAGAATAGCTTTAGGTTCAGACTTGAGTCATTCCATTTTATCAACAATTGTAAGTACATTTAAAGGTAACTTTCTGGTGAGGCGTCTCCATGGAGATGTTATTGCTTTGCCTAGAATGTTCGACAGTATTGTGAAAAACCAAAACACCATTGTAAACCTCATTACTTTACCACCAGTCAGTCCAAAAGTAAGAACTATTAAAAGAACCCTCATCAAAAACTTAAGATTAAGGACTATTTTCAGAGCTTCTCAAAATGCAAAAGCGCTGCTCCCATCGTAAGTGTCAAATTGGCACCATTTGGCTCAAGACAAGGAATAATGTGCTTCTGTGAGCAGACGTCATGTACATTTGTTACATAGTTAGTTTGACAAGGCCCTGCAGCTTCCTGAAAGGATTTATGTCAAACTGAACCCGTTAAAAGTGCTGTACCAGATTTTTACTGTCTAAAAAATTTGTAAAAAATAACTAGTTTGCAGCAGACCAAAGTTATTTCTCACTTTCTCGTCCTTTAGAATCCTAATTATTCCCCATGATGAGTTTATATGCACTTTTCACACTAACAAAAACTAGTAATAATTACCAGGAAGTGCGCTGTCACCTAGAATCACCATTTTTGGAGAATAAAACGCTCTGTAATTAGATGCAGACAGCACACATGCAGTCTCATTTTGACCCTAAGAGCTGCTCTTACAATATCCTGCATCTGTAGAGGAGCAAAGCTAACTGTGCTAAATGGGTACAAGTGACGAGTCATGAAGCAACAACTCTGTGAAAAGTGTGAAAAATACTTGCAAGCCCCAAAGTTAGGAACTAAGAAAAAGACATTGTACAAATCTTTATTCTATTACAGCTGTTTTTATTGCTCAAAAATGCCTTAACAAAGCTGGGCAATCTCTCCATAAATCTGACCGGTAACTTGGATTAACCAGTTTGATTCCGTTCTGTGAAACATTCTAAACAAAGCAAAAACATATATAGAGAAAAGCAGGTGGCAAACCCAGAAAAGTGACACAGTGCACCTGTAATTCCTCCTTTAAATAACCAATTAGTGCAAATGTATTCTGTATAATGGTCTCACACACATTTTGGCAGCCATTGCTTTTATCTATGATTGCAGAACTTTCATTTAATATACTTCCAGTAATTTAAACATCTAATGACTTTCAATATTGCAAATGGTATTTTAGTAATTCCACTGTAATTTCACCCTCATTCCCAATCGCCTCGGGGCAGTTTCCCTTTTGCTCGTAAGCTGCTGGTGTCATCCGTCTCCCGCTGCTGGCCTGACAATGTCATTTTGCTTTGTCAACTTTCAGCTGGTTGCTAATGACAACTTTCTCCAGTCGTATGAAGCAACAGTCAAACGGAATGACAACAAAGGGCTGCCAGACAATCAAAGCTATTTATATCAGAGAGCGAGTCAGGATACTGTCGAACTTTATTTGATTTATCGTGCGGTTTCAGTCATTTGGATGGGAATGAGTGACTTTCTTACCATTGTTCTCTCAAATATGTGTCTACTGCGTTTGACCCATTCTTTCCCTGGTGTGAGAGATGGCGTTGCTCTAGTTAAAACCTGGAATAATTCTGGTACTCGAAAGCCCAAATATATATTATTGGTCTAGTTCCTGGGAGTCACAAGCAAGGTTGGGAAGTAATACATGTACAAAAACTACTTGTGCAGAATATTAATCTAGATTTACTGTATTTCGGTACCGTTACTCTTTCATTTGGAGTTCCGAGTACAGTTACTTTCCTAAAATCAAAGAAACACACGCAAGTAAGGTGTCAAACTGCTCAGAGAAAGAGAGAAACCACCGCACTTGTGGTGAGTGCAATGATAAAGATGTTTTAATCCTATGTCACGTTTTCACACAATAATATAATGTAAGTATTCAGAATACAGCACTCTGATTGGACCATGCATTGGAATACGTCACAAAATACAATGGAATGCTGGTATTACGGTATTTTTCTTTAACTAAATACATTTTCAAAGTATTCTTCCCAACACTGGTCACGAAGCACTGAGCTGGGACTCATTTCAAGACTTAACAAAACATAAATTGACATTGCACTTAATCTATTGATGAAATGAAATTAGATACTGTAACACAATCAATTATTCATGTATGTTTTGGCACTTGAATGTATTGCAGATGTCGATTTCATTTTGCAGTGGGGCTGTGTTGCGTGATCATTTTGGGGTTCCGTCCTGCAACGATTGAGAATCATCAGAGTCTCAGCCATGAATAGCTGGAGGACCCAGGCACGAGGAGAACATGCAAACACTACAGCAAACTCGGCAATTTTTCAGACACATCAGAAATTCCGTAACTATTGAGGCTTCAGGCGCTTATCTAAATAAAATTATAGCTCCACATTTCATTTTCTGCGTAAGTTGATCACAGGCCTGTAAATCTGCACTGAGGCCACTCGAATCATCATAGAAATGTTCTCCAAGATCCACGACAACAAAAAAGTCGTCTATTCCATCACTTTCACATTCTTGTAAACATGACATTCGAAGCATTGAAAACCTGATTATGAATTTAAATGTTTGTCTGCTCTTTAAGATCATCCACGTTACTGCGGCTCCTCTTTCTCACTTCTGAAACAACAACTTAAGCCACTCGATCGAGACAACATTTTGGAAACTTTTTTGGAGCCTTTTTTGGCGGTCCGTCAGTGGAATATGTTTTCAACTGAGCTGATCAAAACTATCACACATTTTCTTGCCTGGCACAAAAAAAAAGCCTCTTCTCAAACCAAACTTGCTCCCATAATGTGCCCTGAAAAGAGTGAATGATTTAACATGCGAAAGACGGACTGGTTGTGATTAAGGTTACAGATAATTTTTTTATTTTTTTTCATGATGGTTTGGTCATTACCATTTTCTTTGAATCATTTTCTTAAATAAACTATAACGTCAGCCTTCCAGGGACTACAGGTGGATATTGGCACTTGAGTTACAACCTGGTTCAATGCTGTTAAGGTTGATGTATATTGTGCACTGTCAATGTTTCAATAATTAAATAAACTTAATTAAACTAAACCAAACTAAACCAAAGGGGCCTAACTAATTACGGGGAAAAACACTGGGAAATAATTTGCATGTATACAGTTGTCTTAAAAGCAAGCGCCTTTTTTCATGAATATTTATACACTTCAATTAAGTTACTACAGCATGCAAATGCCACCATGCATGGCAAAATTAACAATATTATGCACATTTTCATAAGCAAAAATAAGTCAATAAGTATTGTTGGGAAGAACACTTTGAAAATGTATTTAGTCACAGAATACTGTTACTGTACCTGCATTCAAATGTATTTTGTAATGTATTGTAATGTGATAACCCACTCAAAGTACTGGATACTTGAATACTCTCACGCAGTTGCTTTATGTTCCTGTGCAAAAACACAACATGGGATTAAAACAGATTTATGTTTGTTTTACCGCTTGTTACATATTTATTTATCACTCATTAGAGAAAGAAAAAAAAAACCTTTTTGCCACAAGAGCAGCGTTTTCTATTTTTCTAATTAATGCTGTGCAGTTTGAGTCTTAAATGACGCGATCAAACACTGCAATGTATTCCTCTGATCTTAGGAAAGTAACTGTATTCTACCATCAAATGAAAGAGTAATAGAGGAAAACCGTTACTCTAAATTAGTCTTCAGAATATGCATGTTCTGTACTTCCCAACGCCATCTATAAATGCCTTGAACTAAACTGATGAATGCGTTTGTCTTTAAATAACTAGAGGCTATTTTTGTGTTTCAGAAGTCAGTGTGAAAAAGTTGAATGTGTGATCGACTTGCGTGCAGAATTCCTGGCACTCATATTGGCTGGCTAAATTACTAAAGGGAACACAGTGGCATTTTGGTAAAATTACAAGAGCAATTATGGATCGACATTGTTTCTTTTTCTAATGGACTTCCTCAATCGCTTGTCCTCTTAGCTTAGAGCTGTTCGGAATGACCTATTACAAACAAATGAGTCTGTTGTAATATTGACTCCTTCATTTGAATTATACTGATTTACAGCGCTGGTTATTTGAATCATTGATTTGAAGGCTTTTTATGTCATATGTACGGCGCTGACAATGACTGATCTTGTGTTTGATGTGCATTTGCTAGTCAGACGATTCATTTCAATAGAGTAAACATAAGAGTATTTAGGATTTTGGCAAACAATCACGGTCAAGTTTCGAATTTTACTTCCTGCTTTGATGTCGAATTTTGTGAATTGATGACATGCTAGCTAGAGCAATTTCTTTTTAGAACTTTGAGCGCAATTTCCTGTAATTTGTTACTTTATATTTTTTCAACTTTCCTCATTAACTGTCAATGGACTCATGTGTAAAACTGTAGGCTTGATCTTGTGATAAACTGCCGTATTCCCAGAGATGATAACTTATATTTTGAGCCCTCATGGTTAACAAGCAAAACAAGGTTAGCCCATGTCATCAGCGCATGCGTCAAGTCTGAAAATATCATATTTCCAGTGCATAATGCATCTAACATTATCCAAACCCAATGCATTACATAAAGAGGTGTGAAATGCAGAGTAGAGGTGCAGAGAAGTGAAATAAATGAAAAAAAAGCTGAATAAACAACAATTCTTTTAGCTTTAGCTTTAGCTTTAGCCATGTCTCACAGAGCCACATACTTAGAATTACCGAACGAAGATTAAAAAGTATAATTCAGGTACAATTTAGATTTTATTTATTAAGAAAACATTTGTCATGTTTGGGGGACCCCAGCTGCTCATGCTCATGCTTGTTTGATGAATCCCGCTTAGAAAGTCCTCTCTCTGATGTCATAGGTCGGGCTCTGAGATCTTCTGCAAAGTCCATAAATCATCGCCAGACCCGTTCTGATCATGTTCATTCTAACTGACTAAATTTGAATGTCGGAGGAAAGCTAGCGTTTGTTGCCTATTGCTTGTTTTGGAATGATGGGGGAAAATAAGAGTACTCCAGAGGAATGGTCATAGGAAGTAGTAGTAATTAACAGCTGTGTGATTATCCTGCAATTAAAGGTTCTGAACTTGTGCTACAATTACACTTTAATAAGGCTGTAATTATGCTGGAATTACACTTGTTGTACATGTGCTGTTTTGTGTTGTAGTATTGAGGAATTCCAGTGCAGTAAATAGTTAGATGTTGTTACTATATTCTTGAGTAGTATAAAGTATATTAGGAAATACCTCCGGGATTATTACTTGGCTCATCCATCTCATTTCCTGTATAGTATGGGCTAAAGCAGAAAAGACAAGGCTGCATTTCCCAAGGACTCTCTCACTTTACTAAGATCGATTTTTGATCACATATGTATGAAACCCTCCTGTAAATATGTATACGACTTTTTCCATGACTTTCTTTGGCTGTGTATGCTTTTCATACATTGCTTCCTGGAAAATAAACCCATTGAAATTCAGTCTCATTATGTTTTTATAATATCCTTTGGAGCATCAAATAAAGCTGTCAAAATGATTCTTAGTCAATTATCATGATTATTCAGGTTACATTTTAAAAGAAAAACATTCTTAGAAGCAAAGTCAATCAATACTCCAAGAAGTAAATGTAAAGTGAGTCAGATCTGTGGAGAGGTGAGCCCACTCACAGTAAAATGCATGTACATTTGAGCAATAAATCAACTGTAATTGAATAAATGCAACATAGATAACTGTAATGCCATACTGTGGAAAATTCATGGCAAAAAATGTACATCTCCATGGATACAAGCGGGTAGGGCTTGGCCATATTGTGCTGTATATAAAATACTGGTGCACTAGTGGTAGGTAATGGGAATTGTTATTATAGTGGTATAATTTCCTCTCAGAGGGAACAGCACAGGTAAATAGTCACGCCTGAGCAGCTTAAACCCTCTGGAGGCTCAGCAGACGCTAAAGACACTCAAAATGATGGGATTTGGGGAGTGGGAGCTGAATCACAGGAGTCTGGCTGGTTGACGAGGCGCTCTTCTGCCGCAGCTCATATGGAAGACCCTCAGTGCCATGTTAAATTAAGTAAAGCTTTAATAAAAGTCTTTAAAAGATGATTTAATACAAGACTTAACAAATGCTTTAATTAATAGTGTTTTTTAAATTACAATTTACTAAATTAATTTGTAAATACTTTTATTAAAGCAACTTTTATAACTGAAACCAAAAATCCTTTAACAAAATGTTTAATACAATTTTTTAAAAAGAAGATTTAACAAATCATTGAACAAATACTTTGAGTAAAAGTAAGTAAAAGTATATTTAGTAACATTTACTTTATGCATTTACAAATCCTTTAAGGAAAAACTTTTGCCGACAGTAGCTTCTCTGATTAGTCTCTCAAATTTGGCACTCCTGGTTCTCCTGGCGAAAGTAATGGAAGGGAACTAGTAAGAAGCTCTCTGATTGGTTAGAGTAACTTTTAAACCAACGTGCAAACCAAAATTCAAAGAGCCAGAAGGACCAAGAGAGCCACTGTAAAGCTAATCGGAGAGGTTAATTGCAGAAGGTAATAAAAACAGCAAAAGGTTTTCCTTAAAGGATTTCTAAATGAATAAAGTAAAGTTTTACAAATCAAAAATTGTGTTTTATTTTGAAACTCTTTTCTTAAAGGTATTTGTTTATTTGTTTATCAAATAACATTTTTAAAAACATCTTAATTAGAGCATTTGCAAATAAATGTATTAAATTCAAATTAAAAACCCTCTTAGCATTTGTTAATTTGTTTATTAAATATTATTTTAAAGAGGTTTTTTTAATAAAGGCTTTGTCTTCCATAAACTTCCAGAGCTAAATTTAAGGAGCTAACTAATCTTCAATGAAACAAATATGCTGAAACTTTATTCTGTCTTTTGTCTGCAATGTTTTGTTTTTTTTTACCATGAATAGCAATCGTGAATAATGATAAAAGTTTCTTCTCACAACACTAAAATTAGATATCGTGACATCCGTCTGCACCACATCCCCATCACTACCAAGAGAGTTTGACGTAGAAGTCCCTGTATTGCAACTTTGCGTTTTTCCAAACTAGAAGCCAATAACGTTTATTGTCTGCGCCTATTTGACATGTTAAGTGTGTTACCAACACCTCCCCTGCTCCCTGCTCGGCGCTTTCTCTTCTCTCTCACGCTGGTGCGATTCTCCAGCAGCACGCAGCTCCGGTGATAAAACAGGATTACTTTCTTTTTTTTTTTTTTTCACTCCCTCACTGCGCAGCAACAACACAGCTAGCAGTGATCAGGGCTCCAGTGCCAGCGCATGACACCTATACTGATAGAGAGTTGGGTTGTTACAATGATAGATGGAATAATGGGGCAAAACTGTGCTGTGAACTTAATTGTTGGTTTGGGTTGACGTCAGAGTCTTTCTAAAGAGTTTGAATGAGATGGGAACGAGCAAAAGGATTATAATATGCTGATTTAGTGTGTAATACAGGAGAGTAGTATATAGTATATATAGATAATGGGCTTTCCATTCCATCGTAGAAAAGGTTTCATAGGTATTACTGTGGACACTATTTTAAAATCAAGATGTTTTGACTTCCATCCAAAAGTTGTTTTCGGTCTGCAGAGCTGGTTTAAGAACCCGGCTTTATCCAGCTCTGCGCTGCCTAAGCCTGCCTTCAGGGAGAGTTTTCCTGCAACTCACCCCTTTGTTACTCGGTTTGTTTACTGTTCTCTAGTTTCACCTGAAACTAATGCCTCTTTTTGCTATGGCCACCACGTCCATCTGACTGCTCCCTCACCACTCAGCACCCAACTGACATATGACTGGCTCGTTTTCTCACTTGACCAAGGAAGAAAATTGCCTCCATAATTCTTCTTTCTAACCAACTCTTCTATCTGCTTAAAATCTTCAATAGAGTGGTTTGTGGCTTTCAGATGAAGATGCACGGCGCTCTGCCGTCTCACCTAACGTTCTTTGCAACTGACCCATTCCATTGCATATTTCTCATTGAAATTTTGGGGCAACAAATGTTCACCAACGACCATAAGTTAACTGGCTCAAACCTCACTGAAGCATATAGTTGAGAATTCAGGGCTGAACGCTAATCGAAGGTTAAAACCTTTGCGTTTGCAGCAAGTCCCAAATGTTCAATACTTAAACAAAAACATAGATTATTTATTTTCTTTAAGTAAAAGGAAGTAAAAGAAAAAGACTGAACACATGAAGTAGAGGTGGGCAATATATCAAATTCGTGATAATATCATGAATGTTGTTTTGAAGATTTCCAAAATGTAAATATGGAGATATTGTTTACAAAAAGAGCTTTCAAATAAAGATATATTTTCTGCACTTTTGTGATTAATTTACAGACATTTCACATTTGTATGATAATTAAACCTCAAATAATATGTTGAAAGACATGTTTTACCAAATTTCGGTCGGAGTAATATTGTCTGAATATTGTTATCAGGATACTCGGATATATCCAGTTTCATCTTTGTCAATGTCGCGGTTGATGTGACGACTCAATCTAGGGCATGAATTCTGTGCTGTATGTTGATTCTTGTGGCAGTTTGAAACAAGAAGAGCATCAGTTTAGGATTTCTTACAGTCAGACCTGTATTTTTGTCTCGTACCTTGTCATGTTTCGGCTGCTCTCTGTAGCCTTCCTCAGAAGTGTCAGTGGTGTTACTGTGACGTGTTGGGTCAGCTTTAAGAGTGTACGCCAGTTGTGAAAAAGGTGTTTTCCCCCTCATCCCGATTTACAGTCTGGTGGGCATGTTTTTGTATCTTGACAGCCTCCCTGATCCAACGATGAACTTGTTGCTCTCTGTGCCTATGACTGTAGCATTGTCCCAATCCAGTGTGTGTTGAACGCTCTTCCCGTTTCGCCTTTGCAGGTTCTGTTGCGCGACAAACAGGGAATTTTGTGTTCTTGATCTATTCTGTCAGTCTGATTGTGTGGTTTGACTGGAGTGCTGTGTTTGTGTATGGGCTGTTGTACCCTCTCTGTGATCCCCCTGATGCAGTGTCACCATTGTCCTGTTTTGTTTTACTGTGGTATATATTTGGGATACAGTTCTGAAGAAGTCACAATACTGATGGTGCTGTTGTCCTACTGCTCCAAGTAGGAAGACACCGCCAAAATCTGTTAAAATCTGATGACTAGGCACGTAGCACAGTGACACCAGTGACACTTCTGAGCAGCCGAAACATGTCAAGGTACGACACTAAAATTCTGCTCTGACTGGAAAAAATCCTAAACTTATAAAAACGTGAAGTCCTAATAAACCTACTTAGACTAAGAAGAAAATCCGCCAAATCACCATGCAACTGGTATCATAGTGCCAATCAGTGATGAGAAAAAGTAGAATGAAAGAAATGACTGAGATTTACAAATCATAGTATTCCAGAATCTGAAAACAGCCAATTTAAGATGATGTTATTTAAATGCAGGGTACTTTCTTTTATGTAGGATTTTTGCACTTTACTTTGTATTTGGGTGATCTGTAGTAATACTTACAGTTTCATATTTGTCCATAAAGGAAAAGCATTTTTTTGTTATGTCACTATTACTTTTGAACAAAGTCAGCAATGAGCTGCAGAGGAGCTTTATGGCAGTGGCATGCTCGCATTCCTACAGCTTTGTTTCCATAGAAACACAGAGATCCGGGCAGGCGTGGATTGTACTGTTACATAAGGTTTTATCACTGATACAAAATACACAGTGGCATGGGTTTTCTCCATTTTCCATTTCCTATTTTTAGGAATAGTACACAGGAGGAGTAAAACTGACACAGTGGCAGGAGCCGAAAATACGCTCTGGTCCCTAAACCATTCATCCAGACACAAGGAACAAAGTGCTTCATTGTAAATATAACTTCACCTTATTTTATTTAATGCACCTTTATGCAGTTATGAGGTAGCCAATTCAGATTAAAAAGAATAGCCTTCTTTTTGTATTTGTACTTCTATATCGGCTTAACTGAAAAAGAATGAAAAGGCTAAGTATTCAAAACAAATAGTCATCATTTAGCCCTGATAACATAATTAACACACTGTACTTGGCTAGAAGGTAGTGACATAATTGTTAGTTAGCAAGAGCTGCATTGTCATGAAGGTTATTTCTGCTCTGAGATGATCAACATTTTAAGGTTACGGTACGCTTTATTTTCCCCGTAGGGAAAATTGCCCTCTGCCCTTGACTCATCCTCCTGGGGCAACCTGTCAGGAGGAAGAAACTGGAGGGCCCAAAGGAAACACACCCAGACACTGTGAAAAACATGCTAACAACACACAGAATGGTCTGGCTCAGGAGTCAATTGCGCTCCTTAAATGCCACGATACGCACACCGTACCAATGTCTCGGTGCAAAATGGAGAGATGCGCACTGGAAAACAGCATTAAAACTGCACCACAGACACGTCCTGACAGTCTGCTTCGCCTCTTCTGCTTCGCCTCTCTGCTTCGCGCTCTCTGCCTTCGCCTCCTGCTTCGCCTCTCTGCTTCGTATTTCCGCACACATGTCACATGGAGAAAGTGCATCAGAATCTTATGTCCTCTCATACATACTCATGTGCACGCAACATGCTCTTGATGACGTGCAGAGCCAGAAACTCCTCTGTGTTTGAGAGAGAGGAGCACAGAGCACTCAATTTATTTACTATTATTTTCAATAAGAATAATTAAAAGACAAAAGTAATTATTCATATTTTTTTGCCAGCAAAGTGGGAATAATGTCATAAATGTTGACCTTTCTTAAGAATCGTGACAGAATTGTGGTGAATCGAATCGTAGGTCCTGGATCAAGTATGGAACTGAATCATGAGAGTTCTGAATTGTTCCACCCCTACACTTCAACTCTAAATACTTTAAAATCCTGTTTCCGAGATTAGACTGTTTTTGGCTTTGGTCAGCAGGGTAACATTTAAAAGCCATTTGAAAATGACTTCTGGATGCCAGTCGAAACATCTCGATTTAATATACGGTGTCCAGATGACTTTGAAACCTTTTCTGCCATGGACCACTCATGAACCCAACTTGTCTTTACTGAACTCACATTTGCTGATGCCTAGTGCAAGCATGCTTACATTATCTAACATTTATAAACTTACTTTTGTCTTTGGTAATTTAAAACTGCAAATTTTAATAACATATCTTTTTCACATCCAACAAATTGTGCAACACATAAGGGAACTATGATATTTAACCGCAGTTAAATCTCTTGACTTGCAGACATCAGGAGTAAGTGCTGATCGTGCTGTGCTATACTGTACAGTGACAAGCGAGAGATTTTTCATCCTTGAGCTGCTATTTTTAGCTGTGTACGTTTCGTCCGACGCTGGAGCTGACATTTTGAAGCACATATACCATCTTTAATGTCACGTAGAGTATGATGGTTAGCCTGAGTGTAGCCCCACTCATTGTCTTTGCCGTCCCTGTTACGCTGCGTGCCGTATGAATGTGGGAGTTGAACAACAGCTGCTCGTGTTCTCTACAATGGGCTTTATCTCAGTGGCGTACGGTCAGGGCAATCAAGGCATCAGTGATTGGCCAATAAAAATTTTAAATTACCTTATGTCACATCTATAAATAAATTGTTCTAAAATATATCCAAATAAGCCCGTTTTCCCTTCACTTCTGCTGCTGAAGCTTGGCTGAGTCACAGTGTATTTTACTGGCCGCTACAGGCCGCTGGGCATTACTGCGCGGAAGCATGGTTCTGCTTTTACCCCAGCTGCTCAGTCTGTGACCGTTTTCAGAGGACCGTTCATGCTCCGCTATCTAACATGAGCTTTTAGAAACAGCGGACAGCAGCTTCTTTTAGAGGCCTGCACATGTGCTCTGAGGACCAGCCTCAAACCATGGATCTATGCTCAAGCCGCGCTGAATAAACCTGTGTGGGAATCAAGGATGTTTGCAGGTTTTGCCCTCACTGAGCATGTGCAGAGGAGAAGCGAAGCAACAGCAGCGCCAAGTTTCAACAAACAGACTTAAAACAATCTTTGTTTGTAGCCAAGGCTCTGTTCATGTTTCCAGTGACTAGATGTTAGTTAGAAATACAACAGAGAGCGCTAATTTGTGTAATGAATTGGTCAATGAAGTCGGCTTATTTGTCCACTTTGTGTATGTTTAGCTCAGTAGGATAGGTGTTTGCCCTTCTGGTTCCTGGGTTCAAAGTCCATTCTCTAATTATTTTTTTTCTACTTTTCTATTATCCACTAAATATTAATGAACACCCCAGGTCTGCTTGCCGATCCATAAAAGTCCCCACACGCCACTGCTTTATCTATAATTAATCCTAGGGCTAAGGTGTTATTTCGTCAATAATACACATGCTTTAATGCATATGAATACCTGTGATTAACCCCGAGTACAGTTTTAATAACGAGCCATGAGGTGCAGGAGATGTGGGACAAGTTGGACACACGCCATTAAATTTAGGAATAAACACAGAAAATAACCTGTACCAGCATTAGATGAGGACCAAACCAAGAACAAACATTGAGGAAATCACAATTGCCACCATTTGTAATGTGCAAATTGATAACGAAGTAAGAAATGTTTGGTAACTTCTGACAAACATCACTGTAACATCTAAGCTCGGAAAACTCAAAAACATCAACAACTTCAGTTCTAATGTTTAAGATTACCAATCAACAATTTCAATGCCACTCATATCATTCCAGTCCAGACCACCGAAACAGATCGAATCATCCACAGGCATTAGAATGTAAAGCTCAAAATGATCCAGTATAAACACAAGTCGGTGTATAAAAACTCTTTTCCCCCACACACTGTCCCAGAATGGAACCAACTACCAACTGAAGTAGTTCTATGGCCAACTTTGGAAACCTTTAATAAGTAAAACTAGTATTACATCCCAACACTTTCTCTTCTCTCATCGGCGTGAAATCCATTTGGAGTTTGCAGATGAATCAACTAGAATCAGAACCGGAGATGGCTGTAGCTCCAGTTGTTTTTTGTGGTGTCCTTGGACAAGATATTTAACACATCTTGCCTCCAGTGTTGAATGTGGACTGATGAAGTTCCCAAATGGAGGCAGAAAAGGACTATATATGTAAGATTTATTATTGTCGTCTAAACCTGCACAGGAGGGAATCTGTTTTGAAACTAACAGCATCTGCAGCAATAAAATATCAATGTTTCAGATATTGTGGATTATTTTTGTACAAATGATTATGTTCAAATGATCTGTAACTAAACCAACTAGAAGTGAGTCAATCCTCACATTAATGAGCTACTAAAGTATTTCTGCCTTGATTTGGGTTTTCATTTGGGGAATGATTTACCCATCGTCTCATAACGATTCAAAACCTTTGTTTGGATTGTGTATTGGTGATTCTGTTCATTATGAATCTGTTAATAAGGCGAGAGAAAGTTGTTTGAAGAGAAACAATCACAAATGTTTCTCAAAAACTGTGTTTGCATAATTGACTATTTATTAAAATCCCAAACTTAAGTTAAACAATTGTTTAACAATGATTTTAGGGTGTTTATTGCTATGACATGCGTAATTTAGCCTTATAGTACAAAATGTTTTCACAATTTTATCGAAATCACGTAATTTTAATCGTCAATATCAGTAAACTTTATGTGGACCGGGTTTTCTAATTGTATATTTCACACGAACACCTCCAGAGACACTTTTTGATGATATTATAAGGTGGAAAGTGAATCTGATGTGCAGATTTTGCAGATCTAGGGTGCAGTCTAAAGAATGGAAACACACTCTCTGACCACGTAAGGAGCGCTAATGTTTCCTAGTATTTACGGCTTCATTTAAAGACAAAGATCCATTCCAAAAGCGACATTTCATGCTCATCGCCATTCATTACCAGTATTTCTTGCCTACTGTAATGGCGTTCTCAACAAATGTAGTCCCGTATGTACAGGAGCTCCCTTATAGTCCTATTGTAATGAAACATACCGGTATGTTACTTGGTCGGTGAAAACACACATTTTCTGAGCACTCATATAAAGATGACTCAAACATTCATTAATCAATTGAAAACAAATTTCACATAAAAAAGAGTTCAGAAGAAAGATAACTCAAAAGAAGAATAGTCAATTTATAATGTTTATATCCCATTTTTGTATTGCTTTAAAACATTGAATACCATCGTGACATAAATAATTGCACATGATTGTAAAACACTTCTCCCCCTCGCTTGCCGTGCGTGAGCTGAACATACCAGCTGCACAACAATAGAGCATTATTAATAGATAGAAGATGATTCTATTTAAGGCTTGTACGTACAAATGTAGCAACCTTTTGGCTGCAGGCACTTTTCCTCCTGCTCCTCCTGCCCAGGTCTTATCTAACACCAGTCAAGCTTCTGCTGGCTCTCTCACACTCTGTGGACTCCCTGTTATTAGCTCAGCAGGCTGCGTTCCATGCACTAAAGCGAACATGCCGGTATTAAAGCTAAAAGACTATGTTATAACACAGACGGGACATAATGGATTGTAGTTGATGAAATGGGCTGCGCGCACTTTGTAAATATTTAAAGAATACATATTATGCTTTTTTCCCCAAGGTATTTAGTATTGGACTACTATAACACAAGATCGTGACAAAGGATGCCACAGTAGCAAATGTAAATGCTTTGATTACTGAGAGAAAAATGAACAATTATACACAGTTATTGAGAAGCTCTGACCAACTGTGAAATCTTTCATTTGCTTATATTTCCATGGTCGAACACAAGCTCAAACTTTCTGAATAATAAAGTAAAAATAATGTGACATAAATAGCCAGATTCATAACATTTATAGTAGGTGTATTTATTGGATTTGATTCAAAACACTTAATTTTGCTTCTAAAATGGTCACTTTTTAATTATTATTTTTTTAGTTCTAGTCGATCCCTAATCATGACTTTACATTTTGTTCATTTTGTTAAGCTGTATTGATCTAAAATGGCTTAGTAATATAAAAACATTGCCCTCTTGTTCAAAACTGCTTCTTCATAGTTGCATTCAACCAGCAGAGGATCTTCATTTATTTACTTTTTTAATAATCACGACTAAATGCAGATAAGTCGGCAGGGATAACAGGTGAAAACACACATTTTCTCAGGACTCAAATAAAGATGACTTAAACATTATGAATAAACTGAAATACAACTTAGAGTGAGGGAACACCATTGTGACATGGTTAAAAGATCAAAGTGAAAATAACATATCCCCTTTAAATGATTTATATTTGTACATGTTTTATTTATTTTGCTATTCAATTCATGAGTTTAAAATGATTTTTAAATATATTTGTAAAAAAAAGAAAACTATATTACATTTGACACAAGTCTTAAGAACCATGCCTATCTTAAAGGCAGGAAGCATCCTGCCTAGACTTTCAAAAGTGTTGCAGAAAATAGTACTTAATCAACAATGGACTATGTACAGTTAAATAATATTTTACACCCATTACAACAACAGCAAACTGCTTTCTTTTGGAAATACTCAAACTGGCAATAGATGGAGATATGGTGGAGAATGAGTAGGAGCCGTCTTTTTGGACCTTTTGGAGGCATTTGATACCTCAACTTCACTATAAAAAATTTACAGTGGTTTAAATCATATCTGGATGGGAGAAAACAGTGTGTTGTCATTAATAATGAAAGATCTGCATTTCTAAAAATAAATACGGGTGTGCCACAAGGCACACCAGGGTCCATTCTAGGACCCTTGCTTTTTCATTTTATATCAATGATTTGTCTGAATTAAATCCAACTGCAGGGTTTCAAATTTACACTGACAATGCTGTGAATTATGTGCGTGGCAAGAGCGTGACAGTGTGGTTTCAAAATGTTGGTCTGTCACTGAATGCTAAGAAGACCATGTCAGTCTGCTTTGCCCCTAGGAACAAATCCACATCTGAACTCAATCTAATGATAAATGGACACAGTATTGAGCAGGTCTCAGATACTCAAATATAATCAAATACATTGTACTCGATTCGCAACTCAAATTTGACAGTCGTGTCAAAATGTTTTCCAGATTTGCCAAAGCAACTTATGCCCATGGCACAAGGCCCCAAACAATGGAACTCTTTAGTTGTATAACTGAAGGGAGGAACCACTGGGTCCTTTTCAAATTAGAACTTAAAGACCTGTTTTTTGAATTTCTGATGTGTATTGACTTTTGTATTACATTGTGTTGTTTATGACCCAACTAGGGTTGGACATTGAGAATTAGCCCCGGCTAAAATGTTTTAGTGTAACTTAAGCTCATGAAACATACTTGTTCCTATCAAATAAACCTAAATAAATAAATAAGTCATTGCTCCTGCTTGTATTAGACACAGATCTTGATGGACGGAACATTTCATGATACAATAATGGATTTGCATAATGTTGACATATATTTTCTGATATGAAACCTGTCCTTCCCTCATGTTTATTCAAAACATTACCATTTATGAAGGATTTTTTTCCTCAACAGAGAGAGAGGTTGAAGTGTGGCCTTTTTATAATTTAAGCATTTTAAAAATAACCCTGCCCTGTGTGACCCGCTCCTTTAATCAAATGCATAATAAAATTGTTCGTCTTGTGGCTTTCCGAACTGGATTATGACACTAATTGTTTCAGCGTGGTTGAGATTCCCCTCAAAATGAAAGCTAAATCGATTCTTGTTCATAGTGCCTATTTTCGATACTGCACAGCCTTAATTAAGTGCACTTACAGTCACATAATCTCCCAGTGGGCTCTGCTGTGGCTCGGCAGACTGACCTTCAATCAATACTTGTTTATCATTATTATAAAAACAATTGCTGTAAATTATTCAGCATCTTATATATAAAAAAAAAAAAATTAGTTGTAATTTTTATTCTTTCTTTGTTCTGTCAGATCCATCTTCCGGTTTCACGGATTTAAAACATATTTATTTGATTATTTGAAAAACGTGCTGAGAACATCCCAGGCAAAGCAATAACAACTCCATGTAGACAAACAGAAAAGTTACGTAAAGCACATTGAAGTGTTACTTTTGTGGAGTTGATCAAACTTTTTTCTGGCAGTACCTTTCCCTTCTAGTTCACACGGGAAATTCGCCAATGACTTTGATTCCAGATTGATCTCCTCCTCCACCTTGCCTGTAAGAGCATTATTGGTAATAAAGTGTAAATGCTATGCCAACAAAAGGCATCGACCCAAAGAGAAGTGAATGAAGTTTTCCATTTCATTCCTACTTCCTGTCATATGTCGGCCTCGCTCTTTGACTTTATTTACCTCTTGAAGGCAATCTAAAGAAGTGTATATGATTTATGAGAAGAATCTAAATCTGACTCCAAGAACATTGTGATAGAAATGTATTGGCATAAGTTCTCACCAGGAAGCACCTCCACCGACATGACTATGAAAATGTTCCATTAGCTTACTCTGTAGAAACCATTTTAGCAATTTTTTTTATCAGTTGTTAGTCCTTAGTCCACGGGCCACAGCCTATTTTTTCTTATCAAGTTTATTTGATACAGCCAGTCTTGATCAAACATGCATTTTACATCAATCGATGATAGTTTAGGTCAACTGGACGACACATTTTACAAGCTAGTGCCAAAGTATTGATATTTATTTGCACTTGCTTGCGGCGTTTGCTTGTGTTTTTATATTTAATAGAATAATTGTTCTTACATTTTTACTATTTTATGCTTTTGAGATGAATTTTTTTGTCTTAGGATTTCCTTGTTTCACAGTTGTAGCATGAAATGGGGAGTGAGAAGAAGAGATATTCTAAAAATGGTAGAGCCAGAAAGCAAGCCCACAATGGTGAAGTGGCAACAATATGTGCAATGCTTTAAACCAATGCACCACCAGCAAGCACATGCTTTTGAGTATTTTGCAGAGTTAAGGACATTATACTTAAGCAGCAACAAAGCAGAACGTGAGTACTCAAGCTTTTCAAACAACACAGATTACATCCTGATTACTCCCCCTCAGATAAGACGAGACACTGCAGGTGAATCAATTTGACACTTTATCCATCATTTAATGGTTTAATGTAAAATAAGGCATTGTATGTGTAAACATGGAGAAAATGGCACATATTGGGCCATATCATTGATTTAAATAATTCATGATTTGTTTAAATGTCTCGCTTCATTTGTCCACACACGGGCAGAGAAAGACAATTCAACCTCTCCTATATTTGCTCTTAATGCGGCTGAATTAATACATTTTTGCATGACAAAATGTTTTTATCAACTAAACTGACATAAACTAAAATAAAAACAATTCTGCCTCCTACATGTGTTGTGTCGGAGAAACAAGTGCAAGCATGCGCTCTCAGTGCGCCGCCTGTGGCTCACAGTGAGTGTGGATTAGGCCCGTTATAAAACATAGACACACAAAAGAGATCTGTTCTATAATGTTGTTACAGCACCTAAAGCCTGCCTTGAATTGTGTTATTTTGGTCATATGTCAGTGGAGATGTGCTCATAGTTTGTCCAAAAAAGAAAAGGCAAACTAGACGCTGGTCTCGGTCCGTCTATCCGTCTGTGCTGAACATGTTGCCAAGTAAATCGTTACTGACAACTGTCACATTGTACTGACATTCTGTTTGATTTCATAATTAAAACATTTTTAAAGAGCAAAAGAGAGCGAATGCCAAAGTCAGTGGTTGTACAAGGGGACGGACAAACAAATATGACAATTAACCAAATCTTCTTGCTGATAATTTATCTGCAGATTTCCAACCAGTCACCTGAACTAAAAGGCCCAGAAAGGCTTCAGGGCAGCGGGACAGGTGGAGTGAAGTGGACAGCGCCTATGGAGGCCTATGAAACACCTTTTCTCCAGACTCTCATGTCGTATTCCACTGAACTGAAGCGAGACCAGGAGCGACCACTGTGGATCACCGCTCTCTGTCCAGCTCCCATGTGCCCCATAGTGTCGCCCCGTTATCGCGCTTCAAACTCTGCATTCTCAGTAGCGCTGTTTAGTCCTACTGTTAAAGATGAGTTTTCCAACGTGTCCATCTCTCCAGGCTCAGCTCAACGCTCTGGTCCCAGTCCTACACTCGTGCACAAACATGGCCACAGAGCAGCGCCTGTGCTGACTACATTCACATAAAGCTCAATATCCAAACTGTTTTTTGTATTTAATGGGCTATAATTACCAAAGTTACATGCTTGGATATCTTATTTAAAATCTGTGTAAACTAGATTTTTAGTAATCATATATTGCCACATTTTTTGGGTTAAAACTTGGAATTAGGACATATCAACATATCCTTCTGTACAATCTGTCAACATCTTATTAAGTACAAGAATGTAGCGTTTGGTGTGTGTAGGTGCTACTTTAGGGGCCGATACATATGCCTCTACGGGAGAAAAATGCTTTTTGAGAAAACAACCTTTAAAGTTACAATGTCCCATGTGACTCTATAGCTATATAGTAAGTGGATTAAATGAAACAATAAAACATCTTTACGCTCAGATTGGACACTTTTGTCTTGCCTGTAGTGTCTTCCCTTAAAAGAACTTGAATGATAGACCATTTCTGCCCTTTTGACCCACCCATTTCTGCTCAGGCTCACCATGCGCTTCAATCTCACTCCACACGTCCATGTGCCCGAAGGCGCCGGGACACTGAGGCAATGGCGCATGAGTAACAAACAGCAAATTCCCCAAACGCTTTCCCCCACATCTGCCATTGTGCATCGATGTTATCACAGAATTATTTCATGACCTCGGGAAAAGCAAACGCAGATGCCCCTGGTTTCTCCACAATACCAAGGACATCTCTTTGTCTCCTGTTGTGAATCAATGCATCTTGTCTTGGGTCGCCCAGTAATAATATGCTGGTTAATTAAAATATGTGATAGTAAGTCGTCGCAATTGAGGATTTCCCAACAGCTTCAAAAAGACTTAACATGAGTGCCCCGAGCTTTTTCTTCATAAGAAAAACTGAGCTTCTGCATAATTAAACCAGATTGATATTAGAAGCGTTCTTATAACTTTCCCTTTTAGTCCAAACAATACTATAATTTAATGCCCTTATGATACCAATTGCTAATAACAGTCATGATGAACTTTGCGTGAAAAATGATTGTTGCTCATTAATTTAAACCTTGTGATTTTGGTAATTATGTGAAATGATTACCGAGGATATGCGCAGGGGATTTGATTTTCCCAATGTGCTGCCTGCATGAGCTAAGCATAGTTAGAGGCGCCCGCACGAAGCCACAACGCAGTAAATTGCTTTGTGTTTTAATTTGAAATCCAATAATGAAGTGGATTGGATGATTTTAAGAACTGTCACACTTCTATTGGCGTAAAAAAGTTTGGGTGTTAAGAAATTCTAGTTCCCTCTTTAGGAGCTCCCAGCGTTTAAGTGGTTGTGTGGCTCAGTGGTTTTAATATGTGGTGCTGAAACAGAAGATACTTTGAAACGGAAAGATGGAGTCAATGCCTTCATAATGAGTAATGGTGCACTGTGTAACTTTTCTGGTGAGATGTTCTAGCTTTGGTTGTAAAGTTCCACAGAATGGCTTCAAACTGTGGAGAGGAAAACCAAGCTCACAATCATATTTTCTATGATATAAAAACACGCGTAATAAAATAAATGGTAGATCCTTTAAAAGTTTCTAAACAAAAATACTGTACTGTCTTGAATGGAGGCACCTAGAGGCAAAAGTGAAGTGGGACATAATGTGATTTCAATGGAGAAACTATGGACCAAAATGGTAGTAAAAATGGAAAAAGGTTAGGTTGGCAAAAGAAATGCACTCTTACGCGAACATGTAAGTGATATCAGAGCCTGGTTTAAAAGACATTTACAAGTGTATTTTACATTATTTGTTTATTTTGATAGATTTTGATAAATAATTAGCATTTCTGATGAAGACAGACTACTGAGTTTTAGATTTTACTGAACAAATACTTACATTTTATCAACAGATATATTACATGGTACTTGCTACTCGACCAGTGACGCCCCAAGGAATTTGAAACAGGTGGACTAAAAGTGTTTAAATATCAGTCCCAGGCCACCCCTTTAGGCGCCTTCGTTTACGACAAAGTACCGTACATATGTGAGAAAGTCCCTTATGCAATGGCAAAAACACTAGAAAAATGAAATCAAAAGAGCCTTGCAACGACCCAATGAGCTGCTGGGTCACTATTGGTAAATACATTCCTCAGGTGTCAGAATACTAAATTTAGTATTCAATAGAAGAGGAACTGAAAAGTCTTTGAGGCATAATGGCACAATTCAGAGCTCTATATGGTCGATGTCTTACAGTGGAGCATTTCAGCTAAAGCAATAGCATCATGAAGACATGAAGCAGGTGGCCTTTCCTCTTCCAGACGCGTTACCTCGTGCACCTGTTTCAGTATATTGGAGCTTTCTGAGAAGGCTAGAACGCTCACTATGGGACCGATGACTGATGTTCTGAACCATGACTGATTGTTGGAGCCATTTCAATATCCATGTCTCGTGGGGGATGCACTCAAGTTTTTTGATACCGGCAATCTTGATCAAATGTGCATTTTACAACCAATAATAGTTTAGATCAAAATATGACAATAACGCATTATTTTTGTTTTGTTTTGTTTATTCCCAGAAGTGAAGTGTTTGATGTTTTAGTGTTTTGACTTATTGGTCTGGACAACTCATTTTGCAAGCGTGTATAAGCCAATGTATTGATATTATTATCTTGCTATAGCGGTGCTTGCAAGTGTTTTTAGTTTAATGATGTTTTACACACATTCTTGTGGAAGTACATGGAGAAAATTGAGAATCTCTCTGCCACATGAGTGAAATCTTTGCTACTGTCCTAAAGCAGATGCCCGCAACCACCTTTAAAATGTGATACCTTCTGCTGCAAAAAGTAGAGCATAAAGATTAGAGACACTATATTTCAGCAGCAACAAAGCAGAATATACGTGTTCATAAGGAGATTTACAAACAACACAAAACAGATTGCATCCATATTTTCCATCTCACTTGCACTTTCCCCATTGGGTCACAAAGCTAGCAAGGTTTGAGAAAGTGCTTACTGAATGTCCTCATGAGGTTGAATTCTGCCATGAGACATTTCTGATATTATTTTTGTTGAATGTTATGTAAAAACACAACATACAGCCATTTTTAACAACTGCTCTGAGAAGCAGCAGCTGTTGTAATTGAATTGTACCCAGGGTCCCATAAAGGTTTGATTTCTGTTCCTGTGATATAATAAAGTTATATAGATGTATAGAAACGTAAACATTGTACCTGTCAAATGAGCTGTTGGTTAAAGTCACGCTCTGTAAAAGGCTGTGGCGAACATCGAGAGAAAATGAACACATCCGTCAAAACAGAAATGCATTACGGACAGGCTTGAAAATAAAATCCCTTACGAATGAGTTTCATTGACTCAAAATTCAGTTTTACCTTTTTATATGCCAGGCCAGTCATGTGTGTGTATTTTAGTAATGAAAAATCGCACCCGCACACACCACAATAGCGGCGTTCTATTTTTGGCACCAACACCGTGCAGTTTTAAGATTAAATTGTGTGATGAAATACCGGATTGTATTACTTTGATTTTAGAAAAGTTACTGTACTGAATGCCACAATATGCAAGAATACTGTCTGGTACTCTAAATTATTATTCTGAATATGTATTTTGGTATCTTTATGGTGGTTGTTTCTATATTCTATAATTCTATAAATGGGGCCAGAGCACCTATTACTTTTGTAGCTACTTTTTCTTATACAACCAAAAAAGGCTGGACGTACAGGAACATAAGGGGCAGAATGTCCAGATTTACAAATGCCTTCATTCTGCCATCCGAGAGCAGTTGACTAATCTTTGCTACTAATAAGACATTTAGGGCAGACAGCAAAGAAAGTTTTTTTTGCTTATTGTTCATTTGACAATAAACTCAATGTCTGGGTGGGAATGATTAGCACTCCCGCCTCTCAGCAAGAGGTCCTGGCGTCGATTCCCGGACTGAGCCTTTTTCCTAGTGGTTTTAGCATGTTCTCCCCGTGTCTGAGTAGGTTTTCTCCAGTGTGCTCCAGTTTAAAAACATGTTGGTCAGGCTAGATCACAGTGGCAGGACAAAACTTCCAGCTGAGCTACAGAATTCCATTGTACAACTCTCATAGACAATGAACTTAACTCAAACACTTTTGAATCTGAAACAGGTTTAATTTCATTTATCCAACCACACCACAAACAAAATGTTGCAAGCCGTGTGACTTTTATTCAAACAGGCCTGTATATCATGATGGAATGTCTGACTATTTATTTTCATAGAAGAAATTCAATTCTTTTTCTCGTATTGGAATTGCTTGTTTCACACAACAAACGCATCACAGCTCTGGCTACATATTTGTGTAGTAGAGCCATGCAATCATTTCTGCTCATTAAACTCACAACATTGACGTATAGAGAACGTGACAGGCTGCGCAGCTCCCAGTCATGTGCATGGTCACTGCTGCTTGGACTCGATATTGAGAAAATCATTATCCAAGCTCCTAACTCTCTGCTATTGTTTCTCTGTCCAGGGATGACCTGCCAAGCCAGGACGTCATACACCGAAGACGAGGTTCTTTGGGGGCATCGGTTCTTCCCGGTTATTTCCCTGGAGGAGGGCTTCTTCAAGGTGGACTACTCCCAATTCCATGCCACGTTCGAGGTCCCCACTCCTCCATACAGCGTCAAGGAGCAAGAAGAAGCTTTACTGCTATCTTCTCCACTCATGGCGCCATCTTTGTGCAATAGTGGGTTGATGGGGGACAAGAACACCTCTCTGGACTGCCTGGAGACTTTGGAGGACAATGATAGCACAACCAAGCTGCCCACCAAACTCCAAAAGATGACTGGACGGGATGGCTTGCCAAAGAAGTTGCTAAGGATGAGCTCCACGACTTCAGAAATGACGTACAGTTTTGGAGACCTCCCAATGAAGCTGCAAAGGATCAGTTCGGTGCCGGGGGTGTCCGATGACAAACAGGGTGGAAAGGCTTCCAAAATCACAGAGCCCATGAGCAAGTCGGTGGCGGACTTGCCCCCAAAACTGCAACGACTTGCCGGTGGGCACGGTGGCAGGATGGACGGACATTTGCCACCGAAACTTAGAAAGATGAATTCTGATCGCTTTACATAATTATGCCAATTCCCTTTCCTACAACCTCTCGAAAAGTCCTTCCTTATTTATTAACAAACTATATTCTTATATCTAAAGACATGTAGATTATGTGCACAAGTACCTTATAAGATTGACGGGATTGAGCACACTCCCTGGATGTTAAGTGCTACAAACTTTTTTTCTATAGGACGATGTACAATTAGCACAATCCGGCATGTATACGAAACAGCGCATGTAGAGCAGAATTAAAATTTTCTTTCCGGCATGACATTTATCAATATTTTTTATTTGAAGACAAAACTCAAACTGGTTTCTGACAGCGGAAGAATTGCACAAAGCCATATGATTTTCAAATGCGGACAGACCAACTTACCACGGTTGTGATTTTTGGTGGCGAAATCGGCACATACATTTTTGTTCTTTTGAGTTGATTGCTTTCGTTGTTAATGTAAAAGTTGTGGCTATGTTCTGTTGACTGCATGCTCCTCTTCTTGACTTAGCTTCTATACAAGAGGTAATAGACAAAGATGTTTTTAGCCTTAACTATATTACCTTCTTTCCATTCTCATATGTTCACAGCTGTATTTTTTTATGTTTTATTTTGTCTTTTGGTATTCCATATATTGACTACTGATTTACCATGTTCAAGTGTTTAAGTTCTAAAGGGTACCATAGAGATTTTTCAAGGTGAGAGAAGAATGGATGAGCACAGCCGGATGACCTGCAAGAGCTAAGCACGATGCTACGCAAACCACTTGCTTATTAAAGTATCACTTAAGTTTAACAGTTCAATACTTGTACTTGAGAAGCACAAAGCATTACATAACACCCAGAGATATTAGCGAGGGCTTTCATGGCTATCTGATCATAAATTAAGTGCTTCGGGCGCTAGCTTCGTACTGTGCTATAATTTTTTTTCTTTCATAACCTCATAAACCCAACTATTTTCTAAAGAATTCAATTTTACTAACACCCCATTTCAACTTAGGTGTTACTGGTTAGGATTCAAAGCAGGCCCTACAGAGGAAGCAGAGCCTTTTGTCTTCTAAGGGCCTCTAATCTCACTCCTTTGTGATGAAAGCAATAATATTGTAATGACTCCAATCTTTCCATAGCCACAGGGTCTAGCTAAGCCCCTCTGTTCTGTTTTCTGGATCCATGCCATGAAATCTGGTCAACTGCATCGAAGACACTGTATGATATCCAAACTTTTCAGGAATAAAGGATATAAGAGACGTGTTATGTATCTTTGCCTGAATGTATACATGCCTTTGGGTCCCATTGTGCACATGGGAGAGTTCATTATTAGACAGCATGCCTTTAGCATGACGCTGTTAATTACAGTGTCTATACAGCCTGGCCAGCCTGACCTATTTGATTTCTCAACAAACCGAAGTGAATTCATGCTATGCAAGTCATCTTCTACATAAATGACATCAATCATCATACTATAAACCAGACATGGGGTAAGTGTTATGCAATCCATTCTTCATACTTTAATTCTCCTGTATATCATAATCATGTACGTCTTTAAGGATTATTTCACTCATCATTCATTTGCTCCTTCTCCTGGAACTGGAACTCAAATTGACAACTTTGCATAGGATACATAAGTAAAATGAGGATGGCTGGCCAGGCTAGAATATTTTATCCAGTAAATGTCAATATGTTAATCACAAACATGCAACTGAACCCATCATCATAGATTGTAAGAACATCATCGATAAGCAAAATATCTTTCATTAAAATCTGATAAAGCGATCCCAAACCAGCCAATTACTTTTATATGTATGGGGCGAAGTAATTGATAAGGCTTGAGTATAGTATGCAAGAAAGATCAAGGCTAATAGTTTTAATCATTCTCATGATTCTCAGAACAGATGTCCAGCCGTAGATAGATACTGACCCAGTTTCACATGCCTGAGACGTCACACTTTCCATTCCTCTTCTTATGTCAAATTTGGTGTTTTTATTTTGAGTTTTCATGCAAATAAATGAATTACTCTGCTACAGTTCGAAGGTTTGAGTATATTTTTATTCACATGTCCAACTAGAGAGTTTGTCTTTAAAAGGTGCACTTTGGGAAACCCTTTGAATCATTTGTCAATCCAAAGGGGGTTAAAGGGACTGTACCTGACCCCCCCCACCAGTACAGATCTATTGTAAAAGGGTGACCATGTAAGAATAGAGTTTGTTATTCTCTGTAAAGCAGAAGGTGCGTTATTAGCATGCTAGTTGTTGCTATCTTTACCATGACATTAAATGTTCAACACAGAGAATAATAATAATATGTTCCAGTAGTGTGGGGTCAGGGCAAGCAAGGCGAGCAGTGATAGACCAATAAAATCTAAAATTATCATGTGTCACATCTATATTTAAATTGTTCTGAAATATATCTAAAGAAGCTTTTTCCCCCTCTTCTGCTGCTGTGGCCTCGTTTAGTGGCCTCTACAGGCATGTGCAGAGGAGAAGGGAAGCTGCACAAAGTTTCGACAAGTGACAATCTGTTAGATTCAAGACTTTGTAGCTAAGACTCTGTTCATGTTTCTAATGATTAGACATTAGTTACAAGTAGAAGTAATTTAGCACATAGAGCTTGTTTGCGTATAATAAATTGAGCAGTGAAGTGACACTGTTGAGCCCATTTAGCAGTTATCTTCAGCATGATAGTTTAGCTCATAAGATAAGCGCATTCATTGTCCATGCGGGGGCCCAGGGTTTGAGACCATCTACTGCATGTTTTTTTTAATTGATGACTACTCCAAGTCTGCTTGCCTATCCATAAAAGTCACCACATGCTACTGGGACGCTTGGAATGCTTTTGGAATGTGAGCAATAACTTCAAATCACTGCAGTTTAAAATGAATTAGTTTGGTTTTTCATTTTTTTTTAAGACAGTAAAAATCAGATATAGCACCTTTAACCACTCCATTTTTTTATTTGAATTGCCTTGCATCCATCAATTTATTGTTTTCTTCAGTAGCAAAAAACAACCACTGAAGCTAGTATCCCAACATGTATTCCACGATATCTCTTGTAAATGCAAGCATTCACACGGGAATGACAAAAGCTGTAGCTACGGCAACATGCTGGGATGATGACTACATCACGCCTCCTATGCCCATTGATAGTGAACATGTGCAGTGGCAGATAACTGGCCTCAATCCCTGTGCTGGCTCCCAGGGGTCCACACATGCAGATGACGGTATCGTTGGAATAGACACATTGACAAACGGAGTGCTATTTTGGTGTGTTGATCTGGCCTTATTGACAGAGCCGTACACCAGGGCCTAACATCCATGGCGTTAGTTTCTAAATCCGGAGCACAAGTGTTTCAGATGAAGCTGCCCAAAACGACCCCACTCAAAACACTCTGTATCGCCATTTATTTTATTGCTTGTTCTTATAAATTCTACACATATAGACAGAACCATAAAAATACTGAGGTCCATCATAAACAGTGTTTTAAAAGTAACTCGTTATGTTAGTGATACTGCCCTGGAAAACTAACGTGTTACGTTACCGCGCTACTGTATTATAACACTAATGTGTTAAGAGCACTCTTGCTTTACCCATAATTAACACTATTGTATAACCTATATGGTTTGCCGACAATTCCTTTGCGTTGCGGAACACAGTAACATAATGATTAAAATATCAAATAAACAAGCAAAGTAAATGCGTTTAACTGAGCTTTATTGCCACAATAAAATGCCAAACAATAAGCATAGTAGGCCTGTCCTCAAGCTAGGAAAACATTGCTAAAACAAATTTAGTGGATTGACAAGGGCACCGACGCACAACAATAGAACGCGCTTGTAATTTATTTAAATCAAACTCAACACATCACTGTTACCCTACATTTATTCCTCAGCTTCAAAATAGTGGTTATAAAGGAGAAGGAGTTTTTCAAAACGTGCATCTGAACGTTTATTTCGCTTTGGCGTGTGTCACAAGTTGTTCAATGCACATGCTCACAACACAGCGAGTGTTTGGTCCCAAGGCGCTCTCTCTACTCTGCGACTGGGAAACAAAACTGGCTCTGGGATTGCGGTGAGATGAGACCTAACCAAAATGAATGCGTTACTGATTTGAAAAAGTAACTTGGGAAGCAATAGATTACATGGGTGCACAAATCTATAACGCGTTACATTCCTCATTACTCTAAAAAGGTAATTTGAGTACTCTAACGCGTTACCCGCAACTCTGCTCATAAAGTTCTGCAAGTATTCCTTCAGGAACTCACACCACCACAACAAAAAGACTGCTTGTGACAGTGGGGAGTGAAGCGTTTTGGAAATGACAAATTAGCAGCTTGACTAGTGTTAGCATGACATAAACCAGCAGATATAGTGAGCTGAAAAGACCAAAGCCTGGAATGACAATCACTACGTTTATATGCGTAGAAAGAGAACTCCTAGTGCGCTAAACAACCAAAGTCAATATGCCAATTCGAGTCAGACCACTCTTGTCCCAGTTTAAATACAGGTCAAAGATCCGATATGGTGCAAACGTGGGACTGAGCTGTTCACAAGTGTCTAGTAGTTTAGCTTTAGCACTCAAATCTTGCAGCTATATTTGCTAATAAAAAGGCTGCTCATACATAACTACAATATTAGACAAACATATAAACACAGATAAGCAACAACTCATTTACGTTGAGCATGATTGATTTTCAGTTAACACAATGATGCTCCGTTATTTTTTTTTCACTTTAAGGCACAAAATCGGACTAAAACAAAACAACAAGTGCTAGTCTGCGGTGCTGTGTCATCTCTGCTGAATTAATATGACTACGTACCCGTCCAAACACATATTTTCTTACCTTATGAAGTTGAATGCATCTCCCAATCTGCTCCTAGTCTTTATCGGACTATGTGGTTACATGCAGCAGCAGTATACACATACACCGTAGCCACAAATTAGATATTGGATGTGCCTCTAAAAATATTGATGTGCCCAAATACCAATATTGTAACACAGGCCTACCACATTAGGAAATGGTACTAACCTATATAGACTAATGAACAGGAAGGTCAATAGGGCTTTAGCTGTGCCTACGTTTTGTCTGAAAAGTCAAATGCAATGCACCTCTTTAAGACAGGGGATCTAGAGATTTTTACAAAATAGATGTAATTTTCTGTACTCTAATATATTTCAGATGAAAAAATCCAAATCTCTCAAGGCTTAACTTGTTATTTTAACAACTGGGTACACAACTGCAGGTGTGTTGTTCATGCTGTTGATCACTTGTGTTCAGCTTCCAGGGTCAGTGGTTCCTGGACCTCCATGCCTCTGCTGTCTCCAACCAGTCCTGTTGGTGCTGCGATAATAGCTCCTCAAGTGCGCATTCAATAAATGTCTCTTGCCCTCTTCTCTCTCGCTCAGCCCAGCGCAGACCTGTTACTTCTCTCGGTCACTAATGGGGCAAGTGCAGGCTGTTCTGACGCCGCGTTATAAAATGGTTTAATAATCTACACGCTTGTGGTCAAAACAAAAGCAGGAAATTAGAAACATAACGTGAGTAGATGATGTTAACTTGTTCACCGAATCGTGAGATGGACAGCCTTTTGGGGCACCAAATGAACCGAAGTGAAGATCAGAGAAGGAAGACGAGGATGGAAGTCAGCGCCGAGTCAGACAACGAGAGAAAACTGCCTTAAATGAGACACAGACCCTGTGAAGCCTGTGCATCAGGTCAGACGTGAGAGAAAGGGAGAAAGCACGGCGAAGACATGTCTGAGCAAGGGCAACAAATCTGAGCGCAAGTATGAGGAAAAACATTGCGTAAAGTGTGTAAAAGAAAATTCCCCGCTGGCGCCTTTGTAAGTAGGCTTACTATAAAGTGCTATTATTTTTGGGTCTGCCAGCTCCCTTTTTGGTCGGCACTAGCACACATGTGTTATTGGGAACTTTGAGATTTGAATCAAAACGTACTTCCCGGATTTACATTTACAAGCATTTTGAAAAAAATGTTTAAGTTGGCCACTTATGTAGTTTTGCAGAGCATCATGGATTAGCATTAGCACATGTTTTTTCTAAAGATGGAGACAGAGTAAACATGCAAATTTACTGGAAATAAAATGCGCGAACGAAGCAAAATATGTCCTAGATAGAGAGTATTACAAGTGCAAGATGCTAGCCTCAATTTAAGCTGTGTACATCTTTCTTCCATCAAAACAAACTATGATTGTGACACTCAACTAATTATTTGTGTGCTGTCAACAGCTCAGTAGTGAAGTACCTAAAATGTTAGTTTATATCGAAAAATGTTAGACATTTAGACTTCCATTGAGATCACATACCAGTGGAATACTATGACAGCTGGTCCTTTTTAAACAAAGTACAATATTAAAATGATGGTTTCTTCCACATTCCAGGACCCCATTGCATATTAACATTGCAGGAATCAAACTATGACAGGTCTAATTTAGTGCCTCTAAACTCATCACGTTGTGAAATGCACTTCTCCTGCTGCTCTCTCCTATGATGACATCTTCATTCTCCGATAGCGTCTCTTGTAGAACGGCCCTGGCTTTCCTGGAGCTAATGTGATTCCTGTGACTGTTTCAGAGTGTTGGGTTAATTTGGTCTTACCCTTTCTTCGCCTCTTAAATAAACCCATGGGATGAATCCAAATACCACAGCTGCTTGTGGCATTCTTTCCTCTCCACCAAGATAGGGCAAAAATCCCTCTAGACTCCCTGAATTGACTTCTTTCATCTGCCAGATAAAACGACACAAATCTCAAAAAGACGTGCACTTTTATTTAGTCAAGAGTGGCTTTCTTTTGGAATGTTTCTTGGAAGAGAAAACATGTGTAATTGACAAATACATTTGGCACATCAAGGAAAAAGAATTGTTATTTGTAGATAAAAAACAACCTTCAGGAATTTAACAATGAGATCTGGAGCTGTTGTGATCCCATTATTGGATTTCCTGACAATTTGGCTTGTCTTGAATTCCGGCAGAATAAAAGAATGGAGTACAATACGGTGTAAGACATGCTATTAAGCCTGGTGAATCACAGTTAAATTGCAATAGGCAGTCTTTACACTAGCACTCTTTTGACCTCGCAGAATCACATGAATCAGTGATCGCAATTCAAACTGCCAGACGTTACAATTTCTCTAGCTGTGCAATTCTTCTATTTCCAGGAAAAGATTCTTGACGTCTCAATAGTTGTGGAACTTGATTAAACATGCACAGTTAAATACGGTAGAGACTGTCTGTTTGCACACTCCAGTATTGCTGCAGTGGTGAGATAGCACAACGCATGACGCATCACATATGAGCAATGGATGGTAAAAGAGAAACTGTGACTGATCTGTGAAGTCAGACCAAGTGGTTGTGCAACAGTGTAATCATATTCGCATCATATAAATAACAATAATCATCAAACAATTGTCCAATGGCACTCTAAATTACTTGCCACACACCAAGATCTACTGGCGAAGACGTTTAATATTACATATATAAGTGCTCCTCTGTGTTTTTAAGTATAATTTGTGTTCCAGCATCTCAATCACCTCAATGTTTTTGTTTTTAACCTTATTTACACTGCTTGGCTTTCTAGTATCTTCAGTTCTCTACTTGAGAAATGCAACAACAAATATTAGCTAAATGATATGGGGTGATGTTGATGTTAAGAGAAGATCCAGCTTATGATTGAATAAAGTTTCCTCATATATATATAGACAATTGCCAACTATTGTACCATTGACATACTGAATGCTGAACATATATGGCTGAACATATACGTACAGGTTCTCTCTCGGTCACAGGAGTTTAGATGTAGACGAGTCGTTTCTCTTAGTAACCACAGACTAAAGTCTAGGCTTCTAAATGTAGAAGGTCCAACATGTTACTTGTGAAACCAACATACTGACATTGTCAATTAGAAATTAGATCATCTTTTAATAGTATGTTATACAAATTGAAATCAAACAAAGAAAAGATCAACTGCTTTCACTAAACCTACAAAGTGTACCAGATATTCTAACATCTAATTCTATCTCTTCACCTTTTACATTCTATGCTTTTATGAACCAATAAAACATGGATGACGTTTACTTTAAGGGGCTTTTCCGTCCGATCAGGTGAGGCAAGAGCTCACGAGAAATTGAATACAGTGTCCCAGGCCTCCACAGTGATTTCTGATTGTTTTTTATTGCGGTTCATGACTCATGGATTCTGGGAGTGATTTAGAGGAGGCCTGGCCCTGCTCGCAGCCTATCCACCCTGAGGCCACAGTGATGCCGGAGATAAGACCTGTTCATGAAACTGAAACGAGCCTCTGCTGCTGTCCAACACGGACTCTGACACCAGCTGTAAACTCAGGCCAAATCACACTGCCCCCTCCCCCCTAACAATGGGTGTTTGAGAGTACATTCGGAAATGTACTGCACTTGATAAGAATCTGCAGACTTCAGGCTTCTCTTGGATGCGTGTAAATAATGCAGTGTGGGAGTAAAAGACTTGAAAATGGGTACTTTGAGACGTCAAATTCTTGTGTTTTCAGTTGAAAGGACTTGCTAAAAAAAATTGTCAGCACATTAAATACAATTCAAAAATAAGAAGAGCCCTGTGGCGTGAAATAAAAATAAAAAAATCACATATTTGCACCACAACCATAGGGAGCCCATCTGACTTTTCTGCACACAGAAGAGCTCTGAGTGAGTTTTCGCTAGTGGTCAAAATAATTAAAATATTCTTGTTTCTGTAAAAAAAAAAAAAAATTTAATTCAACCAAGTACTATTTTGATGTCCTGCGGTATGACAGGTGTATTTTTTAGAATTATAAACTCAAAATGTAAAAAACAAAAACAAACTCTTGATTAATCAAAAGAGGAAACCCAATTATAAACCTGAACTCACATTTTCTAGTTCAACAAACTACTGTGCATGATTACAATATAAAAGTACCACAAAACTGCATCTTCACCAGCCTGATTGACTTACCTGGATTTTAAAATTTGCTTGGAAAAAAGTGTACATTTGTCATTTGGGTTACTTCAAACTGGAATGACTATTTTCATGATTCATTTTAATTTTGATTAGTGATTGCATGCTTTTGCTTTCCAACAGTTCCTTGCCAGCTCCTTTGACGCCTCATAGAAAGCAGCACCATTATCACCGAACATGTGCCTTCCAATCAAATCTTACATGTTATAAATATGCAATCACGCAGCCGAATACTAGGAATATCCTCCTTTAATTCCCAATGTAACCAAGCCTATCCAACATCTCCTTACTAGAGAACCGAAGACAGCCGTGACAGGCAGATGAGAGAAGTGCATTACGGAGGCCTAAATGGGAGAGCTGGATGAATAATGTATTTGTCTCAATCCCTCCAATCCTGTAAGTTTGCCAAAAGACAGTGATCAAAGTTGAGAGGAGAAGGCTGGGTTCTTATGGGGCAGATTAAACTGCTTGGATGTGTTATGGGGGAGCTCCAGGAGGCTAGTGGGAATATTACAGCTGTCACTTCCTGTCAGGGCTTGTTTTACATTTACACTTCGCCTCTTTATCCCCTAACTCCTATCCGGGCAATACAAATGGCTTTGATAATTCTGTGTGGAAACAGCTGCGGCGGCCTAATGTAGCTGCTATCTGTCCAGGCGGTACAGAGGATCTGTGGACACAAGCAGGGGGGCACTTTAGCACACACGCAATTTGTGCTGTTGTTTTTGTGGTAGCAGCCAATTGGTGGTTGGTTGGTACCCAGAAGCGAAGAACGTCCATGATTCTGCCAGTCATTATGGAGAGGAAAGCGCGGTTTGGTTGCATGTTGCTTTGCTTTTGTGTATCATTCTACTGAACATGCAGTAGTGGTAAAAAAAAATAAAAAAAAATAAATGTCATTAAAGTCATTATTTAAGTTATACAAGTTATCATTGTTAAACATGTATTTATGAGCAAGTAGACGTCTGCTTGCTTGCTTGAGGGAAAGAGATGTTTTCCCCCCTGTATGTCATATGATTAGCAGACTTAAATGTTATCTCTGTGTAGGATGAACATAAAATATGTCATGTGGTTCCAACCATACTGCTCAATAAAGAGAGTCAAGAGGACACAGCTCTTTGGAACAGGTCACTGGGTCACTGAGCCACTGCTGGCGTGTCTCCCCTTGCAAAATAAAAACACCACCCTTGCAAGTAAAACTTAATCTTGTGTCTGACTATTCTCATATTTTGGTGTATTCAGGTTCCAGCACTAAGATGGATTTTTCCCCAACATTTGTACAATCCATTAAATAACAAACTAAAATATGCGGATTTGGTTAAACTTTCTCTCAACCAAAAGCCTGGCTTAAGATCTAAAGCAGGTCACTTAAGTAGTTTCACTACTTTTAGAATCAGAATCAGAAAAAGGTTTAATGCCATTGTCTAGGAACTTACTTCGGCGATAAGGTGCAACATGAAACAATGAGTGATGATAACAGCAAAATATATTGAAATAAGGCATCGATAAAAATAAGTATTTACTAAACTATAACAAAAAAATAAAATAGGTTGAATGCAGCGCCTGGAGGAGTGATAATAATGGAGTCCATATAATGTCCCTGACCAACAAACAAGAGCTCAGGCCGTGCTCTGCTGTGAGACTTTGGGGGGAGAAATAATATTTGCCAAACCTGCGTGCCAGTGCCCGATCTGGTCAGATCGCTGAAGCTAAACAGGTCAAGGCTAGGTTAGTACCTGGCACTAACACCAGGTGCCACAGTGCAGCGGCAAGAGGAAACCGTCGTTGTGTCCTTCACCCACATTGTCGATGAAAGGCGTGAGTGTGATGGCGTAGATTGGCAGCCAGGCTTCAGTCAGTCTGCCCCAGGGCAACTGTGGCTGCAATTGTAGTTTACCACCATCGAGCGAGGAGTGTAACACTGTAAAGCGCTTTGAGTGTCGTGAAAGGTAGTATATAAATCCATTGATTAAATAATTAATTAATCAATTACATTAACTAATTAAGGCTGTCTTGTATTTTTATGACTTCTCTTCATGTAGATGAGTTTAATGCCATTCTGTGGAATATTATAGGCAAAGCTATTACATCTCCATGGAGACACCACTAAGTTACTGTAGTGGGTTCTTTTTTTTTTTTTTACCCTGAAATGATATGGCAGAGTCAGGAATAGTGTTCGTGAATTTATTCACTATTATTTATAGTGTGCTCAATCACAAAAGTCCTTCCAGGTTTGGCGGAGAACAGAAAAAGGTATTTCACTGAAGAGTTGATGGAGCTCGGTGACCAGGTTGGTAGATGGGCCAGGTCAGGTGTGCTCTCCACTTTAGTGATGAGGCCAACATCAGGCTCCTCTTCTTCCTCTCCTTCAACTGCTTGCACCAGAAGTGCAGTCTTTGGAACTATTTCAGCAGGTTCTTTCCACTCCTTCAACAGACTGATATGGTATTTGTTTGGTTTTCTTCTCCGGATGGTGTATCTCGTAGTTGACAGGTCCCTGACGCCTGGTGATGACATACTGGCCTTGCCACTTGGCCAGGAGCTTGCTGTTTGACGATGGAAGTAGTAGCAGCACCTTCTGTCCTGGCTCGAAACTCCGATTCCGGGCCCGCTTGAGGTACCATATTTTCAGTTTCTTCTGAGCCTCTAGCAGGTTCTCAGCTGCTTCCTCGTGATATTGGTCCAGGCAGTCCCTCATTTGGAGCACAAACTGCACAATCCCTCGGTCACCCCATCTGGTCCCTGAAGAGGTCCATGTGATCTTCAGTAAGTCCAATGGGCCTCGTACATCTCACCCATACAGAAGTTCGAAGGGTGAGAAACCTGTAGATGCCTGGGGTACCTCTCTGTAGAAGAACAAGAGGAATGGAAGCCACCGATCCCAATCGCTTCCTGAATCGTCCACAAACTTCCGGAGCATTTTTTAATAGTCTGGTTGAAGGATGATAGGGAGTGATCATGATGGAAGAAATGCCCAGTTGTTTGTAGAAAAGCTAAAGCAGCCGGGATGTAAAGTTGGTACCCTGATCCGTCAAAATATCCTCTAGGATTCCCACTTGAGAGAATAGCTAGACCAGAGGAGCACCACTTGGAGGGGGGATGGTCCGAATGGGAAAGGCCTCTGGGAACCAGGTGGCATAGTCGCACAGGATGAGAATGCACTGGTGGCCGCGGCAGCTACGTGGCAATGGGCCGACAATATCCATAGAAATCCTGATACAGAATGTCACTTTCCAAAACAAACTGCTCTTTGCATGACAGAGTAAGGTTTGGACTCTCAGAAACATTCCCAAATAAACATTTCAAAGATGCGTCCTGTTTCTGCAAACTAGCAATGTTACCTGGCACTTCCCACAACCTATCAACATTTAGACCCTGGGTATCATTCTCAGTTACATATAGTTTTTTCTCAAAACACCGCTACCGTTTGGATTTACGTGGGCTGCTTGTCCCTCCCTCACACAGACCCCTCCCCTCCCTCACACCATCCAAGTCTAGCAGAGGTTGGAGACCAGCAGCCTGGGTTTGAGACCAGGTGATGACTGGACATGCCAAATTACCCATTGCTTTTACCCTCAAAGTTACTTTCTGCCCCCTGCAACAAATCTGTGAGCAGCGGAAAATCAGTCCCAAGAATCAGGCCCTTGGGCAAGTTGTCGACTACAGTCACCTTCAGGGGAAACAGTTGTCCATCAAGTTGTAAGGATACCTCTGCCTTTGGGTAGGCATGACAGTCTCCATGCACACAAACAACGTCAGTCTTCGTGCTAGAGTCAATACTGGCCACAGAAACCAAACTTCGCTTAATCTGGATGTAACTCCCACTGTCAAACAGTGCCATGGCCTGCTGTCCATTCACCGTTACAAGTTTCTCAGTCTTTTGTGTTGTCTTACTTTCCCCTAGCGAGCATAGCAGGCTCCGGTAAGTTTAGCTCGAAGCATTTGACACACTGATGCTATGTGTCCTGACTGCTGATAGTAATAACAAATGAAAGGCTTACCGGGTGCTGACTGGAAGGGGATGGTGTTGTTGGTACCTCTAGTGTCATGACTAGAATTCCGGAGTTGTCCAGCCGGTGATGTCGTACGCTGGCTGGAACCGGAAAAACGAGGAAATCCACGATGGCCGTTCTGGTACTGCAGAGCCAACTTTGCAGCTGTGAGGCCGTCTTCTGGCTCGTGCTCCTTCACCCACGTCTTGACGTCTGGTTGAAGAACACTCAGCAGCTGCTCCAGAATAATCAGTTCTGCGATCGCCTCCTTCGACTGTTGGTCTGGTCGGGTCAAGCGTTGGTAGAGTCCTTTCAGTCGATGATAGGTCTTTAAGCGGCCCTAAAACGCTGCCGATATGTCTCGGGAGAAATGTCAAACTTGGTGAGCTGCCTTCAGATGTGTATAACTATGGGCTTCCTCCTCATCCATTGTGGTGTACGCGTCGAGGGCTTTCCCAGAGAGGAGTGGGACCAGCCGGCATGTCCACTCAATCTCTGGCCACCTCCAGGTGCTAGCAATGCGCTCAAACCTAAGCAGATATCTTCTCCATTTTGGTGAGGTGGTATCTTGGAGTCACTTACATGCCTCCAGTTGGGTCTTGCTCCACCTTCCGGTTTGGGGTTGTTAGAGGAAACTCCGGCCATGTCTGTGTCCCTGTGGCCAGTACTCAAAACCACTCTTGTGCCTCCAGGGATTTGTAATCCAAACCGTGGACTGCTAGCTAATTCACTTGGAGTCGATGCCAGGACAGGTTGCCAGGATGGCACTCGGGGAGGTGTTTGAGAAGGCTGAGGAGAATGCTGAGCAATTGCTGTGCTCAATTCACGCAGTTCTGCCAAATGTCCTTCCTCTCTTCTCTGTTGTCCATCCAGAAAATTCCTCATCAACGCTACCAGCTCACCCACAGGGTGTTGTGCTGCTGTAGGCAGTGCAGAGGTCCTGATATCTCCATCACTCTGCTCTGACTCAGATCCGGCCAATGAGATCCCAGCAATATCCTCCTCAAATTTGCGTGATCGTAGTCCTTTGCGCTTCCTGCGACCAGCCATATCCCACTTCTGATACCAATTGTAGTGGGTTCTTTTTTGTGTTGAGTGTTGGTGAATTTATTCCCAGAAGTGCGAAACAAAACGGTGCAGAACAGAAAAATAGATATTTACACATCGGTGCAGAAGTAAAACGGATAGAAAGATCTTGGTTGGCTCTGGAGCTAGTTCCTGCGGTACACACAGCTCCCTCCTGGAACACAGCCTCTGTGGTGCTTGAAGGCCCCTTTTTATAGTAGGAGGCTCCTCCCCCAAAAAAATTAACAGGACAAATCAAACTTTCTCTTCAAATAGAAACATTACACTTTCATAAATACAATAAATTCATAAATAGATTTTTTACACAAATCTCCTTGTATGTGTAGTGGTTCAAAGCAAAAAAGGAAAAACGAATTCATTTCACCAAAAACGGCGAGTTATATCATACACGTGCGCGCAACATCGACGCAATATAATGCGGAAGTGTGCGGAGTTCGGGTTGGCCAAAACATGGAGAGGACGACGGTAACAGGGAGTTTGTGAATTTGAGAAAAAGTTATTCCTAGAAATTGGTTTAATAGCAATCAAGTGTGCACCCGTGACTGCTGCGATGGCTTTGGAGGGGACAAGAAACGGCTATTGGGCAGGTAAGAGAAACGCCGGTACAGATGTGTGTGTGTGTAATCATTTAACGTTGAAGAAAATAACAAATCGAGACGAACAGAGACATAGTCAAACATTTTTGCTTTTTCAACGGTTTGCCTGCAAAGTTTGATATGACGTGCAAATGAGCAAAAAAAAGAAAAATAAATAGATTCATGACACAACTCTTTGGATAATTTACACTATTAAATTATGTTTCCAGGCAACAAGCTATGATTTCCTTGTTTTCTTGCGAACGCACAGGTTAAGACCAGGCGCAGCGTGATGCTGCTGCTGCTGCCACATCATTCTACCTCAAAGCATATCGCATGGCCGTAATTAAAAAACGCACTCACTCAAGCTTTCAAATGATAAATACCTGTCCAGTAGGTATTTAGCTATCTGTTTTTAGACCCTTCGTCTGCTTCATTGCACGCCATCACATGAAAGAATGTCAGGATCACTTTAGTTTGGCTTTGCGGCTAACTGGTTGTGGGTTCTTGTCTGCCATTGTAACACACTTTGTTCTCACTGATAGGAAGCTACAGTTTGAAGAAACTGCTTAGAACTATGGCGCTGGAGTAAAAAGGCGGAGGTGCTTACGTAAATGTTGTACTCAAAGCACAGTCTCAAAGCAATCTAGTCAGTTACCGAAGAACGTTTGATTGACGAGCCAACGCCCAGTAGGTAAGAAGGTAGCTTAGTTTTCTATGGGTGAAAGTTTTACTGGCCCCAGCATGTCCACACTTTATGTATTTTTATACTTTTTTTCTAGTTTATCATAAGAACAAGACTGTCGCACATTTATTAGGCTATTGTTTAACAGATATTGACAACTAAAAACTAATTGACATCCTCCATAATACCTTTAACTATTTGTTCAGGTGACAGACAAAGCTTGCGACGCACAGCTCTCGCGTCAAGACCCAAAATATTATATTTCCTGTGCACAATGCATCTAATTTGTTCAAGATGAGAAAATGTGGCATAGAAGCGCAGATAAATGAAATAAATGCTGAAAAAAACTGCTGATGAACAGGAAGTTGTTTCTTGTTTACTCTAGCTTTAGCCAAATCTCTCAGCGAAACTTCATTTGGAATTACTGAAAGTATTTTTGTGAATTGCTGTGATTGGCCTTTTGAAGAAGAAGTATAATTTAGATACAATTTAGATTTTATAAGGAAACATTTGTTTGGGTGACATTTGTTGCTCACATGGCAGACCAATGTGAGCCAGGACCTCTGCATGAAAAACACAGACCTCCATTAACTGCTCATTTTCTTGCACTATTTCTGACCAACTGTACATTTTTATTGTATTAGTACATTCTTAATTGTATGAATGCCTTATTCTGGATATTTTGTATTATTATTATTTAATGTTGTATATTGTACCTCACCTCCGAAACAAGTTCCTTGTTTGTGAACTTTGTTAACTGACACCTCATCTTGATTCTAAAAAAAATGTCCGGAGACGCTTCAAAGTGACCTGGTGTCTGGGGAGCCAGGGCCAGTCATAACATGCGTTATAGGAAACCATCCCAGACACAGGGAGAGCCTGCCTCCGTGTTTTGTCGTGAGACTTTTGACCACTTCTATTGTTCTTTTGTTTTGTTCTGAAATAACAAAATACCATTACTCATGGTGACATAATCAAAATTACAAAAGCACGATCACCATATGACTATTTTTACTCCCTTGAATCATGAATGTTTTTATTATCTCCTGCCATCACTGTTACTTCTTCACTCGTGCTCAGCCGTGTTACATAGGGCTGGCTTTTTGTGTCATTGTATGTGGTGACCAACCGCACAAATGATTCTATGGGGAAAAAAAATAAAACAACGTCATCATCTGTTCCTCTTTGGGTCACAGATTTAGATCTCTCTTGACGATTCGCTAACACGCTATCCCCATGTGCCTTAAACATCGCTATGTCACAACAGATGCCATGTCCCCTGTGGACTGTATTTTAAGTTTAAAAAAATGGTAAGGTGTGGGCGGCTGGGAAATGGCTCTGTTTGCACCTGAGTCTAAAAATCCATCCCGGGGCTCTGGTTGCCTGTGGAAAGAAAGAGAGAAAGAATGAAATAGGCAGAGGAGGACACATCACATCCAGAGCCCACTCGCTGTAAAATATGCAGAGCCCGTGAATGATGCTCACTTGTATTTTTATTTTTTGCTCTCTCTCCTCACACATCCATTTGCCTTAAGATCAGTAAGCAACTGTCGCCTCACTGAGCCAGAAATACCCAGAATACAAGCATGGCCCATTGAAATCCTTTGGTACGAGGCTGAATGCAATCCCCACCAGACTTCTCGTGCAATCAATACAAAATGGGTGTGTTGTAGTAAATAAAGCTGGCCAGGTCGAGTTTGAATGGTGCAACTGACAATTGCCACATGAATTAAAAGTAGACATTTTCTGGTAACACTATAATTACTACACTTATTCCTGCCTTAGTAAAGCATGAACAAAGACTTCATTCATAGTGAACAAATTGTTTATTAAGAAGGATTAGTAACTATTTAATACTCTAACCCCAAACCTCACACCTAACTTTAAGTAGTTACTAATTCTTAATCAAGCTTAATAAACTAGTTGTTCATTATGAATTAAGGCTTTGTTCATGCTTTGTTTAGGCAAATCAAGGTATAGTGGATTTTCTGAATTGCAAAAATTATGTAATAAGCATCATAGTTAGACAAATTAATGTAAATAATTATGTATTTCTATGTTTACTGAACAGTTCTTTTGGGTATTTAAACACTTGTCATAAAAGCAAGAAAAAAAACCCACCCCATAAAACAAGTATTTTTGTTCAAATGAACGTGCTGGTGGTCGAGATGTATTCCAGACTCCATGTGCAGCCGGCTGCAGTGTCGCGAGTTCAGTTGCAGATTGAATATTTACTGCATGTCTTCCCTTCTCTCTCTCTCATTCCCCGTTTAATTCTTATCTGTCCTGTCCAATAAAGCCTACGGGCCAACAATCCTTAAACAAAACAAACGAACATATAATAAAATGAATTTTGTGTAGTCATGACCCCAAAACCTAGGTTTACCTTAACTTAATTTTAAACATCAGAGAACATTAAATCCTATTTTGATGGATTTTGATATGGAACGCAGCCGTTACCAATATCAGATATTTGGGTAGCTGCTGTTGCTTACACTAATATTTAGATTTTAAAATCCAGAAGTCCGCAAATCAAGTTTAGGTTGATTTAAAGATCATACATACAACTTTCATATTTGCTCTAATAAAATTATAACTAAATGAAATGGGGGATGAGGGAGAAGGGAGGACATGCAGTAAATTGTCAGAGCCAGGATTCGAACTTAAGACACTGCATTTGGGGGATATGTGTGCTGTGCCTTAACCACTTGACCACAGGGCAGAACAAAAAATGCTAATTCACTGCAAAAACTGAACACTGCTACATTTCACTGCTTTTTATTGTTTTACTGCTATTTATTTTACAGTTTATTTTCCATATTTATTTCAAATGCCACGCTCACAAAGTGAGTCACACAGGCAATTTTCTCACAAAAAATAAAATTACATTAGCTGCTCAGTCTGTGCAGCTGACCGCAAAATCTTTCTCCAAAGTGAGCCGCAGTAAACCTATGAATCCTGCCACCCTTTGTCCAGGCATGTGTCAAACCAGAGGAAAATCACTGTGCGTACTCCAAGGGAACCAATAATTGTTGTGCTACGGGCTGAACCTAGGACTGGTAGAAGTCTACGGCCCTCTCTCTCTCTCTCTCTCTACATCTATGTTTGCTAAAAATAACGCCTGCTTAGACGAAGGAGGTGGTGTTGGTGGATTCTCGGCTGCATCTTTCAACTCGCTTGCAGCCCCGGCAACTGATAAGTATGGAGATAGGCCATAACTGCTAGCCTGCTTGTTGCCTCCGCTGAAGCCTTTCTGATCCTGCTCACAATAGCGCAGCAGTGGTCCCTACAGATTCTACACAATGTGGACAACAATGATTTTCCCCCCTGCTTCCATGTATCTGCTGTACACAAGCCTGACATGGGATGCTATTTCTGACATATGTTCATCAGCAATTTGGCAGATTAATCATATATTTATCACGCTTGTATAATGAGGGTTCCCCAAAGCATGTGTTACCTAGCAACTGCAACAGGATTACTGAGCGTTCATACATTTTAATCTACATTGTACAGTAGGTTGCCGGATTCACAACTGTGCATGTTTAGAAATACGTACAGTGTTGTAATGTTTACTTTTTCGTGGAGAATGAGTAATTTAATGAAAATATAATATGATAAAATAAACTAGAAATTGCAATGGCAACAAGCCATTTCCAAATTTCCAATAACTACCAGAAACTATCAGTGAACCTCGAAAATTACCAGAGAATGAAAACTACAAGTACGAAAACTTCTAAAAGTAAAAAAAAAATCTACAAAACAACAAACCCGAGAAAGAAAACCTAAAAAAGAACAAACTGGAAACTTACAATTACTAGAATTCTAAAAGTACTACAAGTACTACAACGTAGTACTACACCATAGTACTAACATAGTACTAAAAATAGCGAATAGACTGCAAGTACTAGAAAAACAAGCACAAACATTTTTAGAAATACTGTTTAACTGTATAAGAGAACACAGAAATAATATAAAACTCTAAAAAGTACACAAAGCGGAAATAGAAACCACACGTTCACAAGTACAGTGCTTTTATTGTGTAAATCCCCAAAACATAGTTTTACACTGCTTTTATTGTGAAAATCCCCCAAATGTTGTTTTACAGCACTTTATTGTGAAGGTAGTTCTCAATATACTTCTACTGCATTACTGCAATAGGCTATGGTAGCACTGTGAAGGACTTGGACTAAAATTCATTGTTTTTCAATGCTTTTATTGTGAAAATCCCCAAAACATAGTTTTACAGTGCTTTTATTGTGAAAATCCTGAATTCATTGTTTACTGTGCTTTTATTTTGAAGGTAGTACTCGATGTACTTCTACTGCATTACTGCAATACTTGGGTCCTGAGACCTGGGGCTCTGGTCTAGACTACTTTTGGACTTGGTACTAGGATTACTAGAATTCTCAACGTACAAAATGTACTACAGCGCAGTACCAGTACAAAAACAAGTACTACAACATAGAACTAGTACTACAAAAGTACTATAAACAAAGTACTACTACGTAGTACTACATCATAAGACTGAAAATACTGAATACACTGCAAGTACTAGGATTACTCGAATTCTAAAAGTACAAAAAGAAATCTACAAAAAGACAAACCCGAGAAAGAAAACCTAAAAAAAAAACACCTCTGGAAACCCACAATTACTAGAATTTTAAAAGTACGAAAAAGTACAACAACGTAGTTACTGCAACGTAGTACTATAACGTGGTACTACAGCAAGTACTACAACATAGTAATGAAAATACTGAATTCACTGCAAGTACTAGGATTTCTAGAATTCTAAAAGTACAAAAATACACAAAAAGTAGTACTGCAACGTAGTGCTGCAATGTGGTACTACAACAAGTACTATTATATATGAAATACTGCATATACAGTGATCCCTCGTTTATCGCGGGGATTGCGTTCCAAAAATAACACGCGAAAAGTGAAATCCGTGAAGTAGTCAGCTTTATTTATTTTTTATTATTTTTACAATGTAATACTGACCTATAGAATGAAACCAAAAATCAAAACCTGTTTTAAAGCCCAAAATGTATTTGAATATAGTAATACAAGGTTGGAAACATTGTCCCTCGCATATGTCACAGTCCCAGCTGTGCCTCTTCGTCCTGACTCCGCCCCGCTGTAGCGTCTGTTTCTACTGAAGGCGCAGGGGTCTTTCTTCGAGAGAAGAACATTGTTATGGGTAGTTGTTGGCGCTCTTTCTTTTTCTGAGCAAGAAGATTTTTATCTACGGATATTGCCACCTTCGATTATATTTGAGAACTGCAATGAACGACTCATCAAAGGGTCCCAAAGGGTCCCATTCTTGTGCCGTGCGATGACATTGTGGGTTTTGTCACAGAGAAAAAAATGCAAACGTAAAGTTGGCAGAATGTACAGAAACGAAAACTGTTGACAAGTGAAAAAACCAATACAGTACAGCGTCAATATTTATTTCTAGACAACAGTAAAGCCCCTGAGCCAATCAGGATTCAGAGCACAATGCACTGTAAAAATATCCGCACAGTAAAAAAAATCCGTGAAGCAGCGAAGCCGTGAAAGATGAAACGCGATATAGAGAGGGATCACTGTACTACAAATGACTGCATACACTACAAGTACTAGAACTACTCGAACTCTAAAAGTATGAAAAAAAAATCTACAAAACTACAAACCTGGAAAGAAAACCTGGGAAAAAAACGTACTAATTACTAGAATTCGAAAAGTGCTACAAAGGTACTACAATGTAGTACTAAAATACTACAAGTACTCGGATTACTAGAATTCTAAAAGTACCAAGAAACTCGACAAAACAAACCTGAGAAAGAAACTCGGACTATCAGCACAGGAATTCCTTGTACACAAACTGCTGCACCTCCAGCCTCGACTCTGTAAAATTGATCAAGTTTGTGGACGACACCACCCTCATCGGGCTCATCTCGGACGGGGATGAGTCTGTCTACAGGAGGGAGGTGGACCGCCTGGTGTCCTGCTGCAGCAGTAACAACCTGGAGTTCAATGCCCAGAAGACAGTGGAGATTATCGTGGAAAGTCACAGCTCCCCAGCCCCCCCTCATCATAACAGACTCCCCCATCACCACCGTGGACTCCTTCCGGGACGAGCAGGTCGGATCACCGCTGACCCTTCTCACCCTGGACATGGACTATTTCAACCACTCCCCTCAGGCAGGAGGCCTCGCCACAAGTTTCTTTCCCTCTGCCGTTGGACTCATGAACACTTCTTAGCACCTGCCACTTTAACTGTAATTCTCATGTACATAGTAAGCCTATTTTTATTTTATACTGTAGTAATTTTAAACTGTTTCCTAATGCATGACCTTTTGATTTCATATATGTTGTTTTTATTATTGATCAGTGTTTTATGTTGCTCCTTAATGCCGAGACAAGTTCCTACATTTGTGAATTTTGTTCATTGGCAATGGCATTAAACCTCTTCTGATTCTGATTCTGACTGGCAATCTGTCCACAGGACAACTATTACTCATGCGCGACACAAATCTGGTCTTTATGGAAGAGTGGCAAGAAGAAAGCCATTGTTGAAAAACAGCCATAAGAAGTCCTTTTTGTACTTTGCCAAAAGCCATGTGGGGGATACAGCAAACATTCCATCACACAGAAAACACTGTGGAGGAAACCTAACACAGTACATGACTCTGAACACACCATCCCCACTGTCAAACATGGTGGGGCAGCATCATGCTGTGGCGCTGATTTTCTTCAGCAGGGACAGGGAAGCTGCTCACAGTTGATGAGAAGATTGATCAAGCCAAATACAGAGCAATCTTGGTGTTGGCGTCTGCAAAAGACTTGAGACTGGGACCGAGGTTCACATTCAGCCGGACAGTGACCTGGAACATAAAGCCAGAGCTACAATTCAATTGTTAAAACAAAATACATTCATGTGTGAGAATGGCCCAGTCAAAGTCCAGACATAAATCCAATCGAGAATCTGAAAACTGCTGTTCTCAAACACTCTCAATCAAATCTGACTGAGCCTGAGCTGTTTTGCAAAGAAGAATGGGCAAATGTCAGTCTGTAGGTGTGCAAAGCTGGCAGAGACAATCTCCAAAAGACATGCAGCTGTAATTGTAGCGAAAGTTGGTTCCACAAAGCATTGACTCAGGACGGCTGAATACTTTTGCCTCCATGTTTAGATTTTTTTTTCCATTTGAAAATCCTCATAATTTTCACTCCACTTAGCAACTGTGTGCCACTTTGTGTTGTTCTTTCCCACAAAATACCAATACAATTTATTTAAGTTTGTGGCTGTGTCGCGACAAAATGTGAAAAAGTTCCAGGGGTATGGACACTATTGCAAGCCACTGTATATGTAACAGTATGACTTGCTATATTGTGGCCATACCTGCCTGTACCCGCTACTCCCTCCATTTACTTACTGACTCTAGCCCTATAATTCTCCTTGGAGTCAGACAGTGGTTCCGCCCGGTCGGCCTAAGTCTTTGCTCTGCTGTTGGTCATTGGCTTCATCATTGTCTGTCAGGGGCAATCCGGGGCCGTTTTGTGGTGGAGAGATGCATATTTTAACAGGCCACACTGTTCCACTGCTTGTAAACAGCACTGCCTACTCTTCCCCAGGTCTTTACAAGCTGAAAAAAAAAAAAAAAGGCGACTGTACATAAACACTGCAAACAAACTTGGCAGGCCTCCAACAGCACAGTGTGTTGTGCTTGTCAGAAAGGTAGCTAAATTAAGATCCGAGCTTTAGGAGAATGTTGATCAATAATAAATGCAAAAGCGTCTGGGTGGCTTACCTAATGGAGAGCACTGTTTTCTGCCTTAAAAAGTGGGAGATGAGAGGCCAGCAATCTCACCTCACTGCAAGAAAGTGTTCCATTTCTGGGCTCAGTGGAGACTTTCTGTGCAGAATTTGTATGTTCTCTGTGTGTTTGGATGGGTTTCCTCTTTGCACTCCGATTACCCCCATGATCATTATGATTGTGACCAAAATCCTGGCTTAAGATCAGGAGATGGGTCCCTATGTGATGAACTGATGTTGCCCACCTGCTCCTGACATGTTGCCCTGGCGCACTGAAGGGAAACAGCGGGACTAAACACCTAAACTCCGGCCACAGCCACAATCCAAATGAGCTGTTAAATGGGGCTGGACCATTAATAGCCCTGGATTTTCCTGATTTGGAGAGATTTCTGTGTTCCAGTTGCCAAATCAGAAAAAAATTACCTGCGTATTACAGTTTAGTACAGTAACAACTCAAAACAAGTAATACAAACCACTAAAGTGCTCAAATCAGCCAAAAAATATTGATCTAATTCAGTTGATTTGTTTACCCAGACAGTGTTACTTACATGTTTTAAAATCAACATTTGCAAGTTAATTTCTGCTTTTGTTGTAATCATCTCCACGTAGACATTAGCAACAATAGCATAACAGCACATTTATATCTGTAGACGCTCAGCACTGACAGCAGGTGGACAGTAGAGAGAAAATAAAGAAAAAATAACATAAGAATTATCAATATACAGTAAATGTCGGATATCAATCTATCCAAACACAGGACCCAACCATGTTGGATTTTCTAACTCGGATAAACTAGAGGCTTTGAAATGTTGGCCAAGTTGGAATTCCGTGTTGTAAGGGTGTTCCAGTGTAATTTATGTCGGATCTCTGAAAATCCCATCTCCAAGGACAACTGGATGCAGTCCCAAAACATACAATTGTTTTGTGAATTCATTGGTGTCATTAATAAAAAAAAACACCAAGCTTGCATCATTCAGTTTTAAATGATTGGTTGTCAAGGATACCATATGAATCACAGAGAACAGAGCTCTGAACACATCTGTGAAGCATAGAATAAATAAAAGCTTTCACTTTTGGCTACATTATGCAAACGTAATGAGTCAGCAAGGTGTGAAAAAGTCAAACCTATTCATAAATCTATTGCATGAACTTTCAGATAAAAGGAGACGGTTACCGTATGCTCTTGGTTACTCTGCCACCCGTGTATTCTCATAGTCCAATATTATGCGTCATTCATGCTTTTTAAAACAATTTGAAGACAATTTAGCAATTTGGTCCGGCATGTTGTCATTTAACACAATGTGGAAAACAAGTCTTCAGTTTGTTTTCAAACACCAGAAAAGAGCACTCAGACTCCAGCTGCTTGTACACAGAGGAACAAAGCAGGTTAAGGGCATATTTACACATCCTAGCATGCTAGATTTAGTTGAGTAGTCGATCCTGTTCACTGCTGTACCTGGCTGCGCAGAGCCAGAAGTGTCTCACTTATATAAAGTTGATCCAATTTGTCTCATCAGACGCATGCTGCACTTTTTCACTCACTGTGGACTGTGCGCTGACGTTTAGGTCAGCCCGGAGTCAGAAGCTATCACACCACCCTTTCCCCACACCAGAATGTGGGAGAAGCAGGTGGAAAAACAGGTGGTCTCAGCGGCTACTGTGCTCCAGATTGCTCTTGCGTGTTCACCGCTCTGGCAGCGTGAAAGTAACCTTAGATACATACATTGTATGCCTATTTTGTCTCTATATTCTTCTGTGCATAGCTGCTACTAAAATACATTCGAAAAAGGATGTCAGAGTAGGACTTGGCCTTAGGAAAACTCTGCTTCCATGCACAAATGTCAGAATTACCATTACCATATACATATGCAAATTTCAAGTCCATTTACGCTACGGTATCAAGACTGAGTTCAAATCTAGAATGTTTTAATGTAAAGCTCTGAGCTGCGGCGCTGTAGCCAGTATTTGAAAAACAAAACAAAAATCACACATCACACAACCTCATTTACATACTCAATTCCATTTTAAAAACTTGCTTGTTGTCATCTCAATTAAGCCTAAGACTAGAATGTAATTTGAAACTTTGAAGATTTAACGCTAAAGCTTATGTTGTGCCATACTTAGCTTATAGTACACCAGTTCTCCGTGTAATCCGTAATGCACTGCAGCCACATGTATTTTTTATGGTATGGAACAGCAGGGCGATCTCACTGCCTCCACTTTCCCTCACAGCAGGAGGTGCACCCCCGTCAGAGCAGAGCCAGAGGGAGCTGATTGGACTAATGTTGCAGAATGAAGAACTGTTTTCCTCCTCTCCACTCTCTAGTTCTCTGGAGTAAATACAAACGACCTCAGCTTAGTTTTTTGCGTGTTTTTTTTGAATGATCAGTTCATGTGTTTTCTCAAATCCGCTTGCTATAGGCCCACGTCGAGACGTTGGATTCTGTCATTTTGTTTGCACATGTTCAAAACACCGACGTCTTCCTCAGAAAACACATTGTAACAATTTGTGACCGATGCACACAACCAACTCATCTAGATCCAACTTTTTATTTCAGTGTCCAAAACTAAGGCTGGTTGGTTAGCTGAACACTTCGGTGAGGGTGAAAGGATTTTAAAAATAGAATGGAGACTTTTTGGGATTTCCACCTGATTACATCATCCAGTAGGGCCAAGCATTTAGATCTGATAAGAGTGACAAATTCTACAGCATTACTCAAACACTGACGCATGAAACCACACTATAAAACTACATTGGACCTTACTTTCTAGGATTAATGCGTGCAATTAAGTATATTCGTATTGTATCTTCCAAATGGATTTACTGACAATGTTTAGTCAAGAAAAATGTTTGTTCTCGATCAAAAATCAAGGTGAAGATTTGCAGTCATTAGCGTGTCATTGTAAATCAGTACACTGTTGTTTGAAACCGGGAAGTAACGATTAAAGGACTTCAAAAACAAGATCAAAATTCAGAATTCTAAAATGGGTGTAGCTGGGTCAAAGAAGTCATGAAGGTCACTGTGTGCTCTTCACAGGAAACGCTCCACGAAAATCTTCACCCCTCCTAAATTACGCCCAGACACTTCAATCATGTGGATTTAAGTGGTGCTACTCCAACTGCACCTGACGTTGTGTATGCAAAAGAGGCCTCAGCACTGTGCTATCTATTGACTGACTCGCCTATCTATTAAAAAGAGAAACAGCTCTTGAAAGGCGTCGCACTGCCAAAACACTAACTAATTGGTGCAACTTACATTTGACCCTCCTTTTTCCCTTTTCTGCGCAGAGTTAGTGCAGCAGTAATAACGTTCTTAATTGAGGTAGAATCCGGAGCCTCGAGGAGCTGGAGGCAGTGGAGTTGAACGTGGGTGACAGGGCTAACATGTTAAATTACGGGCTAGTTGTCAGACGAAAAAAATCTTTCAGGAAATTGAGATGCATAATGTAGTGAAACAAAAACTTTAGCTGCCAGCACGGTCTGCTGTAATGCGTCTTATCACCAGACGTCGCCAAGTTTGACAACAGAGCCTGTGCCAGGTGTAAGGACAAGTTATAAATCAAGGTAAATACAAGGATATCCGAAAGAGCAAGAGATGAGATCATGGTTTTGAAAAATGGTGAATCCTTAGTAAAAAACAATTGGCTCTGTGCAGGAAGCAGGAGGGACGTGGTGATAACACTATTAAACTGGCTGCACACAATGTCCTCTCTGTGAGTTTGGGTGTGGCTCGAGTATTGCTTCTCGATTATTTGATATACTCATGTCTGTGTGGTCAGTGCGACTCTGTTCCCTATTTGTTGGGTCACAGCTCAAAAACCTCAAATCGTAAGGTTCCAACCAGTTGAAATTCTACAATCACTTGCAAGGAACTTTACAACAACCAATCAGAGAAAACAGTCATTTTTCATCATTGCAACAATGACAGTAACAAGCTCCTTAGCGCTAGTGAATACGCTGCGCCCGTGAGCCTTTACAAGTAGCAGTTAATCCACATGTGTTTCTTCCTTTGTTTTATTTTTACTGTAAACAAGAGCTTAGAAAAGCTGCAGCCTTGTATCCCTGTATCCTTGTGTATTTATTTTCATTCCAACCGCCCTTTCAATTACTACTTTAGTAATACTCACTTCTTTCCTAAAACTGGTACGTGTGGCGTCGCTGTCCTTCACACGCATAAAAGAAAAAAGAAAACTGCCCTTTTGTCTGTGATTTGTACACTTTCTGTCACAATGGCAGACTTGGCCAGTGACTTCATCTTCATGCAAATATTTGAACTGCAGTGGAACCTGTGTACCACCTGAAGGAGCCAGCTTACCACCAGAGGAACAAACCATGGTTTGAGAAGCCCTGTGAACGATGACCAATGAGCTCCTCCGTTTGCACGCGTCCCTGATTGCACGGCTTTGTCTGAGTTTATCCTGAGTTGCAACAGAGACACTGACTAAGAGAATCTCTGCAGTGTTTAAAGAGAGAACAGTCTGGCTCCACGAGAACATGTTCTCTATATTAAAAGTGCACATGACATACTTTGTGACTGGCTCCGGGATAAGAGTAGCCTTTACCAGTTTGATGCCCCTGACCTCATCTTTTCTCCTATTATAATGAATTATCGCATTCGAAGTAATAAACACTTTTTACTTGAACAACTTGCTTCAGCTTGAATATCAACCCTGCTCTCTGCCAAAGCTTCCGTTATGGCTGAGCATCCCACACAATGGCTGCTTGTTTACAGAGACACAGCAAAGCTCATTACGGCACCCAGAACGTAAACCAAAGGGATTAAATACGTTTTCCCTTTCACCCTTGAACACATCTCTTTATTTTTAGGAAGGGATTTCTCCTCTGCTGACTTTCTGACAAGGCAAAAACTCCAATGTGCTTAATTAACAACAAGTTGAAAGTTCTTTGGGCTGCTGTCTCTGCTGTGTCATCAGTTGAGAGGAATTATTCATTTTTGGATCAGCTCGAAATATGCTTACCATCTGGTCTGCTTTTATTCCATGGCTGGATGTAGCTCATGTTTAATTTATGCTAGCTAATAGCATCATCACTTCAATGTACAATGCCACTGTCCCTGTCTGCATGGGAAAATCAGCGTTTGCCAATGGACAGTGAGACCTTGGCTTGAATGAACGCTTTCAAAACAGGCCTTTCATCTACATCATTTGCTCCGTCGCACCGAATCAATAATCGCAAATAAATGACATAAATTAGAGCCTATTACAATGACCTTCCTGCGTCATAGAAATAGCATATTATCCAAACATGAATGCAACATACTGGTAATTTCAGCATGCTGTAGCTCCTTTTATGATCTATTTAAATCCACTGTAAGGCAGGTCAAGTGTGACTCATTGTAATTTGATTATTCTCCAGGGGGGCACACACGGGGAAGAGGAATATGCAATAGGTCTGTCAGGCAAATTCACTCATACATAAACTCATAGAACATAAAAAAACATCACACGTCAATGCCCACGTACAGGCTGTATGCACGACAATATGCAGCAGCTCAGAAGTCACAATGCTACGACGCTGACAATTCAAGTCAGCTTTGTTTTTTAGGTTTTATGGCTGGATAAAATGTATATTGTAAATTAAAAAAAAAAAAAAAAAAAATTTTGGCTTGGATAAAGCTGTATATACGTTGGTTAATCTGCTTGACTTAAATAGACCACTAACTGTTTCATTGTTTGAGTTTCACATTTGCTGTTGGAAATATTTGACAATTTTGCTAAACCCTGTTAGGACTGTTTTTATGATTTTGGGCGCTTCAAAAGAAAATGTTTTATTGAAATTGAGATGAATTTTCAAATGGCAACACAGGTATAACTCTCACTGAACAGCCAACAAGCTTTCATTCCAAAATGTAACATAGTGACTTATCAGACCCTTTCTTATGGTTTTGCTATCGAACATTAAGGTTAAGGTTCACTCATAGGGAATTTTGTCATTTGCATTTGACCTATTCTGAAAGGAGAAGTGGGGGCCACTGCAGTGCCATACATTGCAGTGCCTAAAGGAAACCCACCCAGATATGGGGAGAAAAATGCTTTGCAAACTCTCAAATCAGACCCAGAACCCTCTTGCTGTGAGAAAATAGTACCAGCCACTCGAATACTACGTGTCAAATCAAGTCTGTGAGGGAAAACAAAATGCACTCTTTTAGAAGAAAAACGTTGGGTACCTTCAAGGAACGACCAAAGCCTTGTTAAGAAATAAAACCTTCTTGAAACCAATGCTGTACTGACAGAGAGCAGAATGAGTGGTGATTTGAGTTCCATGTTAAATATATATGAAACCTAAACTTAAATGGATTTGTTATTTAAAAATATATTATAGCCTTGTACTAGATGTAAAATAAATAGTGTGATTATTGTATAGTGTTATTATGTCATAAAAGAAGTGTCCTGCTCTGCCCTGGTCTGATCACACTTGTGATTTATTAAAGATAAATCATAAGTGTGATTCATCTTTGATATATCCTTTTATCCGTCCAAGTATATATGTAGTTCTGCAAACCAATTCGAAAAGACTAGCCAAATGGATTATCCTTGAAGCAACATTTTTTGATGACAACACAACATTCCGAGTGAGTTTGTGTCAAATGCAGTTTTCTTTCCCTTCTATTGATTTCGTACATGTATTGATTAATGCTTGAAGGTGTTTGTTCCAAGACTCCTGTTGAAAAGCACTTGATGCTATCAAATACAGTAAGCCTAATCTTGTTCCTACACATGAAGCAGCGATCATTTACAGGTATGTCTTCCAAGTGCAGTGTTGCAGAAAAATAAAAATGCTCATCTGAAAGCCCCAACAATCCATAGTTTAGCGCTTGGTAAAAAGAATGTGAGCTGAACTCGAACAGCTCAGTGGCTTTAAGACCTGAACAGCTATAACAGTCCCACAAGAACTGCTATTTTCAATGAACAAACCCTGAAGGGAAGGGCTCACAACAGCAATAGGTCTACAGCCAATCCAATGAGAAAAGAAAGTTCTGGGTCTTGAGCGAGAGGCACAGACATCAGATCCCAGCGGTAAAATGACAAAGGGGCTAAAGACACTCGCAAGCTCGAAAAACCATAGCCACACGTCAATGCGAGGAAACCCACACCAGCAGCTCAAGCAGGACGTGTTTTACAATGCGAAAGTTGTTCAAACTTGACTTTGCCCGTAAAGACACTTATATTACTTATACTATTAGTTGTGAACCAAGTCAAGAAACATATTAGCATGCAATCCTTGAAGTGTATTTATATTTGATCATCTCATATCTGCAGTTTATTTGCTGACACTCCTAAATATAGTATATTTACCAATGGCTGTTACACTATTTGCTGTCCAAATAGCACTGAGATCTAAGCAGCTTTAGACGCTATTTACACATTTTCAGCACGCACGCTGGACATGAATGTTTTTCTCTGTCACCCAAGTTACAGCGGGCACCCAATTCCGAGCATGCCGTGTGATGTGCCAGGGCAATCTTTCAATTTATTTCCTAATGACGGTCACTCTGTTAGAGACACATTTGAATATGCTAATTTTATTTGCACCAGCTCATCCTGGTCACATCAAATGCACACAGCTTTGAGGGAAGATTAAAAAAAAGTGTATCACTGGACAGGCTAATCGGTAGCAGCCAGCGGAGTCCCTACCCTTATACACCTTTAATCAGCTCGCTTCTAAGCACTGCTGAGTCATGGTTCCTCAACGGGGATGGAGAAGAGAAAGAGAGCGAAGGCGTTGGATGGAAACCACAGTGGACAGCCCAAGATGTCTCATTAACAGCAATACAGAGCAAGGTTTAAGAAATGTGCCTCCTAATGGCTTAATTAAGACGCGCTGCAGGGCTGAATTAGAAAAGATTACACCTCACTAGCACATGCTGACCTGAAGTTACAAGAGAAATGTAAAACATGCTTCCTCAAGAAATGGAAACAAATGTGAAGTGTGTACACACACAGGACAGTAAACATCAAACTGGACTGAGCCAAAAACTGACCTTTGGCAATTGTTTGTTTCCGAACACAGTCAGGCTAGAAACAGATGTCGATGTATGAAGTAAATTGTTAGAAATGCCTCAACGCCAAAATGATCCAATGATATGTTTACGTGATCAGTATATAATAATCATGTGATTGTTATGATGTTTGATGGTGGTTAGGATTTGTTTCTCCAACCAGCCAGATAGTCCCAGATTTTAATCTCTTTTGTTCCCTTTGCCCCTTTTTCCCCACTCTGTCTTTCTTTTTTTTTCTTTTTTTCTTTTGCTTATGCAATTGGCCAGCGGCATTGAACGATGGGTCAAATGAGGAAAGACAAGATAATTGTGCTTGTACAGAGGAAGATTGGTAACATAGATTTCTCAATAGAGGATAACAAAATCACATGTTTGGAGGAAATTCTGTTGGAAAAATGTATCACTACTCTGGGAAATACTAGTTTGTGGAGAAACTGTGGTTTCCATGTGTTTTGGGACTGTCCTACTACACAGAAATATTGGATTGGATATTGGAGATTAACAAAGCACTCGCAATCCCACTCGATTTCAGAACTATGTAGAATTGGGCCTCAAACCCTCTGTCATGGATAGATTAAATCACAAAAAATGGATGACACAAACTACGCCAACAATTTCACTGACTGGACTGACAATATAATTAACATTTGAAAATGGACATTCGGGCTGAATTTGAAAATGGACAAATTTAATAATAATAAATTATATTTGAATTTGTTTGTGTGTGTCTCTGTGTCTTATTCTGTGTTCCTTTGGTATTGTTGTTTTGTATTGTATAAAAAAAGAAACATTTGTTAAATGAAGAACACATTACCCATTACACACATTACATGACTAAAAAGCATAATTTACCTTCGAGCTTGATTATAACCAAACAAACGTATCTTATTGACTGTTACCATAAACCACATATGGCAATCACCACAATGGGTTTTGATCCAAGACTTTCCCTTGTTGAAATGTAACCACAAATCTCATGATTGAGGAATATGTGTGTGACAACATATGATGCTGAATGCCATATGCTCATTCATTAGTCTTAGTGTTTGAGAGCCCTCGTATAAAAAAGCTGCAAATGTGAAGATAGGAGGGGGCTAACAAATTAAATAGAGTCTGAATCTGATCTCAGTAGGGTAATATCAGCAGTGCGGTGCTTCCCCGCAGTCACACGCTAAAGACAGATTAAGTGTGTAAAATGACTGTCAGCTTGAGAGGAAAAGAGAACACTTGGCTAAGGTCTATTATTAAGGCAGACACTTAATAAAATGGACTATTCAGCCAGAGTGTGCACCACCATAGAAGTGGATCTTAATGTGTACATCCGGTCTGGAGATGGAGTCTGCTGCAGACAAGAGGAAGAGCGGTGGAAGATTTCAAACACTTTCAAATTCTCCAAGCAGTTTTTTTCTTTGCACATTCATTTACTTTTGGAATACAAAAGTGAAAATATTTTTAAGTAAACCTTTTCATAAGCTTCATGGTTTCAGGGTTTGGATTCTTTTGACAAATTCTTTCCCTGCTTTTGTGCAAACTTTCACCAAGGTATAAAAGTGCTGAATGATTTGGTTTTGGGATTGGTTAGACTTAAACATTCATTGTCAAAATAAGCTGCCCAGAATAAAGTTCTTGCTGTACAACGAACAACAAAAAAACTTTAGTCATATTCAGCAAAGGGAGAATTGAAAGCACTCAAAAGAACAACAAAACTCTTGCCTAAAAACAAGATAGCAGTATGCACAAAGGAAGAATAATTCAACCACCAACCTATCAGTTCAATTTTTAGGTTATTTCAGACCAATAGACTGGTGGACGGTTTGGCAAAGTCAGCTACATGAGCCTCCTTAGTCTGGACTTCTCCCTTGCTGAAGTTAATTGGTATGTATCTGCGGCAGGTGAACTTCTCTGGGTCATGGGCCACTGCCTGGGGAGAGACGCACAGAAGACGTGAGTAGATGGCACTCAATGGATGTCAGATGCTTATTTGATCTGGAGTGGCCATTTAAAGAGGACAAATTATGCTTTTTGAGTATTTTGTATCACATGTAGATTATTCTTTTAAAATATGTTCATTGTAAAAAACTGAAATTGTAATAAAAAAATCTGTTAAAAAGTCTATAATATTTCAAATTAGAAAGTTTTGTATTACGTTTAAAAAAGACAATCAACATTTAACTAATCAACATTAGTGTGCAATGCAATTAATTGTAATTTAGGATTAATCAGATTTTTTTTTTTTATTTATTATAGATTGACAGCACTATTTGAAATACAACTCTAGTTAATAATGAGAGAACACCATTATACCATTGTCGAAAGTAGATTTTACATTGCAACCCATTTAAAGGAGACTATATTTCTTCCAAAATAACATCTTATCTTGAACACTACAGCTCTCCATGCTTCCTCCAAGCCCCTCAATCACATGGCCACAAACAAGCTATTGCAAACTCACAGAACAGTTCGGAGCTTAGAGAAGGAGGGCACTGTGGGGTTATCACTCATTTAGCCAGATGCAATAATAGTTTGTATCCAATCATGGGATCTTATGGGCCTATTGAGGTCTCGGTCAGACTTGATTTAAAACCTCATCCATAACGCTAGAGAGGCAGAAGAGACTGAGCAAAAATAAACGCGACACGGACACGAGTCCTAGATATGATCAAAATCTTTAATTATTCATTTTAAGTGGTGCCGGAAGAGAGAGCACCCACATGTGAATCTACCAACGTGTTTGTAGATCGTCTGCTGCTGCTGTCAGTGTCTGTTTAAAGTAATAAAGCAAAGGAAAACCAGGAGCGGTGACATTTTTCGTACTTTTCAATAGTGCTTAGTCCACTATTTTGCATAAAAATGTGCGCTCGTCTACTAAAACGTGGACTCTTTCTTCACTAATGCTTTGTATTCTCCTTTCATCTCATTCATGACATCAAAATGCCAGGGTAAAAATGTCTTTAGCTTTAGCTGTAGGACGCCCTCAAAAAAGAGATAATGCATTAAAGCACTATTATATATAAATAAAAAGGCTTCCTTAAAGGTGCACTGTAACATTTCAAGTGAGGAGGCCACCAACTGCTTGTTTAATGATATGTTATTCCTTTCCCTCGAATGTCCCACAGTATAATTATAGGTGTTTTTATTGCTTAAGAAATACCTTAAAAAACATGTTTACACACTGAGCGGGGTCGCAGCTTTACTGATCTGACCTGTAACTCGGCCTGGTGGTGCCACATGCTTGTTGCTGTGGAGATAAGTTTAATGCCATACTGTGGGACACCAGAAAAGCTGCATACTCCACCTTATATTGTTTGATTCTCTAACCTTCTGTTGGTTAAAGCAACAATTATGGATTATGGAACGCCCACCGAAGCAACTGCTATTGTGATTTTGGGACGTTACAAAAATGAATTGAATTTGAAATTAAAGTGACACCGTGTAACTTTCTGGAGGTGGAAAGTCAGTTGCATGATTCCATGGAAATAGAAAGATAAAACCATACTTCGGCGATAGATACGTTTTGTGCCATACTGTGGAATATTAGCAGGAGGCGAATTCTCCAGGCAGTTCAGGTTTGTGGAGATGCAAGCCCGCTCACAGTTAGAATACATGATTTTGTCAAATGTTTTGTGCAAAAAAACAAAAACAAAAAAACAAAATCATTTTTGGGCTAAAATGTTACATGGAGGGGCTTTAACGCATTAATTTCTCATTCCATTTCAGCAGAGTTTACCGTTAATAATTTGCAGATGAAGTCCCTCTGATTATATTTGGCTACATTTAGCAGGGCCTGTGGCAGTTTGATGGGAACAGTATGCTTGTAGAGTCACAGGAGCGCCTCAGCAGCCTGTCAGCCCTCTGTGAAGTCAGCCAGATGGGAGACAACATCTTTTTTACCTCCGGGAACACACTGGACACAAACCAGTGAGGAAGAGAGAGCGGGAGAGAGAGAGAGGAAAGTGAGACGGCGCACAGTTCCAAACAGATGAATTAGAAAATGCCAAGTTCGAAGCCTTCACAGAGCTGGAGTAAGTTCAGTAAAACATGAATAAAATACCACAGTTTGTGTGGTTTCAGGCAAGTGGAGATTTTCTGGTGGCCGCAAACACTGATCCAATAGCAATGAAGTAGATGGCGTTTTTCATTATTAGATGGACAAATTGGAATAAGGAAATCATTCACAGATGTTTCAGTAATCCTGCGTCCTCTTCTTAATAACGAGAGATCAAAACAAGTGAAGTCATCCACTTGTTCGACTGTCATACACCATCTCCAGACTTATTGTGATTTTTTTCATAACTCAAAGTTTTAACTAGCAGCTATAATTTAGCCTTATTAAGAGGTCCTATTGAATGCAAAGTTGACCACCAGGATCTTTTAGCTATGTTTAGAATGTTGGTACACATACCCGGAGTTGTGTTTTGCTTCATTCACTCGTTTGTGTACTCACATCTCCAAAGCTCAAAAAGCCACCTTGTGATGTCATCAAGTGGTAGTTTTAAAGTTAACTGCTCTTTTATCCCCAATTTAACTGCTTTACTCCACAATACACTAGAATTACCTTTAATTTCTGCAGGATTTGTGTTAAACAAAACACAACTCCAGGCAAGTTTTTGATTATGAAAAAACATGAAAATTAGCATAATATAGGCCCTTTTAAACTGCTTCATTCTAGTTCTTGTGCCCTCTGCTGGCTACAATGGCATTTTGGTGTGCATTGTAAGAACGGCGGGTTACTTTTACCCAAGTACATTTACTTAATATAAAATAAAATAATGTACGTACTGAAAACCACGCATTACTTCAACAGGCAAGGCGTTCCCTCATCAGGATTCAATGGTAGCACTCCATCTACTGGCAGCAGAACAGTTTACCATTGAGAAAAAAAACAAAGGCTAGCTTGCCCCTGACTTACCGGTACTAATGTAAGCAAGCAGTTTTAGTAAAAGGGATTTGACGGCAGAATTGCTCAGAATGAGTGCTGATTATTTATGGACTTAAACATCACAGAAGGCCTCCGAATCTCTACCTTTATCATCACAAAGCTGGGAAATTTGAAACGGAATGATTTTGGGAGGCTCAGTGCCAAGCTCCTAAACAGAATTACTGAAAAAATAATGAATTACTCTACATACAGCTACAGTTTTTGACGAGGGAACAATGTTATGGTTAAAAGATTTAAAAAGTCAGCAATGTGATGTGAGAGAGAGATTCCAAGAGGTGCCTGACGATTCTGATAGCTAACAAGTCCTTAAAGGAACTGAGACAAAAGAATGATAAAAAACTAAAGTAAAGTAATATATTCAACCTCTTTGTGTTTGCTTGCCACTACAACAGCTGCTTCCAATGTGCACACGCCGGTCAGGCATTTTGCATAATAAAAGCCGGAATCACAAAAATACATCATCCAGGATTTAGTCGAGGTGATGGGCGTGGGTGTTTCGAAAAGTAAAACACCATAAACAAGGATGAGGACAAATGCAACTCGCCAAGATCTTCTTTTCGATCGAATTTGTAGACTCGTTGGATAGATTCAGTGCATAATGATTCAGTGAGGAGATGCCGATTCCAATGCCGTAGTATATAGGAGCCATGATCTCCTGTCCGCCGCAATATATCCTTTCTGTCAGTAGAATGATGAAGAGCCTTTGGATGGGACCATAAATTTCAGCACCGGACAGCTCATGTAACAGTGGGATTCATCACAGATATAACCTCCTCATGGTAGTCCGACCCCGGCGCGGTGCTTTCAAATGCATCTGGGCTTTTTATAGACTGAGCTACAGCGGCCCTCTTGAACCGAGCGCTGGATAAGAGCTAAAACTGGAGTAGGCATTTTAAAGGTGTGATAAAAGAGAGTGGAGAGAAAGAGAGAGAGACAGATGAAGATAGAATTGTCAAATATTGGAATTAGTTATAGTTTTGGTTTCGGATTCGGTTTGGATTTCCCCCCATTTTAAAAAGAACACATGATGCATTATTTGTATTGTTAATGGCCTTTAAACGGGCTCATGGGTAGCTTTGCTTTCGGCATTTTAGAACTTGAATTTAATGCAGCATATTTGTTTCTCCCAGTCAGGAGTTCCCGCAACAGGATTGGTGTTAGCACTCCATTTTCTTGCAGCAGAGGGAATTACCCTGGGGAAATAAATAAAAGCTAGCTTACCCTAATGTGCTAATGCAGGCACACAGTTGTAATAAGCATGATTTGATTGCAGTAAAGCTCAGTCTGGTGATGATTCAGTATATAGTATATGATGTCACAAATCTGGGAAATGTGTTTTCTGAGGCTCTGAGCCAGAGGGGCTAAAACACAGGATTAATGAAACAACTGTGAATGAAGCAAAAAACAACTCCAGGTATGTTAGTGATAAGGGGACATTATCAAAATGTATTGCATAATATTTTAATAAATGTGCAAAAAATCAGAACTAAAGAAAGGTAGAATTTTTTTTTTTTTTTTTTGCAACTTGTAGATATACAAAGGTTAACAAGATAATTTTGTGTATATTTCTGACAGTTTTGATGGATTGCGAAAATATAATGTGATTATTTCCGTTGTGAGAGTCTCATAATGTATTGAGCTATGACTTCACTATCATTCACCCCTAGATGTACTGAATCTAACCTCATCTGTGACCGTCCACTTTGAGGCCCTAGAAATGCATTTTCCATTCGTTTTTTCCTATTGACTTTCCACAAAAATAAATATATTAAATATTATGTAATTAATACATAATATTATTATATTATATTTTATGTACATAGTAAGCTTATTTTTATTTATAGTAAATTTAAATTGTTTTTCTTCAATGCATGCCTATTTGATTCCATTATGTTGTTTTTATTATTGTTCTTTGTTGTATGTTGCACCGAATCACCAAAGCACGTTCTTACGTTAGCATTAGCATTAGCATTAGCATTAAAGGTTAGATTCCATTGAGACTGAATATATTTGGAAAGTCTATCGGAAAAATGAATTGGAAAATGTACCCCTAGAACCTCTGCATGCTTTGAGTATTTTTTATATTTCTAATAGTCAAGTCAAAATCTCAAGAATATTTCTGCATTGTATAGGTTTCTTGAGAATATTCATGATGAATGATGTACACCAAAAGAGAAATTCCACATTACTTTTGACATTTTAGGGATATTATGAAATGTTACTACCGCTGTATTTGCTGAAAGGTGCTGTGTGTTGTGGTATTACTGGAGGCTAAACTTAATTTCATAGGTTAAACTTTTCAGTTAACAGCGACAGTAGCCTTGCAGGGACACGCAGGTATAAAACTACAAGCAGAAATAATGAGCGATTCAAAGGTCTCCTATGAAGCGACATATTTATAAATCCTTTCCATTTATTTCTCATAAGGCCTGTACCTGACTTTCATTTCTTACCATTCAGGAAAACATATTTTGCTCTAGACAGTGTTGTAAAAGCAGCTATTAAAATGAGACTGAATAATTATGCCTATTTCGAAAAGGCGTTCGGTTGGAGGAGAGCCATAAAGAAGCAACTGCCAGGTATACACGATTTGGAGAGGTTGTTGGATGAGACAGTGGGAACCTTTGTGTCTGATGTTACTGTGAACTGTGGAAGTGTTTTTGTCAGACATCAGCTTGTTTTAACGCTGCAAAACAAATCTACCTCCACTGATACCAATAAAGTCACCTGAAACTGAACTTGAGAACCACCTGACTACCCCAGACTACCGTTTCTCCAGTCACAGTTCAACATCAGATACGCTTACAGGCTCTTCAACGGGGGTGTAAAATCACTTTTATTTGCGGGTCCATTAGAAGCCTCAGTCTCAGCCACTATAATGTCAGTTTGGTGATTTTAACTTGCTCCAGGGCTTTGAACAAAGACGTTTTACATTTTAAAACTGCACAACCACATGCAATGAAGTCTGGTCTTCCACTTGAGATCATTTTTAGACATTCTCAAAAATATTTTCTGCATTATAATTTAGGACTAAAAATAAAAATGTTAAAACAATATTTATTTGGAAAAAATGTCCATCCGCATATTATTTAATGTGAAACTGTTTTTGTGCCCTCTTTAATTCATAAGGAGGCTCAGACAAACTCACGCTGAACAATCCCCTTTCACGTGATGCCATCAGCATTGGGTGGAGGCACTGCTCTGTCTGAAGCTCTGTTATTCAAACTAGACTATAATCTGAGTTTTGTTTTAACACAATCTGACCATAAAGAACGGATTCAGTTTAAACTACAACAGGTGAGTAGAACATTTACAAGCTAGCGTTAGTCAAACTCACCCTTTTTGTTGAAAACTCCTTAACAGCGCCATGGCTGCTCAGGTTGCTTTCAGGCTCTAGAAAATCTCTGTCCATTCCATTTATTTTTATTTTTTCCCTTGAGTTTTTAGACAACCTAAAACCATATATGGCAATGGTGAAACTGTCCTCCATAGAAATAGGCTTACGTGCAACAAAGTCTCAATAGAACTTCAAAAATGTCCTATCAGCGCTGGGAAATATGACAACTAAAATATCCCCCCCTTCCCCCCAAGACAGACACAGAAACTGAGAAGAAAATAAGAGAAAGATTGATAACAGAGTAGTCAAATTTCAGAATCAGAATCAGAATCAGAATCAGAAAGAGTTTATTGCCATTGTCAATGAACAAAATTCAAAAACATAGGAACTTGTCTCGGCCTTAAGGTGCAACATAAAACACTGAGTAATAATAAAACAACATATATTCAATCAAAAAAGGGCATGCATTAGGAAACAATTTAAAATTACTATACAATAAAAATAAAAATAGGCATTTCTATGTACACAAGTTTACAGTTATGTTTAAAGTTTAAAATTTGATAAGAAAATGATCACATTTCTTCCTCTAAGGTTTTAACTCTGTTTCAAAACACTTTAACCGAAAGAGGATTGACTCTCAATTAAAACGTCCGAAACTGACCATTGACAATTAGGGATGACTGAATATAAATCTTGACTCAAATGAAATTAATTGCACAGCCCCATATCCTCATGCTACATTTAAATGTTATTTTATTGTTCAGACATGTTTGAAAACAGTCTATGGTGTTTCCCTCCTACTGTACTGCCACATCTTACTTCTCCATAAGCGTTCTGACAGACTTCCACAGAAGACATAATACATGCATTTAGAGCTCATTGCCAGAACAAAGGTCCCTGTGGGGAATGATTCGTACTTATTAAAGTGTCTGTCAGCGAGCCGCGCGCCTGAGAGGATTGCCCCGGTCAAACTCATCCAGCAGGAGAACACTGATACTGTTCTGCTGACACTCATTCAGAACAATGAGGACGGGTCAGCGCCGCGGCTCCTCCATTGTCGCCGATGCGGTCCATACATACAGCAGCCATGTTAATTCCCTTGTAATGCACAGAGAAGAGCTGTATAAATGACACTTTACCCAATAAATCATGGCTGTTCACTGGCATGTATGGAATGTGCTGCTGGAGCTCAATCCAACGTGCCATAAATCTTTTAACAAAGCTTACATGAAAACAGCAGAGCAGATTATTAAAGGCACCCGCGAGATGGGGAAGCACTGTACAGTACATTCAAGAGGCGTTGCTAGGAAACGCTGCTGCTGCCGCTACTGCTGCTGCTGCTGCTGCTGCGGGTAAGTCAATGAGCATCACAAGCTCAGAGAGAGAGAGAGGAGAGAGAGATGGATAGAGAGGTAAAGGGAGGGGTGGGATGGAGGTACAGGGGGAAAAGCAGGGAGAGAGTGAACGAGAGGAGAGAGAAGAGGGAGGAATTGAAAGGGAGAGAGAAAGAGGGGGTAAATAGAAGGAGGTTGAGAGAGGCAGAGTCAAAGGGTGGCGGGTGAGTAGCGGGAGATAGGGGTTCAAAAGGGAGGGAGAGAATGGAAGAGGGAATGACAGGAGAGAGAAATATATTCAGGGAGAGGAAAAGGGAGTTGTGGAAGGGAGGAAGATAGAGGGGCAAAGGGAGAGAGAAGAAAGACACATTTCAAGGGAGAGAGAAAGAAAGGAACGAAACAGAAGGAAATGGAGGGAGACAAGAGAAGGGAGAGAGAATGTCAAGAGTGGAAAGAGAGACTAAGGAAAACAGGGAGATGGAGGGAGACAAGAGAGAGGGGCAAAAAGGAAGAGGTATGAAAGGAAGAGAGGAAGGGAAACGGAGAGGGAGGGAGAGAGAAAGACAGAAGAAGAATGAAAAAGGAGAGACGGGGGGAGGCAAAGGGAGGCGTGGGAGATCGTGGGGCAAAAGGAGGGAGAGGGAGAACAACAGAGAGACTGGAACGAGAGGGGGGGAAATAAAAAGGGATAGAAGGAGCTATAAAAGGGGGGAAGGCGAGAGAAAGGGAAAAGAGACAGGAAACTAGAGACAGGTGGTGCAGAGAGTAGAGTGAGAACGAAAGAGAGCAGACAGAGGTGATGGAGAGAGAAGAAAGAAAGACATGGAACGAAGGGGTAAAGAGGGAACACAAAGGAAACACAAAGACAGGGAGGGATGGGAAAAGAAAACAAATTGAGGGAGAGAAAACAGGCCAAAGGGAAAGGAAACGAGAGACATGGGAAAGAAATGGGCGCTCAAAGTGAAAGAGAGGGGTGAGGAAGGAAGACAGAGAGCTAAAGGAGAAAGAGAGAGAAAGCGAGTGAATAAAAAGCAAAGCCGGCAGCACACAATCGCCTCCGGCCACGCGGCCACTGCAATTATGATAATGAATATGATCCTCTCGGCCACTCCAATGGAGAAGGGGCTATTATGACCAAAACCAAAGCCACGCGCACATCTCCAATCTGAGGCCCGAGCCGGTTCTGTTCCTCAGTCTCAGTGAGTTTCCGCTTTAAAGAAACAGAGGACACGAGTTCAAGGCATAAAGGACTAATGAAGGTCCGACACAGTGGAGGTAGAAGAGGCACCTGCAGGGAGAGAGAGCGGCATCATTTAACATAGTCATCAGAATGAACTTTGTCCATATGTTTCACCGAGTATTTGAAACGGACTTTTTATCTTTTGAAACTTGACATTTATTATGACCGGAGTGAATGATGCACAAGATTTACCGGCGAATAAACCTGAAGAAGATCACTGAAAACACTGAGACCAACTGACTTTAGAGTCAAATGTAATTAGATCGGTTACAACATTCATATGGCTCTCTCTAAAAAAATAAGCGTGACACTTTCTTTGCGAACTCTTGCAAACTGACGAATGATGTTTAATAATAATAATAATAATAATAATAATATAGTCAGGCTAACAAACTAGCATGATTTGGGGAACGACTCAAAATGGAGAAGGACAAGAACTTCAGACAATCGGAGCTCTAAGCTAAAAGCAATGGCTGCAAGCTCTAAAATTGATAAGGTGAAGGCTGTTATAGCACTGAAACGACAACAGGACATCTAGCCAAGGTGTATGGGCATATTATGCAAAAATTATCACCTTGTTCCGAGGTTGTCTTCACCGAGCCTTCTCTGAGCCTCACAAAAACAATCGGTTTCAAATTCTCCAGTTTTGTAATGTTAGCGGTTGAGATCCAGATGTCTTCTGTGTTGTTTTAAGTCCATAAATCATCTCCTGAGTCATTCAGAGCTTTTCTGCCGTCAAATCGCATTCATCACAATTGCGTGCTCATATTAGCAAGTTTGGGGGCAAGCTAGCTTTTGTTCGTTTGAATGGAATGCTAGCACAAACCCTGATGAGGGAACATCTGGCTGATGGAAAGTCATGTGTGGTCATGTGTCAATACATGTTTTATTTTAGGTTTTGAAACATGAGAGGCCAAACTAAGTACTGAAGAGCATGTTTAAAGGTCAATAAAAATACAGGATCTAACAAAGACGGAGGGTATTCACAGACAAGCTAGTCAGGCGGACGTAGCACCATGGCAACTATGCTTGACAGGAAAATTGTAATAAGATACTTTTCCCAAATTGTTCAGCTCTTCTAGAATATGTGTTATTGCAAGGAAAAAAATAATTTACTGCTTTTTGTAGTTGTGCCATAAATAGTGGCCATCTTGCTTTGTCTTGATCCACCAAACTTGTTATACCACCCATTGTTGGTTATATCACGGCACCTTTTCGAAATGTCATATATGATCAAGGAGAGAATGTCACCCAGATGTCCCCACACACCCCTCCTCCCTACCCCTCCCTACCCCTCCCTCCTTACAAATAATGACTCACCTCCTTTTGCCGGCCCTCCACTGTCAGCTGCCGTGGCACTTGGCTTGTCGTGATACTGCTTTTGGGCCCCTCGCAGAGCAGGTCGAGTCTCAGGCGTGATCCCCCATGCTGCCCCTGTACGATACACCTGCGCCAATCTGGAATTCAGACATAAATAATTCAGACAACATGACATTGTTCCCTGAAGATAGCTGCGCTCACTGTGGAATGAATCCGAAATGAGCCTGCGGATTAGTGTGCGTTTGTGCTATCGATAAGCAGAATTCATGGCTCGTATATACTAAATAAATGTGTATTGTGGAAGGCATAAAAGATGTAACGGGTTGAATATTTGAGATCAATTGAGATATGGGAAGATAACTTAAAGGGGACATATTATGTAAAGTCTTTTATGAGCTTTTAACCACGTGCGTGATCTCTCATCATTACTCAGAATTTTAGTTTGATTAATAAATAAAAAAAAAAAAAAAAAAAAAAAAAAAAAAACAAAAAAAAGGCCTCTTTTTGCAATTTTTTTCTGTACTTGAAAATATTCAGACTTTGGATCACACATTTAGAGTTCAAACATGTCGGACTATTTTTAAGAGATGAAAATTTACATCACTTAAAATAGTTGCTGGCTGGGGTGAAATGCCATCGTGAAGAGGCGGGGCTTATCAGTTCTGCCTTTTTGGACAGGAAGGTAATGGACCTGTTTTTATTAGAAAGCCGTTTACAAGGAACGAAATATAAAGGAATGATCTACATACTGGGTGTTCAACAGGAAATACCCTCCCCAAAGTGTCTTCTTTAACTTTAATTACTAATGGATAAATAAATGTGCTTATACTTATAAGGGGATGGCAAGGAAAGAGACATTGAGTTTGTGCAGAAATTGTAAAGAGTCCCAAGTAAAACAAAGAAAAACACAAACAAACAAAATGTGTAAATATATCAAAATGTGTAAATGCCTGCAAATAAGTGTGGGTATTTTGAATTCTGAATATACAGTAACATGTGCTGTACTTAACAATATTTTACTAGCCCTGCAGTGCCACCTATCATAAAAGCTATGAACTGCAGCTGTGGGAATAAAAGGCAGTAATATATAATTTTAAATTATAAAACATTAGAGTAAATGTCAAAAGACCTACTTTAGCCTTGGAAAACATTGTCAGGCTCTCTCTCTCTCTCTCTCTTTTTTTTTTTTTACCCTATTGTATTGTATTGTATACTAATTGTATCATGTTCATTAATGAATTTGAATTGATGAGTTTGAGAATTCTTCTTGTAAAGCCACCTGATGACATCACACAGTGATGAGATACACCTGCTCAGACATGAAAGAAACACTTCACAGACCTTATACAGTCCAAAAAGTTTAGCAAATGACCTTTATCTGACTTTTAACTTCATCCTCAAACATTTTATCAATGTTCAAAAATAGAACTCCTCATGTCAAACATCCACTCTCTAAAATCAGGAAAGACGTGGGATTGTCAGAGCATGTTGGACAGGACGGCGAACACAGACTGACAGCTGTGTCCACATCAGAGGAACTTTGACAGGATCAGAAGAGGAACACACTGTCCAAGAGCCTAACAAAGTGAGACAAGTGCACAAGTGCAATGAGAACTCTTGGAGCACAAATAAAGTATTGTATATACTTGCTAGTATGACTTGATAATGGAAACATGTCCAACTTCCTGTTCAAAAGTGCAGAACTAATAAGCCCCGCCCGCCTCTTCATCGTGGCATTTCATTGTAGTAAGGAGCGGATTTTTATTAACTTGCTTTTATTTTTGAAATGTGACTATGTGACATTTTAGAACCATACTTATATCACATTGTTCAAATAATCACAACTAAGTACAGGGATGTGGGCGGAGATACGGGGTAAGTAAAAACCCTATTACAAGACTGTTGTAATAGGGTTAGCTTGTGGCCCATTTCGGATGATCAACTTCAGGGTCAAATGGGTCATAAACTAAAAATCTCTTCATTAAGGACACCTATTCACAACTGTACTGCACATGCAGTACTTATGTTGCTTAATTTACAACAAACATTCGGGATGTATAAACCTTTTTATTTTACCGAAGTCACATTTCTTAAGTTATATAATTGTACGGGTTTTTGTTCCATGTTCTAACGTTGCCCTGCCAATGTTAGATCAATTTAAACGGTCTAATATACCTGACTTTACCCTGGTAAAATTAGTTTTGAGGTTTCTTTTCCTATAGCACCATCTTTTGGCCTGTTAGAGTATCATATGCTACAGGCCTAAAAGTCCTTTTAGAAAGACTGCTCTGAAGAAAGAAAAAAATCTGTAAAATAAATGTGTGGATGATGTCCCATTGCATTTCACACACATACACTCAAAATATAACATTAGTTTACTGCTCTGGTTTCCTATGTTACACTGGCCCCAATTATCCCCTGCGCTTCTTTTGGAGAGTGTTGTTTGGAAGTAAGTCTGCCGCAAAATAAACTTACCGTGTCAACTTTACTGCCTCATATTTACAGGTGAACCTCAACCCCGTTATTACAGTAGCTCTTAATATGCAGTCGAGATTTGCGTCTTTTTCTCTCCTTTTTTTAAAGGAGGTTCACCAAAAGGGACAGCCCAGTGCGAAATGCGGACGAGAGAAGGACGGACATGCAGCAGACTGTCAAAGTCGGGATTCGATCCCCCAACAGCACGGCTGACCGCTCACGGAGCCCAGGGCACTGTCTGATTTGTGAAGATTACGAGGAGCAAAAAATGTCGCACATCCGAAAAGCAGGTGTCACTACTGCAGTTTACACATCAATGTGGAGTTGAAAAGATTTTCAAATGATTGTGCATGGCTTTACATAGGTAGAATAATAGTGTTGTTTTGAAGGAGACAAATTATAAAAACACACTTTACATTATTTTAAAGTCTTTAGTGAACGCCAAGTGATGACACTGGTCGCTCTTCACCACCTTTATTACTATTCAAATATTGTGAGCAAATTGTTTCATAAGTGGATAGGCTTAGATTTTAACAACTAAAATATGAGGCGGATTATTAAAAAAATACTAAAACGTGACACAGTTTACGCTTAGTATCACCTCTATTGACTCTAAATCTTTCCTGTTGTCATTGATTTCTCACTGTATGCAGCTTGTGAGCTGCACAAAGGGGCAGGGTGCTGTGCCCAAGAGGCAAGTGCCATTCTGCACTCTTGGCACTTTGTTTTCATTGCTTAATCGCAGGATAGCTGCGTATTAGTCCTGTGTTCTGGTGATATTTGAACAATTATAGAATTAATGTCCATATGACAGCTGTAAATAAGAGTGTTATTATTATTAAGATTATAAGAGCTTCTTTTTTCCCCCAAGTTATCTGTTTTTATTATTATACTGTGCATAGTCTGCTTCTGTACCCTTTGTTGCAACACTGAAATTTCCCCATTGTGGGTCTTATCTTAAACAATCAAAGATACAGAGATACAAAATCTCCTATGACATTCTTACACCACAGTATAGTCACACTGCAGCAGGGTGAGCGTCTCACTGGAGAATGAATATTAGGCACCAACTTCCGCATTTATAATAGCGCTTCATTATGGTGTGACAGTGTTTAGCGTGTTGTTATGCAAATTAAAGACTGTGAATCTCGTAGGCTGTGCGTGTGTCACTTGCTGCTCTCCTGTTCTGTTTACAGAGGGAGAGAGTGCTCTGACTGTCTACTCTGACATTAGTGTCCAAACATCGCCACACGTGTTTGAGCTCAAGCAGCGTGTGAGTTTGGATCGGGCACAAAACATCCAGCCCGACCCAGCTCATGCTCACGCACATGACATGATACTGTCCAACCCAATCCCGGTGTTATTTTTTTTCCTTGGGACGAATGTGGGCCTAAAGTGACAGCAACACAGGTGCGCAGACAGGGCCCTGTCACTAAACCCCAACTGTGCAGGTTTGTTGGGCCAAGAATCTCCACTCGAATGTGGATTAAACTACAGAAAATCTGTCTGGCCAGAGCATTAATAATAAACTCTTTAAACAACACATTACGGATTGACGAAAATGTTTCTCCAATTTCTCCAATTTATGGAAATCCGTCAGTGCAAGCCCTGATGTAGTACTGAATACTGTTGTGAGAGCATCACCAGCATCAGCAGAATCAGAATCAGAAAGGGGTTTATTGCCATTGTCAATGAACAAACTTCACAGACATAGGAACTTGTCTCGGCCTGAAGGTGCAACACAAAACACTGAGCAATAATAAAACAACATTTATTCAGTCAAACAAAAGGGCATGCATTTAAGGAACAATTTAAAATTACTATAGTATAAAATAAAATAAAAATAGACATTGCTATGTACACAAGTTTACAGTTAAGATAGCAGATCAACTCTGCTCCCACAATGTGCTTCTGCTGCTTCTAGAGAAGACCGTCATCAGAAGAACCTAAAAATATACACACAAGTTAGACAATTACATAAAATTATCTAAAAGATTATGTTTGTAAAGAAAAGTATATATTTCATCATATATAAGATCAGTAAATAGAAACTTCAAAAAGTTTAAAGAGTAATTAAATCACTTAAGGCAAGGCAAGGCAAGTTTATTTGTAGAGCACAATTCATACACAAGGCAATTCAAAGTGCTTCACACAACAGGAAAAATGCATTAAAATCACAAAGACATCACAAAATCTTCATTTAAAAGTGCCATTTTTAGGCTATCCGTCAAATAGTTCAAGACATACAAGAGAAGAGTGCAAAGAAAAGCATTTCAGTCATATGCACAGCCAAACAAAACAGTTTTTAGTTTAGATTTGAACAATGCCAGAGTAGCGGCCTGTCTCACATCCTCAGGAAGACTGTTCCAGATTTTAGCTGCATAAAACTGAAATGCAGATTCCCCATGTTTAGTCCTGACTCTGGCACCAGCAGGAGGCCGGTCCCTGAGGTCCTCAGAGTCCGAGATGGTTCATATGGCACTAACATGTCCGAGATGTACTTTGGTGCTAGGCCATGGAGAGACTTGTATACAAGCAGAGCCGCTTTGAAGTCTATTCTCTGAGCCACAGGGAGCCAGTGCAGAGACCTGAGCACAGGACTAATGTGATTGTACTTCCTGGTTCTAGTCAGGACCCGAGCAGCAGCGTTCTGGATGTACTGCAGCTGTTTTACAGCTCGTTTGGAGAGGCCAGTGAGCAGGCCGTTACAGTAGTCTAATCTACTTGAGACAAACGGATAAGTCTCTCCAGGTCTGGTTTAGACACTATACTTTTGATTTTTGCAATGTTTTTTAGATGGTAAAAGGCTGCTGATGTTATTGATTTGACGTGGCTTGTTAAAATTCAAATCTGAGTCCATTATTACCCCCAGATTTCTAACTTGATTTGTAAGGTTTTAGAGCGAGACTCTGGATATAACACTTCTATTTAAGGTTATGCAAGGGGAGGGGGGGACACTGTGAGGGCAGAGGGGGTCGGGAACCGACAAAGCCTAATATGAGATTTTTTATTTTTTTTAACTTGAGAAAATACTACACAGCTAAAAGACTATAACTAAACTAGTTTGAAACCTCTAGAACTTTCTATGGATGAAGCACATTGCCCCAGGTCTCCTCCTGTCCATCCTTGTCCACAGAGCTCATGGGGGTCTTGTCTCACTCACAGAAGGCCATCATTTCACCATTTGTGTGCACACATTTTAGTCATTTAGGTAAAACTCTAGCTTTGGTTGAAGATGAATGACAAAAACGTGAGGAGGCAAAACAGTGCGTCTGTTTCATGAAATGAGTCAAAAACATGCTTAAAAACAACCTAGACCACAGCCCTTGTTTAATCTACAAAATAAAACCGTCAGTTCTGATGTTCTACACAGGAGGAGCACAGGGTGGTCTGATGTTCTAACAGGAGAGAGCACAGGGTGGTCTGATGTTCTACAGGAGGAGCACAGGTGTGGTCTGATGTTCTACAGGAGGAGCATAGGGTGGTCTGATGTTCTACAGTAGGAGCACAGGACGGTCTGATGTTCTACAGGAGGAACACTTGATGGTCAAATGTTCTACAGGAGGAACACAGGACATCTGATGTTCTACAAGAGGAGCACAGGACGGTCTGATGTTCTACAAGAGGAACACAGAACGTCTGATGTTCTACAGGAGGGGCACAGGACGGTCTAATGTTCTACAGGACGAAGACAGGACGGTCTGATGTTCTACAGGAGGAACACAGGACAGTCTGGTGTTCTACAGGAGGAGCACAGGACGGTCTGATGTTCTACAGGAGGAGCACAGGAAGGTCAGATGTTCTAACAGGAGGAACACTGGACAGTCTGGTGTTCTACAGGAGGAGCATAGGACGGTCTGATGTTCTGCAGGAGTAACACGGGAAGGTCAGATGTTCTACAGGAGGAACACGGGAAGGTCAGATGTTCTACAGGAGGAGCACAGGACTGTCTGATGTTCTACAGGAGGAGCACAGGACGGTCGGATGTTCTACAGGAGGAGCACAGGACGGTCGGATGTTCTACAGGAGGAGACACAGGACGGTCGGATGTTCTGCAGGAGGAGCACAGGACTGTATGATGTTCTACAGGAGGAACACAGGGCGGTCTGATGTTCTACAGGGAGAGCACAGGACGGTCTAATGTTCTACAGGAGGAACACTCGATGGTCAGATGTTCTACAGGAGGAGCACAGGACGGTCAGATGTTCTACAGGAGGAGCACAGGACGGTCAGATGTTCTACAGTAAGAGCACAGGACGGTCTAATGTTCTACAGTAAGAGCACAGGACGGTCTAATGTTCTACAGTAAGAGCACAGGACGGCCTAATGTTCTACAGGAGGAACACTCGATGGTCAGATGTTTTGCAGGAGGAGCACAGGACGTTCTGATGTTCTACAGGAGGGCACAGGACGTTCTGATGTTCTACAGGAGCACAGGACTGTCTGATGTTCTACAGGAGGAACACAGGCAGGTCTGAGGTTCTACAGGAGGAGCACAGGAGCACAGCAGGTCTGATGTTCTACAGGAAGAGCACAGGACGGTCTGATGTTCTACAGGAGGAGCACAGGACTGTCTGATGTTCCACAGGAGGAGCGCAGGACTGTCTAATATTCTACAGTAGGAGCACAGGACGGTCTGATGTGCTACAGGAAGAGCACAGGACCGTCTAATGTTCTACAGGAGGAACACTCGATGGTCAGATGTTCTACAGGAGGAGCACAGGACGGTCTAATGTTCTACAGAAAGAGCACAGGACGGTCTAATGTTCTACAGGAGGAACACTCGATGGTCAGATGTTCTACAGGAGGAGCACAGGACGTTCTGATGTTCCACAGGAGGAGCACAGGACGGTCTGATGTTCTACAGGAGGAACACTCGATGGTCAGATGTTCTACAGGAGGAGCACAGGACGTTCTGATGTTCCACAGGAGGAGCACAGGACGGTCTGATGTTCTACAGGAGGAACACGGGAAGGTCAGATGTTCTACAGGAGGAGCATAGGATGGTCTGATGTTCAACAGGAGGAACACTGGACATCGACATGGACGAGTCTAAAGTACACATGTTCTATGGACTTACCTCGATAACCTTCTGAGTTTTATGGACTGTGTCTCTTCACACCATTTCTCTTCACATGATTTCACAAGTGTTCCGCTAAGTCTGAACTTTAAGCCACAGAAGATCTCCCAGTAACAGTGAGTCCAACATTGTGCCACTGATGGTGTTAAGAAGCCGTTTTGTTTGGCACTTTGACATGAACAAAATTGAACTTCTTCAACTGTTTGCTTTGTCAATTTCTGTTGTGATTTGGACATGTGTTTTATTCAACTTAAAATTGTGAGGTTTACGTATGGATACCTAAACGATACAGATCACTTTTCAAGTTTCATTACTGTGAAGATATACTTTGGACCAACTTAACGTTTCAATAAAATGTGAATGAAAAATGCAGGCTGCATTTAGATTGCACCACAGGAAAATATTACATTCCATTATTGTGAAGAATTACTTTGTAAAATAGTAATATTTGAAAAAAATCTGAATTAAAAATTGACATTGGTGTGACTGATAATCACCAACTTTAGCTAATTTATGACATTGATTCAGCTAAACACATTTCAATGTGTCACTTTAGCAAACAAACTTTTAGGCGTGCACGTCTCTTCCTCTTAATCCAGCCTCGACTTGTCATTTTCTCTATTGTTTTACCAAAAGTCTGTCACTGTATAAAGATAAGTTGAACACATTCTAAAACTACGAGGCTCTTTTTGTATTATATATTTGTATTCAATTGTTTCTGCTGTAAAGTACATACCTGAAGGTTAAAGTTAAAAATAAATCTGCAATGCTGTTTGCAGGCCTGAGAGCTCTGAGCAGAGCATGTTTTATCACTCTTCTTATACTTTTATCTACATACGAATAGATGTAGTTTCTCTCAGGGCAAGAAAATAGGGCTGCTTGAAGTGACCTAACTGTCCAGTAGTTCCCGCACTTATGAGGATAAGTCTGGGCTTGTTAAATGACTTTTATGGAACACCCCCTTATTCATTTAAACAATTCAAATCATCTGTTTTGTGCAGGACTCTGCATGGCTCTGCTCCTTCACTGAATGAGGATCTGATTGACCTCAGAGCTTCCCAAAACTGAAACATTAGTTGGCCCTTGGCTCTTTTTTTTCTTTTCAAAAGAGAATGTTCTACAAAAATAAGAAAATGTATACCGGTAGATATTATTTATTTACAGAGATTCTGCAAGGGCTTGTAACTAAATCATTTCTTGTATCCATTATCTGAACACTGTTCATCACAAGAACCTATCTGACAATAAAGGCCAGATGGTTTGTAGTTTGACAATGTTTTGACTGTAGTTTTCATTCTGAACACTAGATGTCAGTAAGGCTTTAGATCTAAAAACACAACCTCATTGCTTACTTATTCAGGCAAGTCCTTTATCTAGTTTGTCTCTGTTTAAACCAAAACGTAATACCCCAATTATTATTTTTGTATATCATTGCATTTTTAAGCAGCTTTTATGAATTCATAAATTAATTTTATTCTAGAACTAAAGCCATGTTTGGTCATTTTTTAAATATTGAATAATACCAGTAGAGGGCGACATTACATTAACAATGAGACAATGCACTTTACAAGTAGAATCCTTCCTTATAGTGGGCCTGGACTCGTCTTAGTTTAGCCCACTTTAATCCACTTTGTAACACAAGTTAAACTCTGAACCCCGGAATATTTGTCCACTCCAGAAAATATATCTCTCTCGCTGATTTTTCTTCTTTTTAGCAGTATCATTTTGGCAAAAGTGTAGATGTCAGAATAGCAGCTGTAACTGAGGATTCGAGTTGGACTCTTAAAATATTTTGAACCATAGCAGTTGCAATAGGATTGGGTCATATATTATTTCAAAGAACATTGTAATGGAAGTTATGGAACATTTTTTTTTTTTTTTAAAAACCACCAAACTCAAATGAGTATTGTGGATAATATTAAAAAAATATATAGGAAAACCAGGATTTTGTCATTGATTTGACACAAGTGAATGAAGTCTGAATCACACAAATCTGAATTAAGCAGATCTTTCCAGCAATTTTCCATACATTATTTGCTGAAACTGTCTGTATTTTGACAACCATAGCACATTTAGGCTTTGTACATTCTTTATATTTGCATTGCACACAAGAATACATTCATAACAATATTGTATTCCATTTTATTATCATTATTTTCAAATAAAGCAAAAAAAGCCCCAAAAACACACACTTTGGATCAAATTGCTCCATGCATCGGACGTTTTGTATGATTCAGAAATGTGAAAGATAAACTTACTATCTACGTAATTCTCAAACTCTCTCACTCTGAGTTAGGCCGGAAGAATTAACCAAGATCATTTCAAATATTGTCAATAATACATTTTTAATGGCAAAGCCAATCCTATGTCAGCAAAAGCATGCTGTTTGGAGAAGAGTTTCAACTATTTTTAAGGGGTTTAAAGGCCCTTACTTGATGTTTGTTGGAAGACATAAAATCAACCCAAAAATCATGATCAAACAACATGAAGCAGAACAAATAAATGTGATTGGGTTTTTCCGTATCACAGCACTTCTCTGCAGCTGACATCGCAACTTCAGTATAAGCACCACATTTCCACTATATCTGATCATGCATTTTGAAATTCATGAATGAAATGTCACTCAAAGCACTTTCAAATCGACATACCTAATGTATACAGTGTGAGTTTGTTGACAGTGCTCGCTCATTAAGATAACATGTCATAACTGTACATAATATCTTTTGGTTTTATGGATTTCTTTATAGTAATTGTGTCATTGCAGTTCTGGTTGGATGCTAAACTACTCATTGTTGCACCGTACTTGTACAAGTGTAATGACAATAATCGAATGTAGATTCATCTTTTTCAGTGCTCAAAAAACATTGAACACAGAAAATAAACCAAACGCAGAGAGTGAAAATACAAACATTTAACATGTTGTCCAGTGTATCGTTCCCTTTTGTCCAAAGTCGTCATCATTTTCAAATTAAGGTTGAATGTCATTTTTGTCCACTTTGTGAATGTAATTTTATTTTTAATTATGTTTCTTGTTACAATCATTCACTTTTTGCGTAATGCATGAACCGCAACCGATACATTTACACGTGTTAAAGCACATTTCTACCATAATATCACATTCATCTTTGTCAGCATAATGCAAAAAACTAAAACTAAAACTGAGCCTTTGTTTTTTTGTAAATATTGCTAAACACCATGACTAAAACCTTCCTTTTCACCTGCAGTAACATCCCAGCAGTGATGGGGAGCCTGGTCACGCCTGGTGTAGACCTGTTCTGCTGCTGTGTGTGTGTGTGGGTGTGTGTGTGTGTGTCTGTCTCTGGCCCTGAGCTCGTCCCCTCCTCAGCCTCTTCAGCCCTTCACCTAAATCTGTCACACAGATTTGACACTGCGTCACTCTCAGCGCTCACAGACCTGACATGTATGTAATGTTGAATATTGTGCATTTACAGCCGCAGTTTTACCCTCGGAGCAGAGCAAGCTGCTGGGATTTTGGGCTTGTGCTTTCTGCTGGTGTTGTTGCAAGATTTGTTTTCTTTCTATTGAAGCTGGTTGTTTGTGGATATTGTTAAGTTGTTACAATTTTTATTCATATGAAAAATTGTATTACTGGCATCAACCTGTAAAAAGAAATATAGCCAATTTAGATTTTTTTTTTGGGGTTGTAAAAACAAAAATAGACACCTTATACAAAATGCATACAGTTAGAGCCAGTTTTAAAAAGCTGTAGTTTATTTTGTTTTCATATTAGATGAAAGCAGAAGTTCATTATGAGATAAGGGTTCATATTTTAGCAGATTCTCACAGGTAAAATGTAAAAAGGTTGTATCTGTAGTACAGTGTTATTTATTGCTATAGCTTAGCTTATTGTTAGCTTGTGGTATTATCCAAATGCTACTTTTTCCTCAAAATGGCACAGATGCCTGATGCAATGATTACGTTATTAATGATGTTAACATTTTTTACAGTTAAAGTGTTTGCCAGTGCAATGGTTAAGGGCGTTGCACATGTGTGGTTGTAGCACCGCTGTGTTGTGTGTTTGATATAAAGCCTTTGGGCCAGAATTGATCATTATTATTATTATTTGTATTTAACATTTTTGTTTCAACTAGCTCTCATCATCTCTCAACATGCTCACGCTTTTACCTGGGAACACCTGGGAACATTGGTCATTCTGGACCCAAATTTATTTCATTTAAATAACTTTTACTCCTGGATAATATGGGACGATATTTGCAAAATTAGACAAGAAATGTTAACCTCCCTCTAGCCGTTTTTCAAATGTTTAGCTCCTAAATATGTGAACATTTTGCATATAAAATGCTTTATGTTTTTGAAAAAGTTTCATTGTAAATCTAAATTTAAAATGTATTGAGAAAAAAAAGTACATTTCTATATAACCTTTGATCCTTCGTAGCTTGCTGCTCCAACAACTCTAATGCCAACAAGAACATAAAAAAATAGATCATAAAATAATAGTGATATTGTGAGAAAACAGTTTATTCCATCCCTATACTGCCCTCTTAATATCTGAAGTACTCTCTGAAAACCTTCAAAACACATAAAATCACCCTGCTTTAAAACATTTCCCCAAATCAGAATTGTCATACTTGTAGCAAAGACACACACAAGATGAATTATAGTCCGAATGAACACAGACCTCTAAGATATTGAGATATTTTTTATACCTCCTGTTATTGATTTGCAATTTATTAAAGTCTGCGAGCTTTTGTGGCTTTATCTTTTGCCATTCGTCACTCCATTTCCCTGAAGTGGACTGGACCATCTCCTCAGAAGCCCTGCATTACACACAGAGGACTTGAGTGCCCATCACACTTCCTCTTCTCGTGTGGTCACTTTATCTGCTGCAGTGTTGGGGGGGTCAGGATGGAGCGGAGTGCTAAGTATATTCGGGACTCGGCTGGTGTTGCTTTAGTGGTCTGTGCTGTACGGGGAAACTACCAAGTGTTTGTGAGCCGTTGTGTAAGTGATCGTCAAAAAAGTCATGTATTTAAAGGTTCACTGTTTAACTTTACTATTTTGGTTCGCCATCTGCTTAGAATGTTCCACAGTATGGTATTACAAAACACATGGAGCACACATTAAATACGGGCAAAGCAGTAATATTGGGCTAAGCTAACCGTTTTTCACAGCTAATGCTACCTTTTAGTAGAATATTAAATAAACAACTGATACAAATTTTAAGTAAGATTGTCCGATTGTTTTCAAGTAAAGATTGTCTGATTGTTTTCACGTGGCGATAATTTCACTTTGTTGACATTTCTGCAACAACAAATGACATCGTACAAAAGTACAGCTGCATTTTAAAATGGCTTTGTTGTAGCAAATTATGTAGAAAATGCTTGCCAATAATTAGCATTGGTGATTAGCATTCAGGTCAAATATAAGGGACTTTTCTCACGATGGAAATGTGGCTTGTAGTGTATGATGCTAGTGCCGCACTAAATATCAATGACATTTTTGTGTGATTTTGAGCTTTTAGTGCTTACTTTGATTCATGTTTTTGCCAGTCTTTGTGAAGTCACCAAAAACCAACACCTTTCACCCAACATTTGTGACCAAATTTGCATTTATAAAAAGGCATGAAAGTATGAAGTATGAAAAGTTAGCACTCGTCGCTTCCCGAAACAATATTTCTCCAACCAGCCCCAATTAAACACTATTCTTTATATGTGGCGTATGTTGGCATGAAGCGGTTCGCCTGCTTTGTAAACCCTTGAACATGTCGTCATCAACTAGTTGCGCACAAAGCCCATAAATCTATTGACCTTATTCCGTCCCTCTCTTTCCCACGTGATTGCCACTTCCATTGTAATGGTACTTCAAGTCCAGCGGGAATTTCGTTGGTTTAAATGGGGAACGAATGTACTGGAATTAGGTCGACGCGCCACCAGAAACATTGGGCACATTTAAATGGAAAGTCAAATATCAGAATCAGAGAATTAAAAATACTTTTATTCATCGCCAAGGGGAAACGGTTTGGTAAATTATTTTATTACATATTATTACAGTAAATAAAAAACAAAAAATCCCACAAAATTAAATAAGATCTTAGAAAAAGTTAGGATCTTGGTCAACATTTGTTTGAAATGTTTATTCAATTAGATAAATGAATGAAAATGGTAATGACCAGGGGTCTCATTTGTGTGCGTATGACCAAAAATTTGACGTATGCAACATTCCAAGTTATGTTGGTGAACTTCAGAAAGACACATTTTATTAGTGGTCCAGTCCAAAAATTCAGAACTTTGTACATCAGGGTTTTCAGAGATGAAGAAGATGATGAGAAGTTTTTAGAAGTTTGTGTTCTATCCATATGTACACTTTTAGTAAAAATTCTACGTAAGGTTTTATAAATGAAACCCGTGACCATCATAAAAAATCTGTCGCATCATTTCATTTCCTTCTGAAAAGCATAAAATCATCTTTCACATGCATGAAATCAGTCACTCTTTTCCAGAACTTCACACAGAGCCTCACCAGAGCTCACATATACACCCATCTGTCCACATTACAAGAGCAAGTTTGGTTTGAGAGGAGCTATTGTTTCACCAGATTTGATCAGCTCTGTTGGCAACTTATTCCACAGACAATCAGCTACATGCAAAAGCTGCGTTTCTAAATGTTGAGAAGGGCAGGGGACATTCAGCAAATTATGACGAGTAAGATTCTCACAATGCTGAGGTTGGCACTTGGGCTGCTGCTTAGAACAGTGGTTCTCAACCTGGGGGTTGGGACCCCCCGTGAGGGTCATGGAGGGGGTCCCCAAATGATGTGGGGACTATTGAAAATGTATGCAACAGTCTTAAAAAAGCCCTTCAACACCCTTCAAATGCAGTGGTAAATGTAAATATATTCCTGCTTGCTGGCCTACCAAATTCATTTATTGAGGCCTATGGGGGTCGCAACTGAAAAAGGTTGAGAACCACTGGATTAACTCACTCGAACCCTAATCCTCTAATCCTCCTGCTAGGTTCTCCTAACCATGCTGCTATTTGCTTTGAAAACAGGTTTCAAAATGGCTACAATCCGGCATGTTTACAGCATGTATATCATGTATGTTCTTTAGCATGCACTGTCCCCACCAAATAAACAAATAATAATAATAATAATAATAATAATAATAATAATAATAATAATAATAATAATAATAATAATAATGATAATAATAATAATAATCATAGTAATAATAATAGTATTATTCAGGGAAGAAAAAAAGATATATTGTGATTTATAACGAAAAATGTTCCGGAGTTCGAATCAGGCTCAGACAATTTGCTACATGTCACAGTACATATATTGATTACATTTTATTAAAAAAAAAAGTTTAAAAAAATGATTTGACTGTCGACTAATAACATTATTTTTACTGCCTACTAAAGGAATCGCTCATTGCAGCTAGGGTTGTCTAAAGTATTAAAACACAGATACTAATCGACACTTAAGTTAGTATTAAAACGAGATGCTCATTTGTGCAGGTATCAATACTTGAAAAAGAATGCTTAAACTGAACAAATGTTTACCTTTCCTCAAGCGTTTCAATATAATCTTGCACTTTATCAGAACAAGTGTAAAACCACATGGTAACATAAAGAGAGTAAAACTACTTTGCATTCAAAGTCACATTTACTGTCTAAAATAAGAGCATTTTGTCATTTTGGTATCAAAAACGGTATTGAGTGTTGAGATTGAGTTTTTTACAGCCTCTTTATATATATGTACATGTGGCTGTGGAGGTTTGGTCCAGGGAAATTCTCTGGCCCTTTACAAAGAAAATGAAGGTTCAAACTCCACTAAATGAGCCACGATTGGGATCTCCTCTTTAAAACAGGTAATGAGTTTGATGAATATTTGACCTTTGGAAACTTTTAAGTGAAAACCGTTAAGTGCTAATAAGAAGCTGCCTCGTATGGAGTTCAGATCATGTGTTTAAAGGAGAAAAAAAACACCAAATTAAAATTTATTTCATGTTTAAAGGTGCACTATGTAACTTTCCTGGTGGTGGTTCATCATCTGCTTTTCATTTTTAATGTATCATTTATTTATACAGAAAACCCCTTTTTCATGAGTGCCATGTTAAAAAACAAAATACAGATCAAACAAACAAACAAAATATCCAAACAAAATCTCAATCAAATATTCAATTAAATGATCAAATACATAAAAACACACTTGCACATACACTATGGGACCAAATCATTCAAAGCAAAAGCACTGGCACTGTGCGTAGTCTTTAACAAGTGCTTTGAATTCATTAAAAGGCATAAAATGTTTTTTATTAAATAGTCTCTGTGTTTTGTTCCACAGACAAAGGGCAATGTTCCTGAAGGCCTTTTTTCCTGACTCAGTATTGACTGTGAAATAAAAATATCCTTAGAACTCAATACTTCATCGGATGTTCAGCAAACGTGTTAAATAATTAGGAAAAATATTAATTGGAGCCGTATAAACAAACAACATGCATTGCGGTTCTTGTCTTCCATCCAAAGATTGCCATTCTGCTGCTGGACCAAACAGTGTTTCTCCCGCCACATTAAGACACTGCAAGTCCTTCACCTCCTCCCTGCTGGACCCCCTGCAGTTCGCTACAGAGCCAACAGGTCTGTAGACGACGCCATCAACCTGGCACTCCACTTCATCCTGCAGCATCTGGACGCCCCTGGAACCTATGCCAGGATCCTGTTTGTGGACTTCAGCTCTGCATTCAACACCACCCTCCCTGCTCTGCTCCAGGACAAGCTCTCCCAGCTCAACGTGCCCGACTCCACCTGCAGGTGGATCACTGACTTCCTGACGGATCGGAGGCAGTGCGTGCGGCTGGGGAAGAATGTCTCAGACACTCGGACTATCAGCACAGGGATTCCACAGGGCTGTGTACTTTCCCCTCTGCTCTTCTCCCTGTACACAAACTGCTGCACCTCCAGCCACGACTGCGTAAAATTGATCAAGTTAGCGGACGACACCACCCTCATCGGGCTCATCTCGGACGGGGATGAGTCTGTTTACAGGAGGGAGGTGGACCGGCTGGTGTCCTGGTGCAGCGGTAATTACCTGGAGTTCAACGCCCAGAAGACAGTGGAGATGATCGTCGACTTCAGGAAAGTCACAGCCCCCCAGCCCCCCTCATCATGACAGACTCCCCCATCCCCACCGTGGACTCCTTCCGCTTCCTCAGCACCACCATCACCCAGGACCTCAAGTGGGAGCCCACCATCAGTTCCCTCATCAAGAAGGCCCAGCAGAGGATGTACTTCCTGCGGCAGCTGAGGAAAGCCAAGCTGCCAGCGCAGATGATGGTGCAGTTTTACTCGGCCATGATTGAGTCCATCCTCACCTCCTCCATCACCGTGTGGTACGCTGGAGCCACAGCCAGGGACAAACAGAGACTACAGCGCATTGTGCGCTCTGCTGAGAAGGTGATTGGCTGCAGACTTCCATCTCTGCAGAACCTCCCACCACAAGAATAGTTTCTTTCCCTCTGCCGTTGGTCTTATGAACACTTCTAAACACCTTTAACTGCAACTATTCATCACTCACTTTCTGCACTACAGCTGTAAATTTAACTGTAATTCTCGTGTACATAGTAATGCCTATTTTTATTTTATACTATAGTAATTTTAAATTGTTTCTTAATTAATTTGGATTTCATATATGTTGTTTTTATTATTGCTCAGTGTTTTATGTTGCACCTTAATGCCGTGACAAGTTCCTATGTTTGTGAATTTTGTTCATTGACAACAGAAATAAACCCCTTCTGATTTAAGTGGGTCCTTAGGGTCAGGTCGCAAGAGAGCAGTAATATGTTGTGTGAGGTTTGACACATTGCAATAGTTTTTTAGACTGTCAGAAGTTTTGGACAACCAATCGATGTTCATGTCACTTAAAACAAGCAATTCAGAAAGTAAAAGAAGAAGACGGTAAAAAAGTCCTCTAACTCACCTACAGGTGCACAAGGGTAATGATAAAAACTTATTTTAAACTTATTTCCCCAGTATTATTTTTACTCAAACCAACCTCAAGAGCTATACATTCAACATTCTTTGACTTGGATATTAAAAGATACAACAAAACTCCATTTTATAAATATTGCTATTCCACCTCCTTTGCTGGGTCTATCACAGTGAAAAATATTATACTTGGGCAAAGAAATGTCAGCGTCTGGGCTCCTGGAGGTTAGCCATGTTTCAGAGAATACAAATATTTTTCACAATAGTTTTGTCCACACTCTAATAAGATATTTTTTGTATTGAATACTTTGCACATTCATGTGAATAAGGCAAAGACCTTTTTTGAATTATTTGTTGACATATTTAAATCAGTGTTATAAACAATATCTGAGTATTTGCCACGAGCAGGCTTTTAGTAGGTTTAATGTTGATTAAATATGATTTGTTGTTATGGCGGTCTGCTTTGATTCTATGTTAATTATTCCCTACACTGTACTGAGGCTTGTTATCATCAGGGGATTCCTGTCCCGTTTGATACGGGGCAATAGCAGGGCAGGTTGAGGTCCTGATTATCCTAGTGAAATGCCATGGGCATTTGAAGTCAGCATACCTGACTGTCACACATTGACCGTTCTGCTTGTCTCCATGGAGTTGCCTTGCTTGGAATGTTCCAAAGTCTGGCATTAAACATAACCCTATCTTGCATTTAATCAATTGGCAGGCATTTTTATTCCTCAAAAGGATCTTAAAAGACATGCATTCTTACTGTGAGCGGAGTCGCCTCTCCACAGGTCTGACCATGGCCTGGTGCTCGATAGGTTTAATGCCACATTGTGGAACATTCCAGGCAAAGCAATGACGTTTCTATGGACCAAGCAGTTGGTAGGCCCTCAACCAGAGAAGTTACACAGTGCAAACCAATCTCAAATATGTTTTTATATAATACAAAACAGACCAAAACACAAAGATCTAAAGGACAAAAACAATACGAGTAGTCGTAGAAAGCCTGGCTTTTGTCCTCTTTTGTGCCCATCTCATTTGTTCCAAAGGTCTATTTTCAAATTAACTGCAAATGTTAGTCTTTTTATGTTATAAATGTTCAATTTTATCTCAGTCCAGTCCGTGATAGGCGGCTCTGTCGCTGTAATTCATCTGATTGCTTTTTTTTTGCTGCAACCAAAAGTACACTCCACAGGTACCAATTTATAATTTCCACTGTTGGAGCTTTACATCCAAGATACACTGTTTAACTGTCAAATGAAATGTCGGAGTTGATGACAGTCTAAATTCAGAACACCTACCTATAATATTAAAATAACATGACTTTCCCTGTCTATTTATTGGCATGGTTATACCTTACATTACAACACATAGCATTCACTTTGTTATCTATGGTCCATTGAGTCCCGTGGAGTTCCCCCTCACCTAAAAAACTTTCATAACTAACGACAAGCCCAACTACGCTATGCTTATTTTTCGCACAGGTGCTTGGCGACGCTGATAAATCATGATTTGTAAACTTTGCCATAGACAGCACTGACAGCTTTCCTGGTATAATGTAGAAAAATGGCGGAAAGAGCGTGCCGGGCTTAAGTAGAGGTGTGATTTAGCGCTCTGACTTGCAGCCCTCTCTCCCCTTTTCCATGGTAGGCCCTGGTGGCTTTGATTTAATTCTCTCCCCGCACTATTAAAAAGGCCCTCCACCCTCTTCACGGCGTGCACCTCGCTGTCATAACTGGCACAAAATCATTTATCATTGGGCGTGCGGCGTGGAGGATGAAACCCGAGCCGGATATGTAAGTGCGTGTATGTTTTGCCGTTATTGATTGTGCGGATTCTAGGAACAAAGGTGGGTCTCCTTCTGTGCTGGAATGACCGTATTATGCCGTAAGAAGAGGTTTCCTGTGTTGTTGCATTTGTATTTACCCATATTGTGTTCGTAAACAAAAGATATTATGATTTGACTATTATTTTCTTAATAAATGAACATTGGAATCGAAATAGCTATTTGAATAGACGCAATTACTAAAATTGCAAATACTCCAATTGTTTAGTCTATATGACAGGTTAGATTCACTAAAACGTAGTGAACACAATTATACTGCAGATTTGACTAAACATTTTGTCTATTCGTCACCAATTTGGCATTTTTTGTAAAGTTTATAATTGTGCTTCCTGGTTGGACATGGGCAGCAAATATGACATAGGTAGAGGTAATTCCACAACTGTTACTGTTATGATACTGTAAACAAGAGCCAAAATCCATATCAATTACACAGTTATGACTTTACAAACAATAATGTTGTGAATTCTGTTCATTGACAATGACAATAAATATATCCTGATTCCTGATTTCTGATACCATATAACACCTGGAAGCTCTCAGACCAATTTTTGTTGGCCCTCAAGCTTCTGGCAAAATTGGCCCAAATGTCCAAAAGTAGTACTTTTTACTGTAAAATTAAAAAATTTCTGCTACCATAACCTTATTAACAAAAATGTTGATGTGTTGCAGACCTAAAATGAATGTTCTGAGCCGTATCAGCTGTGGAGGCTCATCAAATCTACAAAAAATGCTACATTTCAAATGATCCACTTAATTGTTATGTTTTCTGTGACCCTCTGCTCCGCATTTGTTACAATATATGGCCCTTGGGGAAAAAAGTTTGGACACCCCTGGTGTGTTTTTAATGACACGTCGCCTTTTGATGACATCACAGAGGGATTCTGTTTTAGAACGCCTGTAATTCAAAAATTGTATTTTTCAAAATGTCTTCACAAACTGCCGCTTAACGAAAGGAAAACAATGATAAATATTTACCACAAGTGCTATCTACCAAACTAAGTCATAATTAGAAAAGCAAGAGAACCTGTAATATTGACTTTAAGAAACATCCTTTCCTGTGCAACTGACAAAATATCTTGTCATAATGTATAAAACCTGCAACTTCTGTAGTTTAGATCTCTTCAAACATGTGCTGAATTTTGTGTGATTCACTACTAGACATCAAAAATGTTAAAGAATGATTAGCGGAACAAAATTAAATTATAACTAAACCATATTTGATTTTTTTTTGTCTTGTACAGGAGCAGAACTTGGGCCAATGTGTAACATATACAGAAAACATTCTATACGTCTGAGGGGGGAGCAGTGCTTCACCAACACCATTTACGGTGCGGGTGGTGACCTGCTGACCTCGACTGGGGACGTCGACGGAGGAAGGAATACTTTGAGGACCTCCTTAATCTCACTGTCACGTCTTTCGAAGAGGAAGCAGAGACTGAGGACTCTTAGGCTGACTCGTCCATCACCCAAGTTTAAGTCACTGAGGTTGTTGGCAAGCTCCTCGTTGGCAGGGCTCTGGGGGTCGATGAGATCCGCCCTGAGTACCTAAAATCTCTGCATGTTGTAGGACTGTCTTGGCTGACACGTCTCTGCAACATCGCGTGGTGCTCAGGGACACTACCTCTGGACTGGCAGACCGGGGTGGTGGTCCCTCTGTTCAAGAAGGGGAACCAGAGGGTGTGTTCCAACTCACATTCCTCAGCCTCCCCGGTAAGGTCTATACCAGGTTACAGGAGAGAAAAACACTGGAACACTGGACCCGCTCTATACTCTCCATCGGGTGCTCGAGGGTTCATGGGAGTTTCTCCAACCAGTCCACATGTGCTTTGTGGATCTGGAGAAGGCTTTCGACCGTGTCCCTCGGGGTGTCCTTTGGGGGGTGCTCAGGGAGTATGGGGTACCTCCAAATCCGAGGTCATGGTTCTCAACCGGAAAAAGGTGGCTTGCCCTCTCTGGGTTGGGAGTCCTTGCTCCCTTAGAGATAGGGTGAGGAGCTCAGTCACACGGGAGGAGCTCGGAGTAGAGCTGCTGCTACTCCACGTCGAGAGGAGCTAGCTGAAGTGGCTTGGGCATCTGTCCTGGATGCCTCCTGGGCGCCTCCCTAGGGAGGTGTTTCGGGCATGTTCCACCGGGAAAAAGCCCAGGACAAGCTGGAGGGACTATGTCTCTCAGTTGGCCTGGGAACGCCTCAAGATCCCCCCGGAGGAGTTGTAGGAACAGTCTGGGGAGTGGGAAGTCTGGGAGTCCCTGCTTAGACTGCTGCCCCCGCGACCTGGCCCCGGATAAGCGGAAGAAGGTGGATGGATGGATGGATGGACGTCTGATTTATTTCTTTAATATATGTATTATTTTATTATAATTTATTTATCCAGCTAGGTCAATTGAGAACTCCTTCTCATTTACGGCCTAATCTAAAGTTTAGATAAATAATTGCTAAATAAATTCATTCAGATCTAGGGATTTTAAGATCAGATCAGAATCAGAAAAGGTTTATTGCCATTGCAAATGAACAAAATTCACAAACATAGGAACCTGCTTAGGTTATTTGGTGCAACATACATGAACAATAATAACAACATATGAAATCAAAAAGGGCATGCATTAAAGAAAAAACAATTTAAATTTACTATAGGATAAAATAAAAGTAGGCTTACTGTGTACACAAAATTTATAGTCAAATTTACAGATGTAGTGCAGAAAGTGAACAGTGCAGTGAGTGATTGAGTGAATTGCAGTTAAAGTGACAGGTGTTTAGAAGTGTTCATGATTCCAACGGCAGAGGGGAAGAAACTGTTCTTGTGGCCGCAGGTTCTGGTCCAGATGGACCGTAGTCTCCTGCCTGAGGGGAGTGGTTCAAATAGTTCATGTCCAGGGTAAGAAGGGTCAGCTGTGATCCGACCTGCTCATCCCAGAGTCCCGGAGACGTACAGGTCCTGCAGAGATGGATCACCTTCTCAGAAGAATGCGCTGTTTCTTTACTTAGTTTGTACATGTATTAAAAGAAAAAAGTTACCACAGAAAAAAAGGGGCACACACTTGGTAGGACCACCTTTAGCTTTGATTACAGCACACATTCGCTGTGGCATAGCTTTAATATGCTTCTGCAATATTAAAAGATTTATTTCCATCCAGTGTTGCATTATTTTTCATCAGTTGATCTTGTATTGATGATTGAGAGAGTGACCGCTGCACAAAGCCTTCTCCAGCTCGACCCAAACACTCTCACTGGCGTTCAGATCTGTAGTAGATTAGTTTCTGCTTCTCCTTAAATGTTTTCTCTGCTTGATGCCAATGATGACCCTTCTCAAACACACTCACATCTTTTCCATGATCACGGGATTTGTCTTTCCACGTGGTTGTTTTCATCAGTTGGGTTAAAATATCACGTTGCAGCTGAAAGATCATCACCCATATAACAATTATCCAACAGGAAGAAAAACTCCACTGAACCGACAGACCCTTTTATATTCCGAACACCTCTATTTTCACTGTCAAAACTAAACTAGAAAGACTTCAGTTATTTTTGCTCTTCATTCATGTCACCTGTGCACGCACTTCCACCATCTCCCTCACCAACCGCGACGCTAACCCTGCCCTTAAAACTCCTCTTCTCTCCTCAAGTCCATCAACGGGCGCATCATGTGCGTATACGACCGGACCAGACGTTATTTGGTGCAATAACGCGAAAGGCTGCGAATGTCACCGTCACGCCTTTGTTGTTTAATTTATTTTCTTTTCAAAGTGCCGCGAGGTGTCCATGCTGCGAGAGCCGGCCATTGATGTGTCTATAGTTAGAATCTCCCCCGCCGCTAGCGTCTGTAGGACTTCCTCTTACCTTTGCCCCGCCACCGTCACGCGCCGCCGTCTTGTCTGTGCGTTTCAAAGCGGAAAACAAAAGATCTGGTGGAGTGCAAAAAAATAAAAACATCGGCACTTGGTTTGGTTTGCAGCGTCTCGAGAAGTGCGTTAAGCTAAGTGTGTTGCGTAACAGAAGGTAGGAGTATGGAGACTTATAATGCGCGGGATTGCTTTAACAAGTATAATTAAGTGTGAGCATCTGCTGTAATTTGGTTCCATGTAATGAACTTGCGGCTAACGCTAATTAGCTGGTTACACGGTGTGATCACAATAGAGGGGAAAGTGGTGGAGATCTGATTTACTACTGACTTTAAAGAGTGTGGAAAGACATATTGTAATCATTATTATTTTGTTTTGTAAATTAGCGTGTTAATTGAAATGTTTCAGGTTGTATTTATGTTGTAGAATTTTATTGTGTCATATAACTGCTGTTTTTGAAAGAAATATCAAATTTATCGTAACACTTTGTAATAACTTAACTTATTCCTGCCCTAGAAAAAGCATGAAAAGAAACTTAATTCATAATGAACAAATGGTTAATATTATGATTTAGGCTTAGTTACTAATACCCTACCCTTAATTTATTTTATTACGCAGTTTTAGTCAATATTGTGGTTTACAATTAACAAAATGTTGATGATGAGCTACTTATATAGCAGCATGTCTCATTCTCTGTGGTGTTGATCAAAAACTGTAGAAAGTAGGTTGGCAAAAAGTCTGACATTTAGTGTAGCTTCTATGCAAAATGATAAAATGATAAAGCCATAAAATAAATACATACTTTCTACTACTGTTTATATCTTTTGTGCCATCAGTAAAAACAAAAACAAAAATCTGGTTTATGTTTAAATTATCATAAACTAAATAGTGTTGTCTTCTTATTGATGCAAGCCTAAAATTATATTTTGTTTTAAATAACCATGCATATGTAGTCTTCCAGATTAAAATACTTATAACACAATTTGATTTAGATCACACTCAAGCTTGCATAAACACATCCTATTATATACGCAAAGATATCTATAGTCCAAATTCTTGTTACTAATCTTCATATCAAACTTCCATTTGTACCATTTAGCTTTATCACTACACAAAATTATTTTATCGTCAGCTACAATTGACTAATCTACCCTGCTCTGAGCTCGATAAGTTTATGGCGCATAAAAAGGATCTATTATGCCATGAAAGCCCTTTATCTAGGCTGTCTTAAATATCGGCACTTACCGCAATTCGTCCCCATTTCCTATTGATTTCTCGATTTACTTTGAGAATATGCAGTGCTCCGAAATGAATAATGACAGATCTGAGCGGAGGTGGCCGTTTATGTATAACTAATGAAGCAGTGCTGGTTTAGTGGACGGCACATCGAAGGCCGGAGGGTCCGCAGTGCCCTCTATCACAACGAGATCAGGCATGTTGTCAATGCAGCAGCAAGTACAAGAGAAATCTGATCATTATAACCTGAGAAGGTGGGGCAAGTGCTTTAATTGTAATGTATATGGCTGATGGGAAAGGGGGCGGGGCTTCTGCTGCAGTTTGTGGTGCAGATAGAGGTCAATAGGATTGTTTTTTAATTTAAGAGAATTTAACAAAAATGGATCAAATAGCTGGTTGTTAGCTCACACAAATAAAATTACTTTGTTGTGTAAAACTTGAAACAGCTTTACAGCGGTGTTTTTCACAAGGACAAATATGCACTGATTAGATCGAATATAAAAATACCAACCTTCCAGAAATTAAACGCACACTCCATCACCTGGATTACTGCATTCAGTTATAATAAAAAAAAAGTATGTGAACTTCAGTAACCCCAGATATGTCCAAAGTCCGATTAATAACACAATGTAGATCCCACCTCCCAAGCATCTTTGCATTTATTTTGAAACAATGCGGTTGAGAGACAAAAAATAAAAAGGACAGATGACCTTTAAAATAAATGACCAACAAAACATCTATATTGCTGGAAATATCTGGGGAAATGAGTATTTAAAAACTGAAACCTCCAAATTGACTTTTGAAGGGATACATTTGACATTAGCGCTATTAAAATGGCTTTTACCTTCTCTTGTTTCCAATCTCTATATGGATTTTTACATTTATTTATTTTAACTTACACTATAAATGCTCACACTGACAGGACATTGTGTTCATTGTAAACTGTAATATTGATCTATGTACAATGGCTTAGTAATAGAAATGGGAACATTGACTTCCCGGCCAAAACTTTAGAAATGATTGGCTCCGCCTCTTCATAATGGCATAGTTTTATCAATGAAAAAAGGCTACATGACACGTTTGATCCACAGTTGTAACTAGGGCTTTAAAGTGCGTTTAAAGGTTTTTACAATGTTCTAATTTTCACTTTATTTAGTGTATTTATACCTGTTGTACATATAAATGATAGTTTTACTACAATCGAGAAGGTATTTGTGGAGAAAACGTTGAAGAATCTATAAAAAATTACAGGAAGTGACATCACACCTAGGGACAAAGCTCATTCCCGTCAAAGTTTAATGCAGAATTTACACAAAGAAATTTTTTTTTTTGACTCTCTAAACATTAATTAACAAAATAAAATCGCTCTCATATATTTTTATTTGTCAAATTAAAACAAATTGTGACATTAGATGAGTTTTTTCCCAGATGTTTGGCTGGGTAATTTCCTAGTGTGATATCATCAATTACAAACAGGAACGTTGACATTATAAACCTAAAAATATGTTGCTATTCTGTGATATTTTTAAAAAAATTATCTTTAGCAAAATTCTAAATATTTTGATCTTTGTATTATTTTTATTATTTTCCGATTAGTCAAGTTAAACATACATTATCAACCAAACAAAAATGTAAATATAGTGCCTGGAGGCTTCTAGATAGACAATAATAACAAAGAAAGGTGTATTATTAAAGAAAATCAGAAACTGTTTATTTTTTTGACATTTTGTTTTAAAAATACCACTGTTTTTTTTGTATATGAAGCTGTATATTCCACATAACAATTACAATAATCCAAATACAGCTACAATTATTGTTTAAAATCAACTAGACACAATTTGTTGATTAATTATTACAACCCAACGTATACAAGCTCTCACAAGTATATTCGACATAATGTGTCCCCTTTAAGACCAGGTGGGATGGAGAAGCGTGGTGCAAATGTACACAAACCAAACTACCAAGCTTCAGATTAGTTTGTGAATGTCGGTTCTATACCTACACTTGCTTTTTTGGATTGTGTTTATCAGTAACGTTGGATGGTGCAAGACGCTACTGATATAGATGCTGTAGGGTCAAGGATGGAGTTTGGGGTTTCTGTGTAGTTGTAGTTTGCTTATTTAGATAGAAAGAAAGTAATGAGAAAGATAACTATTGAAGTGTTTAAAGTGTGTATACCTCTATCCACATCGCGCACAAAACTCATGAGATAAACCTTGGAAAATCCCTACAAGCCACGTATCTTCCTGTATTAAAAAGTTGTGGCACAGAACCAAATGGAAGTTTTGAAGATTTGAGCCCAAACTGTGAAGTGTTCCCTTGGTTTTTATCGCTGCACATCTGCGTGGCGCTTGAATGCATGGTAAGCCCAGCCTCACAGCGACGTGCTCTCCCGGCTTTGTACAGGATGAAGAAGTCCTAATCCTCAAACACACACCTAAATTCCTCCTGAAGGCTCTTGATCCTGAATCCACTCATTTCCTTCAAACAGGCGCCGGCCCCTGGAAGAGAGAGGAGTCGTGGGGCCGCTGAAATCCGTGATTGAAATCTGTCGCTGACGCTGAGGACGCAGCACACATTGGGCTTGCTGGGCTTCTTCACAGGTAAACAAGAGTAAGGACAGGAACCGTGTCAATCGCAGCTTGTGTTTTCACTGCCAGACTGAAAGCTTTCTGGTCATGCGGAAGAAGGTTATGAATACTTTTTTGAGGGAATTTTTCAGTAGCATCAGCGAGTCAAAGGCCATGGGTTTGATTATCCGACCATGCTGGGCCTTTTTGTGTTGTAATTTTATTTGTCTGCCCTGGTCTGTCTGGGTTTTGTTTCATGTATTCTTTGAACCCAAAAACATGCAGAGGAGCCTTCAGCAAGTAACTCCTCATCAGGCCTCGCTCAACTGCAGGCACCCACCGCTTACTGAAGGCGTAACACTTACTAACATTTGATTAAAAAGCCCGTTTAATGAAGAATACTTGATGTTTGCTGACAGGCCTAAAGTCCTCCTCAGGTTTTTTATGTAAAATACTGAATATACTGAAACTGCGCACAAGTGTATCATTATCAGCGTTGCACCACGCGCCATTGTTTTATCTCCAGTCCGTACAGTAACCTTACAGAGCAAATATTATGCACTATGTATTATTGGCCTTTAAACATGCTCTTCAGTACCTTTACTCGCATTTCAGAACCCAAACTTTTTTTTTTTTTTACAATTTTTTTTTGGGACTCTGGCGTTTCCCTCAGCAGTTGTAATGTTTGTGATTTGAGACAGAAGTCCTCAGAACGAAGTCTGTGCTGATTATTTATGGACTTAGAAACAGCGCTGAAGAGCTCGGAGTCCTTTAATTCTCTCATGATCCTCTTTTGATCATAATGCGACTCTGGTGCCGTTCGGGGCCCTCGCGGGTCATGCAAGATTTCCAAAGTCAATAGGGTCTTTTTTCTTTTTCTTTTTTATGGACACCATTTTCAGGTAATTATACGAGTACTTCTTGTGTTAATGTGTGAACCCACATGAACCTGCACTGCGTTGGTCAAATACTGTATATAGTTGCAGTCTTGCTGCAAGTCACACGCTCAAAATATGCGTCAAACCCAACCCTATTGAGTGTAAATCTGATGCTGATGATGATGATGAAGTTTTAGTTTGGGCTGTATGCACTGAACGACCCTTGTTTGGTTCAAAGCAGGGTCCAAATTGAGTGTTCACGCCAACGCCAAATGGAATGACCTCCCATTCCCTCATTTGTCAGTCCTCCCTTCTGTCTCTTATTTAAAGCTAAATTTGGGTTGGTCCAGTGAATCATGTGTTGTTTTTTGCTTTTTCAATACCAACCTTTAAACCTCCCTCCCTCCCACACCAACCCCACACCACAATGCTGTTTGTTCTGCGCATTAGTTTCTACTCACTCTGCAGATTCAAAAAAAGCCACCTCTACTTTTGATAGTGTATATTTCATTGGCACGGAGAGATCTAGCGTGTTTCATCTGGCCGTGTTTGTCAGCGCATATTTGAGCTGAGGGCTTCCTATTAAAACTAAACACCATATCAGAGGAATATTGCTAGCGGCAGACTCTTTTTAAATCACATATCGAGCCCATGAAGTGTGGAAGCAATTTAGCTTTAGCGCACTAGTTTATAAGTGTGTCTGCGCCGCCTGATGTTTCTATTGACTTTGCCGTCTCATTTATTTACACACAGGAGCAGGGGAGCTACACATTTCATATATTGTCATAATTACTTTAGCAGTAGCGTCGCTTCTAATTCTCTTATAATGCGCCCGTGTTTGCAGTTTCTCGCACTTAATAAAAAGCCCTTGAGATTGTTTGGGTTGGTTATTACTTAAGAGCTACAGTATGTGCTTTTAGAATCTGTCTCATAAGAAATATGTTTAAAGTTGATACAGCATACACAAAAAGTGTATTTTGAGACAGCAGTGGGGAAGTATTCACCCATAAACCCAAAAGTTGGCAGTTTGAATACAAGTCCATCTTGTACATAGTGTTTTGTGTGCTTGGGTAAGAAATTCAAGCGAGACACAGAGGCAATGCAAGGTGATAGTGGAACCTTGCCCGTCTTTGAGAGATTGCCATTAGGATGGGCATGTGAGCAGATTGATAGCCAGGTTGTCTTCAGTCTAGTAGGGCAGCTCTGGCTACAGAGGTGGTTAACTTCAGAGACTGGGAAGGGAGTGTATAATGCACCAATTTGTAAAGCAACTTTGAGCAACTGTGAAAGTACTGTATAATGCTGTGTTTTTGTCCCCTCTACACTCCGTTTGAGTGCAGAAGAATCTGACCATGAAGGGCGGTCCATTCACAGCTGCTAAATTGTATCATGTTTCTCTTAAATGTGGAAAAAAACTCTTATATTATTGTATCATTCAGAACTAAATCTATAACTTCTTTAACCTGAGTTGCAGAGTTTAGTACTTTGTTCGTTGATTTCTCAATCCTTCTGTGTTTCTTTCTTTTTTACTCATAAGCCGCCATGTTTGTTTAGACACAAACGGACCATTGTTTCACTGAGTAGTTAAGCAGTCACTTCCTTATCAGGGAGATAAGATCTAGTTACAGACCTAAATGTCTTTGTAAAGTATTGTCAAAACATGTGCTTTTGACCGGTTGGACAACTGAGTTCCCGATTTATAAATTCAAACTGGAGCTACTTCCCATCTCGGAATTCCTACTTCAGGAAACATTTCAGAACCTGGCTGTCATCCAGTGCCATTCTTCTTAAAATGAGCAAAAGCCAGCTGCTGTGTGGCATTTGGCAGGCAACGTGCAATATTGTGGTGTAAATAACATGCAATTATTGATTTTTTGACATGAAATCCTTTTGATCCATGTAATAGGCTACACAATGTATGTAGTGCGGCTGATCCTTCACATTAGCAGCCGTGGACAGGGACAGCAGTGCTCCCACAGTCATTAGGATGTTTGCTGGACAAACAGCTCAGTCTGAGGCTGCAGGCGGCTGGGGAAATAAAAAGGTACTTACGCCTGTATTGACCTTGTAGCAGAAGCCTACTGCTCTGTGGCCAGCATCCAGTGCTCACTCTTCTAATTATTCATGTCAGGGGTACACAGGTGGAGTACTGGGTTTGGACAATAATCACTGTTTGACTGTGGAAGGACTAAATAATAAACTAATTAAAATTGAAAAAGCTCTTGTAATGAAACCTTTTTGGAAATTCCACACCAAACCACTGCTGTTTTGTTTTGGCCTGATGACTCAGCTTTCCTTTCACCAACCTGTATTTATACCATCAGAGCTGCTGCTAGCCATGTGGGTGCCCATAGCACAGTGCACACAACCACCCAACCCCATTCAGAAGTACAAATATATGTCTTATCTATTTTTGAAGTCCTTTTTTGAAAATGTACAGCATATATCACTCCTGAGGGGGTTGTAATATTATTGTAATATTATTAGCGACTTATTACTTGTTTTAGATTTTCGTCTGCCTGTTTTGCTCCTTGTAGATTGTGAAATACGTCTGTGGAGTCAACTGCTCCCAACTGTGTCCCTGATCTGTCTGCCTCTGTTTAAAATGTGGCCTCTGCAGTGGTGCGGCCCATGCAGAGCGACGACATAGTTAGCTTTGAAATAATGAATAACTACAGTCAGAGTAGGCCTGCCGTATGCTCCCAGTTATATTGTAAATGGAACAATACAGCTGCTCCACAAATATAGTCTACATTATGCCACTCAAGTCCAAACTGCTTGGTCAGGCTGGTGCCCCTCGGAGCACTTGATGTCCTATGCACTGCGTGTTATGTACGTAATGGGAGCGGCAGCACTGTGTAGCATGTTTACTGAAGTTAAATCAAAATATCTTTTACCCACGGTTTTGCTTGTGATCGCAAATGCAAAATGAAAATTATGCTCGTTAATTAAATATACATTTTGGTTGCCATTATATATTATTCCAACCACTTTATTAAAAACACATAATGACGCAGTTGAAAGCACCAAACGTCTTATAATGCATTTTTAGTTGATACATTTCAATCCAAATGCCAGAGAAGGTAAACATGTTGATTAGTATTTCACACAGGCCTGTAAAACGCTTGCATGCCTATGAGAGGGAGTCCTCCATGGTTTGTGATGGGATGCTGTGTAAACAAGGCATCGCTGGAGTCAGCCTGATTAACATATGATTGTAATTCATCATTTCATGTGCAGCTGGTGACATCTTGCAGTAGCATTTATTCCGTGTTGAAACATGCCTTTGGTTCCTTTTTGACACGTAAAAACAAACAGATTGCAAGCTGTCGTACACGGGCTCAAGATGAATGGAGAGGATGAGTGGGGAAATCAGGTGTGTCAGGTGATTAGTGGCATCATGTCTGACATCCGCCGCACCCACTCAGAACCTAATGTATTAAGAATAAAACTGCGCACTGGCAAATAATTAGTCATTTACCTGAGTAAATAGTATGTTGTTAACTTACTGGCCAAAAAACAATTTGAAACATTACATTGAGAAATGTATTAAACTGTTTTTTGGAGAGTTTATTTTTATTTAGTTTGAATGTGCAAAGGGGTTTTTGCACTGTGTGAATCTTTTTCAGTTCTTGGTCATCCACACAGAGTTGGAACTAGGGGCTGGGGCCACACTTGATGGTGTTTCAGCTCCTCTGCAGGTACTTTCCAGTCGACCAGGACAACAGTGACTTTGCGTTTTCATTCATTTTCACTTAGCAAACTTTTCATTGACCCACATGAGAAATTACTTGGATGCAGTAGTTCTAAATAAGTAATAATAAATAAGTAAGTTCTAATGCTAAAGACAGTTAGAAGACAGTTGTGAACATGAGCCAGAGGGAACTGGGGGATTATAGGGACTTGGTTCTTGGTACTGTTATGTGTGAGAAGGGTACGTCACCTGCTTGCCTGTTATTGCCTTGCCTGGAAAGTCCCACACTATGGCCTTTAAAGCAAATACCAATGCCGGCCAAGTTACATGCATGTTTTTCAAGGATTTTTTTAGCACTCAAAACACTCAGAACTCAGAAATGGCTTGCCGGTTGGTGCTCTATTACGCCTTTAGTTTAGCCAAAATGCTTCTTAGATTTTGTCTAATTTATTCAACCAAATCTATAAAACTTGTTCAGAGACTTGTTCCTTGGACGTTAAGTCAGTAGTTGGTCGGATATGGGGCTCTTGGATTGAAAAGGAATACGTTAAAATCACCTTTTAATTTGTATGGAAATATTAGTTCTTGTAGTCACTGTGTTAGTCATCCCTCGTTAGTTTTCATTTCATTTCAATGTGGTTCCTGTCAGCAGAATTATCATTGGACCATACTGGCCAAAAGAGGGCTCCAGTATAAGTAATCATTATAGAAGTGTTTTTAGACACACCTGGTAGAAGACTTATTGAAATGCGTAGCACTCTTAATTCAATCTGGCATCTCTCTGACTGAAAGCGATGGAGTGGACTAAACATGCGTCTCCATCAGGGCATCAGCTTAATGTTTGTAGCACAAATGTTAAGATAGAGGCCATTCAATATGCACACAACACTTTTTTATCAATAACAATAATACAAAAAATCAATGGGCTGCTTTAGATGTAATAAATGCAATAGAACAAGCGCTCTATGTGCAATTGAAAGCATTGGATTGCATGTGGTCCAAGCAATGCGCACGTCTAAAGTGACTATAAATATTTCCTCTTCTATTGCCCAGCTATAAATGTGAACGTAATAGCATTAGATAACCCTTTATCTCTAACAATGAGCATGAATCAATAGTGTAATTATTATCCTGCCCTTTGGGTTTTGGTATCTCTTTTTCATATCCATGAATGTATAGATTGTTATACATCACGTCCGCATGCATCCATTGTCTTGCGGAAATGCGAAGTGGCAGCCATGATTTAAGCGTCTAATCCCGTGTCACTTCTGTTAAGGCACTGGGCTGACTGGTTTTGGCTTGGAGCACTACCTCTCCACCGCGCTGCACAACACATTCTAGGGCTGGTTCAGTGACATCGTCACCGGGGAGCATTCCAACCCTCTATTGAGTCCACAGAGGGAAAACCGACAAGAGGGGTGAGAGAATCAAACAAGCGCGCCGTATGTCTCCACACTTATTCTGTAAAATTGGTTTCTACAGCATTCTCCGGTCTCCCTTGAGTTCGCTTGCCTATGATGTTGTTCAGTTATTGGGAGGTGGGTCCCATGGGTGCCCCGTTTCTTGTTGGAGATTAGATTGAACCGGGCGCCTTTGGTTCGAGTCGTAGAAGGGGCCAGAACTACATGTCAGCGGCCGCAACCTCGACGCTTTGTAGTGTAGCCGTGCACTGGCAACCGACGCATTGGATATTTTAATAGAGATTGAATGCTTCCTTTGGGAATGCAGAGTGTAGAAAGTGGAAAATAGATTTGCTAAGAACACAAATAACATCTTCACAGAGCGTTTTAGGCGAGGGAATGTTCTCAGAAGGAAACGCACAGAATTGCAATGTAACACGGTTGTTATGGTTAAAGTGAATGCAGCTTGTTAGCCATGTTAGCACGGCCCACCACAGTGACAAGACAAGGAACTGTTGACATACAATTGATTTTCTTTCATCTATTCAGAGTGGGACCAGTTTTCTCCATTCTTATAAAATGTTCCCATCATTTATTGATATTTTTTTTTGCACAGAGAACATTTTAGTATACATGTGACTTTCTGAGGATTTTTTTATTGACTCAGGCCTACTTCATTAAATATTAGCTACAAAGTCTGGGGTAATACACTTCACCTTTTAAAGGGCCAAGAATCAAAGTAACTCCATATACAGAAAATCCAAAAATATCAATCAAGTAGCAACTGGAATAGATACAGTCAGAAACACGTGTGTGAAAACAGCCTGTGATTCAATGGGAAATGCAGCTTTTTCATGTGTATTTGAGTCTTAATGGAGGTCGTTGACATGGTTTTACCTCCGAAAAGTAAGTTTCGACTTTTTCCCAAAGAGGTTTGTTAGTTTTTCCTTGCTGAGAAGGACAGGGGACGTTGGGACATTTGCAGTCGCCGTTTCGAGGCAACTGCTGTTGTGATTTCAGGCACTGCAAAAATAAACTCAAGTGAACTGAAATTGAATCATTCATTTAAGAATTTTTTTCTTAAGGTCTGAACTGGTTGAAAGGGTTCCAGAATACATGCTTTTCCAATGCTTTACGAATCTACATGAACAATAGCTGAGAGATAACATTCTGGACTTTCCACAACAGGTTTAGTTGGATGTTTGAGCAAAAGGCAATTTGGAGACAGGATATTTTGTTGTTGTTATTTAAATTGTAATTCTGATTCAATTAAGATTAGCCATTGTTGTTGTAATAAGTTTAAAAGAGTGCAATCTTTGTTTCACTGGGCAAGACTCTTTACCTTGTCACAATATTTGGCTGGCTGCTTTAGAGCGAGCCTCTGGAATCAAAGCCTTCAAAATATATCAAATACACAAAAGCCAAAATATAATAAAACACTACATTAAGTTCAATTAAGGTCAATGTCTAATATCTAATGACTAATGACTTTATTTTACCCTACAGAAAGTTTAGACGAACCCATCTCTACTTTTTGGCTAATAGTATTTTAAGCTTCCTCACATCTTGATTGTAATAAATGGTATTGTAATTGTCAGTAATATTTTAGCGGCCCATTCTCTCCTGCTATAATCCATTTGCCAGAGTGTGAATGGAAGAGGTTATCTGTCCCCTTTAGACGCTGCTCGGGACGGATCTTTCACGCGCGCTAAAGAGCCTCTGACAGCCATACGTCAGCGCGCCTCTGCCCCGGCCGTATTTAAGAGAGTTCGGCAGTCAAATTCCCATAAAGAGCGCCCGCCCCCGCCTCTTTCTCCTCCTTCCTCGGCTCGGGTCGGCCTCGCTGACTCGATGGCTCGGTGCAGACGTGAAGGAGCTGCACCGTAATGTGTTCACTCACTAATAGGCAGCCGACGACGAGACACCGGCTCATTTTTCATATCGTGTCATCTGTAAGGCTTGAATAAAAAGTAATGGCCCCGCATCTCCCTCCCTTTCTCTTAAACAACCTTTCTTTCTCTCACGCTGTCGCTCTTTCTGTCTCTTGCTTTTTTCTCACGCATATTTTCTCATTGTCTTTCTCTCAATCGCACGCTTTCCCACTCTTTCTCTTTGCATATCTCTCCTCCTCTCTCTCGCACTCCTTCTCCCTTTCTTTCTCTCACTGTATCTCCCGCCTTCTTCCTCTCGCTCTTCCTCTCCTGCTATCCATGTCCATAACTTCCCTCCCGTTCTCGCTCTTCACTTCTCTCTCCCTCCCACTCTCTTTCTGTCTTTCTTTTTGTCTGTCTTTCTATATTTCCATCTTTTTATTCCTCCTTCTGTTTTTCTATCCGTCTTTCTTTCGTTCCGTTTTTCTTTTCTATTTGTCCATTTTTTTTTCTTTCTCTTGTCTTTTTTCTGTTTTTCTTTCTGCATTTCCTTCTTTCTGCTATTTTTTATTATATCTTTCTTTTTACCTTTCTCTCGCTCCCCTTCTTTCTCTTTCCTCTTCTCTCCATCTCAGCCCTCTCTCCTCACTTCTTTTATTTGTATTGACGGCTGATGTGCCAATGAAGGTCCTTCATTCTTTCTTTCCTTCTTTCTTCCTTTCTTTCGGTGTGACTGGAGGGGCCCGAGCCGCTGTCACACAAGACGTCAGATCAAATACAGCGATCTGACAAGAAACCGAAGATTCACAGCACAAACTATGTCTTTGGTAATTTCCTGACAGACAGAGGCAGCGAGTGAAAGGGTGTGCGCAGTTGCATGTTGTAAGAATTAGTGTCAGTCAAAGTTAAGTGGCTGTTTTAAGATAAATAGAGAGAGGATTTCCATGTCTAGTTTTGGGGCGTTTTTCAGAAGGCTATGCTAATGTGATAGGATACTGTTGGTCTGTGGATATTTAATTTCTCAAACGTTGGGCCGTGCAAGGCTAGCGGCGTGTCCTGAAAAGGGTAGTGTGTAATTAACGCTTAAATTCACTGCCACTGTCAGACGTGCTCAGCTCAGGGTGACGATGGACATACAAACGGAAGGCTTTTTAGCGATGGAGCGAATCTCATAACAGAAACAGGTCAGAATGCTCAATAAAATGGTGTGTTTTAAAAATAGGAATCGTTGTGTCAAATATATTTTTACATTTTCTGGTAGATGGTCCGCTATCTGCTTGTCTCTGTCATTAGGGGTCTTTGTGGTGGAAAGCAATCCATCATTTAAATGTGGAAGAGTTGCTCTATCAGCCACTGTTCAACAACTACAAGAGCAAGACTTTAGAGCTACAGGTGTATGGGTCAAACACAGATATGAAGACATGGAGAAGAAGACAAAAATGTGGGTACAACCCCATGATAAACGCAGCTGTGAGCCAAATCCTACTGCTATTCTAGTGCCACCGAATGTATTTTACAGGAACAATTCTTTTACTTATCTCTCTTAAGCCACGTCAGGACCTCCATTGTGACGCAATTGTGACTTGACTTGAGTTAGCTGTGCTTAAAACACAGATGATTCACCAGAAAATGTCTTAAAAGAAGACAAAGTCGCATTTCCTTCACTCACGCCAAAAATATTATATCTTGCATTCATTCAATGTACAGGTATGTTTGCTGCTGAAACACAATAGCATTATCTTGATTTTACAGGATAAAGTAAGTTGTCATTTTATAATGTTTAAAAAATGCATTTTGATTGAATCATACACATTTGACTAATCCTGTATACATAGGAAAAATAGAAAAAATGACAATCCGCTGCTCGTTATGGTGAAGAGGCGGGGCTTCTAGTTTTGCAGTTTTGAACAGGAGTCAATGGGCCTTTTCATATTATCAAGCCATTTCAGATCAATATTGTGTTTTACAATGAACAAAATGCTTAATGATGATCTACTTATATTATGTTTAATACTAAGTATTGGAAAAAAAATCCTAAAATGTCCCCTTTAATATCCCATATACTATTAGACGCTTGCTTAAACAATATACAACCATCAAACATCCCAAACTAATGTTCTGCTTTCAAAGTAAACCACTGCTTTGCCTCATCCATCGCGTGAAGAGAAAACAAGTGATTTCCTTATGAAGTCGAAGGGCCAGTTCTGGACCTGTGGGCTTCAAGACACACCAAGATTAAGACATATATTGGATTCATGATGGAGGCCACAAAGTTCATTTTCTAAATAAAACACAATATTATTCACAATCCTTTTAAAATTCAGATTGCCGTCTGACCTGTGCCATGGGACGCAGCGTATTACATTTTCAATGAGCTGCTTCCAGGCCATTCCCGCCGTTCCTCGCTCTTTTGCCAGAGGAATTATGGGATTAGACCTTGCCGAATTTAAGGAGGTATGCGTGAAACAATATTGTGCGAAAAAGAACATTACATTTGGTTTGTTTTTCTCTCTCCCTGCTCTCTAGTTCGACGTCTTTTTCAGTGGAAGCGTGGAGTCTCATTGTGAGTGCTGCTAAGACAACACTAGACCTCCCGTTGTAAGGCGACAGAAAATCCCAGCGGTGATATTATATTGTAAGCGACACATGCACACACTGCTGGCTGATTTTCATATATATTAAAATCACTACCTACTGTGGCATATGAAATTGTGCAAACCGGTAAGGCCCCAGCTTACTGCAGAACTTGCCTAAGATACCATATTTTCTTTTTTGATTCTTTGACCCTCAAAAAGGTTCCCGCTAATCTCATTCACACACTCTTCTCTTCGCGGGCATCCACACCGGAAATATTGACATTGTTCAGCCGCATGAAAAGTTGCCATACACAAATATGAAAATATGGCACTTTGCTGGGAGCTGTGGCTGTAATAGAAATCCCAGAGAAAAGCCTCGTCCAGGACAATGTACTCTCACAAATATCACATTCTTTTCATTGATTGGACTTCTGAAGACTTGCACAGGTATTGACAAGGGAGAGCCATGTGAATGGATCAGCTTTTAAACCCTGTAGAGACATCAGTAAAGTAATGAAGGAATTTGCATGCCTGGACAAGCTGAGGAGGCTGATGGCGCTGCTGCTGCGGTGGAGATAGAGATGAAGGATGGTTGTGGTGCGAAGCTGTTATGGTGTCACTCAATGATTCTCGAGTTGGAAATTAGCTTGTGTTCTTAACTAAAAATATACATATGTGCTCCTAGTATATTGGGCAGATACTTTCAGGGTTCCAATCTTTAAACCATACTTTTCTGTCTCGTGTACAGTTTAGACTAAGCTGTACAGTTCAGTGACAGTATTCACACACTGGAGTGGACCATGAGACTGAGGCCTGCAGTGATGGTCACTGCAGACGCTGCTCATTGTAATAAAGCCACAAGCCCCGCCCCCTCACCCTACACCTCATCACTCCACACAAAATATCCAGCCTTAATTGGGCTGTGCTCCTCCAACATGTTTGTAATGAAAAAGCAGCACATAATTCTTAGTTTGTTGGCTGGCAGAGCCCCATTTACAAAAGTGGAGGTTGGTGATAAGCAGAGACAGTACGGCTGTGGAGCGCGTGAACAATGAATCACCTCACTGCCAGGGCTGAGCACAATATAATTGAGTCCAACATCTCAGAGCACTTTCACCATAATTAATGATAATCTGTAACAGAGGAATCTGAGATTCCAGTTCACAGAACTGTTTAATTAGGCCCAGTAATGAAAGCACAGGCACTACAAGAATATGGCCGGCTCATGATTAATGATTTGTGCTAGTGAACACAAAAGTGCCGCACCGTTAACTCCAGCGGATGCTGCGCTGTCTCCCTGGCATTTACACAACACCCAAACACACTGCTGTTTGCCTCCTGTAAAAACACCGTCAATACACAGCTTTTGTTTCCTCACAATGTTTTAGCCTTTACTTTCAAACAATATCATTAGATTAAGAAGAATGAAAATGTTATGTTTTTGAATAAATAATCTTACATTTAGTAGTAAGAGAAAGCAGTGATTTACATAAATATACACTAACTTATTCAGTATGTTAATGTATTGAAAGTAGAATAACAACTGACCACTCCACACATAGTGTAGGGCTTTTGAATACCATAATCAACCATCACACCTGCTCCCAGCGCAGATAAGAGATTAGAGTTAGAATATTATAATCATGATCATTAAAGCAGTTTCTGAAAGACATGATTTTAACATCAAATGTTGGGACATAAAAATGGATGCAGGTAAAGAACTTGGTTGAGCAGTTTCATATGTGTGCTGGCTTTACATATGTTTACAGTGCGCAGAGCTCTCAGATGGAGCGGCGCAGGAGATTGGCATGTGACAGAATGTAATAATGCGTGTGAGCCGGCTGAGGTAATAAAACAGGACATCAGATGGAGGTCTTTTACTTAAAAGTACAGACTACATTATTGAATGAAATGCTCGGCTGCTGTTTGTGCCTGGCAGGCATGCTGGGGCTTATTATGGACTGTAGGCCTTCAGAGCAGCAGACAGGGCTCGCTGCTACTCAAGCCCCACCTTTAAATGGATCTCATGAAATGCACAGTAATACAGTCATAGGAAACCAAATAGGATTTTTGTTTGCCGTGAATTGGATTTTCACTAAGAAAAAGGCTATTAGTCACTCCCTGTCAGTTTGTTGACTGGCCCAGTGTTTCTGTGCTCCAGCAGTAGTAAAATTTCACACTTAGTTGCATATTTGGAAGTGCGGCTTCCCTCTGGTGGAAATGGGATTGTGCAAATCAAGAGTTGTGCTAAGAGACTTGCCACTCTTTGATTTAATGTATTTATTTTGTTCAGGCTCCAGCCCCCAACACCAGCACAGAAACCCTACTCACTTTTGGAAATGAAAGTCAAGCCAATTTTCACTACAAAACGCTAAAACATTATACATCACATTTAGTTTTTAAACGTGCAACATAACATTAACCTAAAAACATCAAACAGGAACTATGATTAATTAACATGAGTGCTAACAACGACCTAAGTTACAAAATTGCAACAAAAACATTCGGGTCACAACAGTTTGACAATGACATTTGGATTTAATTTCACCACAGGTTCAACTTAAATAAGTGAACTTTAAAAATGTGCCATCAAACTTGCCTTTAATCCGTTACGGCTGCTTTTATTTCCTTGAAAAACATGCATTAATGTGTGTGGGTTCACCTTGCCACAGATCTGACCTGTAACTTGCCCTGGTGGACTTACCTGCTTGTCTCCATGGAGATCACGTTAAATACCATACTGTGGAACATTCCAGGCAAAGCATAAACCTCGTAGAGACAAGGAAGTGACATAGTGTAAAATAGTCCTCATGCTGTGGCTGCCATGTGACTTTCTGTGACGGTGATGCAGAAGGATGCAATGAGTTTGGATATTTGTCATTTCAAACACCAGAAGGCCATGCTGATCCAAAACAAACAAAATGCATTGCTAGTGAATGAAAAACCAGCAGTATTTTGATTATATCAAAGTAAAAGTGTAAAAGGTAGTCATCTGAACAATGTTTTTAATTGTTCAAAGGACTACCTTTGAAACATTTGTGTGTTTTTGTTTTACAATATATCACTGCTGGACCAATGAGAGATTGCACACATTTTTTATTTTACATTTTTCTACACATGCAACACTATGCATACATTTTAAACATTGGCTACATTAACATGCACTCCCAACGACTGTTATCTGATTTCTGGACCTGGACATGACATGCTAAATTGGATGCGATCAAGAAGAAATTAGATCATATTTACATATAATTTAAATAATATTTTCTACAAAAATATGATAATAATCCGATTTTGAGTGCGCATGAAACTGCAGTTAAACTATAAGAATTACATTCTCATTGAGCATGACTCTTGGATGAGCGTTTTGTTTTTCTGGCACCTCCTATTTCAGCGGTGTCCCACCCAAGTACTGACCAGTCCCATCCCTGCTTAGCTTCCAAGGCTTTGACAAATTGGTACTGCCACACTTTGTTATTGGTAATTTCCTCTGCTTTAATTCAAATAATCAAGTCACTACTGATCAGCTTGGATGCAAGTGTTCATCCAGAGCTAATACTCAATAAAATAGTAAATAAGAACAAATCAATCAATACTGAGAAATATGACTTATTTATTGTGCCATAACGACAAGCCCTACTAAGGACACGCAATAAGACAAAGTTCAGGTGGAATTAAGCATGTGTGAAAAGCCCTCACCACATCCCATCTTCGAACACCTCCATGACACACGCCCCAGAACCCAGCACAGTGACCCACCATTTATCTATGCCAAAAAACTTTCCCCCCCAACACGAGACACAGCGCACACCCCCCCCCACCCCCCCAAAAAAAAAAATCTATGCAATCCCATCCAAAACAACCCAACGAAACCGCCCACACTTTTACCCACCCACCCCTCTGCGTTTGGCTCTTTTAATTCTACAGTTTTCTGACCTGGATCCTCCGCATGAGGAGAAATTACGACGGCGCCCCAGCCTGCAACCGGCTCCGGCTGCATTTGTCATTGCCAAAACAGCAGCGTTTAATTAAGTGTTGTGCGCACTCTAGTGAGAAACACACTTTAAAATTACAACCTCCCAACATGCCGCGATTGGTCCCGTTACCTCAGACGCAATCAGCGGGGTGCACGGCGTACGTTTCTGTATCTCGTCTCGGGGGGATAGGCAGCTGTCATTTTCTCCCACGAGTGATTCATAAAACAGGGATATCCAAGTGTAATCTCAATTAATTTATAAAGCAGTTTTCTTTTTGGATGATGGTGATAATTAATGTTCCCAACCGGATAAACATTGTATTTACTTTTGATGAATTGGGCCGCTTTGTAAAGGCGAGAAAATTGGTGAGTAGCGGTGAAAGGTGTGTTGGTACCTTACATTTCAGACAAAGAATGGATGAGCTTTAGCGCGGAAATGAGGATTGTGGATTAGCAGAGGAAAATATAATCCCCAAATCCTCCAAGTATTTCTCAGCACGCGAAAGTAAATGTTTTGTGAGTATAGATTAGAACATTTGTTTTTCTTGTGCTCCTCCTATCATTTGGTGATCTATTTTGTACATTGTTTTGTTCTTTCAGTTACAATAACCCCGAATTATAAATCTGATGTCACCAGCGCTGGATCTAGGCGTTTGGTGGCCTTAAAAAATGTCATTTCTACTCTGGTGCATTTGTTCATTATTTGAAGGTATACACAAAATATTATAGGCTAATTATTTGATCTACCAGGTCTAATTCTGTATTTAAAGGTGAGGTAAAACCAGGTTTATACATAAAGCACATTTAAAACGACCACAATAACCCAAAAGCCTGTACAAAGGCAATACCAAATGCATTTAAACATACATAAACTAGAGTGTTGGAGGGGATCGTACTTGTACATGGACACTTTTGTCTTTGAGGGCCGCAGGCTTTATTAGACGGAACAGATGAGAGAGAAAGGAGGACATGAAGCAAATGTCCGCGTAAGAATTTGAACCCACGACGCTGCAGTCGGCTGCACGTGGAGCCTGGCATACGTGTGCCGTGCTATAACCGCTCGACCACCGGAAGCACGCTGTAACACAGTTTACTCTCTCGCGCCCTTACTTTCTCGTTCCCTTACTCTCTCGTTCCCTTACTCTCTCGCTCCCTTACTCTCTCATTCCCTTACTCTCTCATCCCTTACTCTCTTGCTCCCTTCCTCTCTTGCTCCCTTACTCTCTCGTCCCTTACTCTCTCGCTCCCTTACTCTCTCGTTCCCTTACTCTCTCGCTTCCTTACCGTCTCATCGTCCTTACCTCTTCGCTGTCCCTACTCTCTCGCTCCCCTTACTCTTCTCGTTCCTTCCTCTCTCGTTCCCTTTCCTCTCTTGCTCCTTCCTCTCTTGTCCTCTACTCTCCTCGTCCTTACTCTCTCTCGCTCCTTACTCTCTCGTTCCCATTACGCTCTAGTTCCTTATCTCTGCTTCCTTACGCTCTCCCTCCTTACTCTTCGCTCCCTTACTCCTCTCGTCTTACTCTCTGTTCCCTTCCTTCTCGTCCCTATCTCTTGCTCCCTTCTCTCGTTGCTCCCTTCTCTCTCGTCCCTTAATCTCTCGCTCCTACTCTCTCGTTCCCTACGCTCTCGCTTTCCTTACTCTCTTCGCTTCTTACGCTTCTCCTCCCTTAACTCCTCGCTCCTTACTCTCCGTCCTTACTCTCTCGTTCATTCCTCTCTCGTTCCCTTACCTCTTGCTCCCTTCCTTTGCTCCTTACCTTCTCTTCGCTCTTACTCTCCGTTCCTTACTCTCTCGTTCCCTTATCTCTTGCTCCTTCCTCTTCATTCCTACTCTCCGTCTTACTCTCTCGTCTTACCTCCTCGTTCCCTTCTCTCTCGTTCCCTTACTCTCTCGCTTCCTTACTCTCTCGTTCCCTTACTCTCTCGTTCCTTACTCTCTCCTCCCTTACTCTCTCGCCTTCCTTACTCTCTCGCTTCCTTCGCTCTCCTCCCTTACTCTCTTGTCCTTACTCTCTCGTCTTATCTCTCGTTCCTTCCTCTCTCGTTCCTTACTCTCTTGCTCCTTATCTCTTGCTCCTTACTCTCTCGTTCCTTATCAGTGTTCCTTACTCTCTTGCTCCTTATCTCTCATTCCTCCTCTCTCGTCCTTATCTCTCGCTCTTACATCTCCTCGCCCTTACTCTCCTCGCTCCGCTTACTCTCGTTCCTTCACTCTCTCGTTCCTTACTCTCTCGCTTCCATTACTCTCTCGCTCTTACTCTCTCTTCCCAATTACTCTCTCACTCCCTACATCTCTCGCTTCTTACTCTCTCGCTTCTTACGCTCGTCCCTCCCTTACTCTCCTCGCTCCCCTTTACTCTCTCGCTCCTTACTCTCTCGTTCCCTTCCTCTCTCGTTCTTACTCTCTTCCTTACCTCTCCCTCCCTTACTCTCTCCTCCCTTACTCGCTCGCTCCCTTAACTCTCTCTTCCCTTCCTCTCGATGTCCCTTACTCTCTTGCCCCTTCCTCTTTGCTCCCTTACTCTCTCGTCCCTTAACTCTCCGGTCCCTTTACTCTTCTCATTCCCTTCACTCTCTCTCCCTTTACTCCTGTCTCGCTGCCCTTACTCTCTCTTCCCTTACTCTCTCGCTTTCCTTACTCTCTCGCTCCTACTCTCTCGCTTCCCTTACTGCTCTCGCTTCCTTACTCTCTGCTCCCTTACTCTCTTCGTCCTTACTCTCTCGCTCCCTTAATCTCTCGTTCCCTACTGTCTCGCTCCCTTACTCTCTCGCTTCCTTACTCTCTCGCTCCCTTACTCTCTCGCTCCCTTACACTCTCGCTCCTTACTCTATCGTTCCCTTCCTCTCTCGTTCCCTTACTCTCTTGCTCCCTTCTCTCTTGCTCCTTACTCTCTCGTTCCTTACTCTCTCGTTCCCTTACTCTGCTTTTGCTCCCATTAACTCTTTCATTCCCTTATCTCTCTCCCTTACTCTCTCCTCCTTACTCTCTCGTTCCCTTCCTCTCTCGTTCCCTTACTCTCTGCTCCTTCCTCTCTATGACTCCCTTACTCTCTCTTCCCTTACTCTCTCGTCCTTACTCTCTTCTCCTTACTCTCTCATTCCCTCACTCTTCTCGTCCCTTACTCTCCCTCCCTTACTCTCTCGCTTCCTTACTCTCTCCTTCCTTATCTCTCGCTCCCTTACTCTCTCGTTCCCTTATCTCTCGCTCCCTGTACTCCTCGCCCTTACTCTCTCGTTCCTTACTCTCCGCTTCCTTACTCTTCGCTTCCTTACTCTCTTCGCTTCCTTACGCTCTTCCCTCCCTTACGCTCTCCCTCCCTTACTTTCTCACCCCTACTCCTCTGTCCCTTACTCTCTTCCTCCCTTACTCTCGCGAGCTCCCCTACTTCTCACTCCCTTACTCCCTCGCTCCCATTACTTTCCACTCCTTTACTCTCGCACCCCTTACTCTCTCGCTCCCTTACTTTCTCACTCCCTTACTCTCTCGCGCCTTTACTACTCTCTTGCTCCCTTACTCCCTTACTCTCTCGTTCCCTTACTCTCTCGTTCCCTCACTCTCTCGCTCCCTTACTCCCTTACTCTCTCGTTCCCTTACTCTCTCGTTCCCTTACTTTCTCTCTCCATTACTCTATCGTTCCCTTACTCTCTCGCTCCCTTACTTTCTAACTCCCTTACTCCCTCGCTCCCTTACTTTCTCACTCCCTTACTTTCTAACTCCCTTACTCCCTCGCTCCCTTACTTTCTCACTCCCTTACTCTCGCGCCCTTACTCCCTCGCTCCCTCACTCTCTTGCTCCCTTACTCTCTCATTCCCTGATTCTCTCACTCTCTCATGCTCTCTCACGCTCTCTCACACTCTCTCACGCTCTCTCTTGCTCTCTCTTGCTCTCTCTCTCCCTAGTCTGGACACAGCCCACCAGAGCATGTGGCCCCCCTCACATGCACTTAAATCATTTATGCCATGAGCCCTGGATATCATGTCCCGACTTTGTACTTCTACTTGCGTAATATTATTTTGCAGTAAGGGCACTCTAAAACCATTCTTCCACTGCGATTTTGTACAATTCCAAACGATCCCCAAAGTCACACTGTGATTTCATCTCATACGAAGGGAGCCCGAGCGGACGACGGGGGGTGGGCTGTACAAAGCGATGGATACACAGACCTGCTCACATTGTACCGGGGACATGAGCCAGAGCTTCAGAGCCTCAGAGCCTCAGAGCCTCAGAGCCTCAGAGCCTCAGAGCCTCAGAGCCTCAGAGCCTCAGAGCCTCAGAGCCTCAGAGCTTCAGAGCTTCAGCTGTGCTCGGACACTACAACTCAAGACATCAAACATGTCTTAAATGCCTGCCATGGCACGTAAGCAGTCGTGCCCTCGTTGTGAGCTGGTAATCGCAGCTCGTAACCGTCTGTACACTGAACAACCCTGACGCATGGAGTCCAAATTCAGATCGATCTCAAAATTGTTGTGCAACTAAAAGGCCCGAAAATCGCACAGTGTAAGCCCCACTCTGTTCAGTTCTGCCCCTGGGGCCAAGATGAAAATGAGAAGATTGAGAGTTTGAGGAGGCTGAAGGTTCTGCTGCTGCTGTAGTGGATAGTAGTGGCCAATAGTGGAAACAACGAAATAAAAAAGGATAGCCTGCATTCATGAGCATGGCTTGAGAGCTTTTTAGTCAAATTAGGTAGTGCAAGTCTTCTTGGATTACATTTACATTGCTGTTTCATTACAGGCATTATTAGAAGTTTCAATTATCAATTTCATTTGTCAAAGAAGTATTGGGTTTCTTAAAGTTATATTTGTCAGAATGTATATTGTGTAGAGAAACAGATCAGCCCTGTTTGAATACGATACAATATTCTGAACAGTGCCTTTCTAAATTAGAAACAATAATTTACAATTTATCTGTTGAAAATCAGCATTATGGCAACTGATACTAGAAGGATACCATACACTTGTGTTGAGCTATACAAACGTAGCCATTAAAATATCAATACAATTTAAATCAGACAGTGAAAATCCAACCAACAAACACAATGGTTCAAATGTTTAGAAAAGCACAGTCCTCTTTGTCATCCACAAATTGTGTGCACGTTTTTGGAAAACAAAATAGTCTGTATTTCTCCTAAAATAGGCTGAAGTACGGCCGTCTGCGCCACCATGTTTGTTTTGGGTCTGTTGTTTTGACTTCTGCCCAAACCACAATGCTGCTCTGTGACTGGATCCACTCCCACCTGCGGGCCCTAAATGCCATGTGATTGGCCACTGGTCCGGACTGCAAACTAATCAGCGGGAATATAACAAGATGGATTCTCAAAATCAAGAGAATTCATCTTGCTGGCCAGGTTAGTGGTTTACAGCATGAGAAGAAAACATACTGTAAGATAAAGACTCAATTTAAGGTCTCTCCAGGCCATTTCTCAACCCAATTATTGACAGTTAATGTCATTGATTTATGCCAATTGGTTTATTTATAAATAGCTTTTCTATAGACAATTAAAATCATAACCGGATAGTTCTCATTCAACACAATTTCTTTTAAAATGCATGGGCCAGTTTTATTTTATGTTTTCACAGATAGCTTCTTTTACAACACACTCCATGATGTCAAAGGGATTTTCTGGAAGTAGAGAGATAAAAAAAGTCAGCGCTCCATTCATAAACCCTACTTCTACAATTCCTCCGCCAGCCTAGTACTCTTCTTTCACCCATCGCACATCTAACAAGACCAGCGCTGGCACAAACAGCAGAAACCAATCAAAGCGCCTCCGTGTGAACCTTAAACAAAGGTGCGGGTACATCCTCCATGGTGTTGGGTGACATTTCCCGATCCTCCGCGCTGCCTCTGCCTCTCCGTTTGACTGATCCGACAGCCATTACACGGTCCAGGTTTATTAGTGAGGAGCGTACAGGCCCAAAGCTTGTGTAAGTCTAAAGAGCGGCGGGTGCGTTAACGGTGTTGACTGATCCACAAAACAGCAGCTGCAGGAGAGGACAGAGGACACCTGACATGCCCCTTGTACTCGCACGAACAAGGGATTTCATATAAATTGGGGAAAGAGTCCTGGCTTGAATGTGTTTAACAGCGAACCGTGTGCTATGGACTAGACTTTTCTGGGGAAAATTCAGATCAAATGCATTAAGCTACAATTCAGACTGTACTTGTTTATAAGGCCATTCTTTACAATCTTCAGTTTTTGAACAAGGGGTAAAGGTAATATGGCAATATCTTAGAGCGTATAGTTGACCGTTTAGATTTTATCATCGAAAATGTACTTTATTTTTCCTTTAAGACGAGTGCACAATAGTGATCTGCTTCTTTTGAAAAATCGTCATAGGTACATCTAGGTTAACATTTTTGGCTCCACCATCTCAAATGGAAGCGTGTCCGTCCGTGGGAGCTCTTCTTCACTGTGATTCTCCTCGAGCTTTTCCTCCCCATGAAGAAGAGTCTAAGGACAGGGGGCGCTCTGGGACAGTTATCCATTTGCTTAATTCCTGTGAACTTTGGTTAATCTGCTTCTCTATTATTACCCAATGACTGTTTCATTGTTTGATTTCCTAACTTTCTGCTAGTAAAATCTAATCAAAATCTTGTGCGGCCCTGCGAGGCAACTGCGTGTGTGATTTTGGACTTTACAAAAATTAATAGAATTTAATAAAATAGATCAAAGGTTCGCGGTGAAGGGTTGATCGATGCCAAAACACCTCCATCAATGTCCAGCTCCCAAACAGCTGAGATATTTTCCCCATAGCATCAAAAATAATCAAAATTATAAGTCACGCATACATTATCAAGATAAAAATTCCAACCTCACTTAGTTCATTTGTCATATTACTAAGCATGCCTGCATTAACTTCCCCAAGCATACAACTTATCCACTCCACACTGAATATATTGGCTCTTATTACGGCCAGATTCTTCCTCGTTGATCATTTAAGGACGCTCTCTGCACTTCCCCTTTGGAGTGTCAAATGATGTATGCTCACTCCGCCAGCGCTAGTTAATGTACACTATTAGCTCTGTATTTAAACATGATCATGTAATTGATTCACAAATTGATTTATTGATGTTAATTGGAGTGTTTGGCGTATTAATCACAGCAAAGAAATTAATTTACAATATTTTATGGGCTGTTGTGGGATCAACTAATGATATGAATTAATCAACTTTAATAAGAATTCAAACACTATTGTTGGGCTAATTTGTCACTTTGTTAGAGGGAGAATGAGCAGGAAGTGCTTGATTTATAACGCACAACTCTTCACAACTATTTTAGAGCTTTGGCCGTGTTATCGTTGGTAGTTTACTATAACTTCAACTCACTACCAATGTTAAAATGCATTGTTTGTTTAACTTAAGAAAAGGGGGAACAGTGCATATTGACGAACTTTAAGACAAATGCAAATATGCCAGATTATAGCCATCTGCAGACCCTCACTATTTACACAGCTGGACAAAACAGGCAAACAAGGACAGTACAGTGACTAAAGTATCATGTACAAATATTCAAAAAGTCCAAGCATTCAACAGTACATGTTAAATAAGTTGGAGAATGACAAAAGACATTTAGAACCCAGTACATCTGTATTGCACATATCCCTATATCACACTAATGAATGACTGCATTTCTAACTCATGTCTAATAATTAGAAATTTGAACATAACTTTAGCTACAAAGGTTATGTAGCTTAGGTTATGTTAGCTACATAACCTTAGCTACAAGATAGTTATTAAATCAGTTTGTTGAAACTTGACGCTGCTGTTGCTTCGCTTCTCTGTACATGCTCAGTTAGGGCAAAACCTGTAACCATCCAAAAGTCCCAAACAGGTTTATTTAAGTCCACTGGCAACTCCTCGACCCTTTAAGCTGAGTAGTTTAAAGACTGCAAGAGTGATCTCAAGTGGTGTTTCAGTATGTTGCACATTTGAAGTATGGTATTGAAAGAATAGTAGTTCCTTTGTGTTTGTGGCCCTGGATCGGATTAAATGGATTTACTTACAATGTATGATGCAAGAAAGTTTGTAGAAGTATAGTTTCTGTCACATAACAAGCCACATGTCAGTTATTGCTGTACTGTTAATGGAGTAAAATACTACTTAAGGTAACATATTATGCTAAATCAACTTTAATTCGTTTTTAATCTTGTTACAATGGTGTTTCCTCATCATTAATTTACTCAATGTGTATCCCTGCATGGCTTGAGCATAGATCCATGGGTTTGAGGCTGTGTGGTTCTCAGAGCGCATGCGCAGACCTCTAAAAGAAGCTGCTGTCTGCACTGGTTCTAAAAGCTCATGTTAGAGAGCGGCGCATGAACACGATCAAAGAATAAAAAAGGGCGGGAGAAGAAGAACCAAGCTTCCCGTGCAGTATTGCACATCGGCCTGTAGAGGCCATTCAAATACACTGTGACTTCAGGCAAGCTTCAGCAGCAGAAGTGTGGGGAAAACAGGCTTATTTGGATATTTTTTAGAACAATTCATATATAGTTGTGACATACGGTATATTTTAGATTGCTGATTGCCTTAATTGACCTGACCGCATGCCATTATGAGATGGGGCATCTAAGGTGCAGTGGAAGAAGGAGAAACACATGTGAACAACAATGAACAGACACAGGTAAACTAAAATATTAAACATTGTCGATAGGAAAAGTTGTCAGAAGTAGAGGATAGTGCTCAAGCTGCCATACTTCCCCCATAGTTGCCCAAAGGGCAGCGTAGCTGGGAAACTGTAGGTTTTTATTTCTGTTCCTAACTGGCCTGACCATAATCTTTTTCAAAGAGGAACATTTTAAGCCTGCTCTTAAATGAAGAGAGTATGTCGGCCTCTTTAACTTGAACGGGGAGCTGATTCCATAACACAGGAGCTTGTATCACAGTTCGACTGTAAGTCTCTGTTTCCCAGAAAAGTTACCAGGAGTTTCCATTAATTTCCACTTACCTGAAGTCACTCCCATTCCACGGTATCCAAAAACCTCCAAATTGTTTCTAGGGATTTCCATAGTTCCATTACTTTCCATCCTTACCTGTGGCCATTCCTATCCACGGCCAGCTCATCACCTTCACCTGCTTTTCCTCATCAGTAAATAAGCTCCACTTCCACACTCACCCAGTGTCAGATTGTTTTTCGTGGTCTCAGCCCAAGACTCTCCAGCATTTCTTCGGACTGATTACCTGTTTCTCGACCCTGCTGCAATAAAGTTTTGCCAACCGTACCTGTTGTAAATTTTACCAACAGCTCACTGATTTCCTCTTAATAAACAACTCATTTGATGTTTTCCAGTCAGGTTTTAGACCTCATCACAGCACAGAGACTGCTCTTGTCAAGGTGACAAACGACATCCACCTGAACACTGACGCGGGCAAAGCCTCAGTCTTAATTCTGTTGGTTCTGAGTGCTGCTTTTGACACTGTCGATCATGGGATACTTTTAAAGAGACTAGAGGACTGTGTGGGCATCACTGGCACTGCCCTAAACTGGTTAAAGTCCTATCTGGAAGACAGGAAGTACTTTGTTGAAATTAGTAAATGAGTCTCAGACCAGATGCCCCTGACCTGTGGGGTGCCCCAAGGGTCAATCCTGGGACCCTTCTGTTCAACCTCTACATGCTGCCGTTAGGTCAGTTGATACGCAGCGAGAATGTGTCCTATCACAATTACGCAGACGACACTCAGATCTATGTTTCACTGACGGCAGGTGAATATGGACCATCTAAAAAACATTGCCAAATCAAAAGAATAGTGTCTCAACCAGACTTGGAGAGACATGTGTTTGTCTCCAGTAGGTTAGACTACTGTAACGGCCTGCTCAATGGCCTCTCCAAACGAGCTGTAAAACAGCTGCAGTACATCCAGAACGCTGCTTTGCATTGTGCATTTTTTCCTGTTGTGTGAAGCACTTTGAATTGCCTTTATGTACGAATTGTGCTCCACAAAAAAACTTGCCTTGCCTTGCCTAAGTTGTGCTTTAGGTATAGACCTGCTCATTACAGCTTGGTAGCTAAACGCTCTACATCCTATTGTGCTTTCAGAGACTCTTGGGACCCCCAGAAGTTTTGTGGACTTCTGTTGGTCCCAAGATGGAAGAATGTTGCATTGATTCATATTCCACTGAATCCTATTGTCTATATTACATTCATTCATTGATAGAATGCTTTATTAACTTAACTTATTTGCTGAAACTTTTCTGGTGGGGAGTGTGCCACCTGGTTGTCCCCTTGGAGATGCTACTGCTTTGTCTGGAATTTGTCCACAGTATAACATTAAACCTCTATCATGTATTTGTTAAAGTACAGGTGTTCTTTAAAAACAGGTGTTCTTACTGTTAGCATGCTTGCTTATCCACAGATCACACCTGTAACTTCCGAGCTGGTGGTGTAGTCTCTATCAGAAAGGTTACATAATGTACCTTTAACTAATAGATGATTAAATTGTTATTGACTGATTTCACATTTTAAACTAAGCACTTTCAAATGTATTTTAATATTCTGAATGCTTGACACTGATATCAGACCCTGACATCTATAATGGTTTTGTGTCAGTTGTTTTCAGTAAGAAAAAGTAAAACTGCTTTTTATTTTGTGTGAGTTTGACTTTTGTCATTTTTCCTTGACTCTTTTACATGACTTGTATTTCATTATCGCACAGCACTATAGCTATTGTTTATTATTCTGGCATTGCAAAATAGTGAATATCAGTGGACTACTTGGCTAATGGATCTTAAACAGGCTGCACCTTATACCTTGCAAGTTATTGTGCTAATGGGATCTGGAGCCAGGTCAGATGCATATTTAATTCCTAACTAAATGCAACACTATTACTTTAATGGCCAGCTTAATGTGTCCATATAACATTACAACTTCTTTTATTTTGATTGAGCCTCTAGCTTAAGCTCTCTGGCTCCTCCGCACCTTTATACCTTGTTGTTTACTTCCCTCCACCACATCCCTAACTTTACTATGTGTAATAAAAGACTTTTCCACTGCTGAGGGCACCGCCGCAATTGTTTTGTTCACTCTGGAGAGCCGTTGAGCGAGTTCATTAGTGGCTATGTCATGTCTTTAAAGTATTGATCCCTCCAGTCAATGGTAAAATAACATCAGCCGTTATAAGCTGCTTGTCCATAGCGATGGGCAACATAAATTATTTAAAAAGGGCACATTCTCTGCAGCCACGGAGGCATCAATCATAACAGATGGCGCTGACAAAAAAAAGTCTTCTTTTTCACTCCTATACCTCAAGAACAATTCCATCAGCCATGTGAGGGGAGCTGGGTGACCCCATGTCAGGCTCCTGGAGTTGGGCGTTTGAAGGGCCCACGTCCCCTCTCGCTGTGGGAGTCCATGGCTAAACAGATTCTCTCCTGCCACACACTTCCATTTGTCTGGGAATACAAGAGGGGCAGAGGAGACGGAGCTTAGCCCAAAATGTGAATAAATATTTCAGTGAATGGCTGAAAGCAGTTGCGACATGGCGCTTTATGTATTCATGGGAGTTTGTTCACAGGTGTTCAGGTGAATGGATGATGCAAGAAGGTTAATGGATTTATTTATTTTTTGATTGTTTGATTATATATAGAAAATAGACAACATATGGTGTTCATACTGTTATACAAAAACACTATGTTACATTTAAAGCGATTTATAATGTAAAAAAAAATAGCTTGAGTTGCCTTTTGTTTCAGTTCTGTATTTGTATAGCATTCCACTGTATTGTAAGACTTTGTTGTCTCTTGGGAAATGTGCCCTGTGCATCTGAGGAAAGCTACAAATGCTTAGAACCCTGACACAGTTAGAACATGCAAAGTCCCCACATAAAATCATACCTAGAGGGTCTGAGGAAAGGGGATGTTTGACATTTGCTAATTTCCTATGAATATTGTTTAATCTGTTTTTCACAAATGGCACCGAAGTCTTCCACCAGAATTCAGTGGACCGATTTATTTTTGCTTTAAAAATACTTATCCTTGGATGTTAGGGATCGTAACTATATAAGAATTAAACTGTATGTCGTCTATAATTAAAGGTGAACAATGTAAGTTTTCTGCAGGAGGGTTTTCCACCTGCTTGTCTCTATGGATGCAACAAACCACATGGCCTCTTAATTTATCTTAATTTAGCAATAATATCACTATAGCTAGATAAGTTTAATGCCATACAGTGTAACATCTGAAGGGTGTCCAGAGCACTTGACCACATAAACCTTCTGACTGCCCACACATCCTATAAATATCTTGCTTTCCAAAACATTCTAGAGCCCTTTAAAGCCCACATTAGCCTCTCCTCATGAGTCACACTTTGAACCGCTAACCAGGCAAACAGAACACACCCTTAACTGCGCATCTTTGAATTCGGACTTTGATAAATATTTGATGACACGCCTCTATGATAGATAAAAGGCAGGAAGAGGGGCCACACATCCGGCCACTCCAACGCCACTTTGTTGTTGTGTTCCCGGACTGTTTTGCTCCTCGCTGCCCCTGCGCCGTGCCTGAAAGACCTTAACGGCGGCCATGATGGAGGCATGAGCACATGAGAGGAGCCTCCCACCTCGTTTCATTTAGTCTATTAGCAATTTATGGTCGCTCTCTCCCGGCGCGGCACAGGAGGGGTTGGTTCTAAATTCTCATGAGCTGTTTGGTGAGACGGCCGCAGCCTTAGGGGGCAGAGGAGCAGGATGACTTAATTCACTTTTAAATGTGAGCTGGGAGAGAAGCGGTAAAATGAAGCTATAATTTAGTGAATTTGAAAAATGTTTTAAAGAGTATTCTGTGTAGTAAATTTGGAAATTAAATTTGACTGTAGAAATTGGTAAAGTAGAAGCAAAGCAGCTGGAATTACTGGACTGTAAATGGGCCTTTGAAACATTGAGGCAGTAACATGCTTTTGCCAGCTTCTCCAAATGCATATTGATAGTTATTGTTGGAAGTGAACTAAATAAGCTATTTTTCAATTTAGTTAAAGCCACACTACGTGACATTTCAGACAATAAACAAGACTAAACCTTACTGAGTGGACTTGTACAATCAGTTAGTTTTTACTTACACCTTCATTGGGTCAGCCAGTACAGAACTTCATTGGGTCAGCCAGTGAAAAACAAGTTAGTTATTTTAAAACCTTCATTGGGTCAGCCAGTGTAACAAGTTAGGAAAAAAACATTCAATTAAAAAAAAATCCTCATTGGGTCAATTAAAAAAAAAACAAAAAAAAACATCAATGGGTAAATTCAAAAACCTGCTAAGGTAAAAAAAAAAATTAAAACTCATTGTGTCATTAAAAAATCCTCACTGGTCCAACTTTGGAAACACCATTGGGTCATGGTTAAAATCAAATCAAATAAAACCCTGTTGATTTTGTTTTTTTTTCTAAACTAGATCATGTGTCAATCATTTATTTTTATTTTTACTGTTTTCCCTTTTTTTTTTACCCCTGTCTAGTTTCGTTGTTGATCTATTTCTTCAGTGTCTTCTGACCTGGACATAAACATAGTATTGTTGGTGCTATCAGCGGCGATGCGGTCTAATGCCTGGTGTCGGCGCCCCACTGTCCTGCTGCATATCTGGGTATGTTCGGGGCGGGGGTCCTGCCTGGTCCGGAGAGGCTTTGGACAGGCACACACAAACAGAGCAGTCAGGGTAAGTGTGTGTGATGGCTCCTGTGGTTCAGTCCAGCCACCAGCGCACGCCCTGTTCACTGACAATACAAGGACCAGGCACATGTGAGTGGTGGTTACAAGAGTGAATATTATGTATTTTAAATCTATACTGCATGTGAGTGTTTGCACAATGTGTTCAATTAAACAGTATTTCAACTGTTACCAGCGATGGGTAAAGAGCATCTTGATTATCCTGATGACAAAATTCCAACAATATTATGGTCAATCCATCAGAAATGTGCTAAAATCAGTCTGCAAACGTCTAGATTGAAGACAAAGTATCGCACAAAAAGTGAACTGTAAAAACACAAGAGGGCAGAAAACCCTTTTATACACTGAAGTTTCAGTTTGCTTTGTTTCAACCATGTCCTTTTGTAGCCTTTTATTTATTTATTTTAAGACTGCATATTCAATTTTCCAGATTTGTATTTAAAGAAATTATGATTAGGTCAATTTTTCGTTAAAACTCCCAGCTTATTAGTTCTTCCTAGACCTGTCGAGTGTAAGCAGGCATATAGAAAGGCAGTACTAGAGACTGTGGACTTATTATCGTAATTATAATTTTGTCATTTTGACATCGTAAGCTCTTACGGCTAAAATCCTCACTGAAGTAATAGAAAGGGACAATTGAGGCAGAAAGTTTACAGAATACAATGTCCCAAATTAGCTAAGAACATCATTATTACTCAAACACATTCTCAATTGAATCAAATATATACCAGACCTAAGTACTTTAAGACGGCTTATTAATATCACAATATTATAGCAGAAACGATGTTCATCCTCAAATCTATAATTGATAGTGGCATATGTAATGGGACTGTTTATTCATTGTTAATATAGTTTACATATTTTCCTTATATTTGCATACATTTTTCTTCTTTGCCACACAGTTCATACATGACATCATTATTCATAACGTGTTCATTGCATATTCAGCATTTCAATAATATAATGCGGTACAGTATGTTAGCCTATAATCCTATGACGGACTCTATAGACATGTTAACTTCCCCACCCTGTCTTCCTCTGACATCTTCTTATGTCTCCTCTCTCAGCTGGACTTCCAGGACCAGCAGCAGCCCACAGGAGTGCCTCTCTCTGGGGGTGCTCCGTCCGGCTCTCCCCTCCCCCTTTCCGTGACCCCTGACGCCCCGTTTTGTGCTCGGTGGCCCTCCTCTCTAGCCAAGCAGCAGGTTGTAATTGATGTGGCAAGAGACGTCAGTGCTAATCTTCTACTCTGGACGCCCCCTCCCGTACTCGCCACCCCACACTGCTACCTACTCAATTGGATCCGCCGTGTCTACTTGCAGTTGTTGTGTAAGAATACCTCCAAATGTGTTGTGTTATCTGGCCCGCCGCATTCACTGCCATTTCTTACACAGCTACTATCGGCACATGCAAGTCTGTTTCTGTATCTGGTCCTGCAAGATATGTAGAATATGGATTCACATCTGATTTTCATATTGGCATGGACTACGGCTATGGTACTGGATAATGTAATTTGCAGTTTGCCGATATTGTGCTCACCCTGCCGAATGCATTACTAATGCGTTGTGAATAGAGTGCAGAGTGCCAAAGTGAACCGTATACCATGGCAATTGTATGGTTTTAGAGGACAAATGTCATAAGAGAGGCAAGGTACTTGAACATACTGTAGCTTCGGTGTTTGAGTGTATTTCACTATGTTGTAATTGTTTTCCCTTGTCATTTACCCATTTGAAGTTGAATTTAGAGGGATTTGCTTGTAATCAGGACGCCATTCCTGCAAAAAGTCCAGTTTCCCATTCCCATTTCCTTGAGCCGTCAGTATGGTAAAGGCGCCAGACGCCAGCGATCTTGCTAAGTTGATTTAGATCATTATTGTCATTTAAAATGTCCAAAACATGAAAAAGTGATCATAGATACTGTATAACGATAGAGAAACAAAAGCATAACATGTCTTCTATAATATAATGACAACCTACTACAAAAAAAAAAAGAGTATTTGGATTCGATGTATGTGCATATTTCAAATAAGAACGGGCATGATGAATGCTAATGGGTTAGCATGTTAGTTAAGCAAGGCAAATCACACTGCTGGAAGTATCAAACAAAATAAGCATTCCCAAAATGTTGAGCTTTTAATAAATATAAATCTTATGTTTTTACTGTTAGATCATCAAATGCATGAATATTACGACAAGATGTGTGGTTATAATGAAATTAAGAAAAGCTACACTTTCTATGACTGAACTCACTACAACCACCTTAAAACCACCACCTTTCCTCTCCTCACACAGCCTCATGCTGTCCTCATTTTGTCAATCATCTGCTGCAGATTAAACTTTATTTAAAATACTACAAGACTTGTTTTAAAGTGTCATCTCTTCATTATTAGTACCGAGATCATTCATGTATATACATTTGTAGAATAATATATACTGTATATATCCATGGCAAAGAGGAGCTCCCTCTCTCTCCTGCTGTGACTCACTTTAGAGTCTCAAATGTCACGGTTCCATTGGCTTTTAAAGTACAGCATCCTTTGTTCTCTGGATACAAACATAATATGCACTATGTAACTTTTCTGATGAACGATCTGTCACCTGAGCGTGTCATTGAGATGTCTTTGCTTCGAAATGTTCCACAATAGGGCATTGAACTGATCTATATTGCATTTTATGGTTTTGTTGCCAAATAGATACTTAATCAGAATCAGAATTAGAATTTGTTTATTGCCATTGTCAATGAACAAAATTCCCAAACATAGGAACTTGTCTCGGCCTTAAGGTGCAACATAAAACACTGATCAATAATAAAAACAACATATATGAAATCAAAAGTGCATGCATTAAGAAACAATTTAAAATTACTATAGTATAAAATAAAAATAAATATAGGCATTACTATGTACATGAGAAGTACAGTGAAATTTACAGTTGTAGTAAAGAAAGTGAGTGATGAATAGTTGCAGTTAAAGTGGCAGGTGTTTAGAGGTGTTCATGAGTCCAACGGCAGAGGGAAAGAAACTATTCTTGTGGCGGGAGGTTCTGGTCCGGATGGACCGTAGCCTCCTGCCTGGGGAGGGGAGTGGTTCATATTGTCTATGTCCAGGGTAAGAAGGGTCAGCTGTGATCCGACCTGCTCGTCCCAGAGCCCTGGAGACGTACAGGTCCTGCAGAGATGGAAGTCTGCAGCCGATCACCTTCTCAGCAGAACGCACAATGCGCTGTAGTCTCTGTTTGTCCCTGGCTGTGGCTCCAGCTCCAGCGTACCACACGGTGATGGAGAAGGTGAGGATGGACTCAATGATGGCCGTGTAGAACTGCACCATCAAGTACATCCTCTGCTGGGCCTTCTTGATGAGGGAGCTGATGGTGGGCTCCCACTTGAGGTCCTGGGTGATGGTGGTGCCGAGGAAGCGGAAGGAGTCCACGGTGGTAATGGGAGAGTCTGTCATGATGAGGGGGGGCTGGGGGGCTGTGACTTTCCTGAAATCCACGATCATCTCCACTGTCTTCTGGACGTTGAACTCCAGGTTGTTACCACTGCACCAGAAAATTCTTTCTGTGAGCGTATTTGAAATGTAACTTGGCCTGATGGCATCATCTGCTTGTCTCCATGGAGATAGAAATGTTTAATGCCATAGAGTGGAACATTCTGAGCAGGAGACATGCAGTTGGTGGACCCGCTATTAGAAATGTTACAAAACATGCCTTTAATAGGTATTTCCAAGTTTGTTTGTTTTTTTCCATTCATTCATTTATTGTGAAGCATTGAACTTAACCGGGAATAGCCAAGTGTTTTTATTTTTCCCCATCAAAATACTGTAAGATCAGCCTGATTGTTTTCACCCACTTGACTGACTTCCTCACCACATCATCTGTGATTGTTTTGCTAAAGAAGGTCAACCAGAGAAATGCAATTCCATACACATTTGTCTTATAGGCTCTTGCATTGCAGCCCATGGAAACGCGTCCGAGAGGGCCCCATCGGCAGAACACACAGGGTTAATGTGCTATGACTGTCTAAATGTCCATGATACGGCGCTGGAATAAAGAATTAAAGCATGGTGTTTTGAGAGAACAATGGGAACAAATGGTGAAGGTTTGCTTGATGTACATATGCAGAAAAGACCAAAAGGGATTTTAAGGTTAATTCAAGATGAAATGCTTTATTGACGGCTGTTAGGATGGATACAGATGTGCTCTATTTACATTATTTTACAGTTTGACTCCAGGTTGAATTTACTGTAGTAATTATTGAACTAAAAATGATGAATTATTTAACAAATCTCATACCAATCTAAAGAATATTGAATAAATAAATAGCATATTATTAGTTAAGGATTGGGTTGGTTTTGTAAATATGATGAGCGTCGTTGATGTACAGTATTTTCTAGGCCTGGATGTTAATTGTACATAACTACGTAGCTCTATAACCGTATTCCTACAGAAAAATGTGTGAACCAGCAGATAATCAAGCTTTTCAACAAGTCTTTTCATGTTTTGTCTAATTCATCTCAGACAACAGATCTGCCTGGGATCAAGAATACACTGGTCACAGGTTTTATCTCACCCAGTTCAGATGGGCATGAATGAGCCACGCACGGAATCAAATCAAAACTTTTACAAAAAACAATGTGGATTTCTGCAGAATCAATGAGCCGAGCACAAAACTCTAAACTAATATGAGGTGAAAGAAGTTTGATTCACAAATGAGTTGAATACTTCACTGGAGGACACTTCTATGTTTATAAAGGAAGTTGTTTATTTGTGTCTCAATGCTAATGCTAATGCTAATTTTGATCCTCTCAACATTTTAACCATATTATCAATCCAAGTATTATTGCCATGGAAATAAATCAAACATTTTTATCTTGTGTCACACGTCCATTATACGGCGTACTAATCAGAATTCACCAATGACAGACTGTTTCTGAGGAAGACAACAGATAAACCCTGATAATTATCATTCTGTGATTATTTGTGTTTTCCTATTGACATTTTAGCTGATGACAAACTCCCCGTTTAGATCCTGTCTGCGGACTCCAATCTTTAACGCTTCCATGTCATGTGTTTATCAAAAGTCCAGGTATGAAGTCTCCATATCTGAAAACATTATAATAGGTGTGAAATGTCAGGGGAAATGGGCCGCTGCAACAGGAAGCCATGCCATTTCCATAACTGTTTAATTGATTGTAATCCTTTGTTGGGGAGACATTTGGACGAGGCATGGGGTTCACGCAGAGCCGGAAACAGAAATATTGAAGTCAGATAATAGTTTAGATTAGTCTGCGGTGTAATTGTGAGGAAACATCTGATAATGGCCTTTGATTAGATGCGATTAGCAGCTGTAGGTTGAAACATTATTGTATGGGAACAATGTTGTCAGAATGTACACGATTTTGATTCCTGCGTAGTTTACTTTTCCATATATTTTGCTTGGTTTTGCTTAATGTACGGTGTTGTAATAAGGCTGTCCGAACACAAATATTCAAATGTAATTAGGAATGAAACAACACCAAAAAGATTTGCTATAACCATTTTAATATGTAAAACGGCATGTTTATGTGTAACATCAAACAAACCATTCAAACAAACCATTCAAAAACAGTTCACCAATAATTCATCTTTGGTATATTATGTTGTGTTTATTTGGTGGGGACAGTGCATGTTACATACCTGATACACATGCTGTAAACATGCAGTATTGTAACCATGGGCTAATGTCCATCCGCTGTTCCACATTCACTCTCACAAACACACTTTCATACACCAGTGGTCTTGGACACTGGAGGCAAAGTGGGTGAAGTGTCTTGCCCAAGGACACAATGGCAGAATGCAGTACCGCCCCCCTGTGGCACCTTGCATTCCAGTGGTCTCCCATCCAGCCTAAATTTGAACATTGCCAGGGAGGCCTGTCTCACATCTTCAGACTGTTGAAACCAACTAACCAGATTGAAACCCATTGAGATCAAGACCCCCTTTCCAAGGGGGACCTGGGCTTTAAGATGGATAATGAATGATAATTTAGTAATCCTATAATCAGAGTATAATGTCTCAGTTATGGATGGGCAATATATATCGACATTTAGATAATATGGTCAAAATTGAATGTTGAGTATATCGTTGTATATCGTGGTGCTACAAAAAAGTGATGTCACTTTCATATGGTCTTTCATATTATTGTTGCAGATCTCATTATGCAAACATACTAATATTATCATTAACACAACACTGATAAGATGCTGATAAGGACTGACCAAATGAATAACATAAAAAACAACAGGCTGCTTTACTCATTTGACCAACAAGCATTAAAACGTTAAGGTTAAACGTATAGGTAGCATCCATCAACGTCTATTATTTTCTTCTACACATCTTAAACCCCCTATCCACACATGGCACATATATTTGTCCCTCCCGCTCTCACTGCTCTGGATGCACTCCTCCTCCTAGGCAAATGTGTCACCAAACGGGCAGGCTGCTGCAGGTGTCATGTAAATACCCAGGCACAGTTAAAGTAATAGGCTATAAAGTGATCTTTAAGTGGAGATTTAAGCACCCTCATAATGGCTCGGGCTGCCTTTTAGTGGACCAGGCGACTCCCCCAGACTGGTGATTATGAGCAGACCGGAGGAGAGGGCCGCCATGGGGTCAGCCTGTAAGCCTCACTTTCGCCTGCCAATCTCGATTTTTCCTAGACTCTACCTCTGTCTAGGGTTTTACACTGTTAACTGTGCTCCAGCGGGTGGTATCGGCTAAATGATGTCCACAAAACGCTTATCAAACTTAGGTCTAAGCCCAGCGGACTTCCCCGCAGAGGAGGGAAGCAGGAGGGTGTGATGGACACATGAGGAAAAAACACATATTAGAGTGGATTTGTAGTTGGCATGTTGTGAACAGTGTGAATGAATACAGTGAAGAAGCAAAGGAATACTGTATGGAAAACAATGAAGACTATTACCGTATATTAAAAACACATTATTTTCTATTAGTCAGTCCCGACTAATGTAAGCAGACACCTCTAATGAATGTGATATGAGGCATACATTTGTATTTATGGACTTGAAACACAGCAGGAGACCTCCAGAGCTCTATGATGTCGCAAAACTGGGAAATATATAAGTGTTCTGAGGCTCAGAGGCAATAGGACCCACTAAACAGGAATAATGAGACGTGAACAGAGCTAAGTACAACTCTAGGAATGCGTTTGTAACATGGTTAAAAGCTCAAAAAAGTCTAATTGTTTCCTTTAAAGTTAAACAAAACCCTTGATTCCAGGAAAGAGGATGATGCCGATTTCGATACCATGATGATAATAACATTTTTCAGACAATAGAATGTAATAAAAAATACTAGTCATTTTTCAACCCTATATTTTCTATAATTCAGTTCAATTCAATTTATTTTTGTTTTGTAACGCCCAAAATCACAACAGTAGTTGCCTCGAGGGGCTACAGTGGAAATATAAACACATGGTTTTTTTTTCAGCATCAATACTTGTTCATGTGAGTATCTAGTTTTAGTAAAGTATCTGGGTGTCAATGTTAAGACTAATAATTTACCAGATTCTTCATTTGTGTCTTTTGTTCATATATTCCCTGGGTTGGAATACTATCCACTACATAATGACCTCCCATTCTCAGATTGGTAATATTCCTCATGGACAATGGTCACCTCATTAGCTCCTTTTTAGTACAATGGATTCATTCAAAACAGAGCTATGGCTGAAGACATTCTATACACCCATTCCTTTTTGTCATTATTTGCTGTGCCTAGAACATAAAATGCAAAGTTCAATTTGTCATTTAATCCCACAAAAATATATGTATTTATTTCTATGCTTTTCCGCGACTGTTTTGCTAAAGGTCTGAAATGCGAATGAAATAATATGTCAGTTTTATGCTCGATTTGTAACATTCCAGTTGCAACCGGATAAACGACACCTACCAGAAAAGTCACATCATGGCGAAGCGAAGGTGCAGGGCTGAAAAAAGGTCTCAAATAGAACAGAACAGAACTGCACTCACAAGACAACAAGCTCGGAGGATTTTCTGCAAAAAAGGGTAGAATAAACTCGCAATTTCATCCCAAATTAAGTGGTCAACTAAAAAAAATGTTGGTCGATTAAGAGAAGACACCATCGACCCCCTAATTGACTAAACAGCCTAAATGCAAGGGTTTCGAGAGATGAAGAATGACTAAATAAGCAGAATCACCCAAACACAACTCAAGGATTTTTGGTTTTTATGCAACACTTGGGCATTTATAACGTCGGCCTTTGTTACGGGTTAGACATGCTTTCCTCCCCCAGCTCTAACTCCCCCCCTTCTCCTTATATCCTTACATTGCACTTGGACACTACCGCATGGTGCTTTTCTGACTTTGGCATTACGCTGGAGGTCAAGGAGGGCGGATTGGGGAAGTGTTCTTAATTTCACAGGGTTAAGGCGGCCTGGATTCACGGGGAATACAGATCACTTAGCACCCCTGCGCTGGCCCGCTCTCTCCCCGTTTGTTAAGCACATCCCTGGGTCCACTGAACCGTTGAGCCTGGCGAGGTGAACACGCCATCCCACGGGTAAGGCCAGGCTGCTGGAGATCAGTGGAAGGGTGAAGGGAATGGCGGTGTTTATGAGCTGTGCATGTGCGGTCGGTTTATGGAGAGTGGTGACGTCTCAGTGTGCTCTGGCTGGTTGGAAATAGAGCCTAAACATAGTCCATTTGTTTGCACACCGAGTGATCCAGCGAGTCCAGTTTTGTCATCAGGGGAATGCAACTGTAGACTGTTAGCATTCTTCAAGATGTTTAATACGCAATTTGAGATCATGTGCCGTTTTTTCATATTGTTCATTGCATGTTTGAATATTCTCTTCAAAGCAACGTCTTGTCGTTCAAAGGGTGCCAGTAAACCAGGACTAGAACAAGACCAAATTAAGGGAGCCTGGACAAGATTCCCTAGAAAACAAGGAGTAGAGCAGGACCAAACTAAATCCACATCAGGAAGCAATTTAAGTCCAAAACACATCATGCAGCAACAGTACACCACGTGAGCACCGCAGCGCAGCATGTTTATCCCTTTTAATATTACTCGGCCAGACTGTCTGCAAATAGCAATGTTGTAAGCCTTGCTTGAATTAGGTTGGAGCAAATTTTTCAGCGTCGACGTAACGTATTTACGGATTTAAGTAACTAAACCTGAGTCATTCTTCATAAACTATTTGGTCATTGTAAAAGAAGCCTCTGTTCAATCTTTTAATTTATTAGACAAGAATATACACGTAATAACATAACAATATCATTTTAAAATATTGAAATCAATCAATTTCTCCCCCCAAAATTTAGGTGGTCTGTGCATGTGCCTGTACTTTAGTGTGCAGATTGCTCTGAGGTTAATCGATGCTTGAAGACACCTTAGGTCGCTGTGTTCTGGGAAACAAAGCATTTGTAATGGCATCCTGGCAAAAGCAGTACAATAACTTGTCATTTCTATGTTGTTAAGGTTTAATATATCATATGCATGCTTTGTGTAGGATTTATTTTGCATAATACAAACATTTTCCTCCAAAACTCTCCAAATCCAAAACAAACCACAATTGAAACAATCGGACCAATTTCCCTGAATCCACCATTATTTGCACAGACGTGGAGGCATTGCACATGTATCAGTGATAATCCGATGATCACTCTGCTCTAAGCTCTTAATTTGATTAAGTATGCGGAGGCCAGGGACTGCGGGTGGAAACCATCACAGACAGACAGTGCGGCCCTAATTGCTGCCGTAAATTTACATATGGATTCCTGTTTAACGTTCAAAGGAGCGTTTAATCTGCACAGCTCTGTCATGTCCGCGGTCACATGACTCAACTCCGTACACAATCGTGATAAAACGGCAACAATTACTTCCACTTTGTAATGTTTGATTTAGTTTGGGGGGAAGAATAGAATGGTTTGGTGCTTTTAAGAGGGCTTTTAGCAGGAGCGCGTGCCGCCAGATTAACTGTAGACAGCCATTATCCCCATTATTGTGTATTCAGCTCAGGCCGGCCTATTGAAATCGATCATGTCCTCCCCAGTGAAGAGATGAAAGATGGAGGATCAGAGTGCTTATGTTGTTCATTTTGAATAGCTCATTAAGCCTCTGCATGTAGCTGTATTCATCTGGATTTAAGGCGCTATTGACATGAAGAGATATTGTAGGATTTAATCTAGGTTTGTACATAGTTGTATTGCTCCAAGAAGATTAATGTTTGGACACTGTCGAGAGAATTAGCTCCAATCATTTTACACATTCATGGGCTTGATGTGAGAATTCCCAGAGTGCGTTTTAAATCATATGTTGTTGATCCAATGTGCTTGCTGTGGGCGTTATCAAAAACGTTGAGTTGTAATTTTGTTTAATTTGTACATGTTTGAGACTCAAATGCTCAATCTCGTTGGTGTTTTGTGGGAATCTGGAAGTACTGCTGTGTTATTTTGAAGAGTTTAGTAACTTCAATGCAAGCAGCTATTGTTTGTGGGCTGAACAGGACTCATGTGTAATATACTATTGGACCTATAAGTGTTTATGTTCGGTAAAGTGTACACAACAACGTTCACCTTAGTCGACGTTTAAAGTACATGTGACACTGAAAATAAATAGATAACAAGAAATAAATAAGACAAATTTACTTGAATAGAAACCCCACTGAAGATGGAATATTAAAAATCAGTCATGTCATTTTATTCAATTTGACAACTTTTATTTTGATTATATAAAATGTTGTGAAATACATAATAATAATGTACCATGAACAATACTTAAGTAAAATGGTCAATACATTTTAGTCTGCGATGTTTGAAAGGGAGTGGGAAAAAGTCCAAAAGTGTTTAATCATATTTCAATCATCAGTTCTTGTGCACACATTAATAAGGCTCTTAAAGATTATAGTATAGAGTAAAATTGGGATTTTTGTCCTTTTATACAAAATAATAAATAATAAAACAGTCATTATCTGAGAGCAAATACATTGTTTCATTTCAATTATGTACAAAAACATACAATAATAATGCATGTGGACAGGTGAAACATCATCTGGATGGAAATAAAAGCTTTAAAACCATACTTCTGAACATTCTACATGGAGAACATGGAGAGAGATAAGTTTAAAGCAATACTATGGAATGTTACGGTCAAAGGAACATTTCCATGGAAACAAGCGGGAGGAAGCCAAGTAAGAGTCAGGTTTGTTGCGATGTGAAACTCTGCACAGTGAGGATGCACGTTTTTCAGTTAATAATAAACTAAAAAACAAAACAACAACAACGACAACAACAACAACAACAAAAAGCTTTTATTTTTGGCTAAAAAGTTAAGTTACGCACTTTGACCATTATGGCTCAAAGAAAGAAAAATGAAAGATGCCTGCACATTCTAGCACAACTCTGAGACAGTCAATACAGATTTAAACTGCATTTATTGTCACTCTTTTGTTTACTATACGCATAAATGACGGAATCAAATACACATCTTTCTAACGTAAAGGTCATTTTGCAGAACCCTTTGTACACTTCCTAGATTTTTGCTTTCTATTAATACTTCCAGAAATCTACAATGTTCAATAATATCACTTCAAACTCTATCTGACAACAATAGTACAATATTTATCTTGCCCCGAATGCCTGGCAGTGCACAGTTATGTACACCCACTGCAGGCTCACACAGCATTCAATCAATAGTTTTGGATTACGGCTGGTTATTTCAGGTGACACCGAGGCGAGGGTTTTTATTTTTTTTCAGCGCTGTATGTCGCCTTTCAACTCTTTCATCTCCAACTCCGTTATTGTTTGTTTTGATTTTCTGTCCTTTTTTTAATAAGCTGAACCGAATCATTTTGACTTTTGTCTCCAGACTTTATTCCCATGAAATTCTGCAATGACATAGGTTTGACTCTTTGCATAAAGGCATGAAGAATGGGGCCTAATATTGGGTGGCATTCGTCTGCTAAGTGGACATTTGCATGGGTGCGTGGGGTGCGCGGGGTGAGGGTGGGTGTGAGGGGGGGGGGGGGGTGTGGGGGAGAGAGCTGGCCTCCTGGGGTGACGGCGGTGCAGGGGGATGACATGTGACAGCTGTGACAGTACTGGGATGGACCAGTGGAAAGGGAGGGGTGTCGGACACTGCAAAAAACAAACGGAAAAAAGATGGTCTAGATCAGATGTTTTTTTGAGTCATAGGCACAGTTGAAAATATGACGTGGCTTGTTTCTTACTAAAATGTTACAAAATCACACCTTTTAGGAAAAAATTGGTGTGTAATGCAGAATATATTGGCCATGTCACTGTGTCAAGTTCTGTAAATGTGGAAATGGTGACTGTTTTGCCTTCTGCACAGGACCAGAAGTTTATTCAAGACACAATGCACAAACTAAACATAAAAAATCAGCTTATTCAAATTGGATTTTATTATTTTAGTCTATTTTTTTGCCTTAATGCATGATTGGAAATACCTCACGCAAATGTTCCCTGACACACTGGCTGAAAACATGGGTCTCGTACTGCTCGGTGGCCGAGATTTATTCGCGCGCTGACAATTTGCCGAATGTCCCTCCCTCTCTCATCCCCATTTCAATCTACACTTTCCTGTCCAGCAATAATGTTAATAATACATTTCATTTATATAGTGCTTTTCAGGACACTCAAAGACGTGTCACAGAACAATAATAAAAACTGTCAATTTAAAGAACATTTAGCAACAAATAGAATATGTAGATATGTAGAAAAGATAAAAACAGTAAACCAATAAAAATAGTGAAAATGAACAATAAAACCTATGGACCACAAAAAAGTAGAAAATCAAGGGTCTACATTACAATCACCAGAAATCATATTCTTTATCAAGGTTTGAGTTGTTTTTTCAACTTAATTTCGCATTAGATCTACATCTTTTTAGGACCTGTTCCACTCAAACAGTGTGTTTTTTCTCCTAGTGCAAGCAAAATGATTTCCAATGATTTTTTTTGGGGTCATTTGCATGTGTAGTGCAGATTTCTTGAAACAAATATTGTTTGCCATCGCTATAATGGATAGCATAGGAGTTTGGCCCGGTGCTAACATATGCATCATCGTTACTTGATTGATTGGGTTCAGCACTGAATGTTTCTCCCATCTAAAAAGCATAATGGACAACAACAACAGCAACAACAACAACAACAACAACAACAACAACCATAACCATATACACAAGCTAAATGATGTAGATGTGATTAGATTTTTGCAGTGTATAGAGAGTAAGGGCGGTGGGGCCACTTGCCTCGTCCCTGATCCAATTACGGCGCGCGGCCCCTGTCACCGCCGCAGCTTGACTCCTGCTCATGCTCTGGACACTATTGATCTCTTGTCAGGAGGACCAGTTGGCCTTCCCTCACAGCCCGCCGCCGCTGAACTCTCCCCGGCCACCGCCATCACCAGAGTCACCCGGGCCGTCACTCCACGCTTCACCCAGTCACCCAGTCACCCAACTGTGGTTCCATCAGTGTGATGCTTTGTACAAAAAACATCAGTGTCAGTGAAGGTGGGATTGGACGGATCTACAATATTGGAGGCTGGGTTTAAAATAAAGAAAAATAAAGGTTTATTTCTTTTTATATTTTTTAATTGGATCATTTACTAGTCACGCTTGGTACCCTAACATAATCAGTCATTTGGGTTGTTATTTCCACAGATTATACAATTAGTTTTCTTTTGATGCCAGATGCCCTTACTGACACCAGGACTTTACTGTAATGGCAGTTTCATTCCTGTCTGCAGTTCAGATTATAATCTGTGTACACCACTGTTTTTTCTTCAAATGGCTCGGTTAGTCAGAATATATATAATAGTTTCACAAAACATCTATCTATCTGCGGCGTATATCTACACTTTTACTACAGTGAGACAAATTTACTGAATTTGACCTGCAACTAACAATTATTTGTCTTTTGATTAATCGATTAGTTGTTTGGATTGCAAAATGCCTGTACATTTTAGATTTAATAAAATTTGACACTTGAGGACATCCTGGTGGAGTATATTTACAGACAAATAAGGGTTTGATCAAGAGTACTGAATGCACATGTTTACTGTGTTTTTTTCTTTATCTAAATCATAAAACCTCGTCTCTCAGCACATGCCGATCAATCGATTCACTTGTTTCAGAATATTACACACGAACTGTCCAAACCGGATTTCACATTGAATCGGAGAATGAAAGTCTGATATTTTGAACTCAAGGTGGGTGAGGTGTAAGGTAAAAGAACAAGAACCATACGTTTGGTGGATGATGCATGCAGCTCATTGCTTTTGCCTCATTAATGACAAAAGTGTGGAAACAGTGGGTACGTCTAAACGCAAAGGTTCTCACTGGAGAAAGTGCGTAGCATCTCGGAAGTGTCTGCACCGTGATGCACCTGTCCGCTGGTGCTTTCCCTGCAGTCCTCCTCACTAATGGTCTGAGAGGATGCTGCCTCCTTGCGCTCGTATGAAAGCGCCTGATTTGAGATGATGAAAAGGCCATTGCAATTAGCAGCTGTGGTTTGTTTCTCCAGAGCGCTGCAGAACGGCCTGGACAGTGGCAGCTGCCAATAACCTGAACGTAGAGAGAACAGACAATTAGGCCAGCCCTGTTACCACGCGGTCCCACGCCTCCAGACCTTTGCACCGGCGCTACCTCGTGCACCTGCAGGTCAATTGGCAATGATACAGAGAGAAGCAACAAACCAGCAGCACACGGCACATGCATCATCTTATTATTCTGCCCCAAAGGCCATGAGCATGAGGAGCAGACTGAGGAGCAGACTGAGGAGCAGACTGAGGAGCAGACTGAGGAGCAGACTGAGGAGCAGACTGAGGAGGCGAGACTAGGAGAGCAAGGCAGACTGAGGAGCAGACTGAGGAGCAGACTGAGGAGCAGACTGAGAGCAGATGAGCGAGAGCAGACTGAGGAGCAGACTGAGGAGAGCAGACTGAGGAGCAGACTGAGGAGAGACTGAGACATGAGGAGCAGACTGAGGAGAGCAGATGAGGAGCGAGACTAGAGGAGCGCAGACTGAGGAGCGACTGAGGAGGCAGACCTGAGGAGCAGACTGAGGAGAGCAGACTGAGGAGCGGAGACTGAGGAGCGCAGACTGAGGAGCAGACTGAGGAGAGCAGACTGAGGAGCAGACTGAGGAGAGCAGACTGAGGAGCGGAGACTGAGGAGCGCAGACTGAGGAGCAGACTGAGGAGCAGACTGAGGAGCAGCCTGAGGAGCAGACTGAGGAGCAGACTGAGGAGAGCAGACTGAGGAGCAGACTAGAGGAGCAGACAAAGGAGCAGACTGAGGAGCAGACTGAGGAGCAGACTGAGGAGCAGACTGGAGCAAGACTGAGGAGCAGACTGGGAGCAGCTGAGGAGGCAGACTGAGGAGCAGACGAGACTGAGAGCAGACTGAGGAGAGCAGACTGAGGAGCAGACTGAGGAGCAGACTGAGGAGCAGACTGAGGAGCAGACTGAGGAGCAGACTGAGGAGCAGACTGAGAGCAGACTGAGGAGAGCAGACTGAGGAGCGGAGACTGAGGAGCGCAGACTGAGGAGCAGACTGAGAGAGCAGACTGAGGAGCAGACTGAGGAGCAGCCTGAGGGCAGACTGAGGAGAGCAGACTGAGGAGCAGACTGAGAGAGCAGACTGAGGAGCAGACTGAGGAGCAGACTGAGGAGCAGACTGAGGAAGAGCAGACTGAGGAGCGGAGACTGAGGAGCGCTGCCTGAGGAGCAGCCTGAGGAGCAGAGACTGAGTAGCAGACTGAGGAGCGCAGACTGAGGAGCAGACTGAGGAGCGCAGACTGAGGAGCGCAGCCTGAGGAGCAGACTGAGGAGCAGACTGTGGAGCAGCCCTGAGGAGCAGACTGAGGGCAGCCTGAAGGAGCAGCCTGAGGAGCAGACTGTGGAGCAGCCTGACTGAGGAGCAGACTGAGGAGCAGACTGAGGAGCAGCCTGAGGAGCAGACTGAGGAGCAGACAGTCAGAGTTCACTGTAGGAAGCACAACACATTGGCTCAAAATGTAGTGGACTTTGCTCTCTAGGCATGCACCATTGTACATTCACAATGGAAAAGTATTTTATAGACTACAGAAAATCCCAGACATGTCACAAATGTAATAAAGTGCGCTATCTTACACACTTTCTTTCCTTGACTGTGATTGTTCTATTGCCGTGAAACTTCACACATATGTGTGGTTTCATCCCAATCCGACCCATTTTGACAGGGTGAGAAGTTTTGTATCACTGGCCAGTTCAATGCACAATTGCATGGAAATGTGTGTAAATGGGTTCCCCCTCAGAAACATGCTTTCCAGGACAGATCAATCTTGGGGGGAAAAGTTCATCTTTATAATATCGATAATAAGGCTTTGAAAAATAAATTGAATTGAATTGAAATATGCTCTTCTAGTACACAGCGTCATGTTAACGGGCTGTAACCCCAGCAGACGCTCGCTGGTTCCTCTGGGGGATACATCAGGAACTGCATTCTAAAACCAGTTGCTGCTTGTTGTTTGTAGAACTGAAGTGTTTCAGGACAGCACCACTCTGACCGTTAGCTCACACAGGACCAGGGCAAAATGCCAGGATGTTATTGTCGACTGAAAACAGTGTAACCCCTCCAAAAAATAAATGTGTCCTATAATAAAGGACATATTCTGCTTTATTTGTGTTGCCGTTGGCCTTTAAAGGCGCTGTGCCAGATTTGAACTGTCCTAAAGCATTTCTTTCAAACCCCAGAGCAGAGCTTTTCCGACATGGTAAAGCAGCTAACAAACATTAGCATGCTAACAGCACACTTCCTGCTTTGTGGAGAATTAAACGCTCCTTAGATGCAGAGAAAGTGCTGTGGTCTCATTTGAGTAGATGCTTTATACAGTATATCTGTACATCTGTACTGGGGGGATTTTACTTTGATTCATGAAAACATTCAAACGTGCTCTCGGGTTCCTCTGCTTTGCCATTTCATTATTAAAGCATAAAATATTGTATCAACTGAAAGCATACATTAGTTTATATCGGTGTGGTGTTCCCTCATCGGGAGCTATGTTGGAACTCCATCTACAGACACCAGATGGAATTATCATTCATTCATTCATTCAAGTATTTTCTGAGGCTCAGATGAAGAAGATCTTGCAAACAAGCGTGAATTAAGCTAAATACACGGCCGGGTATGTTTTTGTTGAGGGAACCTGGTTGAATGTTCCAAAAAGACAATTTTGCATAATATGTGTTCTTCAAATAAGCAGTGATCATGGACCATTGCAACACTTGTGACCGCGGACTGGCACGCTAAAGTGGGGGGATGCATCTCTAAGCCCTGGCTTGATGTCAAGTGTATCCAATACGCTTTTTTGCGATTAGTAATTTCTTAAACAACATGCATTTTGTAAGCAGAATGGACAATTTTGTAGAATAAAAAATGCCAAATGTGGATTGAGACAGCGCATGGGCGTCATCAGCTCAGTATCATATAATAAGTGTGTGTACGTGGATATTTATTTTATTTAGCTATGAAATGCACAAGAATTGAGACACAAACGTGAACTTTCTTTGTGTGAAAATTATGAGCCGCACAATTAAATTAAAAAAAAAAAGTATTGCAATTGTGCTCAGACATACGATTTATGTTTAAATAGTAGGATTCTGTTGAAGGTGCACGTTGTAAACAACTCCAAGAGCATAAACATTTGAAGACTGAAATATAGACTGATAAACTAATACAAGAATCCCAAGCATTTCAGAACATGTGTGTAGAGGTCTAATCACAACTACAACAAAGATTTTATAAAAAGATCCCATAAAGAGACAGGAAATAATATTCTTTGCAGCGGACAGTCTATTCAATAATTGCAGTCTTTGCGATTCGCGATGTAAAACACATTTCACCACTGCACATAAGTCTGCCTCCAAACACCTCGTCATTTACATACGGCACCGCTTTAATTAATGAATAGATGCAGCGTGTCAGTGACAACGCCAAATTATTGTGAGTACGCCAGAGGCCAGCCATACGTTTGGTCATATACGAGGAGTGTCAGAGTGATGTGACGTTTGATCCTGTCTGCTATTATTTAATTAAAGGAATGAAGCCGCACACTGTCAACGTGGTGAATTGTGAAAGGAACAATAGGTGTTAAGGTTGGTATGAGCAATGTTCAAATTAAACTTGTCATATTTGTGTTATTCTTCTTGGCTGAAAGAAGATCTAGTCGTAACTATGAGACTTGAGACCTGGAAAGTGTGAGCTAGGAACATGGTCCAACCAGGGTTCGTGTCGTCTACTAAAACATGTTACAGTTTTCATTTATGTTATATTTTTGCATAAAACAAAATAAAAACGAAATAAAAATGAATCAAATTGACCAGTGACTGATTTTTGTGTTTGTTTATATTAATTAATTCATTCATTTTCTACTGCTTGTTCCCGTTAGGGGTCACGGATGACTGGAGCCTATCCCAGTGCCTTTGAGCCTTAGGCGGGGTACACCCTGGACAGTGGCCAACTCATCGCAGGGTTGTGTTTGTTTATATGCAAAAGAAAAATCTGATCATGCAAACCACTTGGGGTCTGTTAATCAATGGATTTGTAGAGTAACTCGGGATTTACATCAGGAGCTCCAGCAGCAGGTAAAGTAGGCAATTTACATCAGCGAGGTCAAAGCTGCTTCTGCCACACACGTCTGTGGAGCTGCACGCTGTTTAAACACCAAACTGTTATGTATTTCTTACACGTGAAATGTTGGATAAAGAAGGTTTCATAACTTCACAAAAGTTCAGCGGGACAATGCTTTACACAGGGCAATGACAAGCCATGGCTGTTGTGTTTGCATTAATCAGGCTGATTACCTTTTGGCTCTTTCACTCTATGCCTTCTCCCTTCTTAAGTTGTCCAAGTAAAATGAATGCTTGATGTCGTAGTGTGTTATATTTCTCCAATTTGAGGCTAAACTCGTCTTAGTCCATCATGAATCATTGCTGAGGTCCTGGCGCGTGGTCCTGGACGCCATCAGGATGTGAGGCACGTTTTTAATGTGACTCTCATGTTTTAGACACCGTATTTTGAAAATGCATTGGCACTTTTTGAGACTATATGTCCTTTTTCCTGTGTTTTCACTGCTAAAAAGCCTGGAGCCTGGTTGACGCTCTGGGTTAATCCTTGTTTAAAACTTGTAGTTCATTGGTGTCAATTTACGTCTATTTTTGACCTTATTTAGACTGAGAGTAGTCCATCTTTAGACCTGGCTTAGATCTGGTGATACTAAGAGAGTCAGATATTTTCTTTCGTTAGCATACTTGATGTGAAAAGTTTAAAAACGGTGTAAAAATGTGACCCTATTTTTATTGTAATGCCCAATCTCTTTAACAAGTCTTCACCCAGTACAATCTTCTACAAGTCTGTTTTCCACACTGCTGGTAATACAGATTCTCCAGTAAAACCGCTCCACAAACAAATAAAACCATTTATTTTGAGTAAAGACAGAAACGTGCGCTGGCTTTTCGTCTCCGCCGCAGCCCTCCGTAAACTCCCTGACAATTGCTCATTAATGATTCCCAGTAAATTCCTTAAAAGTCTCATTTGTCTTCCTGTCACTTCATTTGCGACCTAAAATTCCTCACTGGAGGCTTCATCAAATAAATGAATCACCCGGCAGATACATTTCTCCCCCTGCGTACCGTAATCCTCTGCTCTCCTGTGTTTCTCTTCATTTGCATAGATTTAATGGCCCGCGTTGCTTGTGCCGTGCGACTTGTTCAGCCCGCGTCAGGTGAAATATCTCGTCTGCCACGCACTTTAACTGGGCAAAAGTGTGTTGGGGTTCTGCGCATACCTGAAATACAAGCGGGCGAATGGAGTTAGAGGCATTTCGTGGAGCTTGTGTGATTCGGAGGAGCACAGTGAGGCAGATGCAGCCATGGCAGGGTATAGAAAGTGTTGGTTCCTCTTCCCACTGTGAGGAACTTTACAAGTAAGAAAAGCTTTATGTTGACAATATGAATTTATTTGAACGTTTGTGGTTCTTGCAATTTTTCTATCTATCTATATCTATCCATCATTTAAAAATACCAGATTTTGTGCATTATTTATAGTTTTTTCCCCCTTCAAATTACATGAACTTTAAATTACACATCAGATGTTTTGTCTAGAAAGTTTACTTACTTAAAAAAGTACTTTCCCCAGGTCACTTTCTTAGACAACTACTTTATATTTTTACTTGAGTTATATTATTTTTGAAGTAAAGTTACTCTTTTTGGCTACTCACCTCTGGATGTAAGATTCAGGGCCATTTGTACCATATGTAAAATAAAGTTTGGGGCCTCTCCTTACTAAAGTACAATTTCAGGAGCGAAAAAGAAAATAAATAAAAATTAAATAAACACGTACGAATGCTGTTCAATGTCATTTCAATGTCTGATGCTGCCATTGTTGGTTAGAGATGTAGATTTTTATGGATGCATTTTATTTAGGTCATTTTGGTGAAGTTTTCAGAGGAGGGAACTGACCTGTGCCAGTGTGACCTGTGTGTTTGTCATCAGAGGTACATGTACGTCAATCCTAACAATGGAAGGCTGGACTGGACTAGACTGGAATAATCACAATTTCTTCATTGGGTTCATGTCCATTTATTCTCATCTCTCTTTTGCATTTGAGGGAAAATTTAGATTGGGCCCAAAAAACATTGTCTTGATCTAATCTGTTCACTATTTTTTCTTCATTTTATGACCTGCATTCGTTTTTTTACAACTTATAACTTACACACCTTTTCCTGTGAGAATGATTGGACTGTAATATGGCATGAACAAGTTTTAGCTGAGGAAAAAGAAGCTTTAACGATTGAGGGTTCGACACATGCCTTGCTTGTCTCCATGGGAATGTTATAGCTTTTTCTAGAACGTTCACATTTAATTTATCTATCTCCATGGAGTTAAAAAGGTGGTACAACCAGGTCAAGTTACAAGTCAGATCTCCACCACCGAGCGGAGTATTTTGCTGGGTTCATACATGTTTGAGTAATCCTGCGTTGGCCTGCACTCGAAGTGTCAGTGCCACAGTCCTGTACATGCTGCAGTCCTTCAGAAAAACTCCAAATAGACACAAATATGACTTCAACGATGTTACCTTGTTGTTTTGTCCCAAATAAAAACACTGTAAATCAGATAAACTTATTTATAAAGAATCAGAAAAGGTTTATTGCGATTGTCGATGAACAGAATTCACAAAAATAGGAAATTGTTTCGGCGTTACGGTGCAAGATAAAACACTGAGCAACAATAAAAAACATAAATGAAATCAAAAGGGCACGCATTAAGAAACAGTTAAAATTAACTATATAAGATAAAAATAGATTTACTATGTACACAAGAATTTACAGTTAAATTTACAGTCGAAAGCACACTTAACAACAGCCAAAGCTTACTAAAGTGCTTTACAGACAACAATACATACACAAAACAACATACAAACAACAATAGTAACAGCTTGTCTCGCTTTATCTGGAGTCAAAGAGAAAAAGTGCGTCTTGAGCAGGGATTTAAAGTGCTCAAGTGACTGTGCAGGCTTGTGTACTCCCTGTAGACGGCTGAGCGGGGCCTGGTCGATGCCAACATACAAAGAGTTGCAGTCAAAGTACACTGCTCGCTATTGTAACTACTAAGAGCTGGCAGTGTAGGGTCTGGCAGCACAGTGTAGGTACAACATCTACTCCTACTATATCTGCACGCATTGTCATGTTGATAGCACAAAATATTATACATTTCATGTTAACAAAGAAAAACAAACAAACTACCAAGAGAGGAACAGCCAATCAACTGCCTCCGCTACTACTCCCGTCCAATCATGACGCAGAACATGAACATCAGGAGGAGGCTTGAACATCTTTTAGGGCCAAATAAAAAGCTGCTGAAGCTTTTACAACTGAAATCACACTGTTAATAACCAAACCTGTTTATATCGCATTCAAAACGCTGTCAGAGTTTCATGTTTAGCTTTAATGCTCTTTTCAAAATTCTTGCATACAAATAAACTACATTGTCTTGTCTCTTGTGTCTTGTCGTGACAGATAAAAAAGTGTCCATTATTTCCGTGGTGGTGGAGCGTGTCATGTTGGAAGCGCCATGCTCATTAAGGGTCCCTAACACCGGAGGACATGTGAACGCACCACAAGACAAACAGCCTCACTCTCTCTGTCTCTCCTCTCACACCGCGCCGCCCTGTTAGAGCCTCACAGCAGCTCGTTTAACTGGAATTAGCATAATTAAGAATTAACGTGCAGTAATGTGTTGCTAAATGCAAACTGAAGCCAATGTATCACTTAGCGGAGGAGGAGCTGCTAAATGCTCTGTCACCTCCCACACTCCACACACGGAGCTGGAAGACTCGCACTGGGCATTCTGTGGTGATTGAGAGAGAACGTTAGCCAAGTTGGAACCTGTAGTGAGTGGAATTACAATGGAGGCATGAAATGTGCTGATGGGTTGTAAATATTAAAAGTACTGTGTATAATACATTTTTAAGAGCTTTTTACCATGATCAGAAAGGTAATTGCCGTTGTCAATGATCAAAATTCACAAACATAGGAATTTATTTCGGCATTTAGGTGCAACATAAAACACTGAGCAATAATAAAAACAAAATATATGAAATCAAAAGGGCATGCATCAGGAAACAGTTTAAAATTACTATATTATAAATAATAATAGGCATTACTATGTACATAAGAATTTACAGTTGAATTTACAGTTGTAGTAAAGAAAGTGGCAGTGCAGTGAGTGATTGAGTGAATTGCAGTTAAAGTGTTTAGAAGTGTTCATGAGTCCAACGGCAGAGGGGAAGAAACTATTCTTGTGGGCGGAGGTTCTGGTCCGGATGGACCGTAGCCTCCTGCGCTGAGGGGAGTGTTCAAATAGTCCTGTCCAGGGTAGAAGGGTCAGCAGTGATCCAACCTGCTCGTCCAGAGCCCTGGAGACGTACAGGTCCTGCAGAGATGGAAGTCTGCAGCCGATCACCTTCTCAGCAGAGCGCACAATGCACTGTAGTCTCTGTTTGTCCCTGGCTGTGGCTCCAGCGTACCACACGGTGATGGAGGAAGGTGAGGATGACTCAATGATGGCCGTGTAGAACTGCCACCATCATCTGCACTGCAGCTTGGCTTTCCTTCAGCTGCCGCAGGAAGTACATCCTCTGCTGGGCCTTCTTGATGAGGGAGCTGATGGTGGGCTCCCACTTTAGGTCCTGGTGATGTGGTGCTGAGGAAGGAGTCCACGGTGTTGATGGGGAGTCTGTCATGGTGAGGGGGGCTGGGGTCTGTGACTTTCCTGAGTTTACAAACATCTCCACCGTCTTCTGGGCGTTGAACTCCAGGTTGTTACCGCTGCACCAGGACACCACCGGTCCACCTCCCTCCTGTTAGACAGACTCATCCCCGTCCAAGATGAGCCCGATGAGTGGTGTGTCCGCAAACTTTTTTACAGAGTTGTGGCGGAGGTGCAGCAGTTTGTGTACAGGGAGAAGAGCAGAGGCCTGTAGAGAGCCTGTGCTGATAGAGTGTCTGAGACATTCTTGTTGGCTGTAGACGAACTGCAGGGAGTCCAGCTGGGAGAAGGTGAAGGACTTGAGGTGGGTCAAGACCAGGCGCTCAAATGACTTCATGACTACAGACGTTAGTGCCACTGGCCCGTACTCATTTATCCGGAGCTTCTTGGGGACAGAAACAATTATGGACAACTTGAAGCAGGCTGGGATGTGGCATGACCCCAGGGAGGTGTTAAAAATTTCTGTGAAGACGAGGGACAGCACTCCTGCGCAGTGTTTTAAGGTGTCGGGGAAAACACCGTCTGGTTCAGCAGCTTTTTGGGGTTGGATTTCCGAAATAGTCTGTTTACATCCTGTTCCTGAACTGAGAGCGTGGTGGGGAGGTGGGGGGATCCGGGTTGGGTTGGCAGAGGTGGCCACCGTGGGGGAGGGGTGGTCACTTCAAACCTGGAGTAGAAGGCATTAAGTTGCTCAGCCAGATTTTGGTCATTTGCCGCATGGCAAATATAACTGTGATCTCTCATCATTAGATGTAATTGGTTTGATTCATGCATAATAAGCATATTAAGAGTAATCATATATTATATTATGCATTTGAGAGTCGAGTGCTCACCTACCCCTATCCCCGCCCACTTATCTGTACTTACAAAAAAATATAAATCAGACTCCAGGTCATACATGTTGACTAATATATGCCATATTGTCTTTTTTTCAACAATAAAAACACATGAATGAAAATTGCTGCTTGTTGCAATGAAATGTCACAATGTCAATTCTGTAATTTTGAACAGAATGGGCCTGTTTTATTATTAAGCGGTTCTGGATCCATATTACAGTTATTTGATTAAAAAAAGTCAAATTATGATCTATGTATGTTAGGGCTAAAAACATTTAACAAGGACAGGGAAAGAACATGAGATGTGGAAACAGAACTCAAAACTATCAGTAAATATCCTAAAACATTTAGTACAAATATTATAGACAGCCACAGTTAAGAATGTGGTCTTGTGTAAATGATGTCATCAAATGTATCTTTTATATCATGATCAACATTGTGCCCTTGGGCTGAACACTTAATCCGTTTTACATTGATAAGAGTTATTATACACTTTGTCTATGCTTCAATGTCATGTTGTCAAAATTGAAAAACATATCATTTCCCACAACAATTTTGCACATGTTCAAGTTGCATCTTTTCACATTTTGGTTTGTTTTACAGTTTTATTATTTATGTATTCACTTATGTTACCTTTGGAACCCCCAACCTTTTATTACTTTATTGTCTAAACCTATGCTGTCATGTTTAGCTTTTTCCTGACTTCTGCTGAACATATATCTGAAGCTTAATTGTAAGTTTCTCATCTGCACACATTTGCTCTGTTTCCGTATTTATTTATTCCATTTCAAAATCCGTCATCTTTTCTTCTTCCTCCGCTGCGAGCCCATCACACTATCAAACATCACTGTGATCTTCTCCAGTTACATTTAACAATTTCATGCCTCTTGAATCACCATTTCTTCTATCCTTTTTTCTCCTTCGAAGACACATATCACCCCCTTGAAAGACCTTCACTCTTTTTTTCCCCCTTTTCCACATTAATCTACATTTAATATTCATCTCAAAATACGCTTCCCCCCCATTAATTAAAAGTAAACCATGTATTGTACGGTACATTATGCCTCTAACGGCCCCATGCGGAGATCAGGCAGTGGAAAACTAATGGCGTGGACTTTAGCTATTTTTGCTAGCTCGATTTACATATCACCGGATGTATGTGCAAAAAATAAGCCGATCTGGTGTGTTCTACCCCCCACACCACTCTTCTTTATGGCGAGCGTCCCGAGAAGAAGTGCACAAAAGGTAATGAGATTCCACGCACCCCCGGATGAGAAATCAGATTATTAAGAAGAGGCATGTGGCAGTAAGAAAAATTTGTTTGTTTTTTTCCGCATATTGTATCATCACCCCGAGAAACAAAAGGTGACCCCCTGTTCCCCTGTTCATTAAATCTCGTCTCGTCTAATCTATCAAGGTAAACTATCAAAGGGCTTCTGCTGAGCTAATCAAAACGTAGGGGGTAGCAAACTTGTTAGCTGCTTCCGAAAAGGACACACATCCGCAAGAATTTGGATGCGGCCGATGCATATACGCAAAGGAGCGGCGAGGGGAACCTGGCGGACATTAGCATAGAGGCAGGGAAAGTTCAAGACAATGAGAATGAATGAGTTTTGGGGGGAAAACAAGCCATGTAATTATTTTAAGGACACACAGGCGCTGCAGGTATCACTAACCCAAGCAAATGTCATGAGGAAAATATTGGGTTTCGGTCCAGTTTCTCAGGCCATTTGTGATTAATCATGGCTGGACTGTTAGCAAGAGGGGGAAAAGAAGCAGGTATTGTATGGATTCCCCAACACAAATCATGTATGTGACAAATATGGGGTGTAAAAGTGACCCCTTTGTTATTGCAGAGACCAATTACAATACAATGATGAAACTGTAGGTCATTTGAAACATGTCAAACCAATTGTGAAGTGCACTATGTAACTTCTTTAGTGGAGGGTTCGCCATCAGTTTGTCTCCATGGAGATGTCATTGCTTTGTCAGGAATGTTCCGCATTATGGCATTAAACGTATCTATCTCTACGGAGAGAAGTGTAGCAGAGTGGACGGTGTGGACAATTCACCAAAATATCTGGGATAGTCTGAGTCATGATACTGGTATCAATACTCCAATACCAGTATCGCAATATTTTGATGATGTCATGAATATTAATGAGGCCGCATTGTTGCCTAAATTTCAGTTGATTTCAATGTCAATAATGGCCAAAATTGTCCATTTCTGCCAAGACCGTAGAGGGCAGTAGTGAGCCTCTAAGCACACAATCTGTCAAGAAATGAATGACCACTTGAAATGATTATATTATTATTATATTTATAGGAAATTGGTTTATTCCTTTTTGAAACAGGGTGTGCCTTGTGTTACCAAGTATCAGTACTTTCACTGATTCAGTACCAGTACTGATTCATTCAGTACTTTCACTGAGAATCATTCAGCATCAATACCAGAAAATGCCCAGAATGATCCAAAAACACTGAACTTTACACCTTGGGGCTTTTGGAGATGAGGCAGAAGGCAATCTGTGCTCAGACAGATGAAAAGTGAACAAGTTTTAGGAGGTTTACGGAACTTTGTACATTGTCCACCTTTTAGTACAAATTCCATTTAACGTTTGAGAATTTAACATTTGGGAATTAATTTTACGTTTGAGAATTAACAGAATTAAATGTCTGTTTTTTTGTACATTTTAGCAACTAATCAATTTGTACATTTTAATCAAATGCAAGATCGATGACATCATTGGGATATTGTTCATATTAAAAAAAATTGTACATTTTAGCTCATTGGAACATTTCTTTGTTTTTTTTAATGTGGTCTGGCTGTCAAGTGTCAGGGCTTTCTCAGAACTCAGTGGAGACAGTGTACTTCCAAAGTTCAGAAGAACATCTTTGGAACAGTCCAGTTTTTCCTCCAAATCACTCAGACTGGTGAACTTTCTTCCCACCAACCTAAAACTGCAGAATGTTATTGAAATCTTCAATGACGTCTGAAACTGGGGCTTAAATCAGGCTAATAAAGCTGTATAAAATGGTATGTCTATATCAAATAAATAAATGAGTTTGATGCCACAAGATCTACACAGTGACATCCAGAAATGTTGCATGGTGTAGCTTTAAAACATGTGCCATCTTCATCCAAACTTTGTGATCCTCCCTTGTGCTGTTCGTTTGGTGATTAGGAGCAGTTTGGAGCTGTTTATCGGTGCTGGGAGCGAGGGGAGCCGCCCGCAGACATGTGAGAGTGGGCCCACACATTAGCACCGCTGACTCACTGCTGCACACAGAGCTGCCGCTACAAATGTCACACAAGCTCACGTCAGCAAGCACCTGTGGCTACGGCGCACGCTAACACCACACCAATGTAGTTTGTACCCATGGTTTTTATGAGGGGACAACATATCAGAATCAGAAAAAGGTTTAATACCAATATAAGTGAGCAAAATCACATGTGGTGCAACATAAAACTAGGAACAATACAATGGATAAACTGAGACCAAATAAACAAAGGTGTTAGAACACAAACTGACTTGACTGAAAATACACTATGAACTGAATACCAGTGCAAAATAGATAAAGAGTTGCTGATGTGAGTGATAGAAAGTGTATAGTGTGGTTGAATGTAGAATGTGTAGTTCCAGATGGATCAGAACCTGCCTGTCTTCTCATGTACACTAACTGCAGTGCTGGCGCGGCTCCGCAGTGCTCGGCAATCTGTGTGCCAGAGTGTATTCATTTTAAGCTGTTTTAAAGTCTGGCGGGACCCGCGTAGGTCCCGAACCGCAACGAACAAGAGTTGCTCAAATTGGAATTTCTCAAGGTAATTGATTAATTTAATGTTATTGTATTTGTGATGATTTACTACTTCTACAAACCTTCGCATTTTAGTTGCTATTATCCTATAAACATATTCATTATTTTACATATGTTAACATAGGTTTAATCTATCTGATATTCAATACTGGTATAAATCCATTCTCTGCTTAAAACTCACATCTTCTGCATTACTTACTTACGTTGAATTTATTGCTGGCAGACCTCTGCTGTAAAGGCCAGGGCCGTCAAATTTCTCCCCAAAAACTCCTGCTCCCTTGGCCATAAACTCTTGCAACTCCTGGAAACAATAGATGGATACATTTGGAATGTACTTTTGGCAGCAAGCTTTTTCGTAGTTTTTCCTTGCTGAGAAGGAGGGTCTAAGGACAGGAGATGCTCTTGGACAATTATCTGTTAAATTTGCTTACATTGCTGTGAGCATTAATCTGCTTCTCTATTATTGATCAGTGATTGTTTCATTGTTTGATTTGTCTAACTTTCTGCTGGTAAAATCAACAATTTTGCCAACTGGAATAACAATTGGTTTTAAAAAGTGACTAAATATATTTAATTAAAAATATATCTATATATTTATATAGTTATATATTTATATATGATGATGATGATGATGATGATGATGATGATGATAATAATAATAATAATAATAATATTAATACAAATAATAATTTTTTTTTTTCAAAAGTTGGACGTTTTCAGTCACAGTTGACACTTATTTTTCCATAATGCATAACTGTTAATTAGGATCAAAACCTGGCTAATCTCTATAACATCTTGTAATATGCATGTGTTAATCCCATTACCCTCTCCTTAAAAACTTAAATACAGCTTTGCACTGGACAAATTGGTATTTATTACAGATCTGGCGACGTACCATGATGTGCACAGCAGGCCCCTACAGCACACCCCATAGTTCAAACGACCTCAGCTTACCCAGCATGCTCCCTCTTACCTTCACATTACCAAGCCATTGTGGAATTAATATGCCCCCACTTAAGCCAATGAAGTAAAAAATTAATCATAAATTCTTCAGCAGTTAATTTTTTTCTTCCTAAATGTCCTTTTAAGTTGCGATTAAGCCGTCTCCCTCAAAGATGCAAATGAATCTCTCCAAAGCGGACATTTGGCGACACGGGAGGCACAGTAGGGTGACGCCGCAGCCAGCCGAGTCCCTACGGGCAATCAGACTTTCAAATGATCTCTCAGCGTTCACACTTAATGAATTTAAACCGTGTGTTGTGGAGCCCGGGCAGTAGTCTGGTCCTGTCTGACAGCAAACTGTAGTAGTCTGAGGAAGTGATAAGGAGACCAGACATGTGTAGAAATGTGAAGATAAGGTTTTTTTTTTCATTATTAAACACTGTTAATCCACTCTGATGTCTTGTATTTGTCTCTGTGGTCAGTAACAGCAGATTAGGTTCGAGCTAATTGGGTTTAGTGAGTGATAAATTAATGACATTTTATGCTCTTAACAGTCTCCCTGACATACTCAAATGTGTAGAATTACAGAGATAAGAATGTTATTATGAAACACGGACGTTAAGTATGTGTCTTTATGCTTGGCTCAAACGACCTAGTTCAGTCGATTACAGCAGACGAGGATGATGTAATTGGGTTTAGAACTCGGTACTCGTTTGCGTTACCTGTAAAGTTTTAAATTACAAATGATAAAATTATGTATAAATGTTCAACACGAATATCAGAAACACTTTATAATAACTACACTTTGAAAAGCCTTAATAAATCATGAACAAAGAGGCTTCAACTATTTGTTCATTATGAATTAATTTTTTGTTAATAACGTGTTGTAAGTGGTAACATAATATCTGATTTAATATCGCTAGTTTAAGATTTGTTTTTAATTATTGGCTTCCTGAAACTGCCTCACCAACCGCGATCTATCCAATTGTATTTCTAAAAAAAAAAATTATATTCAAACAAAAATTATATTCAAATATAAAATATATTATAAAATGACAATACAAACAATAACATCTCAAAGTAGAGGCCTGTCTCACCACTGCATTTGTACCTAAATTCCTGTTTTAAGTGTCTTGCCCAACGACAGGCACGACTGCAGTGTATGCACAAGTGTTGAACCATACATCTATTTTTTTTGTGTGTCTTAATTATCACTGTCACAAAACGCAAATAAAAATACAACCCCAAAAAAAATCCCATCTTTAATCCCAACCCCCCAATAACTCCACACATTGAGGTAATTAATTATATGTGGCGACTATTGTTTGTGGCTTTCATAATAAATACATTACTGCTCTGTCACAGCGTCCATTTTGACAAATAGGTGGGAGGATGGATATAAAAACATACATGGAGACTGCCAAGGGGTTAGATTCTGAATTAATTGAGGGAAATGAATTCGGCTGTAATGGGCTCTGACAGTGAGGGTGGCCGCTCTGATGCCGCTGACTGATGGCTGATGCACAAGCGGCCTGATGACGAATCACCCTGCTCGTGCTGGTGCTGCGCTTTAAAACCTATGGTGTGTTTTCATTAAAAATAAATACATCAAGTGTGAAATAAAGAATTAATTAGGGCAGATTAATGATGGATGGGAATGAGAGTGTGAGGGTGGATTTTGTCGAGGAGTGCCGGTCGCGATAAAGTCTCTGCTACGCTTTGGAGTTGACAGTTGCAGGATGGGTCTGTTTGGTACAAAAAGTAACAATTAAAGGGCCTTGTATATTACTTTTTTCCCCCAAGAGCGTGCTGAATTACTGCTGAAGGGTTTGTGCTGGGTGGTTTCTTTCTTTCTTTCTTCATGGGGCTTTCCTAAATTTCAGAGAAAAACATAAATAGAAGCCTACACTGTGAATGCAAATACAAAACTAAATCTTCATTAACACTTTTCCACTTAAGTATACACATAATATCTGTGTAGCCTTAATTTTGAACATGGACACGCTCAGATGAGTAGGCGCCCAAAGTCACTTCCGGAAATATGTGTGGACCAGTGCAGTGGGATTTAGCAAAGCATTGTCTTCATAAAGTCATCTGGTTAGTAAATTATACATTGACACAAATATTTGAATAATTGAATAAATGCATACACATTTTTGGTGTGTTTGAATGTTTGAAATAGCTGTCTAAAAACTGTTGTATTTGACATTGTGTGTATTTGACAAGTTTGGCTTAAATGGTGGCTCATCATCAGTTTGACTAGTTTGGCAACCTTTTTCCAGTAAAATGTACATTAACAAGAAAAGATTGTCAAACTTTTGTGTTGTATGACCAGGCAAGAATTGTGCCTTTCAAAATGGAACTTTTTTTGTGTTTATTTTTCCAAGGTATTGAAGTCAGTACTGAACTCAGGACCAATATCTCTCACACGGGTAAGCTAACATTTTAAACTAACTGTGTTTATGAGGCAGGAATATAAATGATTAATTTGTGAATTTGCTTTGCTCTAAGCTTAGATCTTGTCCCTCAATGACTCTCTGATCACCAAAGAAAGCATTGGAAACTAAGCATGGTGAGTCATCAACAAGACACACACACAATCAGCCGGTCTGCACAATTTCAACACAGAAACGGCCACGCCATGACATTACCGCACGACCCCAATAAAGTACTTGTGCAGGTAAAGTGTCCAAGAATATACTGCATCTGCCCAGTAAGAATAAATACAAGAATCAAAAATACTCAAATGTGACCGACGATCTAGATTTGTCAAGCAAGGTGACAGATGTTGGCAGGGGAAAAGTGTAAACCTGTTGCTTTTGAGCTTGACTGCACGATGACGTCGCTGAAGGAAACAGCTCGTACTCGCTGTGCAGAGGGAGGGCTCTTTGAGGAGGCTCTCCAACTACCAGCAATGACCTGCACTTAAACACAACTCACTTTTAGTTTATTTTCTGTACAGACTCTGGTGTGTGATCCTCATTTGTTTCTTAACTCTGATCATTTGTTTATTGATTTGGACTAAAATAGTATTGGACTGGCGATTTACAAAAAAAATTAAGATATTTATGCAAGTTAAAAAAAAATCCATTATTGTACTGTAAGTATAAGTTAAAACGTTTTTAAATCGTAAAAAATGAACAAAATGTGAGAGTAGTGATGACATGTAACCTTTACCTGTAATAAGAAGTACAGGAGAATGGTAAAATGACCACTGCATTATCCCTCACTTGGCATTATATTATCATTTAAGCGCATATCCATCTCCTGACTGGTTCTACAAGATGTACACAAACAAAAAACTAAACGTTAATTTAAAACATTTAATTTAATCTTGTTATCAATATTACTTTCAGTATTTGTATAGGTTCCGCAGATGCTGGTACGTGTACGAGCCGTCTTTACTGTATAATTATGTACATTTATGTTACACAGATGCTGGTATGATGTGAAAATTAACCACAGATGGGCAGAAATATCTCTTTATACTAATTGATGTTTCTGTCTGAGCCGGAGGAAAAGCCAGTATTCTATGGTTGCTGTTTAACTGTCGGATTGCAGATTTGTTGACGTGGTTTATGGTTCATTTCTCCGTAATTACTTGGCCGATCCATATGAAATAAAAACAGACACAAGGTTCAATCTGTTCTCTGTCTAAATAAACAAACGTGAAAGTCGTTTTTCTCAGTGGCATCATAAAGTGGTGCCATTATTCAACTCCCATTTGTCCTGATTGTTGCAAGGAAATTTAAACTATGGGATTTACTATGGTAATCACTAACAAAATAATGATAACTTCGATTTCATTTGTCGATCATACGATTAGATATTTATTTCAAAACCAGTGAATCTCCCACAGAGTCAAATTACAGATCCAATCCATGTGCTTCAGAATTATTAACAATTAGGCCCATTTCCATAAAAACTGCAATTTAAAAACAAATTATTTCCGTCTTTTCCGAATTGTGAAAAATCTTCAAATTTAAGACATTTGTGAGTTTTTTCCCCCACTTAATACAGCTCCATATCTTCAAAGTGAGACCTTTTTACTTTGAAATCTTCAAAAAACAATTTCTGCACTTTCTCATCTCTGTTGTTATCTGAACTGCGCGTGAGCCCTATCACTGCTTATATCACGCTCCTCGGCCCGTCTCCTCCTGACACGGGGTAATGTTGATCAGATAGCCGAGTGGAGTCAGTGCTACATGTGTCACAACCACCTCCCCGATCATGTCAGAGCCGTGCTGGGCCGTGAGCCAGCATCCCCAGCCTCCCCTCTCTGGATCTCCTCTGCCCGGTGCGTGACATTTCCCCAGCAGGACGACCGACTGTGGTTGATGGTGGCGACGACGGTGACAGGCCAGGCTAACGCTGCTCTCCTGGGCCCGGCATCAGCGCGCCGACATGGGGCACAGGTGCTGCCAGAGCCCCTTAGCTTTACACCGCGCCCCACTGAGTCACAAACAACCCCAGCAGGAGTTTGGGAGCTGATACCGAGCGCATTAAAAGTCTAATGAACAAACAAGGGCCTGGCGGTGAGGGGTATATCGGAAGAAAGTTGAATTCTCCGGGCTGTCTTTGATCATTTTTATCAAGCGCCGTGGTCTTTGTTAGCATCAGCGTGGACGAATTCATCATTTTTAATTAGCACTAGCGTAACAATAGTCGACAACAAGTGGGAGGGAAATGTTGATCATGGAGCGATATATACAGTGGCTTGCAATAGTGTTCATACCTCTGGAACTTGTCCACTTTTTGTCACATCATGACCACAAACTTCAATCATTTGTATTGATATTTTTTTTGAAAGAGTCCTCAATACTTAATGGAAACGCCTTTCTCTGCCATTACAAGTGCATGTCTTTGGGTGTTCTCTGCCAGCTTTGCACACCTACAGACATTTTGCCCGTTCTTTTTTCCAAAACAGCTCAAGCTCAGTCAGATTTGATGGCGAATAGCAGTTTTCAGATCTTGCCACAGATTCTCGATTGGCTCTAGGTGTGGGCTTTGACTGGGCCATTCTCACACATGAATATGCTGTGTTCCACCTGAGCTGTGGATCTCTGCAGCTCCTCCAGAGTTGCCATGGGCCTCTTGGCTGCATCTCTGATCAGTGTTCTCCTTGTTCAGATGTAAGTTTTTGTGGACAGCCAAATCGTTGTAGGTTTGTAGTTGCGCCATACTTTTCTATTTCCTGAGGATAGTTGAAGAGTGCTCTGTGAGATGTTCTTTTTACAACCAAACCCTGCTTTAAACTTCTCCACAACGTTATCCCTGGCCTGTCTGTGTTCCTTGGACTTCATGATGCTGTTTTGCTCCTTTCATTCTCTTAACAAACTGCTCTTCTTGATTTGTGCCACATATCCTTTCAGTGTTTGAAAACAGAACGCCTCCATTCTAAAAGTTGGTTCTGTTCCAACTGTTGTGTTTTCAATGGAGAGTTAGCTTTAGCCACCAAACATCACAACTGTGAATAACTGTGGCAATCAGATGACAAACACCAGAGCCTCCCCTGAAAGCTGGGTGTTTAGCTTCATTTATTGATGCCGCAATTAGCCCCTAAATTAGAATAAAGCTAGCGGCCATGTAATTTATGCTGGACAACAATTCATATTATATATTGAATAATATTTAATCAATCACACCAACTCTTGCTTAAATTAGAACTTTAAACTTTGAACTTAAAAAATTTAGTATCTTTTGCTGTAACTTTAGGCAAGTTTACTAACTGCAGGATTAAACTACAGCTACTAATTCACTCTGTGAAGAACTGTCTCCTCCTACTGGCAAAGTCATTTCCACTCCGGTTTGTCGCCCAGCTGTTGCATTTTGCTACACAGTCTTCACCATGTCAGGCTTTTCAAGATGCCTCCAAAAGTATCAGTATCAACAGTGTCCATGGAATTGTGGACTCACTCTCTCCTGCAGCTTAAAACTCTAGACATTCGAGTTCATACTAGGAGGAGCGGCCGTTAGGTCGCCTCAAACATTATGCTTAGATAGAATTGAAATACGTTTTACTCAAAGTAGTCCCGTAGACAACACTTACTTTATTTAAAAAAAAAAAATAATCAGACATAATCGAAACCAGTTTTATTTAACTAGGTTAAAGTAAAGTTGTCCCTTGTGCTTTCTAAACTTTCTGGCTAACACTCCACACTCGTGTTGACAGTCAAAAGCCTGTGTGTGAAGCCTCCTGTAAAGCATTGATTTATTGGTTGTGTGGCCGGACACTATTATCCTGCTGCTCTGGGGACACAGCTGCCTCCCCAACAGGCCGGGTCCTGACACAGTCATGACAGCTTAACTGTTTCACTCACAAGGTTGTCCCCTCTCCCCTTCTTATTCTTGCTCCTCACTTGTTACTGCACACATATACTATAATTGTACCCAGAGGAACTTGGGCGTCTATACGCTGAGTGTTTCTTGTCCTTTGTGGTGCAGAAAGGAGGAGGAGACTGGGATATGCTCCTTTGTTTTTCAAAGGGAAACATTTTGATAAAGTGGAGCGCAGTTTATAATATATTTTCTCCAGAGCTTTGTTTTTCTCATATGGCAAGTCTAGCGTACTCAGTCTGTGAATCGTATATATGCTAACGAGAATCATTTTTCATGCTGTATCCAAAGTCTGGTGCAAAATAAAGCCCTTGTGGATAATCAGAACAAAAACAGCGTCTCCCCAAGTACTATAAAGTGAAAACAAAAGTTTGATGATGTCAAAGTCAGCAACATCCAGACAATACATTCCACAAAAAGGTATTTCTATTCATTTTGCAACAACAAAGAAAAGTTGTATCCGGGAACAGTTAATGCATCAAAACTTGTAGATGAATTGCCACCTTGTGGTTGTTTATAGTGACAGAAACGGGTTGCATTATTATACCAGGTTTAAAAGATCATTTTCAGTATGTATAATTCAGTTTTCAGCCATGGGAAAATAGTTATGCATCAGTCTGACCTTCATAAAATCGTATACAAATTTAAATAATCCAAATGTTTAATATTTTAGTTTTTAGCACAAAGAATTGAATGATAATATAGATTTTAACTAAATAAAGCTAATTTAGTTGACTTAAGTCTACTCTGCTCTAAATTGAACTGTAAATTGTTACAATTACAAATTACATTTTGTATTACATATGCTTTTGTAGATGTCAATATATGACTTTGCATAATTATGTCTTTATGTACATTTCAAAGGGTTTTAAAGGTGCTCTTTGTAACTTTTCTGGTGGGTGGTCTGCTATCTGCTTGTCTCAGTGGAGATGTTATTGCTTTGCCTGAAATGTTCCACAGTATGGCATTAAACGTATCTATCGCCATGAAGTTAGTGGCGTCACTAGACCAAGTTACTGGCCATATCTGTGGAGAGGGGGGCCAGCTCACAATACCATTGCTTTTGTTCATTATTTACTTTGGCAATAAAAAAACCTGGAATTGAATAAATGTGAGATAACCATGTTTAAAGCTCTGTTGTGGAACATTCCAGACAAAGTAATAACAATTATAGCAGGTGGCCTGTGCTTTTAAATCAAAAGTTTGTAAACTTCCATTTTGTTTCTTGAATGTTTCTTAATGTAAAATTTGTAGTAAACCATGACACAAAAATGTGATCTAGATTTTTTTTGAAAAAGTACTTTGTCAGCTTGAAGTTTTGCATTAAACTTTAACCTTGGTGGTGTCAAAAAGTTTTGCACTCCAGTCGCCTCTTCCTTCTGATGTGCAAGCAGCAGAGACAGAAGTGTGAGTTCTATAAATGGCTCTCAGTGCTGTGGCGTGTGGCTCGTCGTGTGCTGGAGGTGGTGAGGGTGTGCGGGGGTGCGGGGGTGCTGGGGAGGAGGGGGCGCCCACTGGCTGACCATTAGTGCGCTCAAGTGCACTACATTCAATGGCCTGTCAACTCCTCTCCTAATGTGCCAGGAAATAACTCTATTATTTCCCATGGACCGCTGCAGAACTCCGCTCGCTCGCGTGTGAGTCACGGTACACACTCGCCACATTTTTATCTATATGTGCAATCGTTACAGCAGAGGAAGTCATTGCGCTGGGGAGACGGCACTGGACAGGTTCATAACACAATCATAAAATGCAATAAGAATATAGTGTGGCTGCTAAAACACATTTCGAATTATCTTATCTTCTGGAAACGGCATTAGGCTGTAGAGAGCTATAACGTTAACTCAATCTGCTCTTGTCTACTGCTCCAAATTTGGACACATGGACAAGAAACTGGGCCTTTAGAATACAGGACCACCCAAAAACTAGAATACAGAAAGAATACAGCCAATGCTGAAAGAACACAGTACTTCAAGAATACATTTTTAAGAAGTTGACCATATTTCCAATGCCAGACAAAAGGAAAGGACTTCAAATTAACAGGACGCTGTTGTCACCACAACTAGGCCGTTCATGATAATTATGATATAAATGTATCATTCAATAAACGATAGCTGAAACAGCATTCTTTTGCACTAAATTTATTGTGTTATTTTTGGGGATTTTTGTGTTTGTTTGTGTGTGTGTGTATATGTAGTAGGGATGTAATGATATGCAAATCTCATGGTACAATATTATCATGATATTCATTTCATGGCACAATATTTATTGCCATATTGTAGAGAGTCTACAGAATTGTAAAAATGCTACTTTTTCTTTTTCAAATGCATTAACAAGCCTTTGGTGTGAATCATTTCTGTTTTGGATAAAGGGATTGTAGTATATTTTGCTGCTTTTGTTTTTTTTAGCTGTTGCTGCAACAAAACAATGCATTTAAACAAAGACGCTTATTATTCTATATATTGTGAGAGCCCACAATATTATTGTGAGACTTTTGGTGACATGATATGACAATATTTAGTTCATTGCTACATTCAGTGTGTAGTAGGAGAGGATTTGAGCTGTAGAGGGTCAAATAAGTAACTTATATGACTACCATATTTTCCGGACTATGAGTCGCACCTTTTTTCATAGTTTGGCCGGGGAGCGATTTATACTCCAGAGCGACTTATATGTGATATTATTAACACATTATTATATCATTTGGTTTGTTATTTTCACTCTGGCAACCGCATTTCACATGTTGATACTGATGCTTTGGTAAACTTGGTAGCATGTTCTTTATGCTATTGTTATCTGAATAACTGTTAATATGTTACGTTAACATACCTGACACTTAGACAGTTCGGCGTCTATGCGTCGTGTAGCTGTAGGTGTTACGTTAGCATACGTACCTCTATTCACCTTGTTGTTCTCCTAATCTGTTATTATTTTAAGTTGCATTTCAAGATGAAATGTCTACTCTTGGTCTCGGATTTTATCAAATAAATTTCCCCCAAAATTGCGACTTATATATGTTTTTTTCTTATTATGCATTTTTTGGCTGGTGCGCATTATACTCCGGAGCGTATTAAAGTCCGGAAAATATATTTAATTATAAATGTAATAGTGAGCGTAGAAAATTGTTTACAGAGATTCTAGTGCTGTGAGTAGTTTCAATTTAAATGTTTATTGTAATATTTTTCTGGAGCAATATATTGCACTTCAAACTGTGTTATCGCAGGCCTAATTATAACACCTACAAGGATGTTGGTTTGTTGAAACAATCTCTTATAATTGGCAGTTTTGTGTCTTTGGGCAGGAGTTTTTAGAGTGTACATTCAAAATTTAATCAATAATAAAAAAAAATAAAAAATTATACATTATACATCATGAGCAAAATATTTCAGATAAGCAAATTAGTTGTTATACAGTTGTTGTAGATTATTATACATTGTCTAAATCTCCTCTGTTTTACTCTTAATGCAACAATCCCACTCGTGACATTTATATTTGATGAAAGAGCGATTAGGGCGGTCATTGAAGAGAAACAGTAATGCTCTTCATGTCACACGCATTTTCACTGACCATGATTTTCTTTATTTAACGCCGAGTGTGCGCCGTTCACAAATGTGCCCCCCCTATAGAGCATCCACCGTCCCTTTAAGAGCCTCGGTTCCTTGAAAAAAAAAAAAAAAAAGTAGGTGTCACACAAGGGTTAACCCCAGTCTGAGTCCTGGCCCCTCCCATCCCAGATACCCATCACCCCCTGCTCCAACACAAACAGCATTATTTATGCCTGGCAAAACACCTCCTCCTTTAATTACTTCGACTTGGGAGGGGGGTGGGGGGCACTCCCTTATACCACCCACCAGCAGCTATTAAGCTCTCCCTAAAAGATGGCTGTTTGATATCAGCCAGGCCTCGGAGGGTGAAAAAAGTGTTTAAAATAAATACATACAAGCGGAGTCATTTACATATACCCATGGCGGATTATAATAATATGGTCCAAGGTCTTAAGTAGTTTAATGTATCAAAATATGGTATGTACTAGATATTAAGCTTCAAGCAATGTTTATGCTTTGTTGATCAAAGAATCAAAATTTCATCACCATTATGAACCCCACTGATGTATATGTATAATGTTGCTGGCCACTATAACACGTAAGAGCAATGGTAAATGTTGTGGATTACACTGGACGCTCCTAAACATGCAGTAGGACTGGTTTGGTGGGTGAAGTGCCAGGCAAAAAAGTACAATGTACAGCAAAGTCTGACGCCCCTCTGGTTGGTGGATGAACACTTAATCCACTGCATTAGCGGAGCCCCTGACCAAAACAGAACAGTGAATAAATATTTCACCACTGGCTTCGAAAGGTCAGCTCAGGACTGCAGGCAATTCATCTTGTACGATTGAAAAGCCTGTTTATTTCACTTTTGTGCCAAATTTATATGAACATGTATTTGTGAGACATTGGTTGCACACACACACAAAAAATTATAATAAAGCAAATAATTCAAATAAATTAGGCAAGGGGGCATTGTAATATGAGAAAAGCATTATAACCATGAACCAGGATAAGGGGACATAGACATTTCAACACACCTGGGACTTACAGAATCTGTTCAAAATGAGACTATATTCTTCAAAGTTTGAAATCATCACTAGAAGTAAATCAATCAATTCCAAGCTCTCAACAGTGATCCAAATTAACCCTAAGATTTTTCAGCGAATGCTCCTTTTTACCACCCTGTAACTGCTATTAAACGGTCCCTGAAAGCTCGCTATTTAATATAATCAAGCCCTGGAAAGTAGAAGATCTTTAAAATAAATAAATAACTGCACTGGAGTCATTTACATAGACACGGCGGATGATATTTATACTGCTCAGCTATGGTCGTCCCTGAAGGGGCTTGTCTTATTACCTCGGTCCCGCCCCGAGCCCCTAGCGCCGAGAACGCAAGAGTCAGGCAGGTGATTAATTCAGTTAACACCCAAGGAACCGTCGCTATGCCACTGCACAGATTTCTACTGGGCCTTATGTGTCTTTTCTCCTCTCTGTTTTCATACACAGGTTTTATTGTTTCCTATTATGGCTTGTTTACTTGTGATTAAGTGATAATGTGGAGTGGATTGGAGTGGAGTGGGGATTTACCTGAAAATGATGGTGGTTTTTATGCATTTGAGAGCGTCTCTGAGGGCCGGTTGAGGAGGCGTCGGTGATAAGCCCGCAGACACACGTCCTTTGTAGAACCGGGATCAAAGTTGTCAGAGTCTAAAGCCGAGCGTGGCATTCCTATCACAGACGCGGCAGATTCAGCAGAGCAGGGCAATCCGCTACATCTAAATACACCGGGAGACAGAGTGACAGGGGCAGCAGCGGGAGGCAGGAGACGAGCAGATGACAAATGTGCTTAGGATGCAGTGTTAGGTGGTCTACAGGCCGGCCAGAGATGTCAGATTTAAAAATAACTCACAATAAGGTGTTAGACTGAGTGAAATGTTATTGTAGTTTATATTATTATATAGCAATACAAACTAACCTTCAACAGATCAATATAATTACCCAAATTATATATTGTGAGAAGAAAAATCAGGTTAAATTCCTTAATTTTATTTTATTGAATACTTTACTGTTTCCATTGTATGTGATCAGCTTTATGAAATTGCATCTTTTCGAATGCAAAGGTAGAGCACTATACGTTTATGTGTACAGTACTTTTTGGAGTACACGATTGAATTGAATTGATTAGCAGTTTTAAGCCCTTGCGATTAGATTGTGAACTGAATAATCACGTGCTAAAGTGTTTGTACCCATCTTGGAGTAAAAATCTCCAAATGTGTACCATGCCTGCATTCAGAGGAATTATTCTTGTTGCCTTATAAACAAAATAAATTCCAAATGCAAAAGATAAAAATAAAATCCTAACAATTCAAGTCACTTTCTTCTCTACATTTTATTCTAGGTTATAAAAACTGAAGCGCGGTTCTCAAAATGAGATGCTAGAGCAGTAAAGACCTAACTGCAGTTTAATGAGAGGAACAAAAAGATACAGCAGTCCTTTGACGAAAGGTTCTAGTTATATCTGGTATGAAACAATACAAAAGAATGGATACATTTATTCTATAAAGATTCTTTATTTTTTTTTATGATCATGCATCTCTTTTCATTTGTCTGCTTTTTTTTTTTTTTTTCTAAAAACTGTAATTTAAATACAAGGCCCCAAATAATACTATACAGTTGATTGTCACATATGAATTCTTCTCTTTTAATTCTTCTTGATAAAGATTTGTTATTATTTTTTGAGGTCATTCATAACAAGACATCATCGGTGACATACAGTTACGCAAACAAAAAATTTATGAAAAGGAGCAGAAGTTTCAACTTAACACTGAAGGTTTAAAACGCATTAAATTGTACTTTTGCAATTTAACAACATACAAAAATACATTGCAAATAGATATCCTCGTCATTTAACCTGCAACAACCTAATTTTTTCACACATACTTATTATGATAGCTTTTATGTATATTTTAAATGCCAATTATTGTTCTTTTTTTATTTTTTTTTATCTTTTCACTTTCCTTTCGCTTCGTTCCATTACTCCAGTTCTGAATCTGTTTATTATTCATTTATTTTATATCTGTCCCTAGATAGCCACAACAAACCAATCACTCTGGCTGCCCTTCCTGCCTCACATCTTTACTTGCGACAAACACAACAGTATTTGAACTTTGCATCTCACCAGTTCCCAGGCAAATGCTTCTCCTACCACTAGCCGCACTGAATTAGCCAAACCAGCCTGGGCCTTGCACCTTTTGTTCTATTAATAATAGAAAAACATTCATCACGAGACAAGATATCTTTAATTACATCAGGTCCACACTAACCAGGAACAAATGTGCTGTGTGTGGTCCCCGTACTATTTCTACCACAAAAATATTAATACTTACTTCTACATCTTGGTTGTAAAAAGCTGCCATAACCTCTGGACCTTCAATTGTGATTGAACCAGCAAAAACTCTGTGTTCGGTGCGGGCCCCTAATTACATCATCAAAACCGAGACGGAGCCTTCAGCTGGCTTTGTGTACCAGTTCCAAATCCTCTGTCTAATTAATGCTTTAGTCCCACATCCACATGACATGGCAGTGATAGATCATTATTTTCCCCTGATGCAGATTATTGGTGTATGTATTCACTTCTGACTATAGTTACTGATTATGGATCGCAGATTGATATGTTATTATGTGAACTGAATGAGTCTAAGAGCTAGTTTTGCAGAGGAAGCATTAACTAATAGTGGGTTATTTAGGAGAACGTGACATATACATACTACATATGAGTGGCATGCGGTGAAAGTAATTGCAATGGCAGGCACTGCGCTAAAAGACATGGCTGAGGCTACGGCGTTCTATGTAACAGGCTGAGGAAAAGTTTTGGGTTGGACTGTGGGTTGGCCGAGACATGAATGATAATTAGCAAACAAATAAATACAGCTTTCGGGATACTTCCAGAGTTGCTGTGTTTCGTAATATAGTTATGATGTGATTATTGATCTTGTAAAGGATGTCTATTTTGAGCGTCGATAGGCTTTACTCATTGAGGAGACTAGAGGGTGAGACTTTCGAGGGGATGGGGCATGCACAGGCGATAAAGTATTGGTGCATAGGTTGATCGGAAGTTTTGCATCCCAAAAGCGCCCGTGCAAAACAGGACAACGTGCAGAGTGGCAGTATATATTATGAGTACGACGCGAAAAGATTTAAAATTAAATGTCGATTTTATCAGAGTGAAAGGAATGTATATTGAGTCAGACTTTGGGGTCTCAAATAAATATAAGGGGGATGAATTTATCTGAGTTGTAGGGGATGGGAGAGGAAAGATAGATTGTTTCTGTGTATAATACAGCTAAGTGATATACTAAGGGGGCATATATGATACAGGCCGAATAGTATGTGACGAGAGATCTGCAGATAAGTTATATTAATATATATCTAATATATATATATATAGTAGCAGGACCTAGTATATCTCAATCAATTGTGTGAAGAGTGGGGAGAGTCATTCAGCAGATTATTATTTGATGGTGATTACATTTAGTTTATTTTCTTCTTCTTTTTTCCACCCTTGCTTTCCTTTGCTCAGTTTGTCTTAAAGGGGCATTAGTAAGGACCACACAGGACCACTAAGTGTTCATATCAGTCAAATACATCCAAGTCACCCTTATCTTTACCCTGCACAGTGTTGTGTTAGAATCAAGAGTACTTTTAATAGTTAAAAGTACTTGATTTTTTGATTACATGTTTCTATTCTTCTGCTGCTCATCAAATGTACGTTGCAACATTTAAATTCACCCACTGTAGGACCAAGAAAGGTTCTCTTATATTATTATATAAAACTCATTTAAGAACATCATGGTGCTGCCTTCATCATTAGTTCACTCAGAGTTGTATGATAGAACCTTAAGTTTCAAAATGGAAGGTTGTATCAAAACACCCAATTATGAAAAACAAATATAAATAAATAAATCAAATGTTTGTATCAATTTAGACTGCCCTGACGATACTTTTTGTTCCCATGTAGTTTTATATATGTATCTCAGAACTCCCTCGAGTGCAGACAGAACTTAGTTCTAAAGGGACAAATGAGCAAAAGCTAAAATATCAATATACTTATGTTATAGTATAATACCTAAAACCAGAAAAGCATAATATGCCTTCTTTAATATTCAAAATATGCCTTAAATTAGATTAAAAAAACACTTACCTAAAAATCTAATTTATATAGAACTATAGGTTATCATAAAATGTCGTCTTCCTGAAAACACAAGGGAACAGTGCATGTAATTTCATCTGAATTTGAATATTATTATTATGCACTAAATTCATATGCAATTGTGCAATTACCAGCATATAAACGCATAAATAAATGTTGTCCAGCAGCGTTGGATGGACAGTAGTCAATTCCCTGTGCATGGGACTGGCTCATTAACAAGGCCGCGGCAGTTTGCATATGGCTGCCGCTGTGTCGGATGCACAGAATGGATTTGTGGTGTCACTCAGCCCTGCGCACAACTAATGAGGGTGTGCAGGCTCGCAGCGTCCGAGTGGGCTAATTCTCCACACCATCCATCCTCTCCCACCACAGCAGCCCGTGCATCCCAGCCATGTGCGGCAGGGAGGGGCTGCAGCAAGGGGGACACATCCCTCATTACCATCCAGTGTCTCAGGAGCTTTCTCTAATATTTTAATAAATAACATCAGCCTCAACAAGAAATTAATGAATAGTATCATTAATAATGAGCCCGAGTGGTGTAGTGATAGGACAGATATTAAATTGAACCACTGTGGGGAGATCTCCAGAGACCAGGGATTCTTCCAGCGGCAAACAAGGCCAGTGAATAAGCGTGCGTCCCTCCGTGCCAACAGCTTTTACAACAGGTTGAAAGTAATAAAGAAGGATTTTCCCTTGGATGGAGTTAAGCCCTCTGAAATCTGCTCATGTAGATGGCTATGAGAGGCACAGCCAAATGTGATCCTTAATTAAACTTTAATCAAGATAATGCTGTTTGCCAGAGGAGTGCGTAACAGCAGAGGAAAGGTGTCCCGGCGCTCCCCTGCCCGCCCCCTCGCACTAACCTGTCTGCTTCATATCGCAGGTCACGACCTCACTTATCCACTTCTTTAACTGCACCGGGAGTTTGTTTGTTCACTTGTTTTCAGAGGCAAAGCCTGGACTTGTCGCTGTGGTTCAGAATCAGCTTTACATTTGTCAGGATTTGGAGGAATTTCCATCATGTTTGTGTTGTGCTCTGTGGTGTGGTTGTGCTCGTGGTTTACCACAGATGCATTCTGCCATACAAAGAAGCAGTTTGTTTCAAGAAGCAGACAATGTCTATAATTTATAGACAGTGCAATAGAATGGTTGCTTAGTTAACTTTCAGATATCATATTTTTGCATGAATTGCATTCCCTTTCCTGTACAGGCTTTACTGGCAGATGACAAACGGTTGAGTCATCTGGAGGAAATGAAGACCCCCTGGGTAAAATCTGTGCTTACAACATGGAAAAAGCTGATCAAAACATACAAACTAAACAAACATATTCAAATCTTAAGCCGGTTGGTTTCTAACCAAGGTCAAAGTCTGGATAACAAAATGTATAAATGTTTTTACCAGATTGTAAAAGATAATCACATAAAAAAGCTTTGATATGTTAAAATAATCCTTTGATTTGGAGAGACAGGACTTTTATAGATATTGACAAATAAGGACTTATTATAATGAAGAAATTAAACTCAGCAACAACCACTGTAGCCCTTTTAATTATTAAAGCTTATAAATCAGACATGTCAAGGGGAATATTATCAAAATTATATCAATGCAATGTTAATCTGGACAGCCAATTCAATTTGCTATTTTAGATTTCATTCTCCTATTGTGTTTATCATATTATGCATTAAAATGAACCATTTGACTTTATTACTAGGTAGACTTTTACCCTTGTACATTTAGTCAAAGACAAGTTAAAACATCAAGTAACAATAATCTCTCAAACTCTAAAATCTCAGATGTGGCATGGGTGGACATTTCCTGTCTGCTCAGAGGCTAAAAACGTTTTTACTGCTGGGGTTTACTGTTCCATGTTTACTTCTATTTTTTAAATGATGTCATGTACAGCATATGAAATACTGTCATGGTCCATAAAATTCCTTTAATTAATTGTATTTCAAAGTATGAATAACATGATGAAATTCTTCCATTTATAGAAAGTTAACCCTACAGATTATTCCGTTGGCTCCGCTCTGTACCGCGCAGCATAGACGCCAATACACATGACTAATGGCATTTGTTTTGCACCTTGAAAATGCTATCATTGCTAATAGAACAATATTAATGCTTTTTATGGAAATGACTTAGTTTGTGAATTGCCGCGCATCCTAATCTAAATGTAATGTATGGCACTTTTAGCTCCTTCCTCTGAGTTTAGCTGCACATTTGGATGCATTGCTGATTTCTCATTGTAAAGGTAAAATACATTAATTTAGAGGCAGCAGATTTGGGTCATGTCTGCTTCATTTACATAATAGTATGCGTTGTGAAAGCAGGTAAACTGCACAAGTGCTTACAGTTAATCATGTACGAGTTCTTTATTACGACAAAACTAATGTATGTCTGTGGGACTCGCTCACAGTAGGTTTCTGTGTTCAGTGCATGCTCCAAGACTACAGGTTAAAGACATCATTATTAATTCATTAAAGATAACACAGGTGAAGTTCTTGTGTATAATGTGAAATAGAATCTATGATGTCTCGTTACCTAATTATAAGATTAAATAATATCAAACTGTAATGGCGCATTATGAAAAAAAAAACTTTTTATTGTAAAATTGAAAACATTCAGATACAATAATTTAAATAACAAACATTTTAATGTGATACAGACCTAAAATTTAAGTTCCAAGCCTTAACGCTGTGGTGGCTCATCAAAACTACACTTGTCATGTCGCCTGTAGCTCTCTGCTCCAAATATGTTTCAAAATGCGGCTTTTGATGAAAAAAGTTTGGACACCCCTGCTCTGAAGAGATGTTATTACTATGCCTGAAATGTTCCACAATATGGCATTAACTACAGGATGACATTCTTACCTGTACAATAAATCACCTTTTGTCAGATATATTCTAAAATCAACATTTTCATCTTTGCACTGTGTTTCCTTATCTCTCCTATTTATATATTATAATGATTTAATCTTTTTCTACATTTACATATACTTAGTTGTATATTTGTTCCTTATTTGACCCATCTTTTGCCTTTTTATACAATATTAATGCTACTTATTTTTAATCTGGTTGTGGTTGTGTGTGTGAGCTACTGTGTCCAAGTCATTTCTCTTGTAAAGTTGATCTATTCTAAACTTGTCTATCTTACATTTGTTCAGCTACAGATGCTTGCATTTTTAGTGGTTGTGCCTTTCCACAGATCTGACCTGTAACTTGGCGTGGAGGCATCACCTTCCTTTCTCTGCTTACGACGTTGAAAGTTAGGGAAAAAAATGCTAATAACAAATGTAAAACCTTTTTGTACTAGCTTTCAAGACAAGTTGAGACATAGCATTTATTGTTGTTTTCACAACCTATTTTCTTTTAAAAATAGCTTGTGTGCAGTGGTGACTGTATTTTAAATGTGCTTTATTAATAAACGTTGACCTCCATAGCAATATAATTAATACCACTATGGTACATTCATGGCAAAGCATCTCCATAGAAACAAGCAGACTCCAGAAAAGTTACATAGTGCACCCTTTTCTTTTTAAAGTAATTTGTATATATATTGGAACAAGCCTCTATTTGTCTAAATCAAGTTCTATAGAAATTAGAATTGAATAACAATGTAATCAGTACTTAAAAACACGCAAACATGACTTCAAGACTGCATAATAAAAGTCTTCAAATTTCCGTTGATAACTTTTGCACCATATGTCCCTCGCACCTCGGTAGTCTCGAGTCCCTCCTGTCTGAGAACACCAGCACTTTCTTCATAATAAAAAGTGGATTACTGTGAATCATGGGACTCACGTAAGACCAGCTGTCACACACAAACAGGACCAGGCTGGCCTTTTGCAGATGAACACGTGTTTAGACAGCATTCATTAACAAGCTCTGCTCAAAATACAGACATGTCAGTGCTGTAGGTGTGAGGGCTTTCTCCGTAAGTTGCTTCTTCTGGCAAAGCAACGTTGTAGATATGTTTATAACGTATAACGCATTGAAGAGGTGGGTTTTTTGGCCTTTTTTCGGTTCTTTTTCACAATCATAGACACACAAATGACTGAAATGCAGGCTGGTAACAATTAATTCACATTTTAAAGACATTATTTATGTTAAATATGTTTAACTTCTTGCTTTTTTTTAACTTATGTACACCTTTTGTAGCATTTTTTGTGGAGTTTGGCTTCTTTGCTTGCTTTTTAGAATTCTATTACTAGAGGGAATATATTATATAGTGTATGTACAACAGTAGAATATCTACTGTTGTACTAAATATAGGTTGTATTTGGTGCATTAAAAGCTACAGAGCATCTTCAGATCTACTACTGCACATACCTGAAGAATTAGCAAGAGCTGGTGACTGATTATAGCGCCACCTCTGCTTGTTTGGCCGTGCGCACTAAAAGCCAAGCTCAGCAGAACAGAGGTTTTCCCCTTCACGCGGCGCCGGGCGTATGAGTAATTACAGCCGTGACTTCTGAGGTGCAGCTCTACATCTTCCACATAAGGAGAAAAAGAGCTAAGATTGATGGCATTTTCTCCAGTCGGGGTAAAATCATATACAATAACCTTAAGTAGTTAGGTTGTACTGATATTTAGATGAGTAAATTGCAGTGAAACTGGAGTAATATTGATGAAGTACTACTCTTACTTGTGTTATATATTTGCACATGATTTATGTTTTGTCTGTCAGTGTACATCAACACTGAAACTTAAAAGCAAAATGATGTAAAATAGCTTTACTTACCTGAGAAATTCCCCCTTAGCTAAATGCAAAACAGGTTCCAAGTTCCAAAGCAAAAGTGATTTTATTCATGCGTTTCACCATTCAAGAGATAAAATATTTTGGTCTGAATTGTTCATTGTCTGGCAACTATGCTAAGTTTTCACCTGAAACCCTTTCTTTATTCTAAAATCAAAATAAGGTTCAAAGAGACTTTTTGTTCAATCCCTAAATTTCATTTGTCTGACCTTTGTGGGGACTCAACAGATGAGAGGTCTTCTTCCTTGACATAATTTCCTTTGCCTTTTTAAAGTCTGGGCTCCTCCTCCTCCCCCAAACCCCGACAGAGCCATGCATAGGCGATTTTTGTTTTGTTTTTTGTGCGTTCATCTGTCAGTTAGAGCAAAATCAAACTCTCTCATCTCAGCTTAACCGTGTATTGTGCTTCATTTTTCTCACAAACCGCTATGTTTGTTTTGATACGAATGATGACTTTCTGATTAGCTAATCCACCAGTCAACCATGTCCGTCTTTGTATTGTATAGGAAAGAATAATTCTAGTGCAGTGAAACCACAGTGAAATGTGTATACATCTTTCACAATTCAAAAATGCTCCAGAGCATCAAACTTGTCTTTACTCGACAAGCACTCATCTTTGTACTGCACTGCGTCCAAAGGCCCATGTGCGGGCGCAGTAATCTGACATGTGGTGATCAGAGCACAGGCCTGATCTTTGTGTCACTGCGAGGATTAAAACAGTGAGAGGAGGTCATCCCGGGTCATGTATGAGGCGTGACAGAGGTGACACATGACAGGACAACAGTACAGTGTCCGTGTGTGAACCTGAGGAGCAGCTCGGGGCACCAACGGCCTGTGCATGAGCCGGTCCTCCAGCAGAGATAAGAGAAAGAAGGGACAAGCCACGTCTGCTCGAACCATCACACAAGAGGAGACGGGCTGATGGATTTAAGTGGTCAGCATGAAGGGTGGGAGAAATGAATAGCACAGATATATGTATGCAAAATAAATTTTTGTTTTCCAGTGTAAAAATAGACAGAGGGAAAGAAACGGTTCTTCTTCAGCCAAGGGAGAGAGACCCTTTCTCTTCCGGAGTGGGGGACGGTTCTCCTTGAGCAAAACTAGTTGCAGAAAGTCGATAAGATCACGCCATGGTCCACCTGATTCGCACATACAGACAGAGGCTGTAGCTCTCCAATCCTGTAGTGAGGACCTCTAAGAAGTGGACCAATGAGGCAGTGGAGGATCAACGTGCGTGCTTGGACATTACAGACTGGGAGGTCTTCAGAGCTGCCACAGAGAGTTTGGTTGAGTACACGGACACTGTGACGTCATACATTTGATTCTGTGAGGACAGCATCATACCATCACACATCAAAGTCGCTTTCAACAATGACAAACCCTGGTTCATACCTAAACTGAGGCAGTTAAGGCAGCAGAAGGAGGCAGATCATATTACAATACGCGTCTGAAGCAGCAGTTCTCCGACAACAACCCCACCTCTGTGTGGAGTGGGCTTGTAGTTGGTGAGAAGCCAGAGCCCCCAATGCTGCAGATGACCGGTAAATGACTGAGCAACTGAACGCCTTCTACTCCAGGTTTGATGTGACCACCCCCTCCCCCACAGTGGCCACCTCTGCCAACCCAACCCCGGTCCCCCACCTCCCCCATCACTCTCTCAGTTCACGAACAGGATGTTAACAGACTATTTTAGAAATCCAACCCCTGAAAAGCTGCTGGACCAGACACTGTGCAGGAGTGCTGTCCCCCGTCTTCACAGATATTTTTAACACCTCCCTGGAGTCATGCCAGGGAGGTGGCATGAAGTGGGACTGATCATGGCCACGTCCCAGCCTGCTTCAAGTCGTCCATCATTGTCCCTGTCCCCAAGTGGCCCCGGATCACTGGACTTAATGACTACAGGCCAGTGGCGCTGACATCTGTATTCATGAAGTCATTTGAACGCCTGGTCTTGGCCCACCTCAAGTCCTTCACCTCCTCCCTGCTGGACCCCCTGCGGTTCGCCTACAGAGCCAACAAGTGTGTAGATGACGCCATCAACCTGGCACTCCACTTCATCCTTCAGCATCTGGACTCCCCGGGAACCTATGCCAGGATCCTGTTTGTGGACTTCAGCTCTGCTTTCAACACCATCCTCCCTGCTCTGCTCCAGGACAAGCTCTCCCAGCTCAACGTGCCTGACTCCACCTGCAGGTGGATCACTGACTTCATGACGGATCGGAGGCAGTGCCTCCTAATGTCTCAGACACTCGGACTATCAGCACAGGAGCTCCACAGGGTTGTGTACTTTCTCCTCTGCTCTTCTCCAGGTACACAAACTGCTGCACCTCCAGCCACAACTCCGTAAAACTGATCAAGTTTGCGGACGACACCACCCTCATTGGTCTCATCTCGGACGGGGATGAGTCTCTCTACAGGAGGGAGGTGGACGGCTGGTGTCCTGCTGCAGCCCGGTAACAACCTGGAGTTCAACGTCCAGAAGACAGTGGAGATGATCGTGGACTTCAAGTGGGAGCCCTCCATCAGCTTCCTCATCAAGAAGGCAAGCCAAGCCAAAGCTGGAGGCTTTCGGAGCAGAACCTCCCGCCACAAGAACAGTTTCTTTCCCTCTGCCGTTGGAATCATGAACACTTCTTAAACACCTGTCACTTTAACTAATTTAATCAATTACTCTCTGCACTGTCACTTTCTGCACTACAAATGTAAATTTTACTGTAAAAATTGTGTACATAGTAAGCCTATTTTTATCTTTATCATATAGTAGATATTAATTGTTTCTTTAACTCATGCCCTTTTGGTACATATATGTTGTTTTATCATTGTTCATTGTTTTATGTTGCACAGAACCACCAAAGCAAGTTCCTATGTTTGTGAATTCTGTTCATTGGCAATCGCAATAAACCTTTTTCTTATTCTGATTCTGATTCTGATAAGAAGACCATCTTACCTCAAGCAGCAAACTGGATTGTCTCAGGATTTAGGTTTTTTCAGACTCAAGAAATGGCTCCTGCTGACCTGTTTGTCTGAGCCCAACCTATATTTTTGTGAATGATTTAGTATTTCATTATTGTGTCACTGTTGTTCAGCTAGGTTGGTGCTATGATTGTCAAATAAATCCTCCTCTTCTCAAGTCATTTCAACAGGAGCCGCACCAGTTCTGTTGTTCGTACTGTTACAGCTGTAATTGGCTTTTGTCGTAGCTCAAAAACATCGGTTGTAGGTCTCTAGGATAAAGATTTCAAATAGAAGTCTCTTTTCAACCTTGCAAAACTAAGTCATCAGAGCTGATATTTCCAAATGTTGGTCGCAGAGTGAGGAGTCTAGCTACGCTCACAATCTTTGCCAAACATTTAAGCATTATAAATTCTGCTGTATAGTAGACGATCCACCTTTTCACATTGATCATTCCTGAAATCCTAAATTTGACTGATTTGGTCTATGTTCTGGACCTGCTGCACTAGTTTTATGCTCTTTTACTGCCTCATAATTCGGGTCTCTTTGGGATTACCGTGAACGATACAAATTGGATTACGACTGTATGGGTCCATCCATCACAGCTCACCTGACACGTTCTTCATTTAGTTTACTACCCTCAATCCTACAGAGCATGAATCTTCACTTAGCCAAATTATCTTTGTATCGCCAACACTGAGACTTTATTAACTTAAGTCATATTTTTTGTGTAGATACTCTTCATCGATTTTCATGTGCCCCATATTTTTTTTTTTTCAATGTCTTAGCTAAATGTTTTTAAAGGGTAAGGACTATTTTTGTTGAGACTTTGGAAGGACGTGACCATGTTTTTTGGTCAAGTTTGTTTTCTTTTACATGGACTTCGGTGGTTAATTTAAACATGCAATACAACCTGATCAATTAATGTATATGTACGAGTTTGGGAACGTTTCGCTTTGTCCAGGGGAGACATGAAGGGGGACAACTTCAAAAAGTGGGACTGATCATGGATTACCAAGAATAATATTTAAAGTTATCTTATGTCTTTCAAAAGGCTACAACACCAACAACACCAACACAATATCAACACAATAAAGATAAGGAGTGCATCATTATTTACAAGGTTAGGGATACGACTAAAAGATTTTTGAATGATTTCTAATGCTTTTCCTACTTTTTTCAGATATTTTGCATTATGGTATAAAACATAACATTTCAATTATTTAAGGGATGATGTAATTTTCTTATATCAAAGGTGGATATTGGTCATTAAATTAAAGTCTCCATCCAATCTCTAACTCCTTAAAGCAATCTCGTCTCATAATTTTAAATACTAGGATTTAAAAATGTCTTCGTAAGGCTGAGGTCGACTAAAGAATTCTTGGTTGGCTAAAGACATGCTCTGATTAGTCGACCAAAAGAGGGCGTAGCAAAAGTCTCTGAAACTTTTAAGTATCTAAGATATCATACATCTAACCCAAAGTGCACTCAAAAGTCTACAACAGCAAAGTTCATGCAAATTAACTATATATTCAGAAAAGTTCTAGTAAACAGTTTATTTACCTGAATCTGAATCGTCAGCTAACTCTGCATCTTTTTGCAGTTGTTCCATAGAAATTGTTTTAATCCAAATAAACTGATTACTCGACTACTAAAAATGTTGGTTGATTTCGACACTATTGACCAAATAATCGACTAAACGACTAAAGGATTACAGCCCAATTTAACAGACCAGTTCAAACGTCAAAGCGTCATGTTTACCTCAGGTTACAGGTAAATTAGACTACACGCTCGCCATTTGTCTCCTGCGCATGCTCCACATTTACCACGAGTCGTTCTCTCGTTGCTGCCGCTGGCCCACTGCTGCTTTGTGAAATGTTTTTGTGTCATCTTTGATCACCAGAAAAGACAGGACATAATGTAAATATGTAGAACATGGGACCAAACCCCAAATGGCTGTGTACTACACCCAAAAGAGGGACAAGGGATCATGCTAGAGACATGGTACTTTTGACTATTGCACAGAAACTGTAAATTGTAAAGATGCTTTTCACTCATTGGATGCAGGCAAAGTAGATCCCGCCCATTTGCCATGGCAGCAATTGGAATCAAACTCTTTATCTATTGAGCCACTAAATTCCACATTTCAACCTCTTAGGCATCTCACATGGGACTTTTTAAATTACAACAGATGTACAGAAATAGTCTATTAGAAGACAGTGGACACGTCATTATTCCTATGGTGTACATGTGCACCAGGTGAACCGCAATACACTCCAAAGCCTTGTTATTTTTGTAATAGATTCTTTATATTATTTTATTTTTTGCTTTGTAAGTAGGATGGGAATACAGTACGTCATTGCACCTGCTGCTGCAAAGCCAAGAAAACGCCACAGGTCGCCCTTATTTTGGATCTTATTTCCGTAAAGAAAATATCACAGTTGCATAATAGTCTTGTAAAATCATCCAATTGGAACCAGATCTTTGACATTTTGTGAAGAAAAAGGGCCAAAACTGTACACAACTGGGCATTTTTTCCCCTCTCGGTCGCTCAAGCCATCTTTCCCAAACTCTATTATATGTAATTGATGATGTCTTGTGCTTTGCAGTTTCCTGGAGCCCAACAGTGAATCCGCGGTCCCAGACTTAACAAACGACCCGCTTGTGTTTGTATGAATCTATTGATCTGTGCTCCATTTGGGCATGTATCCTTCTTGATTTGGCTTGGCAGGATCGCGTTGTCTAGCTCCTCTCCGCTTTTTTGCCTCAGTGCCTTCCCTAAGTGGCCCGCGTTATTGAATAAATTCAGCCTGTCACTTCCCATGCTGCTGGAATAACTCACCACGCAACATATAATAATACGACAAAAGTAGGATAAAATAATCTTGTCATCGCGCTAAAAGTGATTGCTGAAAACCGCAGCCTCCCAATCGATCGAGTAATTCCGTAATTTATAGTGGCGAGGATGCAGGAAGGAAGCCCTCATAAGGTATTTCTTGGCTCACTGACCAACTTTGACCTTCAGTCCGTGTGGGATTATTGTTGTTGTTTGGCTCAAAGGAATCTTGAGAAGTAATATCTTGACATTTTATTTTCGGTTACACCATCTCAACTGATTAATTCCTGGTAAGCATTGGATTTGGAGCTCTTACTATCTGAGGAATCCGTGACACTCAGCTGACAGAGGGACATAAAGCAGCTAGGTGACCATTTTTGCTAACTTTTATCTTTTATCCTTGCATTTTATGGAAGGGGTGGCACAGCTTTCAGTGCCGGTTCTAAAGGTAGACAGGGTACATGCAATGGGGCCACCACTTGTGGGCCCTCCAAAGCTGAACGTCTGCCTTATCTTATCAGAAATTGGGTTATATTTTGGTTTGTTTTATATTTTATACATTTTTTAAATAAAAAAGAGCCTATTGTGACAACGCCAATAATTAAAAAAAAATTCTCACTTGTATTTGTTTGGTCCCGGTTTAAACACAGTTTAATTCTGATGTAGACTTGATTTGGTCTTGTTTAGTCCAGGTTTAGTCCTGGTTCAGTCCTTAATTCTAAGGTGGTGTTTGCTCAAGTGTGAACGCACCCTAACTAAATAAAATTAAAAAGTGTCTCTCACATCTATTTATTTGAGTATTTATTTATGTGCTTGTTTCCTATTTTTGGTAGCAACTAATATTTCATCACTCCGAATACCATATATAGTGGCCCGGCCTACATTTTGCAAAAGACACTCAAAAAACTAAAAAAACCAACCCTGTCTACAACCCCCTCTAAGCCTGAAGCCGAAGGAATTTTTCACCAATGCCAGATCTTATTATAGCTCCTTCATTCTGTCCACTTCACTTTCAGGGGCTTGCCAATCACAGGCTAACCCATTTTCTGTTAATTATGAGGTTTTATGGGTCGTTTCAGACCACACCTTACGGAGAAGGGACTGTCAGTATGCTAAAGAGCTCCTCCACTTAACTACAATATTTATCTTTATGTCCTCGGACACATTTCCCACTGGTCAATGCTACCATTCTATTAAGATTGGATTACGTTTTACTGTTTCTCAAGTAAGATGTAAAGCATGTACAGTGTATGGGTATATTTTACAGTTTTTCCGGCACCGGTGTCAGCATTAGTACTATTTGTTGTTATATTTGTGGAAGCTCAACATTTCCAGATGGTGGGGTTTTGGTAACAATAGTTACTAGGTGGTTTAGTGTGGTCTTAGTGTTTAGGTGCCTGCTTGATATTGAAGAAGCAGTATTTGTAGAAATAATAGTAATAGTAATAATCTACAGAAGGGCTATGCTTCAAACAGCGGATAGCTATTTTGTTGTAGTAATTAAATTGACATTGCTTTTTGATTGTGGACTAGCATGTTTTTGAGTGTCCAACTATCCACCTAAGTTAATAGCAAAATCCCATGCAGTAAGGCCACATGGTTGGGGAATCAAACCTGGGACCCCTCTTAAAATGCTTCTCTGTAGCCATTATTAATTCGCTCCACACAGTGGTGGTAAGCCACTTCTGTAGCCACAGCTGCCCTGGGGCAGACTGTTGGAAGTGAGACTGCCAATCTGCGCCATCGACCCATATGAGCACCACCACACACACACACACACACACACGACTGTCGTAATAGGTAATGTGTCCTATAAAAGTGCCTTGCCTAAGGACACAACGGCAGAGCAGGTCCGAGCAGGTATTGAACCTCTGACCTTGGTGGATCAGCGTTCTAACCATTGAGCTAGTGTCACCCTAATGCACGTTCTGACTGGCTCTGGTCCCCAGGACCAGTTCGTCTTAAAGCTCTTCAGCTTGGTTAGGTTCATGTGTCCTGCATCTCAGTGCTAAGGGCCTGGCTCTGGATCCTGGGGTTTGCTACATGAGCAACTAACGTCAAACAAACATAATAAATGTTTTCTTATTTTAGCAATTTACAAAAATACATTAATAATTCCAAGTTTGTGGTGCCATGAGAGATGGCTAAAGCTAGAGTAAACGGAGCAAAAACTAAACAAAGATAGAGTACTTAAGGTTTATTAGCAGCTTTTTGAATTGCAATGTAATCCATTGGGATTGGATAATGTCAGATATTCACTGGAAGTGCATTGCGAAACAGGAACAGGAAACCGCTGTTGTTAACATGCACTAGCTTTCTTTTGCTAAGCATGTTGACTCAGCATATAAAATACCATCACTGGAAATACATCGGTTTAAGTCAATGTTTGGTGAAAAATTATTATTTTCTGCTTAGCTATAGCATTCTGGGAGATAGTATGTCACATTTTCTGCTTAAGACGGTGGGGACACTTTCATATCCTACCAATTCACTCCAAAGTGAGCCAGACAAAACCACTCTGCCACACTGATCAGCACTGTGCCGCCAGTAGCTTCTAACAGGTATAACAATATTGTTGTTGTCGTAGCTGTAAATTTGTTGTAACATTCTTGATTACTGTGCAATAGGCTACTACTTTTACTGGAGTATATATATTCTGGATCCTCATGGAATGTTGTATAACCAGAGGGTGTCACCAATTTTTCTCAAAGGAAAGAATTGATTGCAATTAGCAGAGATTTTCGAGTGTTTTTCTGCCCCCTCCAGTGATGCTAATAACTTAATGATCCTAAAAATGCATGCAATTTGCCTCGACTGGATTGAACCTTATTCTATAGTTATGTGCTACAGATTTCCAATCACTGATATCCTGACAGAGCATGCACAACGTATGGTAACTAATGACCTCAACACACAGAAATGCCATAGCAATTTTTAATGGATTATGTCATAAACTGCAAAGTAGACTCAAATGTCAAAATGAGACAGACGTTCCATTGAAAATCAGGTACATTTTGGATGTATACATAGTATTGTTTGAAGGAAGAAATAGTTTTTCTTTGGAGCGATATAGCGTGTATTATGCCTTCAATGCATGAGAGTATTTCTAGGAACAATCAGCATATATTCCTTGATAATGCCCCTGTCAAAAACTTGTGCAACCTCTGCAAATCATGTTTAAAGACTCTGTACCTAATTGTTGCTGTCTTCAAAACCTGTAAAACAAAACTAGTTGAGTTTAAACTGTTTGCAGCAATCAAAACGTATTCCTTTAGCTAACACGTTCTTGGCATCCCCATTATTCACAGCGATGAGTTTATAAACGTGTTTCACAACTTTCCAAAACAGAGTTTGGTTTCTGAAAAAGCTAACAATCTGCCATGGTAAAGCCAACAACAATTAGTATGCTAACAGCAGGTTTGTGAAGGATAAATCACTTTATAATTAGATGCAGACAGCACAGAGCGATCTTACTCTTAAGAGCTGCTTTACAACACATGTGTACTGGGGCAAACAAAGAGCTCAACGATGGACAAAAATCTAGTATCGGTCCTTTGTCGTTTCCACAGTTTTGTGCCACAAGAGGGAGTCATGAGCTGTGTTTGCTGCCAGGTATTTCCATGGATGAATTAGGTGTATCAACATAGGCACATATGTGATACTAAATTATCTTTCACCAGCATGGTGGCCGAGTGGTTAGCATTTCTGCATCACAACAAGAGGGTCACATTGTCAGAATCCCGACTCGGTTAGGTGGGTACTTCTTTTGTGGAGTTTGCACGTTCTTCCTGTGTCTGAGTGGGTTTCTTCTGGATATTCTGCTTTTCCCTATTAACCAAAAACATGCAGAATCCCGACTCCTCCAGGTAAGTACTCAAGATCTGAAAATGGGTTGATACGCTGTGGTTGTCCTTTGCTCTTCACAGGTTGAATTGAAGAACTGGTCAAATGTAGACGACTTTTTTTGTACTTTCCCCAGCAGAGGGCAACTGGCCCCAAATTCAAGTGTTCAATTGTTGCTGAAAGAGAAATAGTCAGTAAGAAAACATAATTCATCCAGAAGTGATCCATCATATAAAAGTTTCAAAGGTAGTTTGAAACATAAATATACATTCTCATGAGTAAAAAGTACAATATAATAGCTTTAAATAGAATGATGATGGTCACTATGTATTATCTTCCGTCCGGTTGCCCAATTACAGAGTCCACATACAGGTGGGGGGTGGTGTGAGCTGGCAGGGTTCCGACTGCCCACTGCCCCCCACCAGGCTATTGAAGACTGCCAAGACCAGTGGAGAGCGGACGAGAGCAGGAGCATCATAATAATCACTAAATGTCTGCAGCAGGAGACGGGGACGGTGCATGACCTTTGGGGTATTGACCTGTTGGAGACTCCTAGCGGGGAGCAGCCACAACACTTAAGAAATTATTTAACAAAGAGCAGGATAAATAGCAAGACTTGTGATGTTTTCTGCTTCTTGACCGGCAGTGGTTGAAGGGAAGATCAAAACATACCTTATGCAGCACTAACGCAAGAGAATTATTTATAGTTTTCATTTTATTTTAACTTTCCCGTTTGCTATGTTAAGTTGTAATGTTGTTAATTAGCTTTGTGTGCCACTAGATGGAGTCATGAGCTGTTTAGGCAAAGGGTTGCTTACAACTTCTACTGTCTTGTTGAAGTTTCAGAGCTCCCTTGAAAAATGAATGATGTGCAGTTTAGCTTGTGGGAGCATTTGTCTGTGATGGACAGCTCAGTGCACAAGAAGTGGTACAGCTGAGGTAACCAGAAAACAACACCAATTCCCTGTTAAGAAGCATTGAACAGACTATATACATTTATATAAAGAGATATAGGAAAATAAAGGCTGCGTGTGAGTGCTGAAACAAGTACAACGGGACAAATACGCCAGCCCAACCCAAGCAGCTTGCATATGTCACCAAAGAAGCCAGTTACACCCGCAAGCGGCAATGAAGCACCTCAACCCAACTAAACTTTTTATTTCTTCACATGAATTTACCTAAAACATGCAACCACACAGATTTAGATTTGAGTCATTTAGATTTGTTAAATAATTTAATGATATGTTTTTTTTAATTTATGTTACATTTAAATATATACTTTACTGCAAGCAATGTTAATCAATTGATAGTAGTGTAAACAGAATCCATGGAGATATCATAGTTCTTCCGAGAATGTTCCATGGGCATTAAACATACCTTTATTCAGTTGCTGGTGTTGGAAAAGAGTCATACTCAGTGTTAGCTGGGTCATCTCTGCACAGCTCGGGCCTGTAACTTGACCTGGTGGCATCACCCACTTGTCTCCATGGAGATCAATCAGTTAGTTTAATGCTGTATTGTGTAACATGTAGTCAAAGCAACAACATCTCTGGTGAAAAGAGCAGGCAGTGGACCTTCAAGCCGGAAAGTCACACGGTGTACCTAATGAGCTGGAATTATTTCTTGCATTATGCTCAGTCCACTTCTTACATTAGCTTATAAAACACCATGATCAAAAAACAAGAGGCCAATTTCCCTTAAAAATATAAGTCATATAATCAGAAATGTAAATAAGTCTTCCTTTTATGTGGCTGAATAATGGAAATATGGCTGATAATCTGGGCCAAGCGTCTCACCTCATATTCAAACAAGGCAGTTTAAGTATCTTTCCCAAAAACACAATGACAGTACAAACTGGAAATACATACAGAAACAAAACACATAGGATTCTGTATTAAAAGTTGTTTTCAAAATGTGCTCTGCCATTCTTTGTTGATTTAAATCCCCAATCATCTTCTCTCTCCCACTCCTTTTTACATGTGAGTGCGTCGCCTAACCATATTTTGGCAAGCATCCTGATTCCTGTTCATCACTAAAGGCGCCCCCTCTCACGTTGTCAGTGGTCATTTGATCCGCCACGTTTTAATCCATCAGCGCGCTTGACCCATATGCGCTCATCCAAGCAGAAATTTGTGCGTGTTGTAAGGGGGTGTCATTTTTGTAAAGGGGGGGAGTGACAGACAGAGGTCGCACCTCTTACACTTCACGTCCCATCGAGATTAGAAGAATTTCTTGCCCTGATTTTTTTTGCTTTTCTCTGCGTAAACCGCCACAGCCTGCAGCAAATTCAACCACTTGTGAGGATACTTAAAATTGATGATATAGAATGACTGAGACATGATCCTGCCTGGAGCAAAAGGACTCCCAGAAGACGCCTGACTGTCAGCCCACCTCCGCCGTTGTGTTTTACATGTTTTTTTTCCACCTCGCTAACATTGATCGCTAGTAAATACTCAAAGATAAATTAGGAAATGATGTATGATTGTGCGGAGCCAGGGTTGTGCTGATCTGGTGGGAGCTGTACTTTGCTGACCCTTTATCAAGATTAGGTTAATGTGGGGGATTTGAGCAGATACTCCATAGAGTGACCGTTAGTGATTTGTCTCTGGCGAAATTTGATGCCTTCTATTTTTAAAGCAGCAAGCATGGTCATGCTAATCTACAGTAGAACGTACTCATCCCCCCGTTCGTGCCACTTTCCTGTCAATAAAGCCTACGGGCACACCAAAAAATTATATATATGTATTTACATTTATATTTATCATTAGCATTATCATGAGCATATATATATATATATATATATGCTCATGATAATGCTAATGATTGAAAGTTGAGGGCCAGGGTCAGTTTTGTTGAGTCTGTAATTAATAAAAGCAAGTATTACATTATGTTAATTTGTCCTTTGGCAAGACACCACATATACACGTCTACTTGATGGGAAGTAAAAATCTGCTAAATGCTTGTGATTCAATTCTTATTCAATTAAATTTTTTTCTATTGAAAATGTTATATTTTAGCTACACCTCAATGAATCCTTAAGAAAGCATTCAGTCTTGTTTGTGCTTTCTTAAGGACTAATTGAGGTGTAGCTATTATAAAATGGTGTATTTTCAATGGAAATTGAAAAAAATATAGCCCACACGGTGCGGCCCTCAGGGGACTTTTACACAGCTTTGTTTCCATGCTTGCTGATATGCATGGACTAGTCAAAGTTTTAATTCACTGAAATCTATTTGTTTTGGATTATATTCTTGATTTTCAACAAGTTTGCTGAAGAACACTAGCGTGCCTTGAGGTATTACTGCCAGGTAGGCCTTGAAAAACTTTCCAATTTGAGTGTACAGAATCACTCAAGGATTTAATTGAATAATTGAACCCTTTTGGAATGTCCTGAGAAAACCTCTGATCAAAACAACAAAAGCAAAACAATCACAATAGCCAGATTCAAAGAACCAGATTTAAGAGCATGGAAAATATTTTTATATTACATATAGTGCCACGTTTTTGGTTAGGGTGATTGGGTAATATATTTAGTAGCTTCTCAGGCAAGTACTTTTAGATTGACAATTGCTTCACCAAAAACAGTGTCCTACCTTTGAAACCTTTTCTAAAATCAGGCACATGACAGATTTGACCATACTCTCTAACTAATAATAATTTCCTTGCTATTTTGTTTAAATGGTCGCAAAAGTAAAAGGCGTGTTTCCAAAAGCATGTTACCTTTGAAAATCCAGCACAATTCATCAAAACATATCATCTCAGTGTCTTCCGCACAGTTCATTAACACACAGTCTTTAAAACCACTTACTCAACAATTAAGCTCACCCAATTAGCATTATTTATTTATATCCTTGTGACTGAATCTTGCTAGAATCAGTATTGCCTTTTGCTCCTTGTGCACAGGTGAGCCGAGAATGTCAAACCAATTATACTTGCACAGATCATCAAAACTACCACACATTTGATTATTCATGAGTTTTCACCACGTTTCATAATAATATCCCCTAATTTGACATGGGAAATTACACTTAAACGCATCACTTAAGACTTGTCCATAAACTTGTATATTGTCTGACAGATTAGAGCTGTTTGATTATTCGTAGCACTTTTCTCATTGAGTGGAAACAGCTTGGGCCTGTCTTGTGTTAATATTGAGAAGGAGAGCAGATGTCAATTCGCAAAGCAATGGCAATAGGGGAAAGGAGGGGTGGTCAGGAGGCTCCCGAACCCCCCACCAGGCCTTTCTAAAGATAAATATTGATTACGGACAGTTTTAATTACTTCCTTAAATTGAGCAATTTTGGTTTTCCCAAGAGGCCGCGGCGAGAAATCCAATGCCTGCAGGAGAGGGAGCGCGAGAAGGCATGGAGCGCCATAAATCACAGCAGATACATAATTCATTGGAAGCACGTGGAAAGGACAAGACGAGATGCGGCGGATCATTGGAAACAACACTTCCACAGGTTTGCGCGTCTACAGAGAGTTCCGCAGAGAGCGCTATGTGTTGGAGCGGTTCTAACGGTGGAGCCCAGTCAACTTTTGATTTCATTCTAGCATGGATGGATTTGAGAGCAGGATTGATTTGGTGTTATTTGTGCTTTTGTAATGAGAATGTGCAAAGAATGTGTGCACCGGTGCTGCTTCAGAAACATTTACTTGAGTAACCTTTGAATGAATTAGAGTAGCTGGGAACACTTATAAAACTACTGGTTTAATAGCCTTAATAAAGCATGAAAATGACATACTTCAAAATGAACAGATAGTTTAAGAATGATTCAGCTTAGTTAATAACCTAAGTCTAACTCTTAACCCTAACCCCTTAAATAAGTAATTACCAAAGCCTGAATCATTCTTAATAGAGTATTTGTTCTTTATGAATTAAGTCTTTGGTCATATTCATATGGCACATTTTCACTTATTCGAATATTATTTTAATGTTGCAGCATGACAAACATATTGAAAAAAATATATAACATTCATTCTGAGCTTGAATCAAAGTAAGAAAAAAAGCAACTGTTAGAATTCCTAATTATTTATTTTGCTTTATTTGTGACGTTTCAGGCCTTTCTTCAGCCATGACACCCACACAGGTTTACAATCTTCCCTGAATTATCAACTAATATAAGATATCTATAAGTTATTGGTAAATGTTTAGGTTATTTGAAATATGTAAACCATCTTAAAAAGGCAATTCACATTTGTTCTACTGTGAAAGATGATTCGATTATGCATATTACATTTATATTGATGTCAATCGGGCTTTGATAGCTTCATTGAAAAGGTGAGTGGTCTTAAAAACATCACATTAAAAAATGACAAATGTAGAACTGAGTCTGATTTAAATTTGAAAATTATACATTCTCATTATTTGCCTTTAAATACCTTGAAAAAAATGGTTTGTTCATTTATCGATTCACATACCTTTGATCCGCCATTGAGGGTGTGTGAGACTAATGTGTGAGGCCCTGGAATTGAACCCTCAAACTTCTTGCTGAAAGTTACAACAATACCTACATCACTAATCATTTAGAATAGAACAATATTAATAGTGTTGGGAAGTAATTCATAACATGTACCGAAAATACATATTCAGAACACACATTTTGAGTAACTGTGTCAGTACATTTACTCTTTCATTTGGTATTTTCAGAATACTTCCCGAAAAGCAAAGGAATACATTGTGGTGTTCGAACACACAAATTAGGCTTCAAACAGTACAATATTAGTGAGGCAAAAACAGAATATTGCTTTTGTGGTGAAGGATAATTCTCCTTCTCTGATCAGTGAAAAAACTATAACACAGACAGAAAGCTGTTTTCTATCATATGTCATGATTTTACACAAGAATATAAGTACTCATCCCAACACTGAATATTACAATAGTTCCCCCTCGTCTTCAGCAGGTTGAGGTCACTACTCCTGTCCACTCAAATGCCCACTTTACACCAGAAACATGACATTTCCAAGGCGATTTTAACCTCCATGCGTAACATAGAATGACGGTAAATATTATTTTGACCCTGAGACATCTTTTTGCACTGTGCCAATATTCTGATAAGTATCCAGGGTGCAAAGTTTCTCCCTCTTCCTTGTCTGTCTTGCTTAATAACAGCTGATCTCTTGTTCTTTCTATGGCCCTAACCCGACGCATATCTGTCTGGAGCTTACCTGAGGGACCCCTTTAAATCCACTCAACCACGCTTCCCCCCTCGAGACCCGAGCTTTTCCATATCACCAAGTAGATTGCTCGCAGAATTAGCTTTACCCGAACAAGACGTGGCTGCTGTATTGTCCGGACCCCAACGCTGACCTGTGCATGGAGGTATGGCAGATTTTTTACAAAGATGTCGCTAACAATTATTGGGGTGGTTTTGTCGTCCAATTCTGTCATTAAGGGGCAGTGGTGGAGTGTTGACCTTAATCTAGAGGGTGAGGAGAAAGGTGAGAGTGGTCAGCTGTGCAGGGTTAACCCACTGGGAGGGAATATACTGACGCATCAAATAGAGATACTCCACAGTGGAGCATAGAAGTCGATGTAAAGCGGTTGCGATAAGGTCTATTGAATTAGGGATTAGGGGAAAATATATGTTCCGCATAAAACCTGGTATAAAAACATGACATATTACAGTGGTTGTATGGCACCTAGAATAATTTTGTTTTCTTCTACTTAGAATGCATATGACAGGTTAGACTATACGTTTCTCAAATGAACATGATGATATTTAAGATGTTACTAAATCTGTTGCCTATTTGTCCCCAGTTTGACCATTTTTGTGATGTTTATAATGTTACTTCCTGGTTGGACACAAGCAGCAGATGTGACGTAGGTAGAGGTAATTCCACAACTGTTACCTAGCAACCCTACCATAAACAAAGGCCAATATCCATATAAATTACAAAACAGTTATTATTTGACAATTAAGAATATCTGATGGCACCTATATTTCGTTAAACTGTGATCCTGTTTTATAATTCCACACTACTTATTTTCAACTTTTATTTTTCAATTGGTCTTCAGAAACTATCCCTTGACATATAGGCCATGAAATTGTAACGCTTTGGGTGAAATGTTCCACAGTATAGCATTAAACTTACAGTATCTAGCTTGCATTTATTTAGTTACAAGTGGGTTTTTTTATGTGTAAAAATGCATTCTTACTGTTACTGTTTCTCCACGGATCTGACCTGTAACTTATTTCAGCTGTCCGTCTCCATGGAGATAGCTATGTTTAATGTCGTACTGTGGAACATTTCTCATCTCCATGTGGTAGACCTTTAGCACCTTTAAGTAAATATTTATTCATTCATTTTCTTTTCTTGTTGCTAAATTGTACAACATCTCTAAATGTTTAAAATGTGTCATCCCAAAGTGGAGGAGGAAGAGGAGACATTTTTCTTCCAACCGCGAGAAGCAGTTTTTAAAAATCGACTTTTTAATCACAATCCTCTGACGTATATTTTTCAACATTGAACATTCAATATTCTGTGTGTAAATAAGCAGCGTGAGTGTCATATTATTCACATATTGCTGGCACTATTTGCAGCAAACCATTTTCTATCATTTCTTGAGTCGAGTTGTTGTTGTGCTTGGGCTGTGATTTGATCCATTTTTATTCATGCAGTAAATCAGCATATATATCATACAGCCACAGTGTAAACAGGTCTGAACAGTGCACATGTGATCGCTGCTCTTCTTAAACAAACACAAATGAATGAATTATGTAAAGAAAAAGTCTTCTGTGTCACATCCATAAATTACCTCCAGGGGGCTCTCACTGCCTCCGAGACAATAGGACTTAGACCTCTATGGAAGTAGTGTTTGGCATGTGTCCTTTCAGTTCCTCCTAATCAAAGCTATGTGTTTACTAACCTGTAATGGCCAATAATAAAGCTATTTCCATCATCTTTTTTTGTTTTTTTCCCTTCTTTTTTTTTTACTTTGAATGTTTGAACATGCAGGACAATTCACCAATGTCTCCCATTAGCATTGTTTTCAACTAGAAGCCTTACACAATTATTCAATTTACAAATAAAAAGAAATCTGTAACACTTTGATAACTACAAACCTTCATAAAGCATGAACAAAGACTTAATTCATAATTAACAAATAGTTTAGGCTTGGTATCCTTCATGAACACCCTGACTCTATCTCCTAGCACTTACCTCTTCAGTAAGTAGTTACTAAAACTGAATTATTTTGAATAAACTCGTTGTTCTTTATGAATAAAGTATTTGTTCGTGCTTTTGGAAGGCTCATTAAGGTGTTGTTGTGAGTCATGATGAACAGTAGCTGATCAGGAGCTGACAAGTCTTAACAGAAGTGTTTTTGCTTGCACAAGAGACAGCTTCATACACGAATGCACGGAGATGACTGAAGAGTGTTGCAGCTGTATTTATAGTTTACCCTCACCTTCTGAAGCCACACACTAGATCAGAATAGCACAAGAATGTGTCCTTTGGTATAGCCCGGCACAGTGTAAGCTGAACCCGGTTAGAGTACTACCTATTTTCAGAGTACAATGTATTTTCAACGTATAACCAGACAAGGATGTTTTTTATAACAGTATTCTTAAGTTGTTACTAAGCCTTGATAACACATTTGTGAATTATGTTTTATTAAGACTAATTAAGGTGCTGTTATTATAAAGTGTTACAAATAAAATCTATTGACGTCATCATGAATTAAAACACCTCAATATACATGAATAAATCATTTCATTCATAATGAACAAATAGTTTATTAAGAGTGATTTAGCCTTAGTAACTTACATTAACCCTAACACCTCACTTCCTGCACTAACCCCTTCATAAAGATGTTACTAAAACTGAATCATTCTTAATAAACTATTTGTTCATCATGAATTTGTTGCTTTATTAAGGCTAATTAAGATGTAATAAATCTGTGCCAAAAAAATCTCAATGGAAAGTAATAATATTTGTATTACTGTGTACCAATTTATTGAACTGCTGTCTGTTGTGTTGTTATGTCTAATTGTGTGTACTACTAAATCATTTTGGTCTTTGTTAAATAATTGTCTTTTGTAGATTTATGTTTAAAATTGTGTCTCATGTTACTCTGATGTCATCACGCGTACGTATATATATTCCCACTCGTCTCGCCTGCGCATACATCGTCCGTATCCACCTCCCTCCTCGTCTTCCTCCTCAGACTGACAGTCGCGTGGGATATTACCGCTCTACCCGGCCCCTCTCACTAATGCTAATGGCTGATTTGTGGCCAGATAGCGCCCCTCAGTTGTCTCTTTCATCCCCCCCGTCCTGCTTTTGACCCTCCGAGGCCACCGTAATCGGGCCCGGCGGTGGGGTAATCATCCCTCGGCGTGCGCACTCCGATAAGTCCCCTACACACCTCCAGACCCTCTCCTTAGACCCTCTCCTTTTCTGGTTTTATCACTTCCAAGATTCCTCCTCAAAGACCCCCATCATCGGCAGCTCTCGGCTCGTCTTTCATCCGAGCAACAGCACATAAGCCGCTGAAAGGCACCAGAAATAACCGGCTTCTATCACTCAAAAAATTGTGATCTTATGAATTCGATTTGGACACTTTAGAAGAGAAAGAAAAAATGTAACAGTGCAATTTGTTTTCCCCCTTTTGGGCCGTTAATATCCGTGGAGATAAATTGGCCGGCTGGCGTGTGTTGTGTGTAGTGTGTGTGATAAGCTGGTAAAAAAGCGTGCTCACCTGAATGGGATGAGACCGCTTGTGTTGCCAAGGTAAATCCCAATGTTTTGCTTGATTACATTTTGTTATGGCTTCCCTCCCTGTTTTTTCCCCCTCGAACTTCTTCAAAACGCCGGAGATGATTGTTTAATAGGGATGATATTGTGCTAGCTTTATTGGCTATTTTCAGCTGCACCGCGCCGCTATTTAATAGCCCAGCCGCTTGTTAAAAGGATTACACAGCTGCCCCGCTCCACAGACACGGGACAGGCTTTTCCCGCCTGATGGGAGATGCAAAGTTAGCCGGCACATTGAAATGAGCTGCAGATTATTTGGCCGTTCCATATCGCGGTGACCTTTAGAAGGCCAGAGGCACTCCCCAACATCGATTACATAAATTGATCCTCACACATTCAAAGGATATTAATTAGACATGGAAAACAAGTGGGCCAACACAAAAGCTCTTAGTTTAAATGCAATAGCAAATAAAGCAGGGCCGTAAAGTCCTCTGACACACATGATGTTGTTTATGTTTCTCTGGAGCAGAATCAAAGGAGCAGAAGCTGTGTCTGTTTCATGTCTTAAGTCACTCATTATTTTGGTCACTATTGGAGCCAAACAAATGAGAGTGACAGTTATTAGGGGCTCTCTGATCAATAGTGTTCTGACATAGTGTCATGTCTGAAGCAGGGTGCATGCTGGGATGTCATCCTCGTGGCCTGGGCCTTGTCCGTGTCAGCAGCAGCTGTCAGATAGGTCCAGAGTCATACAATGTGTGCCAAAGCTAACAGCTGTTAAGTACGTGCTGTGGCGCACTCGGGAGCTTCTGCTGGAGCGGCAGCGCTTGACTCCGCCTTCCACTGACGACTGGCAGCAGCGGCAGCAGCAGCAGCAGCAGCAGCACAGGGGCATGAGGGATGCAGCGCACACTAACCTATCCTCTCAGCCCCCTGGGAGCCACTTGGCCAGCTTTCATCCACATAATTATAATAAATTTGACATTTCATAGATAATATTGATTTCTTTATTTTAGCATTTCACCATAGGTGACAGTCGAGTGTCAAGAATGAAATTTCTATTGATCTTCTGCGCATTAATCCCTCATGTGTATGTGATCATTTTTATAAGACCTTTTACTGCACATAAATCAATACTTCATATTTCCAGCCGAGCCAGAGGAGATGTCATATTTGTAAACTGTGTCTTGACACTAGCAATTCCTTTCTTGTTCAGCTGCAACTGTGCAAGACCAGTCAAATTTGGGCCGAGGGAGCAGAGGGAGGGGTCTGCTCCTGTCTGCTCCTTTGCTCCTGCTGTCTGCTCTGCTCCTCTGCTCCTGTCTGCTCCTGTCTGCTCCTGTCTGCTCCTCTGCCTGCTTCCTGTCTGCTCCTGTCTGTCCTGTCTGCTCCTGTCTGTTCCTTCCTGCTCCTGTCTGCTCCTGTCTGTTCCTTCTGCTCCTGCCTGTCCTGTCTGCTCTGCCTGCTCCTGTCTGCTCCTGCCTGCTTCCTGTCTGCTCCTGTCTGATCCTCTGCTCCTGTCTGCTCCTGTCTGCTCATGTCTGCTCTGTCTGCTCCTGCTCCTCCTCTGCTCCTGTCTGCTCCTGTCTGCTCCTGCCTGCTCCTGCTGCTCCTGTCTGCTCCTGTCTGTTTCCTCCTGCCTGCTCCTGCCCTTCTCTTGTCTGTTCCTGTCTGTTCCTGTCTGCTCCTGTCTGCTCCTGTCTGCTCCTGCCTGCTCTTAGCCTGCTCTTGCCTGCTCCTATTCCTCTGCTCCTGCCTGCTCCTGTCTGCTCAGCCTGCCCTCTGCTCCTGTCTGCCTCCACTGCTCTTTGTCTCTCCTGCCTGCTCCCTGCCTTGCTCCTGTCTGTTCCTGTTGCTCCTGCTGACCTGCCCTGCTCCTGTCTGCTCCTGCCTGTCCTGTTCTGTTCTGTCTGCTCCTGCCTGAAGCCTGCTGCTCCCTGCCTGCTCCTAACCTGCTCCTGTTGGCTGTCCTGTCATGCTCCTGCTGCTCTGCCTGCTCTGCCTGCTCTGCCTGCTCCCTGTCCTGCTTCCTGCTGCTCATATCTGCTCCTGTCTTGACCTCACTGTCTGCCTCTGCCCTGCTCCTTGGTCTGATCCTGTCTGCTCTCGCCTGCTCCCTGCTGCTCTGATGATGAAAGATCATTCTTACTAGTCATTAGCTTCAAATGGATGGGGCTTTTATTAATAATGAAAATAAAACGACAAATCACTCTTAACTGATTAGATCTGTGTTTTGGAGCAAGAAATGTAACACTTTAAACGTCTGTCACTTAAGCCATTATTATTTCTGAGAACAAAAATGTCCAGTTGCTTTGATTTAGTGAAGAGCAATTAATCACCATTTGCAAATGCACTCAGAATATTTCTATGCTAAATTGTGCATTTGCTTTGACTCATGAACTTTGCTGTAATGCCTGCTTTAGTTAAACTCTTCATTTTTAACCAGAATATGTCTCACATTTGCCTCTTTTGCCTCGTCTGTGCAGCTTCAGGATGACGGACTTTAGCCTCATGGTAATGGGGCAGACTCCTGTGCATCGCGCTGCCTGTGAGCCAGTGTAACATGACAATAGCCGTGGAGAATGCACAAACAGTTTGGTGAAAAATATGATCACCTGAATGGTGCAGACACCTGACCTTTTCTCAGTCTCCCTTAACATGTCCCTTCCATACAATCAGTGTGAGCCGGGCGCACAGAAAGGCCAGTCCATTACCAGAATATGCTAATTTTGCCATCCGGCTCCTAATTGATGCCATTTTACCAAGTAAACAAGACTTCTGTCTACAATGGATGTGTTTCTGCCAGTTAAAAGGATATTTCAGATCGGCTTTTTGCAGTAATTTTCTCTGGGAGAGCTATTGGTGTGCCATTATTGCAAATTATAAGTCTCTGTCCTTTTGAAGAGAACTGCTATTCTCTTGCTGTGTTGTTTTTTTCTCTTCCTACTTAAAGGCCATCCACTGTTTTTTGTCCAGGAGTGGAGAAGCTTCATTCACGTGAAAGGTGTCAGCCGCAGCATGACAGACAGGAGCATCACATCACTCTCTGCTCACTGCAACAGCCCAGAATGGACAAACGGAGCACTTTGAAAGCAGAAGTATATTTACATGTCATTTAGAATATAACATTTAGCTTATAACTCCCCTTTTTTGACATGATAAACTATAAACATTTCATTCAATGTCAGAAGTCTTCCATCGTATTTCTTAGAATTGTATTTAGTTTTTTATTTCCGTTTTATTCTGTCTTTCAAAAAAACAATTATTGTTTACGTTTCGCACAATCTTAATATGAAATCCACATTTCATTAGATATCTTCTTCTTGCTACGTTGTTTATCCTCTGCTTAAAGGCCACGCTGTGTTTTGTTCGTCACTGGAGAGTTCTTGATTCACGTGAAAGGTGTCAGTGCCTTTGACAGACCCTGGACTCTGGGAATTGTCAGTTCAATCGGCTTCACTGAAGGCAACATTTTACAGGGCAGTAGTAGCCTATATGAGCGTTTAAATAAATGCTGCGTTGGGAAGATAAGACAGAGACATGTATTGAATATTTGTGCTCAGAGAACATTTATGGATGGTGAGGACCAAATATTTCAAGAGGACTAAATTCATGTTTAGTTTGATCAAATCAGTAATAATCAAATCAAATCAGTAGCAGCCTGAAAGTCTTTTAATGTATGAAAAATATGTTATAATATCATTTGTGATAGATCCTTTAAAACTTTATAAAGCAAATACGTTTTCAAATTCCGTTAAAAAAAGTACGAAGTGACACAATGCAGTTTCAATGGAGAAACGTCAGCGTCAGAATATTGTGAAATGTGAAAATTCAAGGTGGTAAATGAAAACCACTCAGCTACATGGAAAGAATATCAGCCTGGCTAAAGACAATTTTATTTGACATTACATTATTCTTTTTTTAGTATGATATGATGATATATTACATACTTAATCTTCCATCCATCAGCGTTGTACTTCTGCGTCGGAAATAAGATCGACATTTGTGATTTATTGATCCAGCTAACGAAAGGGAGACAGTAGAAGAACAGTTTGCCTGACCAGCCCAGTCCATCCTCACATTCTGTTGTTGTAAAGTAGTCTGTCAAAACGTGTTGGTACCATCAGAACGCAATATAAACTTAAATAAAACGATGATATTATAACTGATAAATAAGGACAAAATAATAGAAGAAAGACACTTAAGATTTAGGATCACAAAAGATGATGGACCTTCCCAACACAGGATTTGCAAAAGGGAAGTGGAAGTCACGACCCTAGAATTTCAGTGCACAGCGAGGGACACGAAGAAGAAGAAGAAGAAATAAAATTATAGCAGTAGTAGCTGAAGAACAAATCCAATTTTGTTATAATAATACTATAATATATATATATATATATATATATATATACCAGTTACACGTCCTTTGTAATAGATAATTAAACTGTCTAACATTTCTTTCCTGTAAATTACAAATTGTTGTTTAGTTATGTTATAAAGACTTAAAAACAATGGCATTTATTTAACCATTAAACATCATGTTCTACTTAATTTTGAGATTTTTTAACACTCGGATGACATCACATTTTTTTTCACAAAGGATCTATAATCTGGACTAACAGACGTATCTTTCATTCCGATCATTTATAGCTGGTTGGTTGAATCCCCATGAAACTTTGAGCAGTACTTTCATGCTCAGTCCTTACTTTAAAAATATACACAATCTACATTACAATGTGTACTCAGTGGTGGAAGAAGTTACTGCATTTTGTTACTTAAGTTAAGGTACAGATACAGGAGCAAAAATCTACTCAAGTAAACGTAACACATAAAAATCTACTCTGATAAAAGTACAATATTACTTTTAGAGTAAAAAATTCCACCCACATTTTTGATTATTATTTAAGAGGGAAATGGGGTGTTTCTCTTCTGTATATTTGCGTTTGCTCAAAGCCAGGACTTGAACTCAAAAACTTGAGACAGGATGTACCATGAATGTGCTAAAATATAATCTCTCAAACCACACAAGTACTTTTTACTTTCCAGTCCTTTTGAAAAATGCAGTGGAGTAGAAAGTACAGGTAACTGCTTTCAAGTGTAGTGAGGTAAAAGTAAAACGCATCTACTGTGTTTAATCTGCCCCAAATCAAAAGAGGAAAGTGTAACATGCTTGTGTGGGGCATACAAGTAACATCTATTGACGTAAAAGAAACCAGTACAATTCTCTTCAAAAGTTGGGGAACGTGCCAGTGCTTTCCGACAAAGGTATAATGGCCATTTGACTGACATCCTGATACACATTGGAGTTTTATCATCCTCATTCCAATACAGGACAATCCCAGACACACTCCAGACAGCACCGGCCTGTATAACCGCCGCACAGCCTGATGATATCTTCTCTCCCTCTGCTCTTCTCATCCCTCAGCCGTCTCTCGCTGGCCTTCACCACAGCGCCCCCCGTGTGCAAAGTGTCCCAGATTCATCTTCATGTGTCAGGCCTGTAATGCAGTATGAGGCGGGCTCTCCACTGCAGTAACGCTGATGGATAGGCTGTCTGCGTGTGGGCCTCGCCGGTTTGTACAGACGGAGGACGGGGCCGTCAGACAGGAGAGCATCATCACTTCTGCAGGAGCGACGATAACACGGGACGGACGATTAGGGGTTGTGTTCGCACTGGGAGGAAAAGTAGAGGAAATCAACCGTCAGATCAGGTACGTTTATTATAAGAACCAAAGAAACAATAAAAACTTTAAACTTTTTAAACCCTTTAAAATTGTGCAAACAAATGCATTCTAAATTCCAAATTGGATGCCACCTGAGGCAAAAGTGAAGTGGAACATATTAAAACTAACCACTAAACCGCTCAGATACATGTGAGTGAGTCCTTTACATTATTTGTTTATTTAATAAGCTATTAACAGACAATTTTTTTTATAAAGGCAAAATCTTCGTTCTTCAGTATTGACCCTACAATAGTTATCATTTATTTATTTTTATCATATATTTTACATATATCACACATTTTGCTGTAAGTTATTTTTATGGAGAAGCAAACTAACTGACATTTCTACACTGGAAATTTGTATTTGTTTATGTTTCTTTATAAAGACTTTAAACCATTAACATTTAGATCTGACGTGTGTTAATCATTTAAAACAAGTTATGGTCGACCAGCTTCTTCAAAAGCTAGCTATTTTAACAAAATACTGGCATACTAATGTAAACACGTAGTTGTATTGAACGCAATGTGACTGCAGATATGGTCAGAACGAGTCTGGCGGTGAAAAACAGCACAGGAGATCTCAGAATTTCTACATTTGATTTGAGTTTTATTGTGAATCTCAGAGGGAGAGGACTCGTAAACAGGATTAATGAAACAAGCGTGAATGAAGCTAGATGAAGAAATAATGTTACAACATGGTTAAATGCTCAAAAGAGTCAATTACAAACAGAAAAAGTGCGACAAAAAATAGTGCATTCATATATAAATTGATGGGTTTGGGGGGTTTGTGTCATTTGTCGCCTTTTATATGCAGAAACCTTGATTTGTTGATGTTCTTTGAGACTTAATTACATTTAAAAACTGACTAGTCTCAACCTGACCAGTGTAAACCTGACCAGTGTAAACCTGACCTGTAACTGACCAGTGTAAACCTGACCAGTGTAAACCTGACCAGTCTAAATCTGATCAGTGCAAACCTAACCGGTGTAAACTTTACAAGTGTAAACCTGACCGGTATAAACCTGACCAGTGTAAACCTGACCAGTGTAAACTTTACAAGTGTAAACCTGACCGGTATAAACCTGACCAGTGTAAACCTGTAAACCAGTGTAAACTTTACAAGTGTAAACTGACCGGTGTAAACCTGACTAGTGTAAACCTGACCGGTGTAACCTGACCTGACTAGTGTAAACCTGACCGTAAACCTGACCAGTGTAAACCTGACCAGTGTAAACTTTACAGTGTAACCTGGGACCGTGTGATAAAACCTTGACTAGTGTAAACCTGAACCGGTGTTTAACCTGTGGGTGTAAACTTTCTGACCAGTGTAACCTGACCGGTAAACCTGACCAGTGTAAACTGTAAACTTACAAGTGTAAACCTGACCGGTGTAAACCTGACCGGTGTAAACCTGACCAGTGTAAACCTGACCTGAGTGTAAACCTGACCGGTGTAAACCTGACCAGTGTGTAAACCTGACCAGTGTAAACCTGACCAGTGTAAACCCTCATGTAAACACCTTAAATTTTAAAATGCTATGAATAAAGAGTGAGTAAGCTGTGAGAGATGTGATTGACATGCAAAAGAAAAGATACAAGTCCTAAATTGTCCAGAGCTGGAGTTGCTTAAAATTACAGGCGACACAAATTGCATATTTTTTGCTCGTGGAGCTATTGTTTTTTCTTAACTTTATGCAGTGAAATGGAAACTGAAAGTAGTTTCTTCATTGTTGCTCCGACTGTTGGAGCTTCGGAGGAGATAAAGGACATTTAAACTCACCCCACAACAATTAATAGCGTAATGCACAGATTCAGAAACATCTGATTCAAGGACAGAAATGTTCTCAGTTCAACTGTGTGTGATCACAAAGTCTACAAAGTGTATCAGTGATAAATGTGAGAGGAGCTGCAGTGTTCCTGTTGTTTATTTGGCTTTCTACAACTGTTTAATGGATTTTCTTTTTTAGATGTCAGATACAAAATAAACACTGAGCACTGTTGTAGTTGTTTGTATTCGTTATTAGACTCCAACAGCTTTTGAGCTCTTACAGGAGAAAATGTCATCACTCACGACTGACACACATTCACTCACTGCTAAAATTCCAAAGGTTTTGCTATCATCAGCATAACTTCTAAAAATAGCTTTAACTTATAACTACTGCTTCTACTACCCCCACTACTACTGCTACCAAAGATTTTTCTACTACTACCACAAAAAAAGAGTCATAAATTATAGATATTGTGCGTATTTTCCCATTGAATCCACTGTATTACCTCGTGCAACCTGAACCCAGCCCATGCTAGCATTTCCTTTACTTTTTGTGATCCCAGTTTGAAAATGAGTGAAGTGAATCTTGATTTATCAGTACTTGTTTGAAAATTGACCTTTTGAAATCCAATTCTAGACATATAAATGTGAGCTTTTCCCATGGAAGAAGACAAACCTGGTCATCAACAGGCCGGCGGAATCCTCGCAAATGTTACTAAAGCTTAATACCTCGGCATTAATAATCTATGCCCTATATTTGATTAGCGGGATATCTGGCTATTTCATGATGCACTTAGCAAAGACAAAGCACTGATATAACTATTGATTTTGCCCCGGCCATAACCGAATAAACAATATGTATATGCTATGTTTTTGGAGGGGAAATTGAATCAAAATGCACATACAACATCAAGGTCACCGCAAGACTGACAGCAATTGAATTTGTCAGTCAAGAATCCGGTTAAGGAGTCAAAAGACCTGCCTAGTGGCTAAAATGATAGAAGAGATAGCTTATTTATAGCCGGGTGCCTTTCTTAGTGGTTTTTAAATGGGTAGTTTTTCACTCAGCAGTGCGCAATAACAGGACTGGACAATGTCTGCGTGCTGGCTCTAGTGGAACAAATAAATAATACCATGCTTTTTATGGCGCCGCAAAATGGGATTTCTAAAATTAGATCACCTGTGTCCACTTGTTTTGCAAGAGGGGTGGCAGTTGGACAGAGGGTGTGGCAGTTGGGCAGAGGGGTGCAGTTGGGCAGAGGGGTGCAGTTGGGCAGAGGGGTGCAGTTGGACAGAGGGGTGCAGTTGGGCAGAGGGGTGCAGTTGGACAGAGGGGTGCAGTTGGACAGAGGGGTGCAGTTGGATAGAGGACTGAGTGGAATCATGGACGAATGCATACAGGAGAAAATGTGCTAAAATCGTGTACAAATGGGGAAAGTTTGGGACTGCGATGAAGAATGTGGTGGACTGACACATGATTATAGTTTTTGTTTAAGGTTTCTCTGGTTAATTCTCAGCAGGTTTTACTTGGGCGGGGGGCAATTACTTGAATTTCAAATCTTGAGGTCAAGAGGTCTACAGTTTATCTTCTGTCAGTAAAAGCATGTGGTTTAGAGCAGAGTTCAGACATTACAGGAAGAACTGTGACTGTTATCCGGACACTATTTTAGAACTCAAGATGTTTCAACTGCCATGCAAAAGTCATTTTCAATCTAAATGGTTTGCGCAGATGTAATTTATACTCTCCTGAGCTCAAATTGGTCCTGTCCAAAGGGAGGAGTTTTAACAGAATCTTGTCCTAAACTGAAAGTCTCTCAGTTTCACTCCACAGCTTGGCCTTCTTCAGACCCATGAAAGAAGGCCTATGAGGTGGAGATGGCCAGACCTCAATAGGCCTTAACGGGCCATGCTGTGGGATACAGTATGGTACAGTATAACTCCTCCCTTTGGGCAGGACCAATCAGAGCTCACTAGGGTATAAATGCTGCTGCTCAAACCATTTCTATCAGGTTTTAAATGACTTTAGGATGGAAATCCTCATTTCTAAAACAGTTTTCAGATGGTTACCTTTGGAACCTTTGAACCACTCGTCTGTATTATTTAAGTTCAGGAACTTAATATTGAAAAACATTTATTTTGGTTGATTTTTAAAAGTCATGATCAATCAATTCGAAAGAAGAAGAAAAAGGGTGATCAATTTCTGGCCCCTCTGATCACCATCAATTACATCTGTTTTACTTTGTAAATAACATAAGCAACAACAACAACAAAAAAGGATTTTAAAATCTAATCTGTTGTAACAATATTTTTTTTGGCTATCTGCTTAATAACAGTGAGTGTAATTGACGCTTAAACCATCTGCCCCTCCCCCTCCTCCTCTGCCTCCTGGACCTCTTGCCCCCCGTCAGTCCTGTCCTTCTAATAAGGGCATTATTCCAGTGGATTTCCTGCATTCTGATAAATCAAATTAGGGAGGCCTCTGACTTAGATAGATTGCGACGAGTAATTAGAGAATCCTCAATGGCTCGGTCACTGCCACTCATTTACACCCGTCTTTGTTATCACCTATGGGCCCAGCGTGTGGTGTGTGTGTGTTTGCATGGCTTTTCCTCCTTTAAATTCCGGCCTGGTGTCAGTGCAGAGACAGATCCTGCTCCACAAACTGTCACCGGGGCGGGAGCGCGGAGCAGCGGACAGCGCGGTGGGACAGCCTGTAATTGGTGCAAGTTGGCGTGGTAAGTGTCCACGTGTGTAAGTGACAGGAGGAGAGCGGGGCTAGAGAGGCAAGGAGACACAGGGGACGCCTAACACAGCACCCTAGGAACCACATACAGGGATAAAGACTGGTGACACACGTGAAACAACAGTACAAAGGGCATTTTAGAAGCTTTAGAAGTTACTTTCAGACAAATTTAAAAGTTGAAAAAATGTTGGCCCACAGAAAAGAGTTGATAGGTAAGGTTTAAGTGAATACCACAGGGCAGCTTTGGAACTTTTGGCGGTTACTGGTTTTTTAGTACCAGTCCCTATTTTATGCATTTTAGAGACAAAGTAGAAACTAGGGCCACAATTGGTGACTTTTAAGCTCCTGCTCAGGAGTAGGTACTTTTCAGTCAGAACACTGCCTTTGTTAGGAAAATGTTTCAGTAATTCTCAGACTCAGACAAACATTATTGATCCACAACCAAAAATACTTTACTCAATAGGAACAAACATATATTATTACTCAATAAGTATAATGGCCTCTCTAATTTATGAACATCCTCTCCTTAACTGTGTACAAAATATATGTTAAACCTTAAGCTGCAGTCTGTGATCAGAATTTACTATGATGGTAAATGCTTCAACTATTTTATTTTATTTTTTTCAATGACTAGCAAGCTTATCCTATACGTATCAATGACGCAAATATTCTGACTTTTTATGAATCAATAACGCAACTAGTTACTATGCCTTTACATCACATCCAATGTATTTGTCACATACACATTCTGCTACATTTTATTTCCAGTCCACTTTTCTTTTTTCACTTTGTTTTGCTCATTTATCAACCTCAAAAGCATTTGTAACCCTAATATCCCTTTCATTGTGGCTGCGGTCCATAAGTCAGCGCAGAGCCCATTGCGCCGGTGTACTTTACAATCATCATGTGGTCCAAAACACTGACAGGTGCACTTGCTCTTGATCTGCTACGTCCCACAGTGTCATTTCTCTTCCTTTCTGCGGCCTCCTCTGTGCGCGCCATCACAAACCGTCCTGACACCACTCACTTTTCTCCCCTAAAAAGAATGGATGAAGACAGGGAGCAGAGCTGCACAGAGTGATGCATGAATCGGCTCCAGAGTTTGTGGGCTGGTTCTTTGGGAGGGAAGACAGGGAAGTTCAAAACAACATGGAATTTTAGCAAAGCATTGGTAAAAAGGCAACTTTGAAGTGTTACTGTATGTCCTATCAGTGCAGTTGGTACGTTTAATTATAGTAAGTTAAAGTGGCTTGATTTTGTATAACACTTTACACTTTCTGCGCCATCAACAAAACACATTACTACATTCTACAATTTGGATGAAGTGTCTTCAACGAGGAAGGATAAGCTGGTCAAAGATGGAATTGAACCACCAAACATTTGGTCAGAGGGCCCTCTACTACCAGAGCCAGTGTCACAGAAATCAAATACAAATTCACCAGAACCACAATCACAATTGTCAACAACTATGTTCAGACCGCTGATTTTCCATAAGCTCTTTGGCACATTGGGTTGAGCGTTTGCCCACTAACCAAAGAGTAGCCAGATCGGCAAGATTTCACCTGGGTCACTGTCATCCTTACTGAATAATTTGAATAAGCTATACAAATTAAATAATGTTTGCTCTTTGACGCAATTAACTGAAAATAAAAACAAATTTGTGTGGGCAATCATAATATTTTGCATTGCATATTAATGGAGACATTTGATGTTTTTTCTGGATTATTAGTTTTAAACTATAACATGTGTAGATTATTAGTTTTTTGAAAATGTATCGTAAATTGCAATATTGATCTAAAACGGCTTTATAATAAACACAGGTCCATTGATCAAGCAAGCAGCAGATTTTATTTTCTAAAATTGGGTGACATTTTTTACCCTAAACCTGGGTTCTGAATATTAATAGTAGTGGGTCGAGATAGGGGTAGGTGAAAATGGGCATTTTCTGAACACTCAAGCCTTGAATTCAGAATGTGAGGACTTTGTGTATGCTAATGCTGAGGAAACACTGGTGAAAGGCTCATAAAAGTTTATTTTACATAATATGTCCCCCTTTAACACTATCTATCTCTATTGTCTGACTGCGCCTCTGCTCTTTTATGGACAGGATCAGTGACACCTTAAGCCATCCCAGCAGATGATAACACTGCGAAATATTGATCCCAGACTCACATGTGTCAAAATTCTCTGTCTTTAATTAGAATTTCCCTCTGCGCCGTACCAGAGCTAACAGAATATATTAGACGTGTTCATGAGTGGGAGGGGGCAGAGGAGGGGTATAATTGTGACCTCTTGTCTGGGATCTGCCCTCCTGAGTTTTCTGATGACTCCCAACTGCCTGTCTACGGTTCCACATGTTTCCAATAAAAATCACGTCTTGTACGGATTTTCCAATTCAACCTTTATTTATTTCATATTTCTACCAATACTACTAAAATAGGCAAAACAAATACAAAAATTATTGAGGTGTTGAGTTGAGTGTTTTATTGAATGATAAACAAAAGTTCTTAGATCACCACAGAGAAAATTATTGATTTGTATAGGGTGGAAATCTCAAAACAGAGATGGTGAGGGAAAAGAAATGGATAGGTGGATGATGGTTCTGAGGAGGAGGAGGAGGAGGAGGAGGAGGAGGAGATGAATTGCCAAGAGAAAAGGATAGAAAATGTCTTTATACATATGGCTTATAGGCTGTGTTCACACTTCTACAAACACTACATTAAAAATGGCGACTAAACTATGATTAAACCAAATCAAGTGACAAGCCCACATTCTATTTAAACTAGGACCAAGAAAGTACAAGTGTGAACGCACCCATAATATGCAAAGACGTTGAAAGAGGACACAAGAGTAAAGGTTAGAGAGGGAAATGAGGCTTAGTAGTTATATTGTTCCAGCACAAACCATCTTGTTGGACCAGCTCTACATCTTCTTCCCAATAAACATTAAAGGAAAACTTTAGACAAGGGTTTCAAAGTTTCAATCATGGACACAATTAATATTAGTTTCCTCACCAGTCCTCTTTATAAGCCGGTTTTATGGCAAGACTCTGGCAAGCTCTCCTCAGCCCACTTCAGGACGGACCAAAGCCATAAGGTGCATTTTCCTATTTGTTTGCTTCATGGTTTGGTGCACCAGCCACTGACCTGTGCTGGCCATGGTCTACACATGGGAGGCCGCTGCAGCCAATGAGAGCGCAGCACAAAATTAACACTGATCTTTCCATTCTTGAGGAGGGGCCGGGGAAAATGGCAGTTTCTTGACCATGTGCGGAGTCATATTTAATTAAAAATGGGGAAATTGGGCTGTGTGAGTCTGAATGTGAATCCAAATCTACCATCACTGCAACATGACGGTTTCAGTCATGCTTATTGATCATATGTCAATATTTGTCTCTTTTTTTATGTATTTTTGATTGTCGTAGCATTTTTATAGCTAGGTTTTCTACAGTTTTGAAAAGAAAAGTGGCTTTTGCACAGTTTCACTGTAGTTCAAATAAACTTCAGTGTAGTTTTTAAAGGTTGAGATTGAGGAAAATGTACACTTTATTGTTCCCTAGTGAAATGTGTCATTGTGCATTTGATCCATCCCTCGGTGCCACTAAGGCATCTCCTCTGGAGCAGTGGAGGCCACAGCTTGGTCAGGACCATCTTAGCTGGGGGATTTTACCTAATGTGCATGTTTTGTGATGATGGGGGAAACTGGAGCACCCGGAGGAAACCCACCCAGACACAGAGAATGCAAACTCTGAACTGAAAGGCCCGGTCTGGCCCAGGAGTTGACCCTGCACCCTTTTTGATGCGAGAGTGCCGGCCACTCTGCCACCGTGCTACCTTAAAGGTGCTGTACCTGTTTTTTTCACGTGATAATGTAACTGTAGTTTTTCCCCAGATAGGTATTGTAAAAACAACTAGAGTCTAAATGAGACCGCTGTGTGCTGTCTGCATCTATTTATAAAACCTCTTTATCCTACAGGAATCAGAAAGTGTGCTGTGAGCATGCTAGTTGTTTTTAGCATTACCGTGACATCTGCCTTTGAACATTGTGAAGAGCATTTATAAACCCATTACAGTGAACGATTAGGATGCAAGGAATCCATTAGGAAAGTGAGGAACAGGTTTAACTGCTGCAAACCATTTCAAATGAACTAGTTTTGTTTTTCCCTTTTTTTAAGACGTTTGAATCTGGGACAGCGCCTTTAATGGCGATTGTTAGAGAGTCATTGATACATCTATATTGTTGTTGAAAATTGCATTTTTATTAGGCCCATTTTACATCCTCATTTACTGATTAGGTTCTAAACAACTCTGAAGATTTGATTAGATCCCAATAGGCCTTACGGACCAAAGCTGTGGAATGAAATGAACAGACGTGAAAACAAGGACAGGGCAAGTCTTAGTTCGAACTCCTTCCTTTGGGCAGAAACAAATGTCCTTTTTGGATCAATAAAATCTACATTAAGCTTCAGTTTTAAACATTTTTGTTCTGGTTCAGTTCTCATGCCCCCATTGTGACCCCAAATTCAAACGCAAAAGTATCTGCGTTTGGTGGCAGACGCTGTATAATTTTCCACACCGATATTGCACTCGTCCCAAATACAAACTGTCGTGTTTATTTGATCTCTATCCACCTGTGCTCTGCTTTGCCATTTTAATATTGAGATACTTCCAGAATATTCTAATATCATCCGATTATTTTTGTGTGTGGGGGGGAATTCAATCTGATCCCCAGAATTCACTACATGCAATATTCATAGTTGATCCATTGAGTGCATTGGGCGCGGGAACTATTTGAAGAGGAAAGTTCATGTGCATGTTGATGGATTGTGCATGTCTGGACCTACTCTATATGGATAGGGAGCTTGTTTGAAGGTCAGTGCTTCTCTTTGGCTGCTGTGGGTGCCTCCTCTCCCCTCACATTCGGCTGCTCCCTCCGCGGATGACGAGGTTGGGTGACCCGGGTGCGGAGGCAGATGAATCTTTTTGAGGTCTTCTCCTTCCTGTCACTGAGAGCTCCTCCAGTCAGCCTTTCACGGAAAAAATGTAGGCTTTTCTTCCTCACACAACCTTTTCACGCCTTTGATATTTTGGAAAAGGAGGGACGGTAGAGCGCTTACACTTTTCAGGTTGTTTAGCGGCATGTTTTGTGTTGTTACGATCCTGTTTTTTTAATATACTTTTGTCATAGTCTTCTTCAAAATTCATAAGATGGTTACAGAAAAAAGTCACATGTTTTTCCTAACTCTAGATCCCTGCAGATAATAGCGTGACACACAACCTGTATGGAGATATCAGTTATCAAATCAGTTTAATGACATTAAAGCAACATCCAGCAGAAAAATATATACGCAGCGAGTCTTTAAATGTTATTGCAGAAGGTCTAAGCGAACATGCCTTGGGTACTTCTGACCAAGACCCTGCATGATCGGCCGCAGTTTCTCCGCCGCTGCTGCTCACAAGTTGGCAAAGGTACAAATGCAGAGAATCAATTAGTGCTATTTGGTTGAATGTTGATCCTTATTCCCAACTGTTGTAGTGTACAGTGTATATATTCACAATGACTTGTTTGTTTATTATTTGGAATGAGATACAAAAAGTGATAACAGACCTATACCCATATTTATAATGAACAACTATGTAACTCTAACCCCTGAATTAAGCCTGAATCATTCTTAATACATTTTTTTCCTCCTCTAAAACATTCCCAATCGGTAAAATCCCCCAGCTAAGGGAGTCCTGACCAAGCCCAGCTCAAGATCTGGAGATGGGTCCCCATGCACTGCTCCTGAGGAGAGGCCCCAGCAGCATTGAAGGATGGGTCAAATGCAGATTCCACATGGTTCTCTGCCAGCAACATCTCTGATTGGATACAATCGTCTAAACCAGTGGTCCCCAAACTACGGCCTGGGGGCCGGATACGGCCCGCCTCCACATTTGACCCGGCCCCCTGAACAATACAAGAGACGCATTATTCATGCTCATATGAGTCATAGATTCTGCTCTGACAACTGAAGCTGAACTTTTACCCAAGACCGTGCACGGCACAACACAAACTTTCTTTCTGTGAAGAACCCAGAGAGGGTTATTTGATTTTTATTGATTTCATGAATAGTGTTATTATATATTTCCTGAATTATTTTTTTCTGTGAAGAACCCAGAGAGGGTTATTTGATCTCGGAAAGGGTTATTCATATTTGGTTATATGTGGCTTTCTGGAAAACAATACATGTTTACATTTAGGCACCCTGCGATCGTCACACTTTTTTCTGGTTCAAACTGACCCGGCCCCCCATCAGAGAAGGGAAAAGTTATGTGGCCCTTACAGGAAAAAGTTTGGGGACCCCTGGTCTAAACCTTCCTTATGGTTTTCATGTAACAAAACGCCTTTTACGGCGTACAGGCAATATGCTTCAGTCTTATTTCACCACGCAGCTCTTTTAAATGGAATAAGAGGTGTTTTTTTCTGCGCTTGAAGATTAAATTGTCATGTACAGGCCCTTCATATACAAAGTACCTGTGACATAGTACCATGTAGACTACTGGCTTGTGTCAATGTCGTTGCAAAAGGCTGACCCAAGCTCCCCCTGCTGACTCTGTGCTGACTGGATGTTGTCACTTGGCAGGTGCCTTACATAACTCTGCCTCTATAGTTTGACATGTGATTTTTCCTAATCTCACAACGACAAGACAAAGCTGCGTAAAAAGGACCCGTCTGACCACTTTCCCCTCCGCTCCACCCAGGAACTCTCCCATCTCAGCACGTTTGTGTACTCATGTCTCTGTGGGGGCTTCGTAGCAAACCGTTTCTACATGCATCAATTCTTCTTGTCACTCTGTTTACATGCCTGTATGCTTTATGTATTCAGACACACACAGCTAAAGAAATATTCATGCATACACTATGTGCAGGCGGTGCGCAGGGTCTGCCGGAGACTCAGACAAGCGTGTGAGTGAATTTCAGGCTTGTTTACCTCCAGTTAGATGACGGCAAGAGACGCAAGGAGCAAAGAGAAAAGGAGGAAGAAGTTGTGCTGACTCGAGCTTCACAAGGAAATCAAAAAGGGTTTCGTACGGAAATCCGTTCGCGCCGACAAAAAACGACATACGTGCTGTATTCACGGTCATAGTACAGTGCATTATTCTCCGTCTGCCGTATTCCACTCCAATTCACAGCGAAGCATTACAGAAGTCTTGGCTTGACAACACTGCAAACCAGACACAATTTTGCTCTGTCTTGCTCTGCACTCAAACTGTGCCTTGGACTATCACCATCAGCCCTGGCATGTGTGGAATTCTATGTATAACTAACTATAGAATAAGGTTAAAGTCCAGTTCCAGTTCTCCAGCACGACATTATCACATCACCACCAGAACCACATTTTTTCTTCACTTTCATGTTATAACCAAAAAAAAAACTCTCTTTCCTTCACATCCTCAAAATATTTCTCTCCATCACTTCCTCTGACTCATGACCAGAGATTACATGCGCATGATTGTATTTACTGTTTGCTTCACACTGGCTGTCATCTCGGCGGTTTATGGAGGAGCAGATCCTGGTGGGCAGGAGGCCAGAGCATCAGACCACACTCGTTTTACAGCCACTGACATGAGACAGAGGGAGGGGCACTTTGCATCTTCTAGCCACAACAGAAAGCACAAAGCAACAGGATCGTTCCGTTCAATAACTACAGTAAAATGTCAGACAGCAACATCATATATGCATTTTACAAAACATGTTATTGCGGCTAACGAAACACATCACGCCTCATGGGTAAAAAACTCTTCCAGGTGCTTAATACTCGGTCATGGTGCATAATCAAGGGTGAGAAGCAAAAAGAAGGCATAGATAATTGTTTCTGTGTTATGGTGCAATCAGAGTGATTGAAAAGACTGATGGTTCAAACTCAAATCTGTGACTGACTCATGGTTTGGACTCAGGCACAGGCCCTTTCATAAACTATTTGTTCATTACGAATTAAGTGTTTTATTGACGCTAAAAAAAAGTGCAATCGTTCTAAAATGTTACTGATATTTGTGATTGTTTTGAATTACAATTTAACATGGTATCACTTAAACATTATCCACTGTCCAAACGTCAATACCCATTTACTAAGCAATCAAAAAATGAGTATAATATAAACTTGATACTCATTAGAACAGGTATTTTTACTGGGGAGAAATCACGAGGGAAAAATGTTTAACTTCACTACTAACACTTGAGTTCGTTTAATTTATTTAAGATGAACTGAGCCGTAGTGGTAAAAAGTATAAAAATGTAAATGTCTTGTAGTTCTGATGATTGGCAAAACTAGGTAAGTACAGAGCAGTGGGCGGAGATAGCGAGTAGGTGAAAACTGAAATGTTCGGAACACTCAAACTTCAAATGCAGGACAATGTGGGATTACCCAAACACACATGAATCAACCGTAATCCAACTCTGAGTGAGATGATAATGAGGAAACACAGATTTTACATAATAAGTTAACAGCTGTTGTCATTAGTTGATCTTATGTCATCGCTATGTTCATGTAGCATTTATTCCTGCTGCACTGCGCTGTTAGAATTCACTAGACGTCCGGGATTACAGTTCATGTACATTTAACAGATCATTCATTTTGCCTGAAAACATTATGCATCATTTGAGACTGGTTTATTCCACTGGTTTTGCAGCTCTTCCCTGCTTTTCCTCACCACTTAGTCTCATATGTGTCCGATCCCTCCCTCTTTAATATGTGCTCTATTACCATCAGGCATTTATGGCTGTTTTTTCTACTCCAGTGACCACTGAGCACTGGCTTCATTAAAACTAATTGAATCGGAAACATGTCCGCCTGAGGAAACATTAACTCTTTCCATAAAGGACATTTCCGATTCCATTTTGTCAATAAGGTCAAAGGACTGTTCAATACTGATACACACAGGCCGGTGCGGGACGTTTAGCTCAGGTACTCTGATGTACGCACTCTCCAAGTATTTATTTGAAGAAAGTGTAGATATTTGCACTGCATTCAACCCTAATCCCAACCTTTGGACGACCAGTTTGTAAACACAGAATTCATGATGGCTTCTGATGCAAAGGAAATGGTCACTTCACGCGTCCATCTCTGTTTGAAGAGACAGCTCAAAAGTGTATCACAAAAAGGGGCATTTTATGAACAATGAGGTAAAAACAAGTTGTTGTCAGTATTGTGTAGTATTTCATGGTATTTGCAGAGAGAATATAGTCCCTCTGTTCTCCAATGTTCCACAGTATGGTGTTAAACATACAGGTCTGGCCTTTTTTTGTCCATTGCTGGTGTTTTCATTGCTCATAAATACCTTGAAAAACACGTTAACTGTAAGCAGGCACACCTCGCCACAGATCTGACCTGTAACTTGGCCTGGCGGCGCCATTTGCTTAGAGAAGTGTAATGCCATATTGTCGAACATTAAAGCCTCTGCAGCGCAAAAGTTACTCGAGGGCGATTGATACCTTTCGCATGATGTCGTCAGCATTAGCTCGGGCTGAAGCTAACTGGAGCTCCGTCTGAAGCTCTGACGCAGGTTTAATCTGAGCTTTGTTTGAACACAATCCGACCACAAAGAACTGATTTAGAGTGCTGAACTGTGCTCTTAAACAAGTTCTTTTGTTTCACGCTAACCTTACAACGATTTTTCAATTATTGAAATTCAACCTTTTCTTGAGTTTTCAAACCATGTAAAAACTGTAACACTGTGTTTGCCAATGTGTGCATTGTATCACCATGGTAACTGGGCACATTTAGTCCACAGACGTATACTCTTTTCCCCAGTGTGATGTCACTGCAAAGCAAAAATGAGTGAACAAACAAATGTTGAATTGGAGCATTAGCATTTCCCCCGTGTGTGGAATGATGGGAGGAGTTTCAGACATTTTCAGTATTTTCCCCAAATTCAACAGTTTTGTTTTCTTGATCGTCTGTGTTTTTTTGTGTGTTTTTTTCATCATTTTATATTTAAGTGTTGGTTTGATACAATTTAATAACCCTGGTGCCTTCCCTTTGCCAGGATCCTCATTTATACGAGAAGACTTTCCAAAATATTGTCAGTTGAAAATTTACCAACCAGCCAAAATAATATTTTGTCAACCCCTTTTAAATCCCTTTCCAGTATCATAATTTTTTTCCACTTATTCACTTTACTAGCCCTTCTCCTGAGTGCACATTCTGACTGCTGAATCTCAACACATTTTCATAATACCATTTCAAACAAAACCCTTAGTTGCTAGTTGTTAGTTAGTCATATCTAATACCGTTTTTATTATTCATCCCCTTTTGTCCAGCCAAATCGGTACAAGCCTTACCTTAATGGTTTCTTCTCCACTTGAAACAATCATTTGAAGGCGATCCGTCAGAAATCGATGAGGACCGCGCACGCACAGCTGTTTAATGTGAGCTAAATATTTATGAGTGATCCGACGAGGCTTCAAGTCCAGTCAATCTTCCCCTTGCCGGATCCGTGTCGATGATTAGCCCGTTTTAGCGCCGCTGTCTTGCACTGGTAATGCCCATTAGGACCAGAGGAGGAGTGCACGCTTTGATTTCCAAGGCCTCATCATTCAGAGCTTGTCGCAGCCCCTTCATTCTTCATACAGGGACGCCGGATTGATTGTCTGTTTAGTGCTATGAATGATAAAAACCGCACAGGGACCACCGGCTCTTGTTTGTGTGTGTGTGTGTGTGTGTGTGTGCGCGTGTGTGTGTGTGTGTGCGTTTCCATCTATATGCAGCCCCTCTCCTTCTCCTCCGCCGTCCTGGTCGCTTCGGAATTCCATTTTTTGCATTACTTATTGGACAATTGATAAGCATTTCAGTATAAAGTAGCCACAGTAATATTAGGCGAGACAGCGGTATCCAAATAGCCATCGTCGAGTGTGTTATTCATTTTGTTTGGAGGGGGGGGGGAAAGGAGGTGGTGATTATGTGGGAAGTTGTGTAATAAACATGTTTTATGGGCTTCCGTTGCACTGGTGTGTTTGAGATTTAGGTACACCAGGCAGCAAAAGGGATATCACTGCAAGCGTCGTAAATAAGAGCTGTGGTTTGGATACTGTTCGTGATTTGCTGTCTGTCAAAAGATAAATACATTCTCACTTAAGAATACAAAAAAGGATTTATAGCGTTTAGTATTTTTAAAACACATGCGATACCAGTGACTATATGTTTTTGGTCAGATACCAATATGGAAAGTATCGCGAAGTCAATCAGAAAGCAATACCAATGTGTTTTGTATTCAAATGCATTGAGACTTCATGGTATACAGAAGCTATTTTCATTTTAGCGCCACACAGCTTGAACTGATCGGAAATTAAATATATGTTCAGATTAACTCAAATATAAAAAGTATACAAAAATGTTGATACAAATTTGAAGTGATAAAAAACATTGTCTGTTTTATTTTTTTTTTTTTTGAGAAATTTTAAATATTGATATTTTTGCATCAGAATCTATTCTATTCAATACCTCATTCAGTATTGATATGTAACAATCCGGCCGTGACTACTGAACACAGTTGATGTTCATTCATCTGTATCCACCCACTTAGTACTCCAGACTTTCTAATTGGTCACTGAATAATGCCATCCTGAAAAATGCCAAGTTTCCTTACATGCACTACACACTCTAAATGCATAACATCACCATGTCGCCATGTAACCTGTGAAGTCTGCTGAGGACAAGCCTGTCCTCTGTGTGCCAAACCTGTGTTCAGTCATAAATCCTGGACTAATGACGTACGGCCGGTTGATCTTGAAAGTGTGGAAGTAGCCCAATTCTACAGATGAAGATGTGGAAGGAAAGGATGACCGAAAGTGCTGTGTGTAAAAGGATGTTGGAGAGGGGGGTGTTGGAGGGGGGATTTCAGGGCGAAGCAGTTACTGAGCAGTGGGATAGCTCTTGTTCATGTCTGATGTGGACGTGCTCATGTCTTATTTCTGTTCATGTCTTACTGTTTTTTGTTATTTTACTTTGAAAACTTAAAATATAACTATTGTGTTTTCTTCACTTCTGCTATATAATTAGATTCCTCTGTGTGTACTTTACATAAATACAGTCCAACGTAAAACCATAAAATATAGCTTCTTTTTTTCATTTCACTAGTGCATGGGAGAAACGTGTAAACCGCTGCAAACCCTTTTAGACAATCCCAAACTTAAATAAGGTGGACTAATGGAACGTTTCAGTCCAACGACAAAATAGATAAGAAATTGAATAATTGTAAAAAAAAATAATGTTGGTTTGGAGACACCGACACATTGGAAGTGAAATGCAGTCTTCTAATGTACAATGACTTCAAATGCAGACAAATTGCAAAAAAAAAAAAATTTCAGTTTGCAGAATTGTCTTAAATGTGCTATTTTCTGCACACTTGAAGTCTGTTTTCTCCCTCTGTGATAATATTTCCTGCGCAGCTTTGAACCCGTGGCTTAATTTCCCACACAAGTGTTCTTCTATATCCACTCAGAGCGCCTTTGTGCTTCCTGCAGCAGCAAGTCCTTTTCAATTTACTCAATGCAAAGGTTAGAGTTCAAGTGATCTTCCAGCTTTGAGATCAGATAAAGCAAAGAACTGGCACATTGTCACTCCACACACACACACACACACACACACACGCGCGCGCGCGCACATTAGAAGAACCTGATGACTAAATTACTGTACGCCGAGGAAGATATATTCTATAACAGACGCATTTTTGAAAGCTTACCTTGTACCACATTGACAATTTTTATCTTCTGTATCTTTTAAAGAAACACATGATACAATAAAGTAACACCGTCTATTGTTACATTCTACAATTCCGTACCTGGTTTAGGCTTTGGACATGTTAATTATTATTATTATTCTTCTAAGCCAGTGATTCTACAACGTTTCAAGTACCACATTTGGCTTTACGAGTACCAACAACCTAACGAATACATCATTTGCACTTTAATTCAGCTGCCGCTAACTCTAAGAGCGGACTAACTAACCAAGGTCAATTAAACCCGTCTAATTCTTTTTTTTTTTTTTTTTTTTATGATAATAATTTAAGAAGCTTGAAATGCCAGATTTCCAAATGTATTGTCGATTACATAATTCTCCAGAAGGTTAAATTTAGAACTCCCTTCATACAATTACATAACTTTTAAAACAGATAGAAATAACATTAATAAAAACATGACAAGAACACATTCTCAGTGGTATCTCAGTTTAGTCCAATATGTGCAACACGTGTTGCCTGAATTGAGGCAATCTTTATATTTATGGAGCGGCAGAGGATTGAGAATGATTCAAGGTTTTTTACATTTACCTAAATCTGACACACTAACAGTGCTTTCTGGAGTTGAGCGAGATTTCACACACACACACACACACACACTTTATATAATATATTATATATATATATTAATATTATATTATATATATATATATATATATATTATATACTATATATATATATATATATAAAAACTCAGATCTCAGCTGTTTAATACAGAAAAAGGGCAAATGGGAGGAAATTACTAGAAAAGTTGGGGAAATATCTGATATTGATGATGTTATGATGTCTCTAAACTGTCAGATTAATATGGTCGATTTAAAGCATGAAAAAAAAAATGTCATGACAATTTTGTATGTCCTCTAAGACAAAACTCTGCATCTCAGATGAATCCAATTCAAATGGACAACGCAAATTTATGCTATGGTAACGTCCCTGATGTGTCGAAACACAAAAGGGAAACATGTTTATAGAAATGATCCTAATGATGGCTAAAAGAAGTATGTCACTTTGGAAAAAACACAGTGGGCCAAACCAAAGATAAAGTCCTGAACTGTGAGTAATCCTCAAGACAAAAACATTTACACATTTATCTCTAGTTAAACCTAATAGATGCAGTCCTAGTGCCACCGGTAGAACATGTACCACAGTTTGAGAAACACTGTTCTAGGCCAACATTATAGGCAGATTTGAAGCAATACATGTCCAATTTCTTGTATTGCAGAAGATGCTATGAACAGCTCGGCCAGATCTAAACAACAAACAATGGCATTTAAAGCCGGTGCACAGTGTTTTACAGCATAGATTCATGAAAAGACTGTTGCTTTTAGAAGAGGGCTGTGCATCAAATTGCTATAGAGCCTAAACTGCACAGAAAGAACAATTTCCTCCCTATTTCAAAATTAAACTTGTTCAGAAATAGATGCACATGCACAACATAACACAACAGTGCCTGTACATGCCAGATAGTTGTCCACTTCACGTCACTGCGTCAGAAAATTGAAGTTATTTAAGACTGAGCAAACCACCAGTCACGTAAAAGTCTTTTAATTATTTTTTGCGTGTACGAATGCGGGGTTTATTGGGGGGAGTGGCCACAGCCATTAGGATCCGCTGCGCACAAACTGAAAAATACCAAGTGCGTGTTCCATTTGTCTAACTGTACTTTGAGTCAATATTGGAAACTTGTGACATCGTAATGAAGCCTTTTGGAACAGATCTGCTAAATGTCAGCAAACTGCTTCTGAGTGTAATCCCAATTTGCCTTGGAATTAGCGCTGACGAGCTCATTATTTAGACAATTCATCCGCCTGGCGATGGCATGTCTCTTCCACACACACACACACACACACACACGCACACGTACACGCGCGCGCACTGTTCCCTTTTGCCGTGTCCTCGCCGCGTGCGTCCTGATCACTTGACGAACGATGGGCGCAAGAAAGGAAAAGAAGCAGCGTGGAGTGAAAAGACCCGGAGCCACACGTCAGTTCTGCGCAGAGCGAGAGGGAAGGAGAGGACGCGTGACAGGAGGAGGTTCAAATCGGCACTAGAGGTCTTTATTTTCCGGTCATTCGGTGTGAGTGGTCAAATGAGGTGAAGAAGTTGGAAAATCACGATAAAAGTATTTGCTGTGTGGAGAAAATATTACGCAGGGCTGTTCTTTCCCCCCCCCCCAAAAAAGGTCGTGTTTCTGCGCCAAAATTACGCATCAAATACGCGCCAGAGATCAGTGCGCACACCTGTTCTTTATTTTTTGGGCATTTGAATCTGAATCAGTTGGTTTGCGTTTGATATCACGCACAGTCACACTTTAAAACTCGTCAGAGAGTTGTTGAACGATGGAGGGATAAATAATATGAAAGCTGTGCGTTTTGGGGGATGGGGAAAAGGAACAGAAAGACCCCTGGGATTTGGGTGAACTTTCATGTTTGAGGAATCAAAAACATGCGTTCGTAAATAATAATCGAAACTGTTTTGGATGTGTTCATAACGATTGATTTGTCTTATCACATTATTCTGCGATTTTCCTTTTTGTTTCTTAAAGCGCAACAGGCCCGTTTAATAGCAGCTTGTTTTGTTTTTTTCAGTAAAAAAAGCAAAACAAAAAACAAGTTCCAAATGATATTTTAAATTGGTGAATTCAAAATGATTTCATGAACGTATGCTGTAATTCAAATGGGGATTCGTATAGAGTATATTTATGTATACTTCTCCGCGCATAGTTTCACTCGAACTACTTAAAGGCCTCACTACGACTTACAAAACACGTCAAACAAATCAATCTTAAATTATATTATTTTTTTTTAAAGATAATAGTAAAAGTTACACAAAATCCAAATATCCTCAGTTTTTATTGCACTTTAAAAAAAAAAAATGCATTTTACGCACAGGCCTGTTGCGCTGTGACGCACCAAAAACAATCAGCAAACGTAAAAGTCAGAGAAACTATTTAGCAAACGCTTTGATTTCAAGGTTTATTTGTAAACATTAAATATTTCTTCTTTCTCTCTAAAGTTCTCGGAGGTGTTGGATCAGAGCTGCAATATCAACGAACGAACGAAAACACAACCCTTTTCTGGCTTTTAGAAGTCGCGGGGCAAATCAATCAATCAATCAATCATCATTAAATAAATAAATGAATATAAAAAAAACTTTGAACTAGCTTCTATTGACGTTTTTTAGGAAGAAGACAAGGAAAAAACATAGAGACAACAACGTGCTCGGCGGGATGGTCCATTTTTTTTTGTGTGTGTGTTTTTTTTTTTTTTTAACCCAATTCTGCACATGCGTAATAAGTGTAGCTCTTGGCGATATAAATCATAAATATATAGAAACGTTTATATTTAACAGCAACAATACTTACAGCACATACAAATAAGGAATGTCTGACAGTTTTACAAAACCATGGGTTCCTCGGGTCTCTATACACATGAGAAGAATCATCTGCCACACAACGCGTCGTACAGAAGAAACAAAGAAAACTACGAAGAATCCGTATCAAATCTAGCAGACTACATAGTGTCCGGTATATGTTTGATATAGACATCACCTCAGCAAGTGCCTATAAGAACAAAAATCGGGGGGGAAAAGAAGAACATGCTTCGTGGACGGCGGGGGGCGGGGGAGGGGGGGGGGGGTGGGGTTGTGGGGGCGGGGCGTGTCAGATACACATAGGCACGAGGCAGCAAGAAAAGAAAGAAAAAAGTCAATCGTAACAAACTTTGTACATCATCTAATTTGTCATATACAGCGTGGGTGTGCGCAAATATGGTAGCGGTATATTTATAAACAACGTATTTTACATCGGTTGTGGGTTGCGCAAAGGTGTCTGCGGAGAACGTTTAGCGTCAGACCAGGCGTAAAGCAAAGGAAAGCGCGGGAAGATGTCTGTTGCCATGGCAGCGTCAACGAATGCGCAAAAGTGAGTAAAATGCCTGTAATGAGTTCGTTTTGTTCGTAAATGCTGTTTCGTTCGCGTTTGCCATGGCCACACCACCTCTCTGCGCCAAGAAGTTCAAATAAATAAGGTTATATAAAGTTGAAAATGAATTATTTTGTACACATTTTGAAATAAATTAATCGTGATCTGACGACAAAATACACACAAGACATCTTTGGAACCCGCTAGAATAAGTGTAAGAGCTCTGTCAAATCGAACAATCCAAAGAAGGCCTATAATAACACGAATCCATTTCCTGCTCTATTCACAAATTAGAACAATAATTCAGTCTCTCCTTCAGTCTCTTTGGAAGTCCATGTTTTGGTTTGTCGAAGACTCAGAAAGTAGCTGTCGAGGAAAGTTGTCAATTATTGCCGGGGGCGGTACTAGGTCTTCTAGTTTAAGTAAAAGATACGCTGCAGACCTGGTACATAGCGTGCGCAGCTCCGGGCAGCTTTCCCAACAGTTTTGACAAGTTAGTTGGGCCGGTTCAGTCGCCGCCATTGAACGTCACTTGGTCTTTGAGGGCAGTTGACGATCTTGTTCTGGAGTCCTCGACTCGCTTTGGCTCCTTTAGGCCGTGTCGCTCTGGAGAGAAATGAAAGGAAACAAAATAAGATGCTTTATCACAAAGTCTTTTTCTCGCTTTTTTTTTTTTTTTATTTTTTGCATTCCTCACCTGTCACCAATGGCGAGCGCAGCGATGCAGGAGAACGCAGAGATGTCTATGTTCAGCCCTGCAAATTGAAGAAAAGTCCACGATGGCGTCCACCCACTCGCCGAACCCGCGCACGCACTGTAGCCGGTGCAGCACCACGCCGTTACAAAATATAAGCTTCCCTTCCACCGGATTGGACCTGCAATTTAACACCGCCATTAACTTCTATTACCAGCCGCTAATAAAGCACACAGTAAATGATGGAGGAGGAGGAGGAGGAGGAGGAGGAAGAGCGAGGAGGAGGAAGAAGAGGGGGGTTACCTGTAAGCCAGACGCAGCACGAACAGTCCAAAAAGGCGATTCGAAGAGCAGGTCTTGGTCTTGTTTGGGGCAGGTCACAGAAGCCGGGAATCTTCTCGGCCAGCCCCGGATGATCTCCATGGAGCCGGTGAGCAGGTCGTAAAACTGCTGGATGCTTGCGTGTTAGTCGCCGCTCATCTGAAAGTCAGGGCTGGACTGAAACTGGGAAAAGCAATTAAAAGACATTCGTTATAAAAAAAAAAAAAAAAAAAAAAAAAGGGTCTCTTTAAAATATATAAGCGCGTGAAATGGGGAGGAAAGGGAGATAGCAAATTATTGGGCGAGTGTGTTAATTAAAGATAGCAGTGCAGGGGATTTTGGCGGTTTGAGTGTGTCCATTGACAGCTTTCAGGCTCAGGAGAGTGACAGGCGTTTGGCAGGAGATGGTCAGTGCCTTTGTGCGCTGATTGACAGGTGTAATGGCGGATCTGTGTCAGCTCTACTGGTCCATTGTCCGCAGCATATGTGCCTCTAACATTTCAAAGACTCACTGACAGCTGCCATACAAATACATCATGAAGTATAGAAAGGTTCAGGTGTTGGTCTTTTTTTTTTTTTTCTTTTTTTTTTTCTCTTCAGGTTTCATCCAAAATCATTCATTCAGGTTTTAGAAAAGTCCCACAAAACAAGCACTGCAGCGTTGTGTGTCAAATGCAGATAGTTTCAATTCTTTTTGGAGTAGTGTGTGGTATGTTCTGGACGTACTCTGGAGTAGTCGAGCGCAGACATAGACGGGTTGGAGTCCACGTGGGCCCGGACCAGAGCGCTGATGAGGCTGACCGGAGGCGAGGGCGGGGACGGCTCCTGGGGACTTTTGGGTTTGGACGGTAGTCTCCCCCTGCGACCTTTCAGATTATCCGTTCGAACGACTGTCAGACAAAAGAGCAAATCGTGTCAGTCAGTCAACAACAAGGCCATTACATTCTTTGCGTGCGATACAATTCAGAAACACACGTATGCGCACCTTCTCGAACCATTCCCACCACAAGGCACTTCTGAAAGCGACAGAACTGGCACCGGTTTCTCCGGCGTTTGTCCACAGGACAGTTTTTATTTGCTAAACACACGTATTTTGCATTTTTCTGTACGGTTCGCTGTGGAAAGAGGAGAGAAACAACGTCAGAAAATGTAAGGCCTTTTCCAAGATTAAGCAATTTAACTGAATTTGTTTTGCAAGTATAATAGCTTAAAAACAGTCAAATCAGCCAAGAAAACGAATTATTTAAATAAATATGCCATTATCATATTCAATATTTGTTTCATTCACAGTGTTACTGATTATTTGTGACATTCAGGCCTAGTGCTTTTGCACACACGGGGATCTTTTTGCACTTCATTCATTTAGGATTAAATGTAAGTTCTATGATTATATCTTCACCGCCTGAACCAAACCTTCATAAGATAAAAGTCTTTAACACACGCACCTTGAAGAAGCCCTTGCAGCCCTCGCACGTCCGGACGCCGTAGTGCTGGCACGCTGCGTTGTCGCCACACACCGCGCACAGCCCTTCGTTAGACGGGGAGCCCCGGGACGGCGGGGAGGGCACCTGGCTGTCTACCAGCTGGTGTCCGTGTCCCAGCTGCAGCGAGTGCGGGAACGCCAGTCCGGCCTGCTTCCTCAGAGCGCTGGGCACCGCAAAGCCCTGCGCGCCGCCGTGACTGTCGTGGTTCATGGACACGTGCAGCGGGCCGTCAAAGCGCATCTGACAGCTGGACACAGGGGTTCCGGGAGGAGACTGCTTGAAGGAGAACAAGGAGAGCCGGGACACGGGGTTCTTGCGCTGCTCCATCATGTGCGTGGCCACGTAGTTCTGGTGGAAGCTGTGCAAAGAGCCCGGGTCTTCCCACATGTGATTGGGCTGCACCTGCACAGCGCAAGTTCACATGAGAATACATCACTTTCTACTATTACTATTCAAGAGCAGTTTTACTTCAAACATCTTATATTCATTTTACAGGCGTTATTCTTGTTTACATCCAGATTGGTCTCAAATGAACACTCATTTTTGTGGTTCTATTTCATGCCACATTTTTTCTGCACCCAAACAACACTATCTGGGAATAAAATGCATTTTGTGCTTATCTACTCCTCTAAATGTCACGAGCAGCAGGCAGGGAATGACAAATAACACGTTCATTTCAGTGGCTGCTCCCTTTCACCGTTTGGCATTTAGAATCTTGGTAAATGTCAGCGGTTCCCTGCACGGATTTTACACCGTATGAAGGCAGTAAAATAGAAAGCATGCAACTTTCACGGGTTTCATAAGAAGATACGTGTGGACGGTGCATATTTTTGTGACTTATCCATTGCGTATTTTGGGAATGTTAAAGAAAAATCCTTGCCTGGAAGTTGGGCGTGCTGGGCGAGGAGGGCTTGAAGTACATAGGCCCCGTGTGCGCCATCATGTCCTCAGTCGGCCCTGTCAGGTGTCCCTGCTGGTGGTAGCCGTGCATGGGGACGTCCTCCACTTTGATGGACGACTGCTCGCCCGCATGCGGCACCTGGTACAGGCAGGGCGGCTTGACGTCGTACGCGCCACTGTTGTAGTTGTCCATGAAGGTGCTGAAGCTCGGCAGAGACGTGGTGGCAGTGATCTCAGTGTTGGTCAAGTCCATGCTAAACTTCACGAACTCGGGCGTGAGGAAGTCGCAGCTGTACTCGCCCGCGCTGTGGTAGCTGTAGCTCTGGGATGCAGGACTGGCGCCTTGAGGTGATGATCCATACTGAGCCTGGACGCAGGGCATGGCTGCACGGCACGACGTACCACGGTCTACGCGCACTGCCGCCGGGGAAGGCTCAACACCCGTTTACAAACAGAACAACTGCAGCAGCTCCACACAGCTTCTATAGAGTCTTTTTTTATGTAATTCTGGCCTTGCGTTGATTCGAGTCTTCTGACAGTTTGGCGGTGACAGTGAACGGGCTGAAGAGTTGAGTGGGTGTCAGAAGAAGTCAACAAAGCGGCTGTGTTCTGGACCTCTCCTAAAAAAAAAAAAAAAAAAAAAAAAACCCCACACCACAAACTATGTCAGTTCTCGTTAAGTTATGAAATAAAATACATCTTTCTTCTGTGGACAAATGACTTCTGTTATTTCCACACACGCTCGCAGCTGCGCAAAAAGGATAGACATAGCGCACATATTTCTACTTTACACAACTAACATATATATTTTGCATTTGGACATGAAGCGAAACTAAACAGTGCATTATTTTGATTCTTAAATTCATTGTACACTGCAGCCGAAGTATAGAAAAAAAAAAAAAAGCACTTGACATCGCTTGCACAAGTTGGTCACATTCATGCGCAAACCTGCAATTACGCACGAATAACAGTATCCAAAACCAGCCAGAATCCGCGCATTATTAAAGACAGTGAACGCATGGGGAAAGAATAATTAATTTTTTTTTTAAAAAGCTCAAACAAAGTAGCCGCGTGAGAATAGACAGGGAAAGGCTCTGTTCTTACCTTTTCACGAGGCGTATCGGTTTCAATCCATGCGTTACGAAAACAGGGCGCATTCATAACAGGGTAAAAAGTGTCCAAGGTGGTCGCGTGGCGTGTGTAGTCACAATAGCCCGGGCTGCGCAGGGTCCGAGCGCGCACTGACAGCGGTACGAGCGGTACTAAGCCAGAGTGGCCAATGTGGCTTTGTTTATGTGAGCTCTGGATACCCTTGCCCACGTGCTTCGGCGCCCTACGTCATCGGCGTCGACACACGCAGGGGCCAATCCGCTGCGGGCTGCACTTTCTCAAGCCTTCCACTGTCACTTTTTCTTTTTCTTTTTTTCATGGAGGGTATGTTTGGCTTATGGTACGTTCTAGGTGGCTCTATAGGATCATTATGATAAATGTATGGATATTTAAGGTAGAACTTAATTATGCCTTGTATCATTTAAATGGAAAGACTCATTGTGTAAATCTGGTTATGGCTAGAAGACATGGATTTATAATTTGATTGATTTATTTGGTAACACCTTGCAACACCTGCGTTTATGAATCATAAACAAATACATACATTTTAATGAATAAATATAGCTTTTAAAGTAGTTACTAAACCTGAATCATTCTTAATAAACAAATTTTTCATCATAAATGAAGTATTAGCTTTACTATTAAGGCTGCCATATTTGAGTTATTATAAAGTATGAACGTTATATTTTAACATAAAGACATTTGGCGACACTGCAAACATAAATATTGGAATGCTAATTTTCATGTTCAGATAAATATTTGTAAAAAAAAATAATAATAATGATAATAACAAATAAAATAATTATTCATACAAAATATGTATACATAAATTACAGGCATAAAAACATCAAAATAAATAGTGACAAATGTGTGGAAATGGCATGAGAGATGACATGAGCCCATTTTAGTTCAAATCATTAACAACATGGAGGTTATGTATAATAATAATAATAATAATAATAATATAGTTCCAATATTGGTACATTTGACACTCATAAGATTATTTTAATGAACAGAACCGTTGTTTCATTTTGGGTGAAATTTTATACACGCTTTGCATAAAAAGTGCGTGATGTGCAGTCAACCTTTTTACCCCCTGTACTATTCCCATTACTCTCTAGGGGGCTTCTGACCACACTTTGAGAACCACCACATACATACTTGCCATCACCTAACACTCCATGTCGTACTCATTGTGTACAATTCCAAAATGCAACCCTGCAAAACCACTTTCTGCAACACTTTCCCTCATGTAGTGCCATGCCATTTATTGAGTTATTGTCTTAATATGAGATTGAAGTTTTAATGAGTCTACACTGGCTCCATCATGGTATAAAATCCCCCCTAATGGAGCATAGGTCAATATTATTATACCTTATCTGCTGACAGGATTTCTCAATTCCAATTGTGTTCCATATTTAGTGCAGGCAAGGTGGGGTGAGCCTATTCATACTGTTGTAGCGGCAGGAAAGTGGGAGAAAGAGAAGGAGGAGGGGGTCATTAGTGGTTGTCAGAGGCTGTGGGGGGAGGAGTTGGGCGATATGAGGCGGCAGAATGGTTCAGGTGACGCAAAAAAATCTGCTCAAAGTTGACGCAGAATACAAAAATAATGGACCGGAGCCACGTCATTGTTTGCCAAGTCCAGATCTGCGGCGGCTAATCTGGGGCTAACACCTTGTAGCAAGCTGTGGTCAGAGGAGTGCAGTGGAGAAGGGGGGGATAGAAAAAAAAGAGAATGATGCATGCACTTGGGGCTATAGTGAGTGTGGAAACTGGAAACTGGAAACTAATGCAAATGTGAGGAGGAATTATGCATCTGATCAAGGAGATGGGGAAGAGATGGAAGAGATTTATGAACAGTATACACATGCATTGCACTTGTGTTACTATAGGATTTGTATCTTGCACTTTTATGTACTGCAAAATACAAAGGTACTAAATTAAGTGTTATTTTGAACTATAAGCTTCTTTAAACTAGTTTTTGGACATTCACATTTGTAGATTTCACTCTTGACGGCTGATTTTGATGTTATGGCTTTGCCCAGAATGTTCCACAGAATACCATTACAATGATCTTCTGTTTGGAGACAACTTACGGTTTTTAAGCGTCAAGGTTGCATTCACTGTTCGATTGAGGACCAAAATTGCAACATTGTGGCTTTCTCTGAGCTGGTCCAGTTCGCGTTCACAATACACTTTTATTAATCGAAACCAATGTCCAAAAAGACGCATCTCCACCTCGCATGCAGCGACACTAAGTACAATATCAGCCAAAGGAATGACAAGGAAATGTGAGGAATATTACCGGAGTTCTGACTAATCTGTGTCACCTATACAAACGAAATGGGACTTTAGCGCTGTTTGGATTCATTCTTTGGCTTTTGCAGATTTACCTCATAAACCTGCCCCTCATGTGCACAGCCTGACCCACATGTGCACAGCCTGACCCACACGTGCACAGTCTGCCCCACATGTGCACAGCCTGCCCCACATGTGCACAGTCTGCCCCACATGTGCACAGTCTGCCCCTCATGTGCACAGTCTGCCCCTCATGTGCAAAGTCTGCCCCACATGTGCACAGCCTGCCCCTCATGTGCACAGTCTGCCCCTCATGTGCACAGTCTGCCCCTCATGTGCACAGTCTGCCCCACATGTGCACAGCCCTGCCCCTCATGTGCACAGCCGCCCCTCATGTGCACAGCTTGCCCACATGTGCACAGCCTGCCCCTCATGTGCACAGCCTGCCCCTCATGTGCACAGTCTGCCCCACATGTGCACAGTCTGCCCCTCATGTGCACAGTCTGCCCCACATGTGCACAGCCTGACCCTCATGTGCACAGCTTGCCCCGCATGTGCACAGCCTGCCCCTCATGTGCACAGCTGCCCCTCATGTGCACAGCCTGCCCGCATGTGAACATTCTGCCCCACATGTGCACAGTCTGCCCTCATGTGCACAGTCTGCCCCTGATGTGCACAGCTGCCCTCATGTGCACAGCCTGACCACATGTGCACAGCCTGCTCCTCATGTGCACAGCCTGCCCCTCATGTGCACAGCCTGCCCTCATGTGCACAGCCTGCCCCACATGTGCACAGCTGCCCCTCATGTGCACAGCCTGCCCCACATGTGCACAGCCTGCTCCTCATGTGCACAGCCTGCCGCTCATGTGCACAGCCTGCCCTCATGTGCACAACCTGCCCACATGTGCACAGCCTGCCCCCCATGTGCACAGCCTGCCCCACATGTGCACAGCCTGACCCACATGTGCACAGCCTGCTCCTCATGTGCACAGCCTGCCGCTCGTGTGCACAGCCTGCTCCTCATGTGCACAGCCTGCCCCACATGTGCACAGCCTGCTCCTCATGTGCACAGCCTGCCCCACATGTGCACAGCTGCCCTCATGTGCACAGCCTGCCCCTCGTGTGCACAGCCTGCCCCACATGTGCGGTCAGTGTGATCTGCAGCCGAGGTGATGAGTTTTCACGTCAGGAGGACAGGTGAGTGACAGGTGAGTGACAGGTGAGTACGAGGCGGGCTGAATGCTCTCGATCGCTCGAAATGCCCAGGGTAAAGACAATATTATAAACATCTCAGTTGTTTCATAAATCCAGGCTGAAGGTTTGCATCATCACGTTTGCCTGTTCGTCTTAATACTGGCTGAATACAGGCCAATTTCCCATGTTAAAGCCAGTTTAAACGTTATTATTTATGTTTGTATGTATTTTCCAGTGATCATCAATAAGTATAATTAAAGGTTAAAGTCTTTGACCTGCTCCTGTTACTTTCGCGTCTTTCTGCATGTCATTTGTCCCGTTGTCGATCTCACACAGGAGTTTGTTTTGATCCTAAGCCTCACGTGCATTTCCGTGTGGCTCGACTCATGGTCACTTCTTTGCTTTGTTCCGCTCTCTGGTTAGTTTGCGTTCACAATTCAGACAAATCGTGCCAGAGTTTGATTCAATCAGACCAAGACTGACCTTTCCAACTGAACCAGCCAGGCAAGCGAAACCTGATTCGAATCAAAAGTGTATTGTGAATGAGCCCGAAATCACCTGCAATTGAAGAAATGGAAGATGCTAAAATGCCCATTTAAAAGAGATGCAAATTCACTGCATCAAATTTGGGACTAAACCGGGACTAAACCCAAAACTGAATCTGGATTAGAATAGGACTAAACAAGGACTAGAAACAGGACCAAACCAAGTCCACATAAGGACTAAGATAGGCTCAAGTTTGGACTAAATAATGACAAGTGTGAGCGCACCCTTAAAGCAATAGAAATTATTTGGGCACTTCCTGGATTACCACCTGATGACATCATGCAGTGGAATAGGATGTTTTCCGAAACACCTGTGAAGAAAACAAGGCACAAGTCCAGGCGGTATAGAGAATAAACGTACTGAACCGCACTTTTTTGTGTTAAAATTGCATTATGTCTGACCTTCAGCAGGATTCTTGCGTGTATTTCACAATTTACACACCTCACACCCCATAATGATGGGAGGATGCAAAACTAAAAGAATTGTGTTTTTGGATTCAAATGTTCAGTTTCACAAAATATTTGATCACTTCAAGCAAATAAACAGCTAATCCAATGTTTCAAACGTTTCCATTTTGTAAGAACTACACATTCATTAGCCTTAATAAGACATGAACAAAGACTTAATCATGCGTATAATAATGAACAAACTGTTTATTAAGAATGATTCATTTAGTAAGGATTACGGCATTAACACTATTGTTTTGAGCTATTTTTCTGATCTTCTTCTTCGTCTTCTTTTTTGGTGGTGTTTTTTGGCAGTTGTTATCCAATGTGTTACATTACCACCATTCTTTAGACTTTATTGTGTTCAACATTTTTTATTCTTACACATATTTTATGTTGACATTATTTTAGCATAGTCTATATTTTTTACTAGTATTATTAAATTAAATAGTTATTAAGGTTGAATCATTCCTGATGAAATATCTATTAATTTTATATACACATATATATTCATCATTTAGGCTTATAGTCATTTTATACAAAAACTTGATATCGATATTTATTTATTTATGTATTAACCTTTATTTAACCAGGTAGGAAGCCACTGGGATTGAGACCTCTTTTCCAAGGGTGACCTGGGGCAAATTGCAAAAGTTTCAGGACACAGTATAAAACATTTTATAAAACATTTTTCATCTACATTAAACAAGAGCTCTGGATAGTTCTAGCGATACTTGCCGTAATATTGGTATCGAATTGGAAGAAAAACTGTCATCTTATTTCCAGGCTTCCATTATAAAAACATACAATCCATCCCTCATGATGGAGTGTACTACAGCATGAAGCACCTCTAGAGGCCACTATTGTTCACCAGCCATACATCAGGCCCCTCCCCCTCACAATTAACCTTTAATTAACCTTGGCCCATTAAGACTGTGCAGCGATGGCCTGCTTTTTCATCTCCATCCTGTTTCCTGATTGGCTCATTTCCAATTCCATTTCCAGTAAGGATGTCATAGTTTCACAATTGTAGTCAGCATTTTTAGCATTTATGTTTTTTTCTCCCCTCTCTTCTCCATCCTCTCTAAGTATGCAGGTCACATTGCACGGATTCCCATTTGGATTTGAGAATGAAAACACAATTAGCAGCTTAATTACCCGTTTTACTGTGGGATAATTAACGCTCCATTTATGGGCACAATTAATCGACAGTCATTCCAAAGTGAGCTCTTGATTGAAAATAAATAAAAGTTAGTACTCCATAATGTTACTCTGTTTGAAATGTAGATTTTCCTGACTGTTATATTGCGGACTTTGAATAAATAACTCATGAGTGAAGGAAAGCTGTTTTTATAGCTTTAATTTGACAAAACCAATGCTGTAAATGGAATGCAATTTTATAATTCTATACATTGGTTTGAGCTGTGATGTTATAAGAAGTGGTGAGCAGTAAAATATAGAATTGTAATATTGTAGAAAGAAAAATAATGCTCTTTTTCCTGATACAAGCAGACTTAACAATAAAAACCAAATAATGATGTATTTTGACATGATTAAAGAAGGAGACCCTTGTACGCCTGTACCCCTGTACCGCAGGACAATAGCATTATGTGAGGTGGGAAAAAGCGACAAACGCTAACTAGAATCATTTGGATGACAATAAGGCCTTCACCCTCTGCTTTGGCTTTTTCTTCTTCTTTCCAAAATCTGTTAAAATGGAATAACATAGTTTGTTAATGTTTTGAATGTTATTATTAGTGGACTAATTGGGTATCTAAACTTAAAGCTGCACATGGCCTTGTCTGCCGTCTGTCTCCATAGCTATTTCATTACTTTGCCTGGAATGTTCAGTATTGAAATAAACGTAATCATCTCCAGGCAGGAGTTAAACGTCAGAACTGGACCCCTTACCAGAAAAGTTACATAATGCACCTTTAAGGAAAAACGTATGTGATCTCTACATGGACTTTGAGTTGCCATACTTATTACGCTAAAGATCAATGTGGGCATCAGAACCCGGCCGTTTAACCAATACATCCCAGCTCCATCTAATGACACAGTATATCGGTGTCCTAAAGGTCTGCATTCATAACACTTACACCAGAGCCACTTCTGCTCAGCGCAGCTCTGTCCCTGCCTCGTCTAAAGCACATTTATGATTAATCAGAGGAAGATTGGCAACAAAGCTAATGATTTGTCTGATTTTCACTGGGGCCTGATCCAGCCGCGCCAATTGATTGTGGCACGGGGGACACCTGCAGCTCACGAATACATTTCCACTTCCACAAAAAAAGGGGGGAGAAATATTGCCCCGGCTTTTGAATATGCAGGGGCTAGATACCGGCGGTGTCATTACTAATGTTTCTGCCAATTACCGAGCATGTCATGACACTGTGATTCATGCATATTCATAGCAGACGGATTCAGACAGCAGCAGTATGTGAACCCCCCAATCCCCCATTTTACCGTCTCATTGTGAATGTTGAACAGGTAGCTCCATCATGGCACGCCGGCGCCTTCCAGCTGCAAGACAAGCTGTTCCGTAAGGCATTGCTAGTTAACAGTGTGTTATATAAAGGTGTATAAAAGTGATGGAAAGCTCCCCAGCGCTAAAGAGCAAGCATTAAAGCATATTAAGTAGACATTTGAGCTTGTAAAGTGGAGGAATCTGGAAATGGGGAGAAGAGGAAGACAGGGAGCTAAAAGGAGGATGCCTGCAGGCCCGCGCTGTTCCCCTGACACTAAGTTTGATACCGGGGAATGGTGCTTGGAAAGTGAATGGAGAGAAAGAAACAAGGATCGTGTGGGAGATGTGGTACCATTCAGAAAGATTTTGAGGTAAAGTGACGACAATTAAAATGCAGGGTATATCATTTGCTGTCTCACTGGTGTAAAAAAGAAGCCACAATTACAACTGAACCTGCCTGCTAATGCCAGATTGATCAATGTGGGGAACACCGATCAGAGTGCTGCACATATCAATATCACAGGCTCTCAGTGAAAGCCCCAAACGTTTGTTGGATCCTGGAGAAAAACATAGATATCTTTCCAGTCCACAAATGCGCAAAGCACTGCGATGTAAAGTTTTTCTTTTTTTTACAAAATAGTCCATATTGTTGCGAAGAATACAGACGCATAGGTCCGTTGGCGTCACCGCGTTTGTTTTGCTTTGTTTGGGAACTTCACCTTCAGCTTTTGCCCAAACCACAATGCTTCCCTGTGATTGGTCCAGTGTTCAAGTCCAATCGTTGCGTCGAGAGCCTGGATCCATGGGTTCGAGTGAGTCTGAGAACATACAAATATTGTGAGAATTCATCTTGCTGGCCAGGTTAGGTTGCCAGTGCTATGACCTGCAGAGAGACACAGTGTTTCTCCTTCTCAGTTTATGTCCAGGCCATGGATCATGCTCAGCTCCTCATGGTCAGCTGTAGAGGCTGCACTGGTTCATGATCGGTGCAGGAGCCGGGCTTTAGGTAGTGACTGTTCAGTGACTGCTTTCCGATTGGAGAATTGTGTTGAGAACCAAATTATTCGTGACCGTCATAAATCAATCTTTCATTTGATATCAGTGAAAGTTGTTGTCATTATTTGAACATGTTTACCTTGTATCTGGGGTCACAGATAGTTTGTGTTTATGACATTTTAAATTAAAACTCTACATACTCTTATTTCATACTGAACCTATCAAACTTGAGAAAATACTTTATTGGATAATCAGAGGGGAAAAACAATTTAAAAAAAAGAGGAAATATAAATATACGTAAGTTAATTAACCAAACATCTACTGACGCCAATGCCTTTTTGTCAAATCTTTTTTCCACTCGCTTGCCCTATACCAAAATGACTTTCCATTTGACTTCCATCCCCCATTTATTCTAGCTGATTATTGTATGGCCATAAATCTGGTCTCCACAAGGTTATCCACAGATTCTGAGCTCCAAGTCCTGTTTGGTCCCTCTCTCTGCTCTCTCTGCTCTGGAGTGTGCCCAGCTCGGCTCCTCTGAAGTGTCCCCGGGTGGATGAGGGAGAAGCAGCTGCAGCTTTGCCATAATCTGGAAGGCTTTCTCCTCTGAGTCTGTGGATGGGAGGATTTCTCTTCTCCTCTTCTGATCCAAGTGCTCCAAGAGTTCAAGACAGTTTTGAAAAGATATGTTGTTGCTTGGACTATGATGAAAGAATGACTGAGATTAGCTGAAGTTCTGATTGGGTGATAAGGCTTGAAGTGGGATAGCTGCTTGTTGTGGCTGTTTTTAGCTTGAGGTAGCTTTGTTCAACTTCCTGCTCCATTGAGTTCATAGTAAAACAAAGAAAACATAAAACATGTACTACAGGCTCGTGAATGCTGGAGAAAACAACGTGCTTTTGGAATTTTAGCTATCAGTGTCACACAATTGAAAGTGCAAAGTCCATGGCAGGTGTGGTTTACTTGGCTTTTTAAAAACATTCATTCGTTCTCTTGTCCGTGAAGTTATTGACCAGATGGGACGGCAGTGGTTCGGTAGTTAGAGCATTCTCCCACCAATCTGAAGGTCGATGGTTAGATTCTTTATCTACCTGGCTTTTGTATGAATGTGGCGCGTGAGTGAGGTCGGAGGATGGCGCTGATTGGCAGCCTCTCTCCCGTCAGTCTACCACAGGGCGGCAAAGACGTGGAGCAGTCCTCTCGGAAACAGAAGACTTTAGTTATCCATTCTTTGGATTTTAAACATGCTTGTGAATACCTCATGATTATTGTTTCACATTTTCTAATTTAAAATAATTCTACATTTGGAAAACACACTTCACAAACACCGCCCTGATTTCCAATTACATATTTTTGCGTTGGAGTAAATAATGAAAAAAAAATACATAAAAGAAGCACTTTAGCAACTTGGATGCAATATGAAACTAAACAACTTAAGAACTGCTGAGGAGAAGTCCAGATCTCACCGGGGAAAATTCAAACAGAGTGATTTGTGAGCGGTCAGAGAAGACAGCCTTGTAAAAAATAAGTTGGATTAAATTCAACAGCAGATGTGTTTTTGATGAGGGAACAATCTTATAGCATGGTTAAAAGCTCCACAAAGTCAATTCTGCGTAATAGGTGTCCTTAAAGTAAGAGTGCTGTTAATTCCTAAATATCCCTCAGGTGGTCCATGTGCACAGGGAACAATGGACCATGAATTAAAGACACGCCCACGTTCATTTCATTTAACAGGGCTCTTTTACGTATTTATTTCTTTTTATCTACCTGCCGATAGCAACAGCACAGGACTCCACACAGAGAACCGTTTTGTGGTTGGCTGACTACACTTCCACCTTGCCATGTTCAATAATACAGAAGCATATATGTAATAATTGCCTAACAACAGCCGCATATAAATGAAATCAATCATAGGAGTGATGTAGGTAGTTCATCAAATCCTACTTCACACTGTTTCTTTGAGTGGCCATGTCTTTTGTCATTTCTTTGTTGTTCACTTAAGAACACAATTAGTCAACTTTGTTTACATACAGCTAAGTGTGCCACATGCGGATTTTTGATTAATCTCAAAGACAGTATTTTGAAATGTAAATAAGAAGGTGATGTATTGTTCGGTGGGGCTTGATGCCGTTTGACAGCTCTGTCACAGAAAATGCATGGCTCCCTTCTCCCTCAAATCCATCATACGAAATCTAAAGACATATGCATAATAATGAAACACATTTATTAATATGCAGTGTCCCCCGGAGTCATGTGACAATGAAATGGATGGCTGCTTTCCTTTGGTGTGTGATGCTATAGGAGCTGGAGTCGCGGGACGAGCCGGTGAGCAGGTGAATGTGCGGAGCGTGGACGAGCGTGGAGGGGAGATAAGGCCAGACGCTGGTGCGATGATGTGGTTATCATCACGGGGTCACGGCTCGCTTGTTCGCCGCCGAGGAGCTGCCTTCTGCCGTTCGATTAGTCGGCGGAGAGACGGGTCTGAATCTGCGCGTGTGGATGTGTTCAGGGAGTCATTCAAGAGTTTGTATCATCGACGGTTGGAAACTTTTAACCGTATTGTTGTCACTCACCTGGATATTCTCCCCCACCATTCTTCACTATGTTTGAGCATTTCTACATTTTCTGTCTCCTTAGAGCTAAAAATGCTTTGATGTCATTGGTCGGTTGCCGCCTACTCCAGGAAGTGTAGGAAGTACAAAATTATAAACAATCCCTCCGAAACTCAAATCATCCTAAAGCAAAAAAAAACATACACCCTTCCTGAAAAACTGCAATGCCAAATCCTCCTTGTGTATTATGTTGTTGCTGTGAACTGTGGTGTTTTAAATGTTCCACTCTGTACTTTCTTTGTTTTCTTCAATTGAAAAAAAGAATAAAATGAATAAAGTCATATGCCTTCTCTGGTTTTATATGTATGCACAGAAATAAGGGCTTGTGTGCCATTTCACCATAAATGCTTGACTAACTTTCAAAATATCCTAGTTAACTGTCATTTGATCTCAAACTTTATTTCTATCGTAACAAAACCTCTCAACTTTAGAGCTGCATTAGAAAGAACATCCATCAGAACCCTTCTTTTGTTGCAATATAGAGATGGCATCATTGGTTCTGAAGGTGGACTCAGTTTACTGACAATATCTTGCATACATGTGGTATCTTGGTGCATGGCTATTTGGACTTCTTCAATGCTTTTGCTAATCCTGTCTCCTGTGTAAAAGTTGTGTGGGTAACCTGAAAATGCATGAGCGTACAGATTAGGATTGTGTCGTTAAACATTATGTAATGTCCAGTTAGCCTAATGTAAAACCAATGGAAATTTGATATGCTAAATACTACATCTCACTTCCATTCAAAAGTAATCTGACTGTGTGATAATGTACCACATTTGTTTCGCAAATCTCTCTAAGATAGACGTTTGGCACATGGCTAGTCAGTTTTCGACCTTTGAACCCTGCTCCATCGGTCGTAATATAAGAACACAACATCATATAAGAGACTTTTTATTTATTATTTGTTAAAAAGCATTTAGCTTAAAGTGACAGTTTGGACAACTCATTTGACTAAAACACAGCTAAGATAATTACATTTCTGTTTTTGCAACATAAAACAAAAAGAATTCCCCAGTTTGCCCATTTTTGTGGTTTATCATTTTACTTCCTGATTGAATATGATGACATTACCTAGCGTTACAGAACCGTACAGAACACTTCAACACAAAAATCGCGTCTAATTTTCCACTATATATATATACATATATATATATATATATATTTTATTTTTATTTTTTCGAAAGGATTTTGGCCCATAGGATTTATTAGACTAGACAGTTTCATTAATACTCAAAAGCAGATCTTCCAATTTTCACTTACAACAGTCATCCCAGCCCTCTCTCAACCTCTTCTCCAGCTTGTGTCTGTGATCACAAATGTCCATTGCATACTTCATTTCTATAAAGAAAGCTTCTGTCTCTGGGGAGCTGGGTCCGTCCACACTGAAGCACTGAGCCGCAGAATGTTTGGAATGAGCCAGTTTTACACTTTGCTACAATGAAAAACATGCAATGATCCTCCAGTGATTACTGTTACTCACTAAAACAATCATCTCTGTGGCTGCTAGGAGCATCTATTTATGTGTTTTGGCCACTTGTTTATTCATTTGGTCATATTATTAGGTTCAAAGCTGATTGTCTAATCCCCATTCTGTCCTTCAATTGAAATAAAGGATTTCAAAAACAAGGGGGCTGCAAAGATGAAGCTAGTATAGAAAAGCCAAGAAAAAATACAAAATATTTCTGCTGCACATACTTATTTGTGGATATTGTGGTTATTCTAATTTTGAAATACTTGTTACTATATATTTTTTTGATTGTGAACCATGTGACTCAAATTACTCCCTAAATGTTCAGCATTTCGGTCCGGGGCAGGACAAGCATTACTGTCCTAATCCTAACACCTAACCCCTAACCCCTAACACCTAACACCTAACACCTAACACCTAACACCTAACACCTAACACCTAACACCTAACACCTAACCTTACACTGATTGTGAAATAATATCTTGTCAAATATTAATATTTTTTTCTTCAACATTTGCCCAAAACATCTAAAAAGGTGGACAAATGCTAATGTTTTGAAAGAAAAATATATTATAATAAAGATTATTTATTTATTTATTCAATTATTTAAAAAAAGCTTAATTACAGGCCTTCTATTCAAAACGTTATTGGTCTGAAGGCTTTTTATTGCACAGCAGTAGAGTGAAATGGGAGGAAGAGTGTGGAGTGACAATCACTCGCTTCAAGACCACCAATGTTTCCCTGCATGTGTGCACCGACCTAACCCCTTATCTAGTTATTCCCAAGGGCCTAAAGATTCGAAGGGGTAGCCAAAGCTTCCTTAGCTCGAATTATAATGAAGGGATTGTAATGTAGGTATTTTATCATTATGACGTAGGGCGTGCTAACCACTCTGCCACCTTTCAACCTAAATCCTTTTTTACAGTCAAATATCTCTGTCACCCGCAATTTTTATTTATTTATACTGTTTCCAATGTTCATTTTCTCCCAACTTATATAACTAGAGCATAAACTCGAGTATAATTATGTTGCAATGTAAATCTGAAGATGTGCACAGAATACCGCTTGCTTTAAACACATACACTCTTATCAGTTTACTCCGCCATCACAGCCTGAAGAAATAATGCACCGTTTTGAAGCAATGGAATATGTATGGCCCCGCAATATTGTTCTGAGAGGGGAAACTTGCATATGTGAATCCCATCTAAATATTTGGGACAATAAGTACCTAAATGTTGATGTGTTTGCTTGGCTCAAACTGGGCCGGCGCGCACAGACCATCAGTCATCAGCGCTGTGGAGGAGGAGTCCAGTATCTACACAAAGCCATCAGGAAATCGGATTAGGAACAGGTAAATGCTTCATTTTTTCTCGGCGCCTGACACTTATCCGCCCAATTCCTGGTCCCGCTGGTCATATTGCTTTATTTACCCCCCCAGTGTTCATTTTTCATTCACGCAAAGCTCTGACATATTTGTCTTGAATGACTGGCTTCTCCCAACTGTACCAAGCAATTGGGAAAAGTTGGGACAGTGTGTGGTGATGTAAAAAGGGAAAGCTGTGAAATCTTATGAAAAAATGTGGTTTGTCGACTATAGACCATAAAAAAATTTCAGTATCATGGTGTGGGGACTGATCTGGTTTATTACAGCAGAATTCAAAGTTGGTTTTCATTTTCATTGTCACAACACTTTTAAAATGCAGGGATAAGTCTATAAAAAGTAAGAGAACTAGATGATCGTAAAAGATAATAAAGGAACATTCCACCAAATCACTGTCAAATCACTTCCAGGCTCAAAAAATAAAATAAAAAAATAAAGAGCATAAAATAAAGAAAGTATTTGATGAATTCATCGTAATTTCTTACATCTGCAAAGTCATCAAACTTTGGACTCAAATATGAATCCGTACAACCTTAATTCAGTTGTTTTGTTCACAATTAGTCAAATAACATATTTCATAATTCGTTTATTTATTTATTTGGCCGATTGGGTGTGCAGTTTGGAACTGTTCCTGTGATTTTCAGTTTCATAATGGTGTGTGTTTGTGGGACCATACTACATTGTCTTGAAGAGTTATTTTTCTTTTTTCAAGTGCTTGAATGGATGATGAAATAGAACATACATTAGGTAGACAGCCATATTGATTTAAAATGGTTTCATGACAGAAACAGGTTCATCAACTTTGGCATTTCATTTTAGCAAGCCCTGTTGATTTTCATGCATGTTTTTTTTTCTATGCTTGAAAAAAACATTTAAATGTTGTTTATTAATCTCAAGTTAGTGGGCGGAGACAGGGGGTAGGTGAAACAGGAATTTTCGAAACCGTCAAGCTCTGGACTTGGGATTGAAGTGCTTAACTTCCTGCTTTATTTTGTTCAGGCAAGTTGTTTAAAGCGAGTGAGCCCAGTTCAATTTTAAATGTCACCTTTTCCGACCATTTGAGAAATCTCATTATTCCGGGCCGTTGTTTTCTTTATGGAGCCTTATTTTGTGATCTGTGTGAACATGCTGGGCTCCGCGGGGTCGACCCAACACACCAATTAGTGCGATTCGGAGGAGCCATGTAGGTGCCCAGTCAGCAGCTTCACAGGACGAGCTTCTCTGGGCGGCTCCTGGAGGAGACGGAGCATTTACTTTAGATGGTAAAGAGTGGTGCGGCGTTGCAGTTAGAAAACAAACAGAATTTCACTTTTTTCTTGAGTGGAGTTTTGCAATGTTGTCAGGTTGGACTTAATGACAGTAAAAGGGCATCACTGACACAGAAAAAGATTTGTTGAGGCACACTTTAAAACATCTCTATTACTCTATTATGACAACAACAACAACAACAACAACAACTACTACTACTACTACTACTACTACTACTACTACTGTATTATTGTTTTTGTTGAATCGATATGCCATTTAAACATTTTAGGTTGTAATCTTGCATGTCTGACAAAATCTCACTCTAGATTATTATTTTTATTGTCATGTTACAACAAATATATTTTACTCTTTTGATATCATTCTATCCAGACATTCACAAAAATGCTTTTCAGAATAAGAGAATAAGAGAAATAATGTATATATGTGATAGAGAGAAATGTCTAAATGTCTAAATATTCAATGTTGTGCCATAGTGATTTGGACTCTGCTCAGAGCAAGAAGGTCTCCAGTTCAAATCCCAGAGGTTTGTATCTTCTGTGTGTGTCTGCGAACGACATCCCGCAGGTGCTTTTGTCTCTCCTCACATCATAAGCAAATATACAGTTCATTTTTTATTCAAAAGTGCCTATAGTTTAGACGTTTTGCAGATGTCTTGATTCATTTATGGTTAATGGGCCTATTCGCATGAAACAAAAACTGGCACTAAGTCGCTATCATCACAAATAAATTGAGTTTCCTTCTTTAGGTCACTGGTTATGAGAAAAGTCCTCATCCCTGCCACTGGAAAAGATCATCTACATCTTAAGGAAAAAAATAGACTATTTGGAGACCCTTGATCATGAATGATACCTCAGGGAAGTGTAAATATTCGAATATTTGACGGGGTTTTTTTCCCTTAACTTTGGTGTAATGTGTTATATGTAAAAGATAAGTTAAAGTGTATTTACTAAGTGAATAATGACAACAGTTTGTACTGTACTTACCTCTTTTGTCTGTCATGTTAGGCCCATAGAGGTCTCGGGGAGCTGGAGAACCTAAAGAAGGTTCCGGGGCAGACAATGGTCTGGAAAGAAGCAAGCATGTCTTAAAGTTTTGCTCTGTAAATTTGGTCTCGGGTTAAAAATGACGAGAGCTATATTTTTGAAAAAGGACTTTAATTTATTAATTTATTTATTGACATTTGTTTAACCAGGAAAGTCCCACTGAGATGAAGCATCTTTCTTTTATCTGAATAAAGTTTGACCCCATTTTTCTAGGCAGCATTTTATGTACGTTCATGTATTTTGTTCATAGATGTACTTTACTTGTTCCTTTTTTTGTAAATATGTAAATGAATGCACTTGGGAGTGCACTTGGAGTTACAGTTGGAGTGGCAGTTTTGTTTGGGTGTGTAAAATGTTTTTTCTTCAACATATATAGGGGATTTCTTTCATCTGTACATTGATGTTTGTCTTTCTTACAATACCCATTATACTGTTTTGCTCTGATCATTTCTATTTGTGCTATCTATTTTTATTTTTGGAAACAAGGTGAAATAAATCTCTCTATATATATTTTTTAGAATAGTCTAAAAAAAGGTGGCAACACATACACTACAAAATTATTTTCAGTTGCAAGTACGTTTTTAAAGTTTATGTGAGTCAGCGATAAATAATAATCTGTTTCAAAACGTTTTGATTTTCAGTTTGCATTAGTCCAAAAATTGTGAACCTCCCATTGAATGATACAACCAGTTCAGAGGTCAGTACTCAAGTATATTTCCTTGAGTAACTTTAAAAACATATATATATTTTTTAAATATACCTTTCGGACACTACTTTGATGTAACAGTCTCTTACTTTGATAAAAGTTTTGGTTCCCGTCCCTCTGTGAATAAAACATTTGAACTTCTTACAATTCAACATCACAAATTATTTGTAATTTTTAATACATTCTTTGAAAATATGGGAATTAATGAATCTTTTATTAATTAATTGAATGTTTTTTCAAATACATTAACTCCCATTATAATTATATATCACGTCCAAACTGCACAACTCAGTATTAAAGTACCTTCTCCCATTACTTTTTTACTCTTAATTATTTGGACTACTACTATATACTTTTACTTGAGTAATGTTATTTTAAATTAACGTTAGTCTTACTTGAGTACACATTTTGTCTACTCCACCTCTGATAAAATTCTAAAACGTGAACACAACCCAGTCCTTGATTTCACAAATTTAAATGTCCTTTTTCAGTAATTATAGATTTCTCGTTCAAAAGTACAGTCAAGAACAAAACTAAAATCTGAAAAGTACCAATAAAGTACACCTGTCTCGTCTTTCTCTCCATCACTTCCCCCAACCTCCCATGCAGCATCTAACCTTCTCCCTACGTCCTTCCATTCCTCCTGGTGCATACGAGCTGTACTAAACCTGGCAGCCCCTCGTGCCCTGGCCTCCCGGTGCAGTGTGCGCCTGTCGGACGGTCCCTGGCAGCTCCCTCCCTCCCCCCCTGATCCTGCGGCCCTCACTTGATTGGTACAGCCTTGAATCATAAGCTTTAATTGCGGCTGACATTTGGAGCTCCTCTCCTCTCCTCTCTGGTATTTAAAGTAGTGTACAGGTGTGGCTCATTACGACGGGGGAGCAGAGGGGAGAGGGTTCAGAGGGGGAGCGGTGGGTGGAGAAGTCTTAAGTCATCTCGGAGACTGTCAGCGTTGCCGGGACACCCCCACGAACCTTCACTGTCACAGGCGAGGCTGACCCCAGCACCATCAGTCAAAGCTGGGCTCCTGTGGATGATAAGATGACTTTTTAGCGGGAGAAGATCAGAGTAGGTGCTAATGTGTTCTGTAATGGAGATTGTGTAGAAGTTGTCAGGAAGTTTGAAGTGAATTTTAACCACGAGTGGCTGAGTATGAGTTAATCTAGGGCTATTTCATTTACGGCCAGACCTGGTCCTCCAAACAATCTGATCCAGTCCGTAAGTAACAATTAATTATTTGATTATTATTTTGTTGTTTACTGTTTACTTTCATATCATGGCAATAAGAATAATGATTGCATTGATTCTTTTTTTATAATCACACCAAATTAAAAAAATCTTCCATATTTTCATATTATTATAATCACTATTTCATATGGAACTGGGATCATAAGTTGCTGCTCTTAATGAAAACACAGCTGAGAAAATAGCTAAATGTATTTTTTCTGCTTGTGCTTTGTTTGTTTACTTGTCCAAAATCACTTCCTCTTCGAGTTCCCGTCTTCTCCAAACTCAAGCTCCCATAAACAACATGAACAAAATCATACAAATACATAACTGAATATTTTGAACTTAAAGGTCCACGGAGACAAGAAGGTGACAAGACCAGATGTAGTGACAGGTCAGATCTGCAGAGAGGTGAACCTGTAATGAAATGCATACAAGACGTTTAATGCAATACTGTGGAACATTCCAGGCAAAACATAAACATCTCCATGCAGACAATCAAGTGGTGCGAAAAATGACCTACAGACAGTCCAGCTGGAAGAAACAACCTTGTGCTTCCTCAGGACCCTCAAAATAGCTTCCGTTTAATGCTGTCTTATTTTCAACTATTGTTATTATGGTATTCAGGTGGCAAGCTATTGTTGTTTAAATGCTCCTCTGGGTGTTGTGGAAACCGATGTTAAGTGTGCAAAATACTGCACACACTAACACAAGAATCCCTTTGAGTAATGTTAAACTGCTGCACTTATCACAGCTGGAGAACTGTCCCTTTTTCTGCAATCAAATCGTAAAAAAGAATCCGTCCATACTTTTAACTTCAACAATCTTGAACAATTCATGGTGTAACTTATTTTTTCTGTCTTATAAGAAGTACGTGCAGCTTTTTTCTTTTTTTTTTTTTTTTTTTAGATTTGACATTTGGAAGAGATAATTAGTCTGTAGAAATGACGGATTTCTTAAATGGTCTTACCAAAATGTAACAGGTGTGCTGAAGAAGAGGTGCCTGAGTGTTGCATAAAGAATTTAAAGATGTTTGAATTTGAAGAATTTAAAGGGCTTTGAGATTACAAAAAAAAAAAAAAAAACTGTACAGGGTATTTAACTAGTTCTAGTAGTACAGATACAAAAATGCATTAAATGGCAAAACTGGCTGACTGTCCTATTTGGTATGGTGGCCTATTGTAAAATTATACCTTTACAAGCTTTTTACATTAATATTAAAGCTGCACTAAGTAGTAAGTTTCACATTCACATTGTCCTTAATATCAGAATACAATTGTCTGATGAATAATAATCCTTTGAACGGAGCAGATTCAGCATTAATGCAGATGTTATGTATTATTGTACGCTATTAAATGTCAATGTATAGCTGTTTTAAACGATCAGTATAAGTTGAAAAAGGAGGCAGGTTCCGGGTTAAGCGGCGCTTTGAGCTGACGCACCTCTCATCGCTGCTGCAAAAATCGGCTTAAAATCATCGTTTTACCCACCTAATCCTAAAGAGGAAGAACTAAAGATGAGTAAACCAGGAAGAAACAAGTCTGGCAACACTATGGGACCAAAACAAACAAACAAAGGTCCCATTGCAAAACAGCCCGCATCACAAGCTAATGAAGCTATTGAGGCTAACGTAGCTAACGAGGCTAACAAACCTGACGCGGAGATCTTCCCCGCCGGAGACACGGCGTCCCGCCAGCCCAGTTCAAGATTCTCGCGGCTTCACGAGTCATCAGTTGTTGCTCATGATGTCAGAAATAAGAAGCGATATGTAGCATGATGTGGTGTCTCTCAGAGCGGAAATGATAGCGGCCATTGCTCCGGTAGTATTTGTTGCGGTCTCTGCTGCGGTGGCTGCAGAGTTGAAGGCAGCAGAACTAACCGGGGCATGCATGGACGAAGTCGAGCATCATGTTTCAGATAATATGGATAATCTGCAGACAGTAAGGACCGAGAGATGGAGGCGCTACGGGCCAGGGTGACGACGCTGGAGTCTGAGAATAATAATATGAATAATTAACATCCTGGATTTGGAGTTCAGATCACGTCGTCCTAACCTGAGGCTTGTGGGCGTAGATGAAGGAGAAGAAGGAGAAGAAGGAGAAGAAGGAGAAGAAGGAAAGGCTACAGAGAGCTTTTTGGAGAAGATTATTCCCGAGCTCATTGATGACTCAGGAGTTGAGGTCCCTCCCATCACAATCGAAAGAGCACATCGCCTGGGCAAACCAAGACAAGCTTCTGATAAACCACAAGGCCTGATAATGAAGTTTCTCAATGATCGTGTGAAGGAGCATGTCTTAAGAATCAGAATCAGAATCAAAGGGTTTATTGCCATTGTCAATGAACAAAATTCACAAACATAGGAACTTGTCTCGGCCCTAAGGTGCAACATAAAACACTGAGCAATAATAAAACAACATATATTCAATCAAAAAGGGCATGCATTAAGAAACAATTTAAAATTACTGTAAAATAAAGGCAGCAAGGGTTAAATGAGACCTCCAGTACAAAGGCAAGCATGTCTTATTTGCCCCAGATATCCCATACGAGGTCCATCAACGACGGCAAAGGTTCAACCACACCTGTGAGGAGCTCAGGAGGAGAAAACTGAGACATGGGTTCTCTTTTCTGCGACTTTTCTGGTGACTTTTGAAGGTAAAAATCACGCATTCAGAACATCAGGAGAAGCTGAGGTGCTCCTAAGGAAGATGCGGAACACAGAGCACAGAGCACAGAGCTGAGGAGTGCGAGAGATGGAGCCAGCAGTGTGGGGTGTGTGAGTTTGGGTTGTGGTCACATGGTGATTCTGTTAGTTGACCATATTTATTCAAAGTGCTAAACAAATTTCAAATCGACTGTTTAATTATAAAAAATATTGGGGCGCTTTAAGATGGTCCAACATCAAGAATTAAAATCAATGGTCATCTGACAGATCCCCTAACTCTGGAAAGGGGGGGTCAGATAGGGCTGTGCCTGGTCTCCCCTCCTGTTTGCTTTGTATTTGGAACCATTGGAACATAAAATTGCCTGCTATGCAGATGATGTTCTATTGTAGTTCACCAAACCAGAAATTTCCATACCCAATGTGATGCATTTTCTACAAGAAACTGGTCCGTTGTCTGGATACAAATCAAAAGTTAAAAAAGTAAAAAAAATATATATATATATATATTAAAAAAAACCTGACCTTTAAAAAGACTTACCCATTTAAATGGCAAACAGAATCTCTTAGATATTTAGGTGTGGTACTCTATGAGACACATTATACCCCTCTTTTTATTACTATCAAAAATACCTTGAAAAATGGAACCTTATCCTATACTTCTTAAGTCTAAGTCAAAGGTTTGAAACTATAAAGATTTATGTTACTCTATCTGTTCCAGACTCCAGACTCCAGACTCCAGACTTCCATCCCTAACCGACTGTTTGATGAGTGGAATAAAGCAATCTCAAGATTCATATGGAAAGGAAAAAACCCTGTATCCCATTCAAAACTTTAAAGTTATCAAAAGAAAAAGCAGTCTGGGGTTTGCCTTGTTTGAAAAATGACTTTGTTTCAGCTCAGATCAGAGCCGCGTTGTGCTGGTCTGACCCAGAATATGAAGCTCAATGGAAAAATATTGAGATTGGTGTTGTGCCGGGAGTTCATGTACAGGCCTTACTGGCAGATGACAGACGGTTGAGTCATTTGGGGAGGTGGAGAACCCTTGGGTGAAGTCTGTTCTTGCAACATGGAAGGAGCTGATCAAGACATACAAACTAAACAAAGATATTAACATCTTAAATTGGTTGGCTTCCGATCAAAATTTCACACCTAACAGCACAGACTCAAGATTCAAAGTCTGGACAACAAAAGGTATAAAAATCACCTGAAGAGCTTTGATGAGTTGAAAGAATCCTTTGGCTTGGAGAAGCAGGACTTTTATAGGTATTTACAAATAAGGAGTTATTATAATCAAAAAATCAAAAAGAATGATGCCCTTTGACTGAAATATTCATTAAAGCATACAAATCTGAACTTTCAAGGGGATTAATGTCTAATTTGTACAAATGTATTCACAATTTGGGCACTCATTCGACTGATAATATTAACGGTAAATGGGAAAGAGAGGGTCACTTTGTTCTGGCTGATGAAGAGTATAGAGAAATATGTCTTCTCAGTGGAAAACCACAAAATCACACGTTGTCAGAGTGCCCATGAGCCACAGGGAAATGCAGACTGTTGGAGAGGATGTTTCAGCCAGGAGGCAAATCACTATCACGTGTTTTGGGATTGTCCTGTTGATCACAAGTTTTGGACTGAGATCAACAAAGCCTTAAACACAATTTATGACACCATCATCCCAATGGATTTCAGAACTATGCATTTGGGCCTCAGGACTCCTGCCATGGACACAAAGAAAAACATTTAAATTTAAAAAGAAAAAGGAGGCAGATAACCTTGCTCTTCTTTCTGCTTCTTTTCATTAATTTTTAGTGGTATTCTATGGATTGTATGTCACTGACGATGTCTTTTATATGTTATGAAATAAATGAACTAGTCAGCAGAAGATTAATGATCGTATGTAGTTTAAAAGTATCACTATAACTGTATCGATATATGTGTGTTGCCAAGAAGTCCATCAGGATATATTGCTGTATTGATATTTTGAGTACAGTCCTATTAAGTACAGTTTGTTTATTCTCATGAACACGGCTGGACCCAACAAAAAAATAATATGAATATGAATATTTTTTCACATTGCAAAATACTTTTCTATTTCCCTGCTCCAGTCACATGGGGCTGGTAATGACAAACTGCTAAATAAAAGTGCAATTAATTTGTAATTGAAGTATCTTCTAACATCAGTCATAATGTTTCCAAAAAATATTCTTGAGGTTTTCTCATGAGAAAAGAAAAAGATAAAGCAATATATAATGAAAGATGATGGTTATACTGTATTTTACAGGAGTAACCATATTCCACATTTCACAACCAAACTATCATTTCAGTCTACATATTTGGATTTTGAATATGTAAACTGTACATATTTGGGTACACCACATCAAAATTGGGACTAAAACCCTAGATCTTGACCAACAGGAGAAGAACAGGATCAAACCAGGTGTATACATCAGGACTAATCTGAGCTCAGAACGCGCCCACACCACAGAATGTTGTGATGTGCACTGAGGCCACATAAAAGACCTGCATGTGTAACCAGGCCTAAAGCTGGTGCAGATACCCTCCAGTATTACAGCCCGCCTCTCACATGACTGTGTAATTGCTGACTATGTGAGCGTAAACAAATTAAAAAACAAGGTTTTTTTTAAAAGCAGCAAACAGCCAGTGGGCATCGTGCTCCAACCCCGTCCCGGACCATCTTTCTGGGGGCTATGAGTGGCTCGTGTTTGCACCAAGCAAAACAAAAGCATATGTTGATTGTTATAGCCGGGGTGTTCATTGCATGTCCTGTTCACTCAAGCTCTGCCCCTCAGTGCAACTCCCAACTTTGTTTCTGCAGGCCATTGTCAGACTTCATTTAGCAGCCGAGGACATGTGGATTCCCATGGTCTGAAAAAGCCAGAGCACTGGAGAGAGGGAGAGCAGAGGTCTGTCAAACGCATTCTTTTAGCTGCACTCAAGACGCTTTTATTCTGCTTTACCTCTGCCCTTATAATATTGCGACAACACGCTTTTGTCACGATATATGCACTCACAATAAATAGGGCCCAATACGATATATAATGTGATTTTAATATTTTGCCCTTCACAGTATATTGCAATTAAATATGAATAGGTACTGCAATACTTTACCCATAATAAATTGGAAAAAAAAGTAAATTTGTATTGCAAGGCAGTGCACACATTATTTTGATTCCATATAAGGAACTGCATTACTTTGTCCCGATTGAATTGAAATAGATGTGCAAGTCAATTTCTAAAAGTTAAAAACCAACTGTACCTGGGCCGCACTCTTTTCCTTTTTTTCTTGAATCTACAACACACTGCACACACATACATCTTGATCAAGCACGCACATAAACCCCTGACTTTGCAGACTTTACACCTTGTTGAGATCGTCAAGGAACTGTTTAGACGGGTTATGACAACGTTTTCAAGACGGTAAAAATCTGGTAATCAGAATAGAATAAAATATTTTTTTCATACGATACTTATCATGTTATTGTTATTATTTACAATTGATAATAGCATAACACAAAGATATCTTACTTTTTCAAGAAAACATTTTGCATTACAGTGTTAAGACTAAAGCATATGTAAATATAAAATGTAATTAACATAGGGGTCACAAATCTAACACAAAAAAGTTATTCACAATAAAAAAGCTTGCAAAACATGTTTGCAGGGTGATAATATATGACTGGGATTATAAATGGTATGTTGTGTTTAGAAGGACGTCTCTCGTCTCTTAATTCTCCCACTTCTTTCTCTGTCCCCCACATCGCTCTTTTCTCTTTCTCTCTCTTTCTCCTTCTCTCTTTCTTGTCCCTCTCTCTCTCTCGTCTCCTCCCTCATCCTCTCTCTCTGCTCCTGTACACTGTGGGTACATTATGGCACTGACATTTTCCCGGCTGACCTTCTTTACAGGAGACGGGGCTTTGACTGCTCGGGTTCATCTCCTCAGGATTCCTTTGCTGAGACCATCATGGCCACACAGTTCTCCAGTGCACAATCTGCAAACATGTGATTTACTCTGAGGACACTGCAGCATTTTGGAGCATTGTGTGAGAAATGGCAAAAAACATGACACAAAGTATTTGTGCCTAAACAGGTCTTTGCACCAAATGATGGAACAGAAAAAGTGGAATAAGTTTTATCAAAAGTCATCGGATCATCAATATTGTAGAATTGCTCTTAATAGGGAGAGATGCTGGACTTGTTTTGTCTTTTATTTGGTTTAGTAAGTACATGAAGTGTCTGGCCAAAAGAGACAATGACAGCATGCACGCAAATAAGTTTCAAACTTCCATAGCTAAAGTTAATAAGCAAATACCACTGCACTATTGAGCCACATTATAATATTTTAAGTATCCTTGGAAGTATTTTAAATAGACTATTATTTGATGTTGCTGTTTGCTTTCATTTGGTGGAGGAAAAGTCTTATTATTCCTGCAATAAAAGACAAAAAAAAGACAATTATTCCTTCTCTAAACTATAACCTGTAGAAAAATTATGAATTTGACAGAAAAAAGGTCAGAACGTATGTGCGTATGATACAGGATTTTCTCATTTTTACTTTTTTGGTGGGATAATACCTGCTGTAAATATAATTGTAAATATATTTACACCAATCAAGTAGCAGGTTGTTGAAGAAAAAATTAAGCATATGTAGAAAATTACAGGAAGTAGAGCAGGGTTCTAAAACATGATGATCACACCAGGGAGACTCACCAGGGAGTGATGTCACTAATTACAATCAGGAAGTATATTGGCTATTGTGTGTGTTTAAATATCAAAAGTGTTTGAAAAGGATTTTAAAGTGTAACTAAACTATACATTTTATTAACTCCCATGTTGCACATCTTTGCACATAACCTGCTTCCTTTCAGTTCATCGCAATTAAACTTTCCAACTTTGACACGATTTTTAAACCAAGAATCCAAACTCTCTCCATCCTCACATGCAGGGAACACTTTTCTTCGTCCTCCTCCTCCTCGGCCCCTGATCCTCCTCCATCTCCTGCTGCACCTGTAACGATTTAATTGGAGCAGTCAGCCCAGCCGAGCATCCCTGTCTGTGTGACTGGGAGACATGAAATTCATTGTCATTATTGTGCCCATCATTTTGCTGCATTTTGTCCGTCCTGGCGCACACTTCCTCTCACTCCACTGAGCCCTGCACCTCCGGGGGGCAGGAGTGAGCGGCCGCGGCTATGGATGTGCTTGGGAAACCAACAGGAGAGGAAGGAGGGGGGGGTCTCATGTGTAGGCCCCCAGGGAGCTGTGGTGCTCATTTAGTGCGGCTCAGTTATTCGGCCATTTTGCTTTTTTAATTGCTGCTGATAATTATCGTCATCATCATCGTTAGCTTCATTAGAATGTCAGGTTATTGCAAACATTCTCTGCACCCTGCTATTTTCATTCATAAAATCCAATCCAGTTATGGCACAACCAGAGAGAGGGTTCACAATTGGCCTCAAGGGAGTATTTCAGTTAGGCAAAGTTTGTTTTATTTTTACATAGTTTTTTGTGTGTGATAATTCAACAAATTCTAATTCAACTAGCATGATTTACATGAAATTGTAGCCACTGTTTTTGATAGTTTGTGAGCTTGGAGATGTGTTGTTGCCAGAAGCTTTTAAATAAAAATAAGCAATTTAAAGTGTGCTGTTTTCATCGCTATGGCGATGGTCCTTCATTGTTTTGATATGAATATTTTTTTTAAAGGTTCCACAATAAAAGGTGCACTATGTAACTTTATTGGTGAGGGTCCGCCACTATTGTTGTCCCAATTAAAAAAAAAAGTTTTACTAAAATAATTGAATTTTCTATGCAAAATATTAGCAGTTTCTTTAAATGTCTGTGTCCAAATGTCCACCCTTGTCCCTAACCCCTCATTCACTACATAGTCCTGCACTACTTAGCAGACTTTATAGTCCACTCAATCACAGAGACGAAATCGGACACTGAGCTCACAACTTTCTCCATGCTTCTCTCCTGACTCAAGCGTCTGAGTGGGGGAAGAAAGTCGGCAAAACTCAGATACAAATTAATTTCTGTTGTAAATATTGGTCTGTCTGGCACATTTTGTCTGGCACGCACATATTTATGGACTAATAATCACTATAAGTCATAGATCTCACATTAAACAACAAACTGTATTATTCAACTTTTTGCCTGTGACGTGATCTCAAGCTAAGGTAAGAGTGTTTTGTTTTTGAGTCAACAGTGTGTTTTAACAGCTCTTCTCTCTGCTTTCATGCAGTTATGTTGTGTCCAATTAAAGATTTTTTGCTGTTGTTTTTCTGACTTTTGCAATGCATTATGGCCTATATAGCGCTGGACACTACTTTTCAAGGTGAAATTTTGAGTCACTAGTTGTTTACCTGCTGGACATTCAGACAGCACTTAGAATGGCATGAGCCCTAATTAGAGCCCTATGCAGGGAATAGTGTGGACATTCAAATGCAGCCCATGTGATTTTTTGTAGTATAGAAACTAGTTTTGCATCAAGTGTTTTTGATTAGTTTCGGGGTATCAATATTTTTGACAACAGCCAAAAATGTTCTACAGTGTGTCTTTAAACTAATCTTTTACAATGGAGAGAAGCAAGTAATACCACCGGGCAAAATTACAGGTCAGATCTTCTGAGAGGTAACCTGGGGCAGAGTAAAAAAAGTATAATTTTGTATAATATGCCTGTGATTACGTATTATACATTTTATGCCATACAACAAATAGTTAACATTGATATGCATTTCTTTATGAACATTCAAATTACATTAGCCAAACAGAATGCACTGAATCAGCATCATTTTCATTTTCAACATGGCAATTTTCGAAACCTCTCCAGGTTTTATAAAATACACCAACATGAGTGCAAAAATATATTTAAGTTACAATAACAGCAATGGACACAATTATTGGATCATAATTATAGCTAACTTGTCCAGCTCAATTCAACACTGTTCTACTTGACCCATCTACTATGTATTTTCATTCATAAATCCAGCCATGCACGGCCCCATCTGACTAATCCTGGATATCTTGACATTTATGCAGAACTATTAATGCTCCTGTTCTTTCAGTCAGTGCCAATCTTATGACAGAGAGCTGTGAATCCTGGGTCAAAGTTCACAAGGAAGCTCTGCGATCACAAAGGATACAACCACACACACACATCGCATCTACTCCCGCCCCACTCCTAGCCACCGGTGGTAGAAGTTTGCTAACCATACGCTAATGGCTGCGACGGGCCTCCTAATACATCATGGCAGGGTGCATAGACTTGTATGTAATTCATTCTAAAACGTGGCCTTTAAAATCTCTTGTTTCCTTGTTGTTTTACTTCTGTTAGCTTTATTTATTTATACGGCCGAGTGGGGGAATAGCTTCCAGCGTGCACTAGCATTAAGTCCACCACAGCCCAGCAGCTAGCTTAGCCCCAAGTCGCTTGAACGTAAAAATAAATCAGAGCACAAAGGACTCCGGCTCATTTCCTGCAAAGTTAATTTGCTTTATAATGTTTTACAGTGCAGCTGAAAATAACACAATTCTGCTCTTTTGCTTACAGTTGCAAATGCAGATAAATGTGGGCCTGAATTATATCAAACAGCAGGAATTTCAAACTTTGGAAGATTTATAGAGGGGTTTAGGCTATGGGCTTTTATTATATGTTGCTACATTGAGTCACATATTTTGTATACTTAAAAAGTGCTATATTAGTGCAAACATTGCTTTTACTTCTAAAGATGTCAGTTTGCTCACATCTACAGAAGCCCAACAGGGTCAGAGTAAAAACATATCCCAAACTATACCAAACTTATAGGTGTTTACTTATACAATAATAAAATAATTATTGTACTACAATAATAAATATGTTGCATTTACTTTCTTTACTTATCTTTTATTTTTAATCATGTATATTTTAAGTTTAATATGAACTCAACGTAGGTGAAAACACATTTAACGACTGACTTTAGTGTGTGATTATGGCAGGTACCAGATTTTGCTAGCATGGTTGCCTCAAATTCGAAAATTGACTGAAATTGTGGAACGACACAGTCTACTTGAAAATAATCATAAATTGGCATTTTCTCCACATCATCCCAAAATAGCTAATTTCAAGAGATAATTTCAAAACTTGATTTATTTAATGATGATATTTACTCTATTTATGACTGTACTTCCGTTTAGACAGTGCTTGTCATGGGCCATGGATTCAACGTATACTCTTTTCCACGATAGGCCCACAACTAGAGTTCTTCTGGCTATATGTATTCATAAACTGCAGTGGGGGGATATCTTCCAGCATGGCGTAGCATTAAGTCCATGCCCAGCAGCTAGCTTAGCCCCCAGTCGCTCAAACGTAAAATAAATCAGAGCACAAAGGACCCAAGCTCATTCCTGCAAAGTAGCAACATTTTCCCCGGCCAACAATGAGGACTTGAACTTCCAGCCGCAATAACAAATAGAAAGAAAGTCACTTGAGACACCAACATTAAAAGTGATTAATCATCTGGATTCTCTCTTTACTTTTGAACCGAAGGGATTGTCCGGCCATAAATCTTCAAAGATGTACATAAGAATCAGTTCCTAATGAAATGGGCCTTTGTTCATTTGTCACCTTTTAGACCCTTTCATTTAAATTACAAAACTGGTGACCTTGTGACTCGGAGTATAGATCTCTGGTATTTTAGAGCTGAAGAGGGATTAATCCATAAATCTTGATACTAGATTTCCGTGTCCAATAAAAGGATTTTCAGCTGAGGAGCCCGGCCCCTGTCAAGAGCAGTTTATTAGACTATTGACACGGGGCAGAGTGCTATCATTTGTAGTCAAAGCTGTTGTTTTGGTTGTCAATAGATTAGAAGAATGCCATTTTGTATACACGTGTATGAGTAGCTGGAGTTACGTAATCAATATGCAACTGCTTAATGAGGCAAAAAAGTTGGTTACAGTGTATTTTCGTTTGACAGGATTGCAAATTCAATCTTAACATCTTGAATAGACAAACATTTGACATGTTCACAAATCAATGAATGCACAATAACAAGCTTAGTTTCATTTAGTTGAAATGTATTTATTGCAGTGATTTGCATACTGTCAAAGCACATTCATCTGTGAAAACATGAACATCTATGAAAGCCCTAAGGGGACATGCTATTGTCTATGGAGACTTCCAGTTTATATAGGTCATGTAATTGTCGTCAAGTGTTGAGATGTTTTAAGGTCTTCATTCAGGATCAGCAGACCAATGAGGAAACACCCATGTGCTTCCATAGTGATCAGTTCGTCCATACAGTTGTAGGAACATATTAACATTTGTTAGAACTTTTTTGATCGAACACTATAATTAAACATTAATCGCAATTTAATTTAAATTGCAATGTGAATGGACACAATTATCTCATTATAGCTTTAAAAAAAACTCATTTCCCTCAAGCCAACCTCCTCCACCATTGTTCCATGAAACCTCTTTCTCTCCCTGGTTGCTCTGCCTCGTCTGCCTCTCCATGGCACGGCAGAGCAGGGGAGTACACGAAGGCTCTGGAGGGAGGGGCGCGGGGCCAGTACCAGAGCGTCCACAGCAGCGGTCGACTCGGTGGCTGCAAGTGTGCTCCTCGTCGCGCTGATGCAAAGTGACAGGGACAGATGTGACAGATCGGTTCAGACACACTTCCATACCACCAGTCACAGGCCGGGGGTGAATCACGTCCCCCTGCCCGCTCCTGTCCTCCCGCTGCAGGACAACACGCCGATGCTCCAGTGAACCTCGCCGTGGCCCGCACTGCTGCAGGTATGGGGCTGCCACAGCGGATTACACTGAAGACAGCACCTCCTGATCGGGTACAGGGCCACCGGAGAGGGGCTGGAGGAGGGCACGGTGGGGAGGGAGGGGAAGACAGGACAGGTAGGCATGCAGGCCGGTCGGCATTTTAGGCCAGTGGTTTCAGACTGGTGGAGCACTGGTTTTAGCATGTAAGGTTAGATATTGTACTATTTATATGAGATGGTGATTTGAAAACACCTGTGTCATAAAGGTCATCGTGTAATACATTAGAAAAACCATTCCATAAACTTCTGCTTCTTTCACTAGGCCAGTGGTTCCTAAACTGTGTTAAGGGTACCCCCAGGTGTACACAGAATGACTTTGGGGTAAGCAATGATAGTTTTGACTTTATCTGATATGATTTCCCAGGCTAATCTATATAGAAAGCACATGTGTAATTTTAATGCAGAACGTACAATCGATAAGATTTTTAAGGTACACGACTGTAAAAAGTTCAGACACCATTGCACTTGGCCATGAATTTTCATGAATTACAAACCTCAAAATGAAATCTCAGATAAACCATCCAACCATAAACTCCAAGTCCAGTTGCCATAGCATATTTATTATCCATATTGTTTGGACATAGGTGTCAGTCATGCTTGATAGTACCCTCTGTATTCATCAGAACTTTAGACTGGCCCTAAGAATGATGTTTGGAACTGATGTTTTGGTTAGTGAGTACTTTTGGCATTTTGGCCCTCTGGTGGCACCGGTAAAGACTGCAATGACGTGTTCCAGTAAAGGTGCACTATGTAAACAACTTTTTGTTATTTCTGTGCCAAGGATGTTCCACATTATGACATAACATTTCCTTCTATTCCAGGTGTATTATTGCTCAAAATTACCTTTAGAAAAACATGAATTCTTGCAGTGAGCCGGGTCACCTCTCCACAGAGCTGACCTTTAACTTGGCCTAGTTGAGCAACCTTCTTGACCCACCACTAGAAAAATAACACAGTTCACCCTTATATATATATATATATATATATATATATATATATATATATATATATATATATATATATATATATATATATATATCAACAGCTCTGGGATCCCTTAAACATGAACTGAACTTAACCACCACAATAGACATATGCCTGTCTATTGATAAAGTCTTTCAATGGTCACGGTCGATCTTTGGTTCAAGTGGATGCTCCAAAAAAAACTGCCAATCTCTCAACGGTGCATGGTTTACTTTGAGCACTTGTAGCACTTCTTAAAAAGGCCAGGGGGATAGACAGAGTCTGCAAGAAGCACCACAGGGAGGTGAACTTCGGCACATCCAACAAAAAGCCACTTCCTAACATCCTTGCATCCTCCCTCTCTCCCCTCTCTGTGTGGCCTTCACAACAGGGGCCCTCCCGGCTCTCTCACTCACCACTAGTTTGCTCATACTCATTGCACATCTAATGCTGGAGCTTTTAATATTTCATAAGCGTTTTATGGTGTAGAGCGCCGCGCTTCAGATCTTGCAGGGAGGAACATAAGACGGAATTAGCGTTCTCCAAATGGCCTTACTTACCTTTTAAATGTCATGCATAGGCCCCAGCTTTGGAAGAAGAAAGCAGTTAAGGGCTGGGAAGATGGTATTCTGAAACATTTCATGAATAACCAAGATTTGGAGGATCCCAACACATGACCACCCCCTGATGTTTTAAAATATGGACGCAGCGCTCTTGGAGGAGATGGCGCACTTTAATAACGCAAGAGGAGGCCTTCACGGAGAGAGAGGGGGCCAAGGTGTGGAAGCATAATAGATGCCGTTTTGTCACTTTCTTTCTTTCTTTCTCGCCAAATTCTCTTGTACACTGTCACTTTTTCATCTCTATTAGCACCGGCTGTACCTCGTATGGGCTTCCTGTCATTTATCTTGCCGTTGCCATTCTGCTGGTATCTCCTGATATGTGCCTTATTATATACTGTCAACATCAGAATCGCATTAACAAACGTTGCGGCCCCCCTTTTCCCTGAGCATTTCAAAAGAGTCCCCTTCCGTTAGCGACACAGTGCTACCAGGACTGACACAAAGAGGCGAAGGGGAAATTAGGTATGTCTGTTTCCTATTAATTACAATCCGGGGGAGTCTCCCATGGACACAGTCAAGCCACTCTATTACGACGATGGGGGGGCGGGGTGAAGTGGGGTTGGGGGGTATCGCCTGATAAATTAATAATCCTTCTTGTCACCAGCCTCAGATGAATAGCCCCTGGTGATTGATGCTGTTTTCTTTCATAGGGCAGGAATTTGATGTCAGAGCCAAATGTGTTATCAATGCCACGGGACCTTTTACGGGGAGCCTCGTGGAAAATGGATGATCAGAGGTAAGGACGACATCTGTCAGGAGGGATGCGGAAAGGGGGGCCCGAGCAGGTAAGAGAGCGCCGGGACCCTCTGTCACTGTCCCGTACCTGTCTGCATCACCTGCTCCTTAGCGCAGGGCCTAATCACTTCATTAGCGGCAGCAGTAAGAGTCTTATCCGCCATAGGATACTGGACACTGGGGCTAGCTTGATTCTCTTAGCGGGTGCTGTGCTAAAGGCAAGCACGGGGCCGGGGTTTCCTGTCATTGTTGTGTCATAGGTTATGTATAAGTATGCTTTTACTTTGAGCTATGTGTTCAAGTCTGGCTGTTGTTGATGTTGGACAAAACTAAGCTAATAAATGGACAAAAGTGTTAGCAAAGTATGGGTTTCTGTAAATATGTACATGCCACTAACATTGCTTTAATGTGCACGTTCAAATTCTCATTATTTGAAAGTTTTAACCTTTGCATTTTGGAATTAAGCACTAGGATTTCCCAGTCGCAGGACTTCCGTTGCACAGAAATCAACTTTATTAATTCCACCACAACTCACGTAAACATCACTCATCACTTGGACTTAAAGACAAAGAATGGAACTTTTTAACCCAATTTTGTTTTGTCATTTTGGATGGTTTAATTGCACTAAAAATGTAAACTGTGTTCTTACCAAGAGCGGACTTGCATCTTCACCAAATTGACTCTTAATTGGCCTGGAGGCCTGTTTGTTTCGATGAAAATGTTATTCCTTTAGCTATAATATTCCACAGTACAGCATGAAACGTCTATGCATGGAAAATATTCTCTATTTCCATGGACTTGTCAACCTCCAGAGAGTTGCCTATACTGTGCCTTTAAACGTTTATTTAAGGGGTTAAAAAGTAGAACTGAAATATATTGAAAAAAAAATTCAATTCAATTTTCTTGTTTATTTTTTCTTTTCTTATTTGTACTTTCAGCTATGGTCTAATACATTTATTCATTATTTAATTTTTCTTGATTTTTTTCCTTTGCATCTTCTGTATTGTCGCGTCATCCGTCTGGACAGAATTCCACACGCTCCCACTCAGGCGAGACATAGCGTAGCATCCTCTTGTGTGGGCTGTTCGGATTCTCTAGTCGGGACACCAGCACTTGAATCTCCTTACTACTTGTTGATGCATGTTATTTGTGTTTTAGCCTATTTGGATCAGTCTATCTCAGCTAAACCTGGCCTTCCCTCTCAGCGTCTCCCTGTGTTAAATTGAGTCAGCTCGCCGTATGTCTTAAACAGTGCGATCCGTGTAGAATAGAAACCAGCAGAATTAATCTCCGGCAGGCAGCGCTGACAGGAGCCTGATTATGGGGTGTCCCTTGAACCAGGTTGGACCCACGGGTGCCCTCCCCTCCCCGGCGGAGCAAAGGTTAATGCAGTCGTCTTGTTTTGTCCCCGCCCACTCAGAGGACTACACATAAACGTACACACACACCGCAATAGGGAGGACTGGACACATTCACACAAGAGGAGAAGGCAACAAGTGATGGGGATAAAAGCTTGTCATATATCTCCAGGTTACTGTAGTCAATGCGTGGACCTACAGTATATATGTTGTTTTATAGAGAACATTAAACATACTGCAGACACTATATTTAACATCTATATTAAGCATTGTCCATATGTGTAAAGATAAGAGAGTTACTCAAACTGCTTTAAGTCACATGGAAGAACGTTTATTCAGTTGTCAAAATCAGGTGAATATCAATGTGGTCTTTAGTTTTGTAACAATATAGACCTTGATTATAACTTTGTATTATTTCTAGGTGCATTATGTAAGTTTTCCACCAGGGTCCACTAGCTTCCTGTCTCCATGGAGAGTTTATTGCTTTGCTTTGTTTAGAATGTTCAGTGGTATGGCATTTATCTTACATGTCTCCATGGAGACAAGCAGGTAAGTTTTGTAAGAACTCTCTGTAAGCATGCATACTTTTCCAAGGCATTTTATTAGTAGTAAAACACAAGATAAATAAGTCTAATGCCATAACATTCCAGGCAAAGCAATAGCATGGTCCCACCAACAGAAAACTTACATAGTGTACCTTTAATCTCCATGCAATATAATCATTTTGATTTAACATTTATTTAATAACAACCTACTTTATTAAAGGATCACCTTTATTTGTACACTACAAATTGGGGGCTCATTATATCCAAATTATGTAGATTAATTATGTTTTTGCATGGTAAAATAAAGGCAAAAAAATAGATATTTCAAAGAACCAATTGCAACAAGTCATATACAGTCATATATATCTGACTGCTGCATCCTCTGCGTTTTAGTAAAAGCCCTCACTCAAACTGATCAATACTGAATACTAGTCTGCTCCAACTTTGAGACGAGTCTGCCAAATTGACAAAATGACAGTCAACTATTTCCTTTTTTGAGGTTTAGATTTCCAAAAATAAAAAGTCAAACATAGAACATTTGACAGCAGCTCATCTTGCTTAATAGTCCGTGGCAGTAGATTTGGAAATTCTCGGAGAAACAGCAGCACTTATTAGCACGGAAAAATCACGACTATACGTTTTCCCAGTGACACCTCTGAACATGATTTCAGTCTCATTGAATACGACATCTCCCTTTACACACGACATCTGTTCCCTTCAGCTGATGTGTGAGACACGTATGACGCTGTGGTGTTGGTATCAGCCGACCGTCAAGCACACGTTCCTCTGTACCCGCGGCCACCGGAATGAGTCATCACTGTTTGCTCTCACTCGCGGTGCAACAACCCTAATTCATAACAGCCATTTACCCTAATAAATACACGTCCGGCAACAATCTCAACACACAACAGACCCCCATTCTTTCCACACCAAACCCTGACCCAGCTCTTGGTTTTCTTTGATTTACAAATAGCTGATAGAGCACGCATCTGACAGAAATAAATGAGCTAATCTGATGGCAGTGTAGGACTTCTACTGGATATTAATTCATCAGGAGGCCGTGCAGTGCTAGACAGATACAAATTCCTGCTTTAATTATGTATGTGGGGGCCGCAGACACCTCCTTGCGCAACATTTCTCAGGGCAACCATACGATATGTTTCCGATTCCGACGTTGTTTTCTTTTCCTTTAGACATAATCCCCATCCGTCCCCGAACACGATGGATTTTTTTCTTCCACCCGTTATGGCGTCTATAGCTTTGATAATAAACAAGTAGAAAAATAACCTTTGCCACATTAAATTATATTGTTTTCGATTTGCAATTTTTATGAGGCCTTCCTGGAGCCGGCTTGATGTATTCGGTCCCCCTCGGAGGAGCCCGAGACGACTGGCAGAGTTATCAAAACCGCAGCGAATTATTGAATGAGTGACCAGTGGGTATCTAAACAGAATGCAGGGCTATTGATTTTGGTGAAGTGGTCTAATTGTTTTCAGTAGACAAGGGCCTGTCCCGATGATTTGATTGATTAGCTTGATACTGGTCTGCCGCCTCTTTCCTCCTCCCTCGCACCAGTTAATAGCACTGTAATCCCAATACGCCGCTGTATTTCTAATCCATCATCATTACCATGGCTGTACTCGGGGCCAGATTAGTCCACCAGGGTTTTTGCCCGTTCTTTTTTTAACATTCTTCAATATTAGCTCTGTGCGGGGATGGTTAAAGGAAAGGAAATGTAAGGGACAAATATAAAACAGTGCATAAAAGAAGCTGTAGATAGATTTTGCAATTTAGAACAATACATCTAAATTAGTTGGAATTGCTTCATTGCCTCAGAGCTGGCCTAAACAAATGTTTTAACTCCATTATCTAAACTATGCACTTTGTATGATTTCCTCTTTTGTCTCTCAGCCTCCTGTCTGGTTTCCTGGCAGCTAATCTCAGCATTCATATTCACTACCCCTCATCTCAATCGGACCTCGAACTTTATCTAAAATGATCCAATAGGCTGGTCTTCTGATGTATTTGTTCCATAATATTAATCAACAACTTCATCTTTGTGCCTTTACCTCCTAACCTTAAAACATGTGTGTTCTAACTGTCTGTTTGCATACATCATACCTTTGTGATGATAAATGATTCCAAGAAAAGTGGTGTTAAATTTGTAAAAAAGTGATCAATGTGAAAGAACCTCCTCCAATATAGTTGATGTGATTTCCTGAACATTGAGAGAGAAGAGGGCCCAATACTCCAGACTGATCTGTAGACAAAGACCATGCTCCCCCTCCCAAGAGGCTGCAAGGTCTTTAGGTGCAAAAATCAATCATGAGCTACTAACTCTTTTTTTAATTTGTCCTCTTGTTTTTTCATATATGTTGTTTGCCAAATCAATATTTTAATTTCTGAAAACAAAAAGCCTTTGTTGGAAAATACACAAGAATTTGTTGGATGATCTTATTTAGTGACTGCTAGTCTGGAAGGACCTCATCAGCCTACTTCATCTATTTAAGTAATTAATAAAGATTCAACTTCTCACATATTCCTGTCAGAGTTCACAGGAGACTGAAACCTATTGCTAGTTCTTTGGGTTTTAAACAAAAGCTAGTGGGATTTGAAGTTTACCTGAATTTGCCTGTGCTGTGCTAATTTTCAAGAAATATGGTTAATAATAATAATCCTACAGTGACAAGAAGTATTTCATAAATCTCTACATCCAGCAGTCTAGACACAAACCCCATTCTATTTTATTCTGTATTTTCTTGGAAATGTACTCGCCATGCCACGCAGGTCATGCCAGCTAAAATCCTACAGCCATATTCCTCCCCAGACAGTTACTGGAGGCTTTGTGCTCTCTCCCCTTTAGTTTATTTACATTGTCACCATTGACCCAGACAGGAGACATCAGTCGACACATAACATACGCCCCTAAACCCGGTCTGTCATAGAGAACTGTATTGTCACCCATGTGTCGCCATCTCTCTCCTATTCTACCCTCACACGGCCCTTGGCGCCGGGCAGCGGGGGGGGGGGGCACGGACACTGGGGCTGACGTGTGGCGTATGTCTGGGCGAGAGCCTGGTAAAAGTCCCGTGGACACAAAATGAACATCAACCCCCGAAGAACATAAGGGCACACAAGACACTTCCTTGAGGGTAGAAAGTAGGACGTGATGGAGCGAGAAGTGGCAGGGTCCGCATGGTGGTCGTCCTTGCCTGTGGACTTCACTCATGTGTCTGTAGAAGAAACTGGGGGTGTGAAGGAAAGTCCAACCAGAGGGTTTTGTCACATTGTGTGGAGTTGACACCTCAGAAGACCTCGTGGCCCCAAAAGTGGACAGTGTCTCTGGACCCGTGCAATATAGATACGTCCCGCTAGAGTCCTTCCCCGGAGCTGTGATTGTGTCCATGCCTTCTCACAGTCACACTAGTTGTAATGTGTCAAACAGTAAACGACTATACAGGGTGATCATGATGTGTAAGCAATTAATAGTCAAGTTCATTAGGATTTGTCACATTGTTTGTTTGAGTTTGGAGATGAGCGTTTACTTGCTATTCCACGCAGCTATTAAGTAAATTATACATTTATGTGACCTTTAGGGCTGGTCAACCTTAATAAAATATATTTATTTATTGTTTATTTGACAACATACATTAACATGTAGAACTCTGATGCAGGTATACAGTGTTCATGGCCTTGGCTAATTCGCACATTTGTAAAAGTAGCATTGGATATGGAATTGGTGAAATGTCCTCTCATTTGCATTGCTTTTATACACCAGATGCCTTTCTTGACATTGTGTTGCTATTGTTTTGGGAAAATAAACAATCAAAACTGAAATTATGCCTCTTTTTTAAATACAATTAACCTGGTATTTTGATTTTGCACATTACATAATGCTACTATCGCAGCTCTCATGCTAATTGCTAAACATTCATGGGTGTCATAGGTGAATATAAGGTTTGGTTGATTTAAGGTGCCAGTTACATGCTATACCCCTGGGAAATATTGTAAAGAAGAAACATACTGCAGAACTATTTAGATCAGGGGTGTCCAAACTTTTTTCACCGAGGGCCGCATTTTGATACAGGGCAGAGGGCCACAGACAACCTGACAATGAAGTGAATAATTCAACATTTTACATTTGACATAATTTCAATGAGCCTCCACACCTTTAATAAGACTTGGAGGTTGTTATAACTACAAAATACTTGAATTTTTCCAATTTACATAAAAAGTACACTTAGCTGGAAGCCGGGGGGGCAACAAAACATTGGTCTGAGGGCCGCATTTGGGTCCCCGGCCGTAGTTTGACATGCCTGATTTAGATGGACAGATAGAGTTGAGGAGACATTATACAGCTGGCAGTCAGAATGATTGTGTTTTTTCTCCTTGCCTTGAAACCACATGTCCGTCTACCCTCTTTTAACCTCCCTGAGCGATGGTGGTGTCCATGGCTTCTCACACTCATGCGTCAAACCCTGCCCACTGCTCCACGCGTCCACTCTGCTCCTGCTGCCTGACTGAAGCGTCCACTGACTGGCATTTAAAGACCCCATTGTCTCGTCCCCCTCGCTCATGTGCCCTGTGTCTCTGTTCTGTGGTCAGATCTTTCCACACAGTTCGCCAGACCAGCTCCATTCCCCAAACATGAGTCAGCCCAACAAAGAAGGCATCAGTGAGCCTCACACAGTCATTACTGGAATTATGCAACGCCAGCTTTTCCACAAAATATTTCAACTGTTCTGGTTAGTATTTTGGACTCATTTCATTCACTGCAACTATTTTGTAAAACAGAAAGTCCTAGAAATGCACGAGAAAAATGTGTAAGTAAATAAACGCAAAAGGCAAAAACATCTCTATGGAGACAAGCTGGTGGCAACCTCTACCAGCAAGGTTACACAGTGCACCTTTAACCTCAAAATCAAACATGCATTTGACAGATTTGGTGATTCATTGATATTTTGTTGGTCAGAGGCCCTGTAAATTTATACAGGGCAAAACTGTTTTTCTATAAATAAAAATGTGCGTTATTGAGCAATATGATTTTTGAAAGTCCACACCATATTTGTTCAGCAGCCTATGCAACGGCAAAAAGAAACCATTATCTTAATAATTTTATAGACATGAGCGAGCCTTATAGGCGAAATTATTAGGGATGTAACAAAAGGCAAATCTCCTTTTTCCTTTCAAATGCCTTGACAAGCCTATAAAGGAATTAAGATAAACAAGTAAGAATCATTTATAGTATGTATTCTGCAGTGAAATATCATGGTCTACTGTATGCAGTTCCCTCCGTTTTTAGCTGTTGCAGCAACAAAACAATAGATTTAAGTAAAGAGCTTGCATTTCAATATGCTGTGACAGCTCGCAACATTTTTGTGGGACTTTTTATGATACGATATCAACAATATTTTAGTTATTTGGTTATATCTCAACAATTATATTAGTTATAATTTAGAATGGTAAATTTAAAATATTTACAACCCCCAAAATGAGTCAGGTGATCCTGTTGTCAGCAATATTTATTACAAGCAGTGCAACTCCCCACCACCCCTTTGTACCGGTATGAGGTGGAAGACGCTGTAGGCACTTCTAACAATATGCAATTCAATTTTACATTACAAACCTCTCTGTAGGTTACATATCTACTCAATCTGCAGCATCTATACCATCACATAATCCATTACACCCGCGCCGCCATTGTGCCTGTTCACCCAGGTTAATTCAGCTCCGGAGACCCTGTGATCATCGTACCTTTCACGTTAAACAACTGTAAATGCTGCCTGTCCTCATCTGCATGCTTTTACGAGCCACGAGACGCCTTCTGCTCAACAACCCCCTTCACGCTTGTCATAAATGTTTAAAAAATGCCCTTTGATAACGAGTTTGTCATTGTTTGATTCAGAAATATCAACTAGCCATTACGTGGCAGGTATTTTTCAATCAATACACAATAGAGCATTAATATTTGATTCTTTATATTCAGAGCATATGAGGAAAGTGCAATGTTGAAAGGTGGCATCTGGAGGTTGTTTGTTTCCCCTTCGCAGCAGCAGTAAAACTAGGAAATGATGTGTAATAGTATGTGTGTGGTGATGGGAGTGTGTGTACAGGAGTTATACTGGAGATGTCCGTGTCTCTATGTCTCCTAGTTCTCAAGTCATGAACTCCAAGGGCACTCTGTCAAAGTGTAGAAATGACATTAATCTTTGCGAGCTGGTTTCTTTGAGGGGATTTTGTTCGAGAAAAAAAAAGAGAGGATCCTATGAACACTGTCTGTCCTATTTTAACTATCTTTTACATTTTGTTTCTTTTTTTGTGCAAATGTGTAAATGATGTGTGCTGCAGTCCACTTGACACAGATCACTCTTGATTGCGATCTCAATTGTTTTTTACTTGGTTAAATAAAGGTTAATAAATAAAGTGTAATGTCATACTGTGAGAGCTTCCAGGGAAAGTGATAGCAGGCGGACACCATACCAGAGAATGCCTCGTGCACCTTTTAAATTTACAAAAGTTGTGCCATCTCTCTGCCCCCTTTGCTCACACTCCCCCATACAGAACACATCAAACTGATGTCCACGCCATGTTTCACTAACTTCAACTGTCAACGACCTTAAATACAAGCCAGCACCCCTCCCCAACTCGACGCTCTCTCTCCCCCTGCATTCGTGCCGTAATGAGTTTTAACCCTTTATGAGCGGAAAGAGGCGAAGAAAGAATAATCTATATCCCAATGTCTGGAATGTTTAAAAAGGTCAATATGCTGATAATTTTGACAGTGCCTGACCTTTTGTGAAAAAAAACAAAACCATTGGAATTGAAATAACTTCTTTGTTTAGTTCTGGCACATAAGTTCACAGTCAAAGCGTGCGTCTCCCGTAGTCTGCACCAGAGTGAGCGGACTGTTAAATCACCAATTGACCATATCAAAAGGTGCGATTTAAATGCACAGAACTCCAGGACCAGCGGTTTTTGGAGCGAGATGAATGGGTAATCGTTTTTTGTCAGAGTAGGCAGCGTCCAGGTGGCACAACATCTGGACACTCTTTCACAGGCAGGGGAGGACATGCAGGTAGCAAGCTTCTGTACTGTGCTGGTTTCTGAGCTGGCCCATACAAAGCAATGAAAGAAGAAGCAACTGGTTAGAGTTATTCGTTTATAAATATTCCAACCACAAGGGTTATGTCAGAAGGTATGTATTGCTCGATGTTATATAACTTATATATTTTTAGGCAGTGACATAAGCCCAGGCCAAATCAGGCTCCAAGCGATTTAATCTGGCCCATGACCCACCTTTTTAAAATTTTTGTTTCCTAGTTTAATTCTGGGTTAGGCAAGGCAAGTTATTTGTAGAGCACGTTCGTACACAAGGCAATTCAAAGGCTTCACAAACAGAAAAAATCATTAAATCAAATGCATGAAAATCAAAAATCTAATTTAAAATTGCCATATTCAGGTTATCCGTCAATGTTCAGACAACAAGAAAGAGTGCAAAGAAAAGCATACATACAATGCAAGCCAATAACAGTTTTTAGTTTATTTAACATGCCAGAGTAAGCTGTCTCACATCTCTGGAGCTGTTCAATTTAGTGCTAAATGAACGCAGATTCCCATGTTAGTCTGATCTGGACCAGCGAGGGGTCCTGTGGTCTCAAGTCCGAGATGGTTCATATGGCACTAACATGTCGTTAGCACTAGTTGACATGGTTTGGTTTGGTCTGGTGTCCCTGTTTAATTCTGCTTTGGAACTGTTTTGATCAGGGTTGGTCCTGGTTCAGTTCAGTATTGGATAGGCAATTTTGCCAAATAAAGTTGGTATTCTCTGGTTATTTTTAATTAACTCAAAAGCCCAAACGTTTTGTTACAGTAGTAGAGTGCAGTGCACCTCGGCCCAGAGCCTTGACCCTCTGAAAATCTGGCCCTCAGGAAACTTAAGTTGAATAGCCCTGTTCATAGGTTTACACTATTTATTTACGTCGCCTATTTCCACTTTAAGTCCAGAATGGTATCTCTCTATTTTAAATACAGATTCATAACAGTCTACCCCTAGTTCACATGCAATCTATGAGCAAAGCAAAACTGTTTCAAATCTGTAATGAATCACGGAAGAACAAATCTGATTGCACGGCCTGAGGCATAACGAAGGGAATGGTGGCTCTTCGTAAAGTATTGGAGAAATATGTATTTGGATCTCAGGCAACGGATGGTGAAATAATGCATTTATTTGAAGGTATTTTTTAGCACAAAAACACCTGTAACTGAATAAATGCAGACAAGACATTTTAATGCCATACTGTGGAGATTCCAGGCAAATCATGGACATCTAAATGGAGAGGGGTTTAAAACAAAGCTCAGAGTGAAGTCTAACTTGAGAAACAGAGCTAGTCATAGTTCACACCCCCAATGAATGTTGATGACGTGAAAGGTTATTAAGGCGATTAGCTCTTTATTTATACACTGTGTATTTGTGGAACTTCAGCCAAATGTAAATTACACTTGTCAAATCGTCACGCAATTATATCCATATATCGGTTTGCTTGCTTACCCTCTGCCCTGAAAAGTGACTGACAATCCTAAAGCCCATGAGTCAGCAGTTACACAGTCCAGCCCGGCGTGGTGCGTGCCTTTGGGGACTTGCTTGTACAGTGTTGAGTTGTGTTTTTAGTGCTGTGAGCAACAGGCTGCCGGAGGGGCTGTAAAGTCAAGGATTGTGCTGTGTAACTATTGCTCATGTATTCCTGGCCTTCCTGAACGTCATGGCTTCAGTCATGTGGAGCTGCTACAAAACGTACACAACAAACAATGGACATATTATTAGGTACACCAAGTCTGTATTGATGATAGTTGTTGATAGAAAATGTTTACTTCAACCACTGAAGGTGCCCATGTACAACTGTTTTAGCAAAATCAAATGCTTATGAATGTAATTAATGTTTTATTATTTTCTTAAACATAATTGTGCAGGTTTGATGGTAGATAGGCATTATTGTTTAATACAAACAACAAAACAAATAATTTTGACATTTTTTTGTTTGCACTGTATATTATATATTATATTATATTATATTATATTATATTTATTATAGTTTTCCTTGCTTAGCCTTAATTTTATTGGAAACATTTTGGTCACCTCAGTGTTGTAAAGACTAAATAATAATGGTCGACTGATTTACAGTTATACCAACATGTTAAGAAGTATAACTTAAATCAAAATTCACATTTTAAACAAACATGATGTATGGATTATTTATAAATGTATTGTTTCTACATGCATGTTCACCATTAGAAAAAATGCTTAAAAAAAAAAAACTTTAAAAGTGTATCAATATCATAACCAAATGTATTAGCCAAAGTGTTTCCAAACTTTCTTTTTTCTCTGGTCCCTTCTGTCAGGCCGCCAACTCTTTATAAATGCCAGCATCTTAGCATTACTATTGAGTTTCCAGTGCGCGCTAATGCTTTGTCAAATTAAGCCCAACACGGCACTGTGCATTACTGTCTGTTTAGAATGGATGTATCTGACAGCGCTATTCAGACGCCGCTAATAATCACAGCCTTCCCATCTCCCATCCTGCGCCGCTTCCTCAATTCCGGCTCCGGTATTCGTCCACATGCATTAGGCTGCCCTCACATTAACCCAGGTACATTTGATCTTTAAGAGCCATAAATTGGCTTTTGTCATTACCATAGGTTAATTACTGGATTTGCTCTGTACCGTTGCTACTCGCAGATTGCAATAATAAGCCGTGCACAAAAGTACCGCCGCTGCGAGCGCTAAATAGGTATGTTGGTCCTTCTATTTCCTGTCTGGACTCTTATTTACTTAGCCTATTATTAGTGTTTACCTCGAACCACTTTGATACAGTTGATTCTGCTGAGCTCACTGAACCAGGCCCTTCCTGTCTCTCTGTTAATAAATTGCCAACGTGAGCTCAGCAGTTCCTTAAAGAACTCTGTGAAAGAAACGCGTACTCAACAACTTTCAAATAACTGGACATGACGTCTCTGAAATTTAGGTTAGAATGATGATTGACTTTGATAAGCCATAAATGTGTTTATGGGTGGAATTGACCAGTCAAATAAGGTGATATTACACTTCAAAAGGCTTTTCCCCAAAACAGGAAGGTTGCAGCTGAATTTCAGACTTTTGAATATTTTATTTGAATATACTTCAGTTGTCATCAAAATTCTAGACTACATTCATGATGATGATTAACATGGGAAAAATACTGTAGGTAATTTAAAAATAAAACCTGCACCGGTTCTTAAAGTACAAACAACATTGAAGATGACTCAAATGAATAAAAATAAAAAAGTAAAAGAAAGAAAGAAAGAAGAATGAATAAAAGATGAAAATGAAGCAAGTGTCTCTCAGTTGCTTTGACCAATTTAAAATAACCAATAATTGGAAGAGACCAATAGAACACTGTGTTTTGGTCTGTGCCATTATGAATGTTTTACTAAAAGCTATCTTTCAGAATCTCAAAAAACCATCAGATTTGAAGGGTGCCACTGGGGAAAAGAGGACAACAAGACTGCAATGTGATCAATTTCATGAGGAAGAGGTTTTGATAGTAAGAAAAAAAAGTCTAACCGCAGTGCAAAAATATTAAAATGTTTCTTTCACACTTAACTACTTTCAAGATTTGTTTTCTGCATTGTAAAAGTAGTACAAATAGCTTATGCATTTGTATTAACATGCTATGTGTCAAAACTTACAGGTAGCACGTGATTAATTGGGAACAGAAAAAAGCTAGCTTGCCCACATGTAATGTAAGCATGTAGTTGTATGAAGACAGGAAACAACATGATTAAAAGCTTTAAAAAGTCAATTTGCATGAAATAAGGTTGCATTAATAAGCACTAGTTACTATTGTTTATGCATTTATCAGTCTTGTCTTAACAATATACTTGTGTATATTATGCAACGGGACCATAATAACATTGCAAAGACGATGTTTAGCCGGGTTTGGGTCACTTTATGATTAGATATCCTATTCCATCAAACTTCCCGACCACAGCTCAAATACAAACTAAGAGCATAAAGTGTCTTTCCCAAGACACAAAAACAGTACAGTTTCTCCTTTGTGTTTCTTTTACCTTGCACAGCTTACACAATCCTACCTTCACTTTCTCCCAAACTACTGTGATGCCTGTAATAAGCCCCCTCTAGTGGAATTAACTTCTTGTCCACTGGGTAAAGGAATAGGCTGTATTTTGACCCTTCATTAGTCACTCCTGGCCACATCCTGTCAGAGTGAAACGCTGTAGGATTACCTGTATACACTGTCGCTCATTACAGACGGGCTAGTGAGGAACATTGCACACTAATTAGCCGTGGTTGAAGCACACTCTCTTGTGTGGGTTTGAGTCAACACAATTTCTAATTAAACACAAATTTCTCACCTGCAAACCGAACAGACGTATTCATAAGAAATTTTTCAAATCAGATATGAGTATACTGTATTCATTCTGCCATTAGAGCGTTTTGACTGCATGGGAAAACACTGTCTGCTAGCATCTTATTTTCAGTTCAAAGTAGAATATTAGGCTGTAAAAACAAGAGCACAACACTTCTGGTTTCATGGTTTATTTGAATATTATTTATTCCTTTCTTCATTTTGCTCCCTTATGACATGAGTTCCCAGGCAAACTAGTTGCTAAACAGGCTGTGCAAAATCGAATAATTCTCAGCTAATAATCAGCTTGGGTCTTTCGTAAAATCAGTAAAAGCATGTTGTGGAGCAGAGTTCAGCAATTTACAAGCTGTGTTAAATAGCAATTTAATTTTTTTTAAATCTTTTGTTTCATGATGCCTATGATTCATATTGAAAGCCGATCTTAAAAAGGCAAAAATAAAAAAGTAATTGCAAATCGAGATCTTTCAATTTGAGGAAAAATTTGATTGTTTGTTGTATCACATTGCCAGTGTCATTATTTTGTGTGTAACATATATCCAAATATATGAGTCCAGAATACACATTTCTCCAATAGTACAAAAAGATTCAGTTATCGTATCTGGACTCTGTTTTAGAAAAACAAAACGTTTCGACTCTCATCAAGAGTCATTCTAATCTGTGAAAACAACTCTGAGAACTCAGTTTTATATCCTACTCTGTGTAGCCCTGCCCACCGGCGGGACCTCCTGATAAAGACGTTATGGTTGCACTTGAAACTACTAACACGCCCTACATAGCCATCTCATCCTGTACACTGACTTTTTCTCACTCCTCACTGCTGTACCTGATTCGCATCAGAATGCCACCGGGCTTCTCCAGGGTTTCAACAAACCACAAACAACGGGAAGGTTGAATCTTCCCGTTGTTTGTAATGGGCATGGCCTCTGGGGTCCTGAACTTGCGTGTCTTCTGTGCTGATAAACCTCTTGTGAGTCTGTTTAGTCTCACCTATGTACCGCTCTTTACAACTTCCTTCATGCATCGGATAGATACAGTACATTGCTCTGTTTTTGTGTAGGCATCTTGTCTTAGGGTGAACCAGTTTTTGTCTTAAAGTGTGCCTAGTTTGAAATAAACAGGGATTTTGTGTTGTCTAAAAATTCTTTGCAGTTTTTCAGACAGTCCCGAGACATAAGGGTTAGAGACACCCGTCTTCTTGGTTCTGTTTCCCTTTTGTCCCTTTTGTCCTGCTTTTTGGTTCTCTTCACTTTGTTCAGAGCCCAAGTCGGGTATCCGCAAGCTGAGAGAGCATTCCGGATGTGTTTTTCCTCTTTCCTCTTGCCCTCTGAGCTGGTGGGCACCTCTTGTGCTCTGTGTTGTAGTTTTCCGATCCACTCCAGCTTGTGCTGTAGTGGTGGTTAGAGCCAAAGGCAGTACTGATCCGTGTGTATAGTTTCCTATATACTTCTATTGGAGCTTCCCGTCCTCTCCTCTGATAGTGGAACAATCAAGAAAGGCCAAGCGGTTCTCCTTAGCACCTTCTCTTGTAAACCTGATATGCGGTCCACTGCATTGATGTGCTCTGAGAAGGCTTCCAGCTCTTGTTTCTTGATTGTCACAAAAGTGTCATCCACGTAACCGTACCCTAGACTTGGAGCAATACCTGAAAAGGAGGTCAGTGCCTTCTTCTCAAAATGCTCCATGTAAAAGTTGGCCACTATGGGAGAGACGGGCACCCATGGCACAAGCCTGAATCTTCTCACGGAATTGAAAGTATGTGTGTTAAGGCAGATGTCTAGTAGTTTGGAGATGTGTTCAGGTGTAAGTTTGGTCCTTTCCTGTAAGGTGGTCTTCCTGCAGCCTCGACGCTACTACTGCCTCAGAGGTCGGAGCATGCGGCCATGGATTGTGCAATGTTTTCAGTCCCTGTGATATTCTTTTCCTCATAAGCCATATTTAGTTTGATATGGACGGACGATGCATGTCCCTGTTCACACATATATATATATATATATATTTATATTTATTTATTTATTTATACATATTTGGCTCCCTCCTCATTGAGTACCTGATTAACTTCAGAATGCCCCGGGTCTCCAGGGTTTCAGCAAACCATTATAAACAATGGGAAGGTTGAATCTTAAACCTCCATTCTCACACCCACTGTCTTCAAAAGTGTCTGTGTAAAATCCATCACTCAGGAGGATGCTTGTTAGTTTCTTCTGCAATTTCTGTTCTGTCTTTCAGGTTAACAATTCTGAAGTTGTTTCTTGGATCCTTTCACTGAGCATCGGCATTAAGTTCCTTCTCCAGATCTTCTCTGCTCTTTCATATATATATATATATATATACACACACACGAACACACATATATATATATATACATATATAAAAATAGCTTTGCAATTTCAAATAGCTTTGCCTTGAATATTCCACAGAAAGGCATTATTAAACGTATCTATTTTGGCATTTATTCTATTACAGGTGTTTTTTTTTTTTATCACTGATAAGTTACTTGAAAAACATGCATTCGTACAGTGAGAAGGTTCCACAGATCTAACTTGTAACACTTTATTCATTGTGAACTGCAATGCAGTGCAATGCACCTCTCCTGTTGCCTATGCTCCTGAGTTATTCAATATAAAAGAGTTGTAGCGCGCAGAGAAAAGCCGAGTGTCAGACAGTAGCGTGAACCAGCTTGGATGAGCTGTCTGCGAGCAGCAGCATAGACCTATATTAGGAAATTACATTTACAGGTTTTCACATACATATCATCACAACTCTAAGTCCAGCGAGGGAAAAGTAGGCCTGTACAACACCACGATGCAGCTTCATGAAAAGTCACTAATTAGTCACATAAAATGTAAAAAAATAATAATGAAATATCACAAGTAAAAATAATTAAATTTACGCAGGATATTTTGGCTGTATTTCTCAGGCTTAAATTTAAACTTGGAAGATAATTAGTAATTATGCATGGTGGATAAATTGGTTTAAGATAACACTTTGAAATAATTATGATTTATTTGCATAAATGTATAAGTTAAACATTCAACGATTATTGTAATGTGCCTTTTAACAGTCACTGAACCTTTAATAACAAATTCTTTTTACATGAATATTACAAAGATTATGTGGTGGTTCAGTAACGACGAAAGTTATTAGTCCCACTGTAATTACTGTATAAAGGTAACATGTTTAAGTGTTTATGTACAGTTGCTTATATAATATTATTATACACAACACACACCACACACACACACACACATTATATATAATGTATTATTTATTTATGTATTTCTTTTTATTGTTTTTTTATTATTTTTTATGTGATTGCTTGCATACATTATGCCTATTTATTTTATTGGATTATTATAATTTTTTTACCAAGCCAAGTAATGACGATAGAACATTATTATTATTATAGACATTCTTATTATGTTAGACAATAAACATTATTATTTTTATTTTGTCTTACTATAGGTCAAGTAAGTTGCGGTAAAAGACATAACATTCATTGTGTGATCATGTCATTTACCTTTTTACAATCAATATGAAAACCTGTTTAAACTACTGGAAAAATTATATTGTATTATACAAGAAGGCCACAGATCATTTCAATCATCATAACAAAAAATCTACGGTGATTATTATTTAATTTAGCAAGAGAACATTGTTCTTGCTACATCAAACTGGTTACATAAATTCCCTGTAGTGACCCTGTGAACATGGGCACTTTCAAGGTTTATCCATCATAAAATCTAAAGTTACTTAATACTGCAAATAACCCTCTTTCTTCTGCGACATTTGCTCCTTTCTGCCACTGACGATATGAATACCCAACATGGAACACATTAATGCCATCATTCTGCCTTTCTTCACTGTGTCAAGTTAAACAAACAAGATGGGCCAAAGTGATGGTGTTTGCTCTCTCTGGAATATGACATTGTTTGCAAACGGCGGGGTCACCGTGGAATCCCAAAGACCCCAAACTGAGATGGACACGGCATCACAAATACAGTTCATAACACAAGACCATAGCTTCATTATGGTACACTCTACTGTGGAGGCCTGTCACTTGTGTGTGTGGATGGGTGTAAAGAAGGTCTAAAGCTCTAGCACCGGTTTTTAAAGTGCAGAGGCGCCTGACATCTGGTGACATCCATGGAAAAATCAAACTAATTAGAAGATTATTCTTATCTGTGGGCAAGGAAAATGAGGATTGTCAGTTACTCCGTACTTTTATTGTTATGTTACAACATTTCCTGTAAACTCACAATAACTTATTGCTACATGTGGTGATTTCACATAAGGTCACAATAAGCTATTAGGAAAATGTGACACAATAACTTCCACAATAGCTTATTACTATGATTTCACAATAACTTACTATGAACGTGTTGTTGCGATTTGAATTCAAATATTATTGACATTAATATTTTGCTACTGTACACATTCAACGAATGAAACTTCTACATACACTTTTGAGGCTTGGCCGCCACTTTTACCCCAGCTTGGTGTGCACAAAATACCCCAACACTATAAATCTGCTTCAGTAATGATAAATAACAACTATCGGTAACACGTTATATAACTACACTTATACCTGCCTGTAAAGCATGAACAAAGACTTAATTAATAGGAACAAATTTTATAAGAATGATTCAGGCTAGTGACCAATTAACTATTGCCTAACCCAACTTATTAAGAGGTTACTAAGCTAGAATATTCTAATAAACAATATTTTCATATGACAGTATTTGTTCCTGCTTGGTAGCAAATTAAGGGTAGTTATTAAAGTGTACCCAACTAGCCTATATTACATTTCTGTGAAAAATTAAATACAACAGCTTTACCAACACTGGTCAGCAAATTGCAACTAGTACTGAGATTAAGGACTAAACAGATCCAACCCAGAATGAAACTAGATCTAAACCAGAACCAAACAGGACTAACCAGTAAGCAAAGAAAAACATTCTAAAAATATTTGGAAGAGGACAGCGGGCCAGTCAGATCATTTAGGGGCCAATCTGGCCCGCAGGCCTTAAATGAAGATTAATAAGGTACTGTATATAAAAAAAATAGAACAAATAAATTAGTAAATAAAACACTTCACAAAAGTAGCTCACATGCTTTTTTTGTTGCTGCCTTTAAGACATGTTCAAATGTTTATAAAAAATAAAGTCATTCAGAATGTTTGGATCTTCCTTAAACCTTTATTCTGTCAGGTACAGTGTGTCTTTCACACATAGCATAGGATCCTACATGACTCCACTGTGATTATTATGCCACTGTGGATCTTAACCCGCCATGTGCATCTTCTCTTGGCATTACTTCTGACAAAATATGCCACAGACTACAGCTGTGCATTGAATTAATTTTAACCAATCATGATCAAATAGTTGCAGATCGCAAAAACAGCTTGGGACTCACATTTTGAGAAAAAGGGCACAGTCTTCTGGCAAAGTCTGTGTGTTTACAGTTTATTAGATCCCCATGCATCTGCGTCAGCTATTTAACAATTTCATTTCTAACAACTGTTAATTTTGTCTACTGTCATTGATATAATCTGATATCTATTTTTTTTTTACATTTTTAATAGAAATATCGCCATAGACCTATTGAAAGACTTTGGTTTGTTTGTTTTTAAATACACGTAAACACAGAAAACTCCTGAATTATTAATTGTACTAGTCCATTTAAATCCCCATGCTAGAACAGAAATGGTTGTTCCCTTAGCAAGACACTCAACCGCCAAATCTCCAAATCGCCAAATCACCATCACAACTGTTCACAGTCATTTTGTTATTCATTTTATCTACTGAACAGTACTCGTGGACCTAAATTTTTCATTGCATATTGAGCTGCTATAACCAACTGGGCAACTGTGATTTTTAAGGCCACAACAATTAACAACCAAATACATATTTGAATGCAAATGCGCTTTAACTTACCGTCAAACCATTTAACTCCAATATTAAATTATAAATCCATGAATGATTCTGTCTATCTGTTATGGTTTGAATCCACCAACCTCGCCCAAATTCCTCCTAACAGTCGTAAATGCTAATATTTATTAATTAATCCAGGCTCGCTCCAAATGAATTACAAATCAAATTAAATGTGTTTAAATATCTTATTAGATGCATCGATTGGCTTCTCAAGATGTTATTGTCTTGCGTTTTTTAGCCTTGTGACGACGGACGCCTGTTTAATTCTGTTCTGTCCGCGCAGTGCCGTTTTTATTACTATAATTTACTACTGGGCTTTTGTCTGCGTGCCACTTCATTTATGGAGTAATAAGAGATGTGTTTAAGCAGCCTGCTTGGAGTGGCGTGCCATTGTGCGCATGAATCAAAACAGTGATAAATCGTGCTGTCCCCGGCTTTTAAGTGTGCTAATTCACGCCGTCTATAAATAAAGTATTATTGTAGCGCAGGTCAAAAGGACGTTCATATGTTTGGTGGCTTGGCGTATTCAAGTCACTGCATTTTAGAGTTTGATGTCTTCATTTTAAAAACTATAAAGTCGATTCACTGTTTTTGAAAGAAATAACCAAACAATTATCACAAGAGTTGAACCATACAAGTTTTTTAGAGAAAAAATTGCCATATTAATCTTTTGCTTGAAGGCATATTCCAGGTTAGACCAGGGCAGCCTTAAGCCAAATGTAAAATAATAAAAACAGAGGAAGCGGACAAACAAAAAAAGGTCAAAAATAGCATCCTAATTAGCAGGTAAAAGCAGGTTACATATTGCATTCACATTAAATTAATATGAAACTACACGGCCAGTCCAAAAATAAAAGTCGCCCTGCTCAGGGTGATGATCTTTCAGCTGCAACACGGACTAAATCTGACTATGCAGTGAGCGCTTCACATTCTAACAACCATGTGGAAAGACAATCCCGTGGTAATGGAAAAAATTCATGCGTTTGAGAAGGATCAAATCATTGGCATCAAGCAGAGAAAACATCTATGAGAAGCCGAAACAATCACTACAGTCTGACCCTAGGTGTTAGTCGAGCTGAGAAGCTTGTCAGCGTCACTCTCAATAATCATACAAATCAACTGTGAAAATAAGCAACACTGGATGAATACATTTTTAATATTGCAGAAGCTATTGAAACTATCCACACAATGTGTGCGTTAAAGCTGCGGTCCTACCAAATATTAGAGGTGTGACTTTTATTTTGTGTGCCCATTTTTAACAGTGTAAATTCAATTAAAACACTTGATTTCAATACTTTGTCTGTTATATTATGTAATGACAATTATCTCATATTGTTGCAGTTTCAATTGACTTTTTGAACGCATAAAGCTCGTTTGAGGGGGGCCTCCAGGACCTCTCGCCTCGGGGCCTCCTGATACCTTAAGATCACTGGTTAGACTATAGCTTCATCAAAAGTGTTAACAATATTACATTATATTGCATTTAACGCTAAAACGCGAGGGCTTTTCAAGTCAAGTACAAATTCATTGAATATTTAGTAGTTCTTTTCTTATCATCAAAGGACTATACTTTACTCTAGACCTAAGTGTTTGATGACAGTAATTTTTAATGTAGTCTGCACGGAACAGCAAAGGATCATGTATATGTAGTCCCCTCTGCCTTTTTCAGCTATTTCGGCTTCCCTGTTACCCAACATTTAGACTTCCTCATTCAAATATATAATATTTTGTATACGTTGTTAATTACTTGGTCAAAATCCTACTTCCCATAATTCTACCATGCATATGTTGTGACAGCTCATGATGTGACTTTTGATGATAGAATATTAATATTGATGTATATATTTTATTTTACCATAAACGGGATCTAAACATTTGATTTTGACAGTGAAAAGGAATTTGACCATAACATTTTAATATTCTCTCTTCACCAAAGTTAAAAGAAGAGTTGTCAGTTAAACAACCCCATTTTAGCACTGGTTAATAATCCACTACAGTGTGTATTAAAATTCCGCCAATATATTTTTCACAAAGCGTAAATTATCAAGAAATGTTTTGAAAGCTTATTTGTTCGAGGGACTTATCTCAATTGTTGTTGGTCTTGTGGGTCTTATGCAATGAAAGTCTTTACAAAGAGACAAAGTGGAATCTCCAGACTCTAAGTGCGCGGGAGGCCTTATCCCAGACTCCACGCCAGCTCCAGCATTGAGGACGTCTAAACCTTATTTCTAATCTGCATTGTCTTCTCTGCAGTTGTGGGACAGGCAAGCACATATGCAATACTTTTGAACTCGGTGATATTTGTGCCGTTTGTCAAATTTAGTAAAAGTTCAACCTGAAATATGTTGGTTTTTTTGAAGTTTGTAAAAGCATGGATGCATTAGATTGGCTGCAACATACATCTAATGTTGACTTGTAAAAAGTGTTTATTTTTCTGGTCTCTCCTTTTTGCGTGGGTCTTTCTGTGTGTAGTTTGCATTTTCTCCTAGTCTCTGAATGGGTGGGGTCCTTTGGGTTTTCTGTACAACAAACTGCTTGCAAAAAATGACATCAAAATGAGTAGGGCTGCTTTGATGTTGGAAATTATTGATATATAAATAAAAATGGCCCTGTCAACGTTTTTCATTAGAAACTGTTGCAATATGTTTTGTTTGTTATGATATTGATTTTTGCAATAGCCAATATTGTGATTCTAGGTCAATACGTTTGTGATGTATTGCGCAAAGTTTCGATTGTTGTGCAAAGTTTTCTGAAGTAATAATATACAAATGAGGTAAGATCTTATTGAAAGTGCAATTTTGTAACCCATTTGCTGGTATTGGTTCAATAATCAAACAAACCTGTCAAACCTTACATCAGGACTATTGAAAGTAAAATAATTAAACCCAGTAGTTATGTACTCCTGACCATAACATGCTCTGGAGAAGGGTTCCACTGCACTGAGGTTGTCCATGGGTTGCCCAACTTTTGTACATCTCAGATCCTGTACTTCTACTTGAATAATATTGTGTTTGTAGTTGCGGTACACAGTTTTGATTACTCTCCCACTATCAGTAAAGTCCATAGTGACAATTTTTGATAATTTTAAATATTTGAATATGTGTTTTGTGCACTGCTTCCAATCTTTGTGTCTATCCTTTGAAAGTACAGTTTTGTTTTACCATTTATTGTTGTGTGCTTCCATTTATATTAATTTTAAATTACATAGAATGCTGTGTCCAGACAGTTATTCTACAATTGCTCTGAAACACTTTATGACAATACACTTTAATTAGCCTTAATTAGACATGAACAAATAGATTATAAGGAGTAATTTCATGACCACTACTTTGTACTTCTACTTAATAGAGTAATATTATTTTTGTAACGTTAATCTTACATGAGTAACATTTTGGTTACTTCACTTCTGCATACATAAGCATCGTCCGGCCCATATAATATGGTTAGTCTTCATCAGCATCAAGATCTTCAGTGAATTAAAATGGACCTAATAATTAAAACACGTCACCAAATCATCCAATTTTTTCGAGGTACTGCCACTGTGTACATGTGCAAAGATTTCCATAATACGCTGCTTCCAACCAGAGCACCTTAAATGCAAGTAATGACAAATAATGGCTTCATGGATGGCAGATTTCTACTTAACATTTTTCTCCCTGGCAAAGAGGCTGAAGTCGAAATCAACCTGGACCGAGAGCGTGGCAGACCAATGGGAGAGTTGATCTGAAGGGGGGTTTAAAAAAAGAGTAGAGGATTAATGGCACAGTGTCGCTATTAAGGCTAACAGCTCGGTCTACTTAAGGTGGTCATTTTGCGGCGCTGCTCACTCAGGTAATCAATGGTTGGAGCGGCGTCAAGCATTAAATAAAAAAGAGGCTAGAGATGAGGTGCTTTGATTGGGGTTAATTGGATGTATTGGAATTTATACTGTCAGCGGCGACTCATTAAGAACACATTGAAAAATAATGTGCCCAAGCTTAGTCATTTAACCATTTTTGCATTGGGAAGAACGAGGCAGGACAAAGGCAGAGGGTAAATACAGTGAACTTATGCACATAAGAGGAATGTAGGAGTAATACATAATTTTTTGTTGTTGTTGTTTTAGTTCAATGCAAAATGATTTATGGATATTAAAAGATAATGAATTGCCTTGTGAATCATGTTTGTGCAGCAAGTCATTGTGATATATAACCTGCACTGATATAGGTATGTTAAAGATTGAAATACATCAACGCAAGGTTATGTTTTCAAGAAATGAATCAAAAATTAAGGTTAAGGCACAGCAACGTATGTCTTGTGAGTCGCCGCAGAGTGTGAGTTCGATCCGACTCCGCATTTACTGCATGTCCTCCCTTCTCTCGCATCCCCCATTTCACACTGTCCTCCCTGTTAATGGCAAAAAATATAAAGTGAAAATGTACACTTAAAGGTAGCCTAAGAATGGGAGACGCTAAAATGCCAGTGCACAGGGCGGAGGTGATACTGTTTGTGTCTTGGGAAACACTGTCCCCCTTGCTCCAGTGTCCTTGTATGCTGGTGTTTGTGAGAGTGAATGCGGGCAACGGATGCAATAGCCCATAATAAAACCGCTACCTTTGGTGTAAAACAAATGATATAACACAGGCACCCATTTAACTCTGCCCCTCCTTAGAAGTAAACAAGATATGGGTTAAAATGGGTATCCACTTCTGCATCTATAATTTAAAACATTTCATTGTCAGATGCACATTCTACACAATTTTTTCTCAAATTGATTCCTAAAGAGCACATCTTTATATAGCGTCTGTTCTCCTCCCTCTTTGGCCTATCTCCCTCCGCAGCAGCAGCGAGTGGACTGGCAGTCTTCCCGAGACCAGCTCAGACGAATCATCTGCCTCTATCGTTTGATGTAAGTGAATTTAGCTTCTAATTCATGGGTTGTGCACTGTATCAAGCCGATAGCCGCGCATTCTGATAAATTCCAATGCAAAAGAGAGGAAAAGAGAGAGAGAAAGAAAGGGAGGGGAGGAGAGAGAAGAGAGGAGGGAAGAATATGAAGGCAGTTTTATAGCGACTGGCACATTTAGCCCACAAAAATGAGCGGGTGGCTGCTTGGGGAATTGCTGGGATGTAAAATCTTCTCCAGCACGGCAGTTCCCTCCCCACATGCTGCAAACGCGTGCTGGAACTATTCCATTGTCCAGTTGATAGCCCAAATAAATGATTTACTGAAATCATTGAGCTTTGATAAATCTATTACTTTCATCCGCTGATTTCATTAACGTGAATAAAACCAGCCATCTTTGGCATAACTCTTTTAATGGCTTGGCTGTACCTCTCCGTATTAATCCCTGATTATTGTCGAGAGGGAATGAGTAATGGGTATTTGAATGTGATCAGGAAGTACATGCAATTAAGGCAGCGGCACTGTTCCCTGTTTAATCGAACTAATTTGAATTGCGGTTTGATAGCATGTGAATCTGCATATTATGTAGGGTGCATATTAAACTCTGTGACAACCAAGAGGGGGACTTTAACTGCCAAGGAGTGGGAGAGAGGGAGGGAGGAGGGAGTAGTGAGGAAGAGTCTCAATTAGGGGTCCAGGCGGTGAGTGCAAGGTGAGAGGAAACGAGGGAAGAGGGAAGAGGGGAGAGGGTGACACTGACGGCTCCAACGCTGGCCGTTCTCAACCTCAACAATTATGTACAAGTGTCAGATGGAGAGGAGAGGTGAGGGGAGAGGTGAGGGAAGAGATGAGGGGAGAGGGAGGAAGAGGGAGGAAAAAGGGAAAAGGGGGCGGGTGGATGTGTTCAGTTCGGGCAGAAGGAGGAAGCTGCTGGATAGGGCTGCACAATATCGCAAAAGTATCGATATCACAACAAAGTAAACGTTCATCTGACAGAAATGTACGGAAAGAATTACAAAAGTTGTTGATTTAGTCTCAGTGTTGATTTAGTCTCAACCCTACAGCAGGAGCACACTGTGATCATTCGAGAAGTCTGCAGCATTTTGTACCCTGTTAATAATGTAAGTAGTACAAGAAGTATTACAAAGACAGCATATGTATTAGCAGTAGTAGTTGATGTACATTAACCATATGATTGTTGTGGTTGTGTTTTGGGTTCAGTACTCAGAACAGCATAAAATTCTTCTCCATCTGGAATTGGCATATGATTACTTTGAGGTACAATTAGTTCAAAGTCAAAGAATTAGTTCAGAGTCAAAGATTCAAAAATGGGCGGAGCGATATGGTGATGAAACTCTAATTACGAGCTCACCCATGTGAACATCAGCTATTTGGTGATACAGTATATTGAATGCAGCTCTATGCTTAAACATACACATTTTTTCTCACCCACACATATGGGTCAACCACCCTCCAAGTGAGTGACAAATGGAATTAGCCCATCATAGTAATGTGTTCAACTTCTGCCTTGCCATTCCACATAATCCTCCTTCCGATTGTATTAGTTAACGTACTGCTGCCGAACTCGAGAGAAAATAAGTTCTACACAGACTAAAAAGCCGTTTTCAGGCCCAGGGACCCGGTGCTTTGTTGACTTGTTGGTCACATGAACATTGGACATTTTACACAAATCAATCTACTTTATAGCATATTTAGTGGCAAGACTTTTCCCTCATTCTCCATTTGAACCAGCAGAGTTCCTGCTGGACCGGAAGTGCTATTACAACGGAAGTGCCATCGCGTGGGAAAAGAGGGAAAAGCGGGCGGGCGGAATAAGGTAAATAAACTCTCAGAACAAGCATAAATTATGATCAAATTTTTATTGTAGGGAAAAAAAAGAAGAAAGTTATGCCTATATTCTTATCTTTTACATACATTCTTTAATTGAAGTTTATAAATACAATACAAGAGATGTCATAACTCAGGCTGAAGCAAAATGTGGGGTCAATTGTGCGTGTAATTTGTTTGAGACAATTTAGACAACATGTCGTCATGTCGCTTGACTTACTCAAAGATTATGCAAATCTGTTCTTGTACAGTAGATTTCATGAAATCCGTCTTCATAAGTAGACTTTTTTTCAAGTCCTAAAGTGAATTTAGAACGTGTGTGAGCTGTGGCTTCTCTGCAGAACAAGCTGAAAAGGACTCAAAGCTCGTCTCTGTGATGCCAACTAGAGTGTGGTCTGTTGGGTACATTTCACACCCGCTCATCTCTCCTCACTGCTGAGCTCATGTACTTCACACAAGATTGAGCCCAGAGCGAGACAAGGCAGAAGACACGAGCAGCGAGGGGGCTGCTGGCTAAATTAAGCCATTGTGACTCAAAATCCTCCTTTAATAAGGTTCATGCTGTCTACAACTTCATCATTTTCCCCTGAATGATAATTACTTTATTCAATCATGTTCAAGGTTTTAGTGAAAGCTAGCATTGATTGATTAACTTCAATTACCATGCTTGCATTTGCATAGATAAAAACTGCTTTTCAATTTGTGAGTGGCACACGGGTGGAAACCCAGCCTTCATATTTGCATTTCAATGTGAACGGTGAGGGATAAAGGTGGGAGCGGGGTCTGATCACTGCTAAGCCCTTTCTGGTCGGCTGCTCCAGCGTGGCTTTTGTTCATAAACACCCTTTGTTATGATGTTGCTTTGGGCGCACACGCAGAGAGCCAGCAGAGTCCTGTCTGCAGCCAGCCGCGACGCCTCTGCCGGGGGATTAGACTGCAACGCTCTACACCTCCTAGGAGAGGTGAGACTGCTTACTACAGCCTGTGACTTCATCAGTATTGTGTACAGGCAGGTAAAAGTATGGGGAGCATGCTGATACTTTCACAGATAACAGGTTTAGGCTACATCACACATGAATGTTCAGTCCATGTTTCTGTTTGTTCTTTACAACTTAGTGCTATATTTGCCTAAATCTACCAGATTTATGAAGCTAAAGGAAGACCTAGCTCATTCTCATCTGTCCCTGTCAGTCAGTCACAACACATTAATGTTGCCCTACAACCAAGCCCCTCATTTCTATAAATGCCCTTTCACTCACTTTTCTTTTCCAATCCTTCTGCCCATCTCTGCAGCAGCAAAAATACAAGCCTCCCCAGAATCTCCATCTCCTCCTCTATAGGATATTAATTACATTTTTTAAACAGCAATACAGAAAAACTGTTTTGACACTATTCATATAAGAAAGTTGTATTTTTATTATTATTATTATTTATATTTTCTACATATTATTTGAACTTTTTATGCAAAGTCAAGTCAAACTGAGACATGCAGTTAGATGTCTTTATCAGTACTGTGTGGAGGAGATTTCACAGTCTATGGATATGTACATGCTCTGTATGTATAGGTTGGCTGAACTAATGAAGACAAGGAGAGCAGGAGCCATACGGAGATAATTGCCATCATCACACATCCATATCAATCATGATTAAAGGGAACTACAAGAAACATATGAAACATGACCATGCCGTCTGACATGTCGTTTTATTCTACGTCAAATTCGAGATAAAAAATGTAGTATTTGGTTCATGAACTGAAAAATGCATATTCAACTGACTATACTGGAAATGTAATCATATGTGACAAGTGCCATTTTGTCAACATAATGATCGTAACTTAAAGGTCTACAATGTATGTTTTCAATTCAATTTATTTTTGTAATGTCCAAAATCACAACAGCAGTTGCCTCAAAGGGTGACAGTGAGAAACAGATTAAACAATGTTCCTTAGACCCGGGGGCCAGATCAGGCCCGCCAAACGATCTGATCCGGCACGCGACCCAGCTTCCAAATATTATTATAGATTTTTTATTCTTGTTTTCTGGTTTAATTCTGGGTTCATACAAGTTTAAACCTGGTTTGCTGGTTTTTCTGGCTTAATCCTTATTTAATTCTGCTTTGGACCTGGTTTGGACCTGGTTTGGACCAGTTTTAGACCTGGTTTGGACCAGTTTTAGACCTGGTTTAGACCTGGTTTGATTCTGGGTTGGTCTTGTTATGCCGATTGTAGCCTACCCGGCCCAGAGGCACGGCCCCGTGAGAAATCTGGCCCTCAGGAAAATTAAGTTGAATAGCCCTGCCTTAAACCTTCCTTCTCGGCAAGGAAAAACTACAAAACCTTTTGGGAGAATCACAGTGAAGGGGAGATCCTACTCCCATGAACGGACAGGCTGATGTGCTTTAATTTGCAGATAGACTGTGGAGCATAGTTGCACATAGGGCAGCGTAGTTGGGAAACTGTAGATTTTTATTTCTGTTCCTAACTGGCCTGACCAAAAGCTATTTCAAAGAGGAACATTTTAAGCGTGCTCTTAATGAAGAGACTGTGTCTGCCTCTTTAACATGGACAGGGAGCTAATTCCATAACACAGGAGCTTGGTAGCTAAACACTTTACCTCCGACTGTGCTTTCAGAGACTCTTTAGGAAGAGCTAGTTAACAGTTACTGTACAGACCTATATACCATTAATATTGACAAATGTTAAAGCATTTTATATATATGTCGCTTGCTTCATTACTCAGCTACATTCATCCACAGAAAAACAAAAATATGGAAAATATAAATTTATCTACTGTAAAGTGTCCTGCCGAGGGACACAACAACGGTATTAGGTTGTGATTTGAACAATCTAAAAGAACCTGTCTTTGATTATAAAGGACTTTGGCTATTATGAAGGACTTTATAGCGGAATAAAATGGTAATACATTAATAAAAAAAATGTATGTGATCAAGTAAAATCTGTTTTTTACAGATACATCGTACCTATCTAATTATAGTTTTTTATTCTCCACAAAGCAGGAAGTGCTCTGTTCACATGCCAGTTGTTGTTAGCTTTACCATAACGGCTTGCTCCCTCTGAAAGTTATGAAAAGTGCTTATAAGTGGTGCATAATTAGAATGCTCGGAATGTATATTTTTTACATTTTTAAAATCCGGCCTTATGTATGTTTCTTATGTATTTGTGGAAAATACAATTAAAAAAAATTAAGTTCAAATGGATTGCTAAAACAAAACAAAACTAACTCCAATCGCAAATATATACAGTACTTTTATGGGGGTTGGACGCATCAGTTTGATAGAAGAGACAAAACTAGAAGAGTCACTTAAACTCCATATTATATTTAGTACACATTCATAGTCCTACATTTCCCTTTCCTGACAAGATGATTCCTCTAACTTAAAGTGATAATGAAAAAACCAACAGATAGTCATAATTGCGTCATTGTAATTGGATGGCATGTAAGTGTGAAGAAAGTCCATACCCGCTTGATCACGGCCATGAGCTAAAATAAAAAATAATGAGCCAAGGTGCTTTTACATGTAACGTATAGAATCTCCAATTTAGTACAGTACACCTCACCGTATCGAGTGCGGATTCACAGCTGTGCCACTTATGCACCAGTATTGGGATTACTGTCACCTTTGTCTGCATATTTTCCTTTGATTAATGTCACCCAAATGCTGTGTCTTCCAATTGAGGAGCCGTTGAATTTGCATGATTTTTTGTACATGGTGCAAATTTGGGGATAAATTAGTGAGTGGAGCCATCTTTGTTGGCGTGGCACTGAGTGATTTTTACTCAAAGGGAGGAAGAAGAGGAGGTCTGGGTGCATTACACCTGTGAGATATGCTAATCATTATACCACTGTAATGGCCTTATTTACCTTCAGAGAAAAGGCACAAATTAGCATCAAGGAGAAATGAAATGAGTATGATATGTTTCTTCAAGCAAACTGAAAGTGTTGAATGCGGATTCCATATGTTGCAATGGATGTTAGGAAAAATCTAACAGTTAAGTTTTGGAAAATGTTGTGTCATAATTTTAAGGGTAAGAAGGTTGAGATGGACTATGAACATGTTTACATCATTTCGTCCAATTTATCAGTAACCCCATTTTATGGTGGCCATGGGATTATATATGGTATTAGATTTAGACTTTTTCCCTTGGCTTTTAATTCCGTGTGAGGGTTATTTACTACTTCATGGCTTGAAGTAATGTCTTGTTGAACATGTGTTCAGAACTTTGGTCTAGTGCTCTATAAATAAAGTTGAGTTGAGTTGTCGGTAAGGGAGTTAGATATTATGAAAAATAGCTGAACTTTTAATAGCCTTAATAAAGCATGAACATCATGCTTTGTTCATAATGAAAAAACTGTTTTTAAAGAATGATTCAGGTTGATTCAGGTTTATCTACTTGATTACTACCCAAACTCCTAACCACTTAATAAATAGTTACGAAACCTGAATCATTCTTAATAAAATAGGGCTGCAACGATTAGTCGACTAATTGTGACTAGATGACTATAAAAAATAATCATAGTTGTCTTTTGATAATTGTTATAATTATCTGGACAATATAGACTCTAAAACCATTTTTAAAACAAAGACAGTGGCAAAAATGTCAAAAAACATTAAATAAGTTCTGTTTTTCATCAATAATACACTTTAGTTGTAAATATGATCTAAAAGCCTTCAGTCACCATATTTCCAGTTTTATTTAGTTGATAATGCTTTCAAAATGTCACAATGTATATTAAAAGTAATTGTTTGACTAGTCTACTAAAAAATAATTGCTGAGTGCCGAAATAATTCTTAGTTTGCAGCCCCATAACAAACTATTGAATATAATATGAATTAAGTCTTTCACTTTTTAAGTGTTCATGCTTTATTAAGGCTACAGCTAATTATGGCGTAGTTATTATAAAGTGGTACCAAAAAACTGCATATATGGCTGTAATGTTTGGGGATATTTTAGTAAATTAGTGGCATATTTAGTGACTCTTTCATGATTTTACCTTCCAGGGGTGCATGAGTTAGTAATCCTCTCACATTTCTCTGTTTGTTAGCCGTCGCTCCAGTGCGTTGAGCATCAGTAGATCTTTAAACATATTACAGCTCGCTCCCTGTCGTTGCCTCGGAGGGGAATTCCCAGATGGTGCTATGATTAGGTAGTTCACACAGCTCTGTTTAGAGACGAGCATCTGGAAACACAGGTTGAATTAACACCACTGGGTCCCTCATTTTCTCTAAATGAGTGTCATTCAATTAATCTAATTATTAGGCATGCAAAACCCAAGGACTAATAGATTCTTATTATCCTGTCATTATGGTCTCCTACACACAAGTGCTAACATATGCAAACGATACAGCCTGCAGCGCCCCGTATACGCCTTCAGCTTAACCCACGGACAAGTTTGGCTCCACAACTTGACGAACTTTAAATGATCTCATTAACATGCAGCTTTCTACTGAGTTGGAAATGTTCTTATTTCTGGTCCTTTTTGGATGCAGAGCCCTGCTGCTTTTCATGTAATCAGTCACTGATTTAGAGCCGAACACCAGCGGAATGAAATTAACTATCATGTAGGACGGCAGCAAGTGACACTCAGGAATGGAGGAGCGGAGTAATTACATCTGTGGTAAAATACAGGACCTGGAGGGCCAGCCGTGCAACAAATACTCACACAGGATTAAGCAGAAAGAAGTGGGTTTTTGTGGAAGCTGTCCTTCATCAGTGCGTATGTATATGTACTGTATATGTATAGGTGTATATGTGTGTGTATATATGCATAGCAGCTGTAAATATAGACATCATAATTGCCAGGATCCAGCCAAAAACTAAGCTAGAAGTTTCAAGAAAAAAAGAAATCAATAATAACTACTTAAGAGGTTTAACAAAACTATTTTGAATAATTTACTTTTATATTTAAATTAAAGCTGAAGGGACTGCCTTGTTATTCATAAATATTGGACTATGATTAATTAGGCAAAGCAAACTGCCTTCAACATCGACATTCAATTTAAAACGTAAAGTAAAACTCCAACAATGGAAACGATAGATGGATACCTGTGGAATAAGCAATAATAACAAGGAAATTGATGACAAGGACGGAACTATCAACTATCAAGGACTGGACTGAAATGAATGAGTTTTAAAAAATGGAAAAATTTACTGGACATTGGAACATATGTGACATTTGTCTTAAAGGGGACATAAGCCAGATTTTTTTGTAGACTATCTCATTCTTTTTGGCTTTAACCTTAATGATAGCAGGTATCATTACTGTACATTACAAGAGTGAAGGATGTTGAGAACCCCTTTGACACTGGCAGATAGGAGACGACCACTATAGCCCTGAAATTGACTGCATCAATTAGAAAAGTGTCACATTAGAGCCACTTGGCCATATCTGGGACTCCCGCGGCTGTTTCTGCTACATTTGTCGCAAACAAAAAGGAGGATTTGGAAGACGTCTCTCCGCTGTCACCGACATCACGGACAGGCAGAATGGGCTCGGTGTCAGCTCCTCATCACCCGCACCACCTCCGCCCGACCCTCCAAAGCCCCCCGCCGGCCGGAAGGAGCCCTCGCCAATGTGGAGTGGCCCCTGCTGGGACCGCTGAGCCTCTGGATGGGGGGGCGGAGGAGGTGGATGGGGGTAGAAGACCGTAGCCCTTCCCCCCGTACTGCTTGGTCTGTGTATGTTTATGTGTGCGCTTGTCATTTGTCTCCATATTGGCCTCTTCTGGCTCAAGCTGCTGTCAATAACAGACACACTTCAGGCTGTTGGGGTCGTTTAGGAGGAGAAACGGGAAACTGTTATTGGTGGGGAATGGATTTTGATGCATAAGACCAGGCAGATTTTTTTTAAGTCATTGGGAAATTATTCATTCATTATTCATTGTTCATTTTGTGTTTTCAAAAGTCACGTTTATTTTAGTGCAAGAAATGTAATGTTCCATCCCTTCTTGAGCAAATTCCCAAACAATGCTGTTCTAAATCTAATGAGATTTAAAATGGTATCAAAAACAAAACAAACTTTGTGACCAATTTTCACAACCCAGAAATCTGTTTTTCTAAACGAACTCTTCTTTTCTTATTTCTTATAATCACACCACAGAAATCCCTTACTTTTCTGGTGGTTGTTATTGCTTTATCTGGAATGTTCCACAGTATTGTTCCACAGTATTGATCTATCTTGTATATAGTCAATTAAGAGTGGTTATAATGTGACAAATAATCTTAAAACATAGAGATCTGACCTGTAAATTGGGCTAGGGAGGGTAGGCCACCTGCTTGTCTCCATGGAGATGGATATGCCATGCAATGCCATACTGTGGACCATTCCAGGAAAGCAATAACATGCCTATTGAGACATGACAGGTGTGATGGTGCATGGCAGCTTTGTTCTAATGATTATTCATATCATTTTAAGTTTTAAGAGAACCTACAAAAATATGAGTCAAGAGTTCAGGCCGAAACACATTTTGTCTCATTGCCAGAATGAATGGTAACCACTAGAGGGCACTACATTGAACCCATTTTTTTCATTTAATAAAGTAAAATCTGTTTTCCCACAGATATATTGTAGAAGCAGCTCTTAGGGTCAAACTGAGACAGCTGTGTGCTGTCTGCATTTAAGTATAGAACGCCAATAAACTCAATGTGGTGAATAATTACGATGCTTGGAAGGCACTAGGTAAGCGAGCAATAACGTTGCAGTGCTGCAAACAGTTTAAAATGAGCAATGGACAATAAAAATAAGGTGCAGCACATTTAACAAATACTCACTTTATTCCGCCTCATCCACTTTTGCACCTTTTTGCCACAGATTTGCACTTCTGTTGTTTTGGCACGTCCGGTTGAGCGGGAATTCTGTTCACTTAAGTGAAGAACAAGGGAAAAGTCTGCTAATATATGATGTGAAGTCTATTATTGAGTTGTGTAAAATGTTCAACGTTCATCTGCACCAACAAGTCACAATGCACTGTTTCTGTGTGTGGCTTGAAAGTAGCTTTGTGTCTTTGTAGAACTTATTTTCTGTGGAGATCAACAGGCCAATGTAAATTAATACAAGTGGAAGGAGATACACAATTCAATGCAAAAAAGGTGACTATTATTAACACGTTATGGTCCAGCACAATACTGATTCCAATAAAACAGTGCGCAGCTAACGCAAGTGTGTTTTTCCATGTTTTTGTTCCATTGCTGTCAGTACAGGCGTAAGAACTGTCTCACACTACAAAAACATGCTTAGATCCCCAAAGCATCTAGTACACATTTATATCTTGTGTTTCCATCCCTCTCTCACCTGAGTGATCCAGAACCCCCCTCTGAGCAGACCCCGGACCGGGTGTCTCGCAATGCAAACACCGCTGCAACTTAATTCACTTGGAAGAGATACCAATTTCTCCATGGCAAGAGATATATCAGGCCCGTTAAACAAAGCAAACAACTGCATCGAATTCTGATAGCACTAAGCTAAGCCTTCAATTTGAACCTCCCCCTCGCAAGAAACCGGCTTCACGTATATTCTTGGTCCAAAAGCGGGCTGCATTGTGTTATCCTGAGAGTGTTTACCTAGTGAATCTACATATGGCTATCTAATATCTTTGTGCCATTGAGCAGGTTGGATGCTCGACTCCCAGGGGTGTCAGAACTGGGATTATGCATGGCGGGGGTTGAACTATTGGCCCCGTGTGATTGAAAGACCTGCGCCGGCTTAGGGCCTGTTTATTGTACATTTGCATTGCTCAGTTTTTCTGCGACACTGCTGGGAACTATCAGTATCCAGGCAGCTCATATGCACTGTAATTCAGTTACTTCTGCTAGGTCTATGCCAGTCCATAAAAGACTTTGAAGGTAATATGTAAAAAAAAAAAACCAGTTTATATTTATATATATATACCTTCAAATTACAATAAACTAGAAAATTATAACAATTGGCCCAAATTGAAACCAAATAAAAGTGTTTAAACTCAAACTATAGCTTAAATGTTTTAAAGATTTATTTTATGCTGACAAAGTAAAAATATATGGTATACTGTGTATCAAAAACATTTATTTCTTGTACATAACTAAATCATAAATGTGATGTAATTATCACAAAGAGTTGTTAAATATTGATGACTTTTTACTTAATAATCAACTTTTTTTACTCTTACTTAATAATAAACTGAATTATTACTTTTACCGCGACTTCAGTTTTGAAGAAATGGTCCTTTGTGCAAAACCCTTCTTACCTCTGGTACACATTGGTGAACAATAGTTTTGTTAGCAATAGCCATATATTCAACATTAAAAACTTGTTTTTCTAAAACAGAGTCCAGATGACTACAACTGAAACTTTTTTTTACATTAAAAACTGAACACACTAACTATCACACTGTCTATGTTTTGGATAAAGGACCTTCTGATTACAATGGGAGTCTGCCAAACATTTATAAAGATCAAGCTCTATTTCTCTGAAGATGTGATTTGATGGGTGATCACGGATCTGGCAAACGGAGAAGACATGTTGACAATATTTTGTGATATAGATTATATAATCTCTTTATTTTAAAACAGATTAAATTCCCATCAACCATAACACTTAAAATGCCTGTTCTTTTCACGTCCGTTTTATTCCTCCATTCCGCCTGGAGTCACCAGACATCCGCATCCCTTCAAGCAATCATTTAATCTGATATAGCGGGAAATGCATCGATCAATATCCATATACAGACCTCTTACAGTGCGCCCAAACAAATCTGCAAATTCTTGCCAATATTTACACTGGCATTCAGCATCAAATATCAAAACACTTGTGATTAATTTGAACTAATGGCCAACAGCTAATTCTTCAACTTTTGGTCATGTAGTTCCCTTCCTCGTTTGTCAATCAGTGCCTTTTCCACAGATAGGGAGCAGATCTATTAAAGAAAGATAATTACATTTGGAATCTATGCCCTAAAGTGGTCAACTACGCAATTTCACTAATTCATCCTGGTGAAGGGTTGACCTTAAGGGATGTAATTGCCCACACCTGAGATACACGAGAGCCGAGAGGTCTGCCGAGCGTTTACTGGTGAAGAAGGTGTAATTAGCAGAAAACAATTAGCCCGATTGTCGTGGCCACTGTGAGAGGCTCTTGTTGAGATTTCTGTATTTAAACAAACAGCGGACTGGATTCTCAAGCTGGTTTTACTCCATTGAGGTACTAGGCCCTAGTACCTAGTGCGTTGCCCTAGAACCTAGAGTACTATTTTTCTTCAGGAATTGTCTATAATTGTTTACTCATACATTATCAGTAGAGATGTATCGATAATATCCAAAGCTTACAGTATGGCATTATGTTTACAGTACAAGGCTGTCTGTGTAGACCCTCAGTCGTCAGGTTTTATAGCAAAGGGAAATTGAATTCTGTCAACTGGACAAAAGTTTTAAGAGTGAAGACGTTTTGCCAATGCAGGTGGTTCATAGTCTCTGCTCATTTCTTGGCTTGTCTTCCAGCTCCCTTGCCAGTTGAACGGTAGCTGAAGAAGCTACTCAGATGAGTGGCAAAACATCTTCACTCGTAAAATCTTTGTCCAGTTGACGGAATTAAATTTTCTTTTGCTTTACAGTACGAGATTTATTGTAATTTAAATGTGGTTTGAACTAATATAAAATGTTCTGTTTTAGTGCATTTACATTGATAATTGGGTGGGTTTCCTCCGGACACTCCGGTTTCCCCCATCAACCCAGAAGAAGAAGTAGGATTGCAAAAATCCTAGACTAGCACCAGATCTGGAGGTCCTCACTGGTTGCCCCTGTGGCATAGAAGGATGGGTCAAATCGCAGAGGACTACTTTGCCTTTGAGGACAATGAAGTGTACCTGAACCTTAATCCTGCATTTCAGATGCATTTTACAGCAGTCAATGCATTTTATACTTTTGCTGAACATAAATTGTAAAAGTTTACAATATTTATCTAAAACCATGGAAAACACCTAAAATCGAACATGTAACAATAGAACTAAAAAAAAAAAGAATTAACATTTGAATCTTTTTGAATGTATTTCCACACCAGTCAACCTTAAACCCAACGACACTAGAAATACGGGACCCTACTGTCGTTTGTGTTGTGTAAAGAAGATACTGGCCTACTGTAAACACACCACAGAATCCTTACAAAATTTAACAAACCCACTGGCTAACTGTTTTATAATGTTTTATATCTTCTGATTTCCATAAGGGGTTCATCATCGACAAGGGCTTTGGCGCTGAACTTTGGCAGGTCAAAAGATACAAATCATCTAACCTTTATTGAGAGTTTAAATCTGTTTCACATACAATAGGATCAACCTGAGAAAAGTCTAATGACAAAAACACTAAATACTGGTGTGTATGCAAAGTTGATTTCCTACTTTGTAACATTTTATACAGAAATAAGACTGCATGTTTGATATGTTGTGCTCACTAATGTCAAAAAAAGTATATATGGCAATGAAAGTATACACTATTTTAGCTAAATACTTAGCTTTTAGGAGGCATGCAAAACTAGAATTATTCTTGTATTAAAATCCAAAATATCCCAATTATTTACATATGCAGCCACCTCTCTTTAGGTATACAGTGGGCAGTGGCATTAGTTCTACATGACCACGTGGAATTAAGTGGTTTGGCGTCCTAAACACAAAATCATTTATGAATTTTAATAGGCCCGCCCATGGCTCATAACTATGCATGACTCCAGACTTTCATAATTGACAGGAAATATGAAAAAAGCCAAGGGTCACCTATTAGAATGACTTTTCATTTAATTTTCTGACAGGCCAATACACAAGCGCGGGCCGGGCTTTTTCAGCACGCTCATGTCAGAACCTCTGGTGAAATCTAGTGCTAATCCCCTGAGGCCACGCTACATCTGGTGTTGTATATCATACACTTCAATTTGTACTTTATATTCGAGTTACAATGTATTTATACCGTATGTAATAGTGAAAGGGTTATCATTTATCTGAACATTATATTTAGTCAAAGTGTCATGTGTTTCAACTCACATAGAGGTGCACCCTGTCCCTGTTTTTTTAATAGTTTTATGTGGAGATTTCTTTCAGCATTCAGTTGTGTAATAAAATGTGCTGACAGTAATGTTAGTTAACCATATGAAGCCCAAGTTTTATAGTAATATATGCAGATTAGGTAAATATTTTATTTGAATCTAAATGTGGGTCCCTCAGGTCCCTCACAATATGTCGCACAACACAGGGTACATTTACATGGCCAGTGAAAATGGGATAACTAGAATAATCAGATAAACCGGTAAACTGATTAGATTTTTGGTGTGATTACATGCCCAAGAAAAGTGTGAATTAATACATGGATTTTAGAGTAAGACAATGTACAATACATTTTAAAATATCTCCCAATCTTTAACATTTTGCAACAATCAGAACGAATCAGATAACTCACTTCAGATGTAACTTTTTGTATGACATTTCAATAATCTGATCCCTCCAGATTTTTGGGGTGCATGTAAACATAGCCACTGTCATTTGGTGCAATAATCAAATTATAACTGCGAGGTTGTTGTCAGTTCATCCCAGCTCCAAAAAATGTATACTGTTGTTGTATCCTTGGGCAAAGCACTTCACCCACCTTGCCTAAGTATGAATGTCATGTGTAAGTGGTTGCAGAAGCTAAATAAAGCAACAAAAAGCTATTTGGGTGTCCAAAAAAGTCACTGGATTATTGCTATTATTTTACTATAAAAGTACACGCCTTAGAAAGAGACTTAATAAAGAATGAACAATGACTTAATTCATAATGAACACCTTACTTAACAAAATAGTTGCTAAGACGGAATAATTCTTAATAAACTATTTGTTAATTATGAATGAAGTCTTTGTTCATTCTTTATTAAAGCTAATTAAGGTGTAGTTATCATAATTAATACATGATTACAGCCAAGCCGATTTTGTAAAATGAAAACATATTTTGTATGTAATAACAGTAAATAATAAGAAATATACAATAACATACATTTAGCATTAGACACTTACTCAGCCACTAACACCACAGAGGTCTGCATGTTGAACTTGCGTGCAGCCGACAGTGACACCAGCCATTGTCCGTGCTGTAGTCAAAACAAACGTGTTGACATACATTGTGCATGTTTACATCACTTCTGCTTAGTCAAGTGGACCGTGCGTACTGGGAAACGGCACAAGAGCATTGCCTTCAAGTGCACAAGTTCAGCTGTAGGTCAAGATGGCACCCCCCACATACACACACACACACACAGACATTACCCCATTGCACTAATGGTGACACCTACAAACACTGCCCAGGAGAGGTGTTCAAGCACAATGGAACAATATGCTGTGGGAGGTAGAAGGAATGCAGACCCCCTCAGACTCTCCAGTACCACCAGCTAAAACTCATTGTATCCCTAAGATGTAAATCCACACCTCGGGGCAATAAAAGTGTTACAAAGGGGCTTCTTGAGCAGAGTAAATGAACATCCATCCCACTCGTAATTAAGCGGACAGTCGGACATTGTGGCTCCTACGTGCTACCAACACTGGGGGCTTTGTTGACTTGGCGCCTGGACCGAGGCAAAAACAGAGGAAAATATTTTCAACTGACTCATCGGCTGGACGGTCAAAACAAGAAGAGCTCTGATGGGGTAGAAAGTATTATCGTCACCTTTGCTGTGAATAGTACAGTGGTGTTGACAAAAAAGTGTAGTGCAGAGTTTCGTTAGTATTGCCAAGCGGAAGTGTTTGGAGCAGGCAGGAGAAAGCATGTTGGGACAAAACTGTGTCTCTGGCAACATGGCATAGGATAGTTATGAAACTATCACTATCACAACAAACATTTAAATATGCAAGATATGTTTGATGCCATACTGTTGAACATTCCAGGCAAAGTAATATATCACCATGGAGACAAGCAGCTAGCATTTTGCAGGCTCCCCCAATTATCCTTGCATTAACCTGACCCCTTATTGATGTATGTCTGCAAAAAGCAGATATAAACTGAACATAATTTCCCTGAAGTAGTTTCCTGTTTACCATAACTTTAGCCAGGTATTACCACAAACTTGGAATTACTAACAGCATTTTTGTGAATTTCTAAAATTGGCCTCATGAATAAAAAGTATAATTCACTTATACTTTCACTTGCAGCAGGACATCTGGCCAGGCCCTTAGCATAGAACATAGAAGCACAGGCCTCCATGAACCTAACTGTGCCAAAGAGCTCCAAAACAAACCGGTCAGAGCCCATCGAAACATGCCAATAGTCTTTTTCAACCATTGCTTCTAAAATTAGGGCCGTGCAAACAAAGCATCTTTTCATTAGCGCTACACATGCACATTGCACTAAGACCCACACTACTGCGGCTGTGAATACATTACCATGCTCTTCTTTTAAACAAGACAGTTACAGTGGTGGCATGTTTTGGTAAAAGGATATCATTAATCATGGTATAATCAGATGACATCAGTCGTGGCCCGCTAAGGTGTTCTCATATGGTAATCCGGAGGAAGAGAGGGTGTGTTTCCGCCCCTCTTACTTTGACACTTCTTTTCAGACAAGTCGCACTGATGGAGGAGAAGAAAGAATTAGGTGCTCGGCCACAATGCTTTTTCAATAACTGTAATAAGCAAAGGCATGGAATGATTGAAATTGTACAGTATTGCCGTTTTTACAAATATGGGGTCGTAGGTTATTTGGGGTTAAAAAGTTTTTCATGTGAGGGGACAGCAGTCAGTAAGAGAGACAGTAAGAAAATAACAGGCTACATTTTCTAATTTATATCCATGGGTTTCACAGTGATGAAAAATTATGATTTTTGCCATTTTATACTAAAGTAATTTTAAATTGTCTCTTAATGCATGCCTTTTTTATTTCATATATGTTGTTTTTTATCATTGATCAGTGTTTTATGTTGCACCTAATGCGAGACAAGTTCCTATGTTTGTGAATTTTGTTCATTGAAATGGCAATAAACCCTTTCTGATTCTGATTTGATTATGTTTTGTCAAAAAATCTTCAAAATGTTGCCTAGAACAAGAAACTGAAACCCATGAATCAATAGCATAACTCAATGAAAAGTGAAAAACATTCATCAGCAATTGTTTAAATGCAAACAATAAAATGTCCACCTACTTTACGCTAGCTTTTGTTCGATAGCTTTTGCACATGACTTTTGTTCGCTAAGTTTGTATACTTTCTTTTGCACTCTTAAGTTTTGCACCTAACTTTTTGCGCTACATTTTCTATGCTAAGTTTTGTATCTTTTGTCTTTTTGTACTGTTTGTAAGTAAAATAAAGCTATTGATGATGATGCTGATGTACTCTAATTTTTTGTAGGTAACTTTTGTGCGCTAATTTGTATGCGAATTTTGTAGGCTAACTTTTGTACACCAACTTTGGTAGGCAACTTTTTGTATACTAACCTTTTTAAGCAATTTTGTACCTAACTTTCGAAAATATATAATATAATAACATTTGCTCGATAACTGGATCGTAGACTTCTGTAGCTATATTTGTATGCTGACCTTTGAATGCTACTTTTTGTCCATACTATTGGGCAAATGTTCTTTTTTATGCATGTCAAAAACATACTATACTATACTATACTCTACTATAAATAATTGCTGATGTGAAATTATTTACAATGTCAAACATAGTGAACTTTTTTTTTTTTTACAATATTATAAAATACTGTACAGGCTGTCAACACGTTCTGCAGTTTGTTTTTTTTATAAAATTGCCTTTTCACTTTTCACCTCGTCGCTGGCATAACCATAAACTTAGCAGATCCTATTTCCTATAAGCTCGTAATATCCGCAGAAAGCAATTCTTTAGCAGAGTGGAAATCACTCGGGCTATTTACTGTTTTTGATATATGAAGTTTGTGTTTTGATTGTGCGTGATTATGTCTGGGAGAATGACCTTTAGTGTTACGTATTGTATATAATGAGGATGTGTCAGTCGGCGGTGTAAGTGATGAGACGTGCTGGGTTAGGGGCATCGATCCACCGCGTGCGAGGATTGAGGAGATTGAAATATCTTCACCATATATACAGGTAGAGCTGCTCTGGGGTGCACAGTAAATAACAAAGTGTGGTTTGGAACTTATTACATTGTTGAAGTACAATATTAATAGAGTCTGCGTTTGCACTAGCCATTGCATTACATAGGAAGGTTGGGTTCATTCTAGAATTTTCTAGAATTTGATTATGTCAAATTTTCAGATAGAGTGCAGTGGTTTGTGCAACCTATGGGAATTTACAATTTTTGGAAGAATATCCAAATTATGATCACACATTGTTGATGAATTTATCAGTTGTTAGAGATTGTGTCCAAAAATGTGCACATATACAATATATATATATATATATATATATATATATATATATATACTCTACATACGTATATCATTTTTGTTGTTTTTGTTTTGTTTCTTGTCGATCGGCCAAGTATATACAGAGAATTTAACTTTATTTTCTCAGATTTAAACTATTGGATTTCTAGATGATTTTATGTCAGATAATGCAACTATTAACAAAAAATCAAAATAAATCAAAAGTTGTCTAAGCGGACAAAAATGACTAAACAAAATCTAAAAGGATTACCAGGACTAAACCAGACTGGTTTAGCCTGAATTGTGCAGGTTTAATTCCAGGTTTGTCCTTTTTTTAGTCAAATTTTCAGTTTGTTTTGTGCAAGTGTGAACACACCCTAATAAAGGCACAGTACAGGGGCCAAACCAAGTCTACATCAGAACTAAACTGGGCTCGAACAAAGACCAAACTGGCCCAGTGTGAATGCAGCATAAAAGCAGCATCAAAAAGACTGACAAACTATGAAACTGACACATCAGGCTAATTAGAACACCATGAAGGAAATAAAACCTTAACAAAGCATGAAACAATTCTGGAATAAAACAATTTTAAATTGAATTCCACTTGTCCAAACGTACACACACCAGGTTTGAGAAACAGCCCATTTTCTCTGTCAATCAATGCTGAACAACATAAGCTCTACATCCTTTTTATGACAATGTTGATTAAACTAATGGTGATCAATGCGGGAAAGATTTTGCGTTCGGTTGCCAGGCCTTGATGTGATGGATCTCTTGCTCCACCTTCTCATTAAGTGCGGCTGGGTAATATGACCTGGTAGAGCTCTTCTCCTCCTCCTGCTCGGAAAGCCGGCTAACAGTGAGTATCTAAGCCCCATCTCATAAAGCACAATTAAGCGGGCCAATCAGACAGGCTTAAAGGATCCTCTGGTACCTCGGCTCCATAATTACCAAAATCATCATCAGCATATTGCCGCGCAGATTTCAATCATAATCATAGACTCGCTGTAATTTGCCATGACTTTTTTGTCAAGGACTACTTGTAAGGTGATTAATAGAATTTAATTTTTTTTTTATATATGCTTCTACACAAACAACCATAAAAGTGATAGGAGTCAAGACAAGATTTATAATGTAACTGTATTTTTGTTCTATGTCTAGCCTGAATATAATAATATACGGTGATGACAACTGTATTTAACTGCGTATGTATTACGCATAACATAACTGTAAACTTGTGTACATAGAAATGCTATTTTTATTTTTATTGTTAGTAATTTTAATTGTTTCTTATGCATGCCCTTTTTTGATCAATATTGTGTTTTATTATTACTCAGTGTTTAGTTGCACCTTAAGGCCGAGACAAGTTCCTATGTTTGTGAATTTTGTTCATTGACAATGGCAATAAACTCTTTCTGATTCTGATTCTGATTCTGATTCTGATTCTGATTGCACTAGAATTCAACCAATAATTCTGACTTTAAAATGCTGTTCGAGTTTACTCCCTTTTAGTCACATTTCTTGTTGGTATACAAGTGACAGTCAATGCTCTTGGTCAGTATTAACTTTGTAAATACAGTTTGCCATAATGTCTAACGGATATTATTAAAATTTTTTAGAAGAATTACAATTTGACTCCAAACCTGGCTCTTTTATTTAAGCCAAATTTCCCAATTCAAAATCTTTTGCTGCTATGTTGACTATGTTGAATTTGTTTTGTCTCTTAAGAAAGCATATGGACTTAACATTTTGGTTTCAGTTTGGAAGTCTTAACTGACATAATTTGTCAACAATTTTAAGTAGTACACCTACATATGTCTCTTTTTCCAAATACCATAGACTTGTTTTAATATGTGTCCATTCTGTCATTCCACACAAATAACCCAAAAGGTGAGACCATGAGTTGAAGCTATATGTACTGCACATGTAAAAAATAGTTTATCTCTAGAGTCCTAGCCCTAACTATGGAAGCAGCGCGCCACTGGAAACATATCAGAGTATTATCTCATATGGACAGCACATTAATTCATTGCATTAGGCTGCCTCAGGCCAGCCTTCGAAAAATCCACGCTCAATTCTGTACAGTAACTCCACGTACAGTATATAGGTGACACACAATCAGAAAACAAAATAGATAACAATGTGAATGGCAACGTATTCACACATGTAAGACCTTAGATAATATCACCTCTCGGAGACAAAAAAAAAAGACTAAACTGACAAACTTATAGTTATTAATAAATAACTGTACAAATAGAATACAATTGCAACAATCAAAAAAACTAAATATCATAAAAACCTAGGAAAATAGATATAAACTGACGAACCTAAACTATGACCAAACACCAATCAATGCAGAAACAAGTAGGTTTAATTCAAGGCAATTCCAGGGCTAAACCCGGACGAAAATCTAAGGTGAATTCAAACTATCATCAACACCACATAAAAATTGGGACTAAACTGGGGCTGAACCTAAATCTACACCAGACAACCTAAACTGGACGAAGACACCGTTTCAATAAATCAAATAATACAAATATTTTGTAAGAAGGGCAATATATCGATCCAATATCACTCCAACAACGTTCATTTGTCTCTAAAGATAAATCCACAAGGTGCTTTTTCAGACAATCAATTATAGAATAACAGCTACTAAATCGATTGTAAAAAAACCTAAGTCTGTGTACAAATTAGCATTGTCTGATATTGAACATTCCATAATTTTTCTCTTTGTTGTAATGCGCCATTCCCAGTTTCCCTCTGTGCATTAAGTGCGTTTGAGTAAATACGAAAAAATATGCTGTATGTTACACAATCAATGCAACTAATCATTTCATATCCTGATAATTACATTTTTTAATATGAGTAAATTATATACAGTATAAGATTTTTAAATTGCTGAACTATACATCAATCAGGCCTTATGTATTTTAAAATGATTTATTTGGCAGACAAGCTCAGACATAGTTATAAAACAAAGCTCAAGCTGATCGATGCACACACAGTTTAGAGCAAGTGCTAATTTCACTCCCTCCTTCCCGTGTTGGGCTTTTCTTCTTTACCGTTCACAGCAGCAAGACAAAATATAATATTGGGTTAAAAAAAATCATCCATCGAACTTCTAAATTTCATTAAATGTTTTAGCTAAATCAATTTGTTTTATTCAATTCTATTAATATGCAGTCTGCGTCCACAAAAAGTGTAAACCAACAACTAATACGGTACAAGGCTGGATAACCAAACTGAACCAGGACAATCATAATCCACTAACTATTATCGAAATTATTACCAAAACTGTAGACCCTGGTGGGAAAATCAGACACACAACACTAAACGAATTGAACCAGGAACAACGGCTACAAAACTGCTTCTAAATGAAACCTAATCATGGCTCACTAGCTTACCAGTACCACATTTTGCAAAGCCCGTCCATACCAACACCTCGACTTGGACAGTGCGTGAATTCGGGTGTCTTCCTCGATTTCTCCCTGTCAGCGGAACAGACCTTCGATGGAAAATGATTTGGAAAAAAAGAAAAGCGCGGAAAACACAATTAGAAAGGCTCTGTGTGCTGCTTCTCAGAAAAGCCAGGCTTCGCTAAAGCACCTGAAATTTGAATGACAGGGCCAAAGTCTTTTACTCATAATTTTTGTGTTTGCAATAGATTTCGGAGCAATTCACAGCCTTAAAGGGCCTAAAGTGGAACAGCAATTAATTGTAATGAATAATCTGACAAATCTGGCTGACATATGGCTGCTAATACTCTTCCTTTTCTAGAGGGAGTAGCCGAGGGATTAGATTACCTCAAATGAAAAGTGGGAGCGCCCGAGCCATCTGCATGTACACGTAGGAGAAGGGCGCGCGCGTGGAAAAACATGGCATGCACATAGTCAGGGGTCCGCAATATGCATGATCCCATTCCCAAGATCGGGGTCCATTTGGGAACTGGCCACGTTTTTTTTTTTTCGTTTCCATCTTATTGAACCAGCTGCCTCTCATGAAGCAAAACGCAATAATGCCGCGGCGTTGGCAAAATCGAAGACGCACAGGGAGGCAAACAAACAGGACAGAAGTGATAAGTGCTGGGCAAACATCTAAACAAGGGGTGCAACGGCCATCTGAGCGCCGCGGGGCACGACTTTATTAAAAAGATTGATGAATTAGCCGCGCTTTACATTAGCAAGGTTTAGATGTTTTACTTGTACATAAAGACTTTTTCTGTTTTTTATATTAAATCAAGTCTTTGTTATTGTACTGTATTTAATTTCATTTCTACTAGTCTTCGCTGCCTTTGATAGGGGAAAAATTCAGTGCAATTTATTTTGTAGAGCCAAAATTACAAAAGCAGTTGCCTCGCTTGGCTTCACAAAGTTGTTGATTTAACAGAAACAGCAAAATAAACCTTAGTATTGTATCGATCTGTATGAGTTTTTCGTGAAAAAAGAAAAAAGATATTGTTGTATAACAATACATTTGTGTGGTCAAATTACATTAAATGAATAAATTGTTATATTAAAGATAGCGTAATAATCTGTTTAATTTAAGGTGCACAATGCAACTTTTGTCTCCATGGAGATGTTATACTTTTGCCTGGACTGTTCCAAAAAACATTAAACTATCTCACTTGTAATTGCCATAATATGTAAGATGTTGTGAGGTACACTATTTTATTAAGTTACATCATAAGTTTTAAGTTATGTTCACTGGTTTTATTCATAAAATACAGACTTAATGTATTTAATTTTAGCTTGCTTAAATTTTTTCATATGCTATTCCTCTGTTGTCCTTTGCATGTCTGTGATGAAGTAGTTTGGTGACTATAAAAGGAATTCTATTCTGATCTCCATGGAGAGAAACAGAATAAACATCTCCAGAGACAAAGCCGGACCACTAGAAAATCTATACTATTTCTTCCAAACTTCTTCACCATCTATTTCATTTAATTAAAATAATAAGATAATATATTTATTTATTATATGTGTCAACCTTTCCTTTAAACGGCTCAAATTGCTCGCACTGACTTTTGAATTACCTCACCAACAGTCCAAAAAAAAACCCACAACCTGTGAGAGTCTCATGCATGTTTCAGTTTTATCATGCTTTAATTATCAGCTCCACTTGAACAAAACTTTGTGATATTTTTACAGTCCACTCGTAACTTCCTGCCTATTAATGTGGCTCTTCAAATAGGCCTCGTGGAGTAATATAGCCTGTAAAACAATGCGTAGTGGAGTGTGCTGCCCAACAACTGCACTGATAGGGACAAATACGTCACACTGAAACTGCTGCTAGAAGCCTGATAAAGAACAAGGCGGACCAGTGACAGCATGAAACTGTAAAGTACTCATTAACAACTAACTGACAAGAATCAAGGAACACATAATAATAAATTAAAGTATGTGGTTAAATGCAGGTCTCGAACAAAAGGTCACTCAACACACTGTTTTTAGCTTTAAACTCGATTGACTTAAATGGAGAAACAAATATAATTGCATGGTCTGATAAAAAATAATATAAAATTTAAGCTATCAAATAAATCAGCTGCAATTATTTAAGATATTGTCTTCTGTCAAATCTGACCTGACAAGTGTACAAAACCTGCCAACATGTAGTTTGACTTCTACCATTATGTTCTGAACTAACAAGTCATCTTCAGTCTCGGTCTTCAAATGGTAAACCTCGTGAACAAGCAAATTAGTCATGGGTAAGACTTTAAAATAACTTTTATTACTTTTATTAGCTTTATGAAGCAAAAGACTTATTATAATCTAATAAACATATCATAATAAACAAATAGTTTTTAAGAATGATTCAGACTTATAACTGGTTAATTAATATTCTAACCCCTAATTAAGTAGTTACTACACTTGATAATATGAATACATGATTTGTTCATTAGAATTAAGTCTTAGTCATGTTTTATTGGGGTATTTATGTATAGTTATTATAAAATGGTGTCTAGTAAGGCCACTATATTTTGTAGGTCAGATGGTCTTTTTGAACTGTGATGTTTTTGTATTTGTTAAATACAATATGACATAGAACAACTATGTTGCACTTGAATGCCAATGTGCGGCTTCTCTTAGGGGTTGGAGAGAAAGCAAAATGTCATAAAAATGGGTGTGTGCTACAATTAATGAATCCTAAATACACGTGCATCTAAAAGTACCCATCTCAAATATGCCGTCTGACATATTTACAATCCCAACCTGAACCGCGAGGGCAAGACAACAAATTACTCATTAATCATAATCAAGGTGAAATATGTAATTAATCGTCGTGCTAATCTGAGGTCATATCTTTTAGCCTTATATGCTAACAGTACTCAGGTATCAGTCAGCGCTGTCTCCTGTCTGATCCTCCTCTCACCTCCACACCTTGTCCTTGATTGGACCTGTTTACTTCAACCTGCTGACAAAAAACAACATAATCATCTTTTTTATTTTTCCTTTCATTTTCTTTTTTCCTCCCGCTGTCTAAAAGCATTACGAGCGCCGGAGTTCAGGAGTCACGGCTCTTAGTTAATTGCTGGAATTGAACAAAGAGCATTTTCAGCGAAGGTGCTGGTGTGTGGCTAGCCCTAATTGCCGGGGAACAGGTCTTAATTTAAACCGGGGGGTAATTATCATGCCACGCACACCCACCCCGAATGTTTGCATAACTATCACAAGCGTTTTCATAAATGATGCTTTAATTAGTCTTAATTAGAATTTGTTTAAGTCAGCAGGGAATGCAGGGCCCCGTGAAATGATGTATGTAATAAGCATCCGGGCCCTCTGTGTTTTTTTTTTTTTTTCACGCCTTACTCTGGGGAATTAGAGCTGAAAAATCACATCACATTAAATTGATTCAGTCAGAATTAAAATTCTTATGGTATTAATTAAATGGGGGAAGATCTCATTAGCAGGCGGCGGGGTGGTGAGAGAGGGACCTGGCGCTGCCAGCAGATGTGACGGTGTCAGGGGCTGCAACGCGCACGCATGCCCAGCCATTAGGAGCCCAGACAACGAGGAGGGACAAAGAGAGGGAGAGAGGATGAGGAGACGAGATGAGGAGACGAGGAGCAAGGAAGGACTGGAGTGGAGAGAGATGAAGAAAAAGATGTGAGAGAGGAGAGAGGAGACGAGACAAGGAGAAAGGAAAGAGGAGGCGAAGACAGCATCTCCTCTGTTGTCTTTGCCTCCTCTTTTCTCTTTCGAGCAGCTACCTGTAAACGGATTAAGCAACTACTTAGGGCCTCCGAAGATGCCAGAAAGCCCCCAAGAACTTCCAAAATTGTAGTACAAATAAAAAGGATATATTGTGATCAATTTACTTTTTTAACTTTAACCATTTTCTAAACATTGTTTTCTCATCAAACATACCTGTAGTAGAATTTAGCTTCATTCACGCTAGTTTGAGGAATCCCGTTTAGAAAATCACTCCCCTCTAACACGCCGTCCTGAATTTCTTCAATCTGTGACTGAGATGCTTCTCGATGTGAGACTGGGCTCAGACAATCTTCTCTCGGTTTTTAAGTCCTTAAATTATCGCAAGACAAAGCAAACTTTCCAGTTGTTTATTGTTAACCTGTGTAATTCCCTCTGCCGTCAGTAGATGCACCAAAAACTCAGTCAGTGCTGTGGGAAACGGCAGAGAAACAAATGTTTTTTTTTTGTTCTAAAATATGAGATGCGAAACTAAAGGTACTCAAGGCAGTTTCAAGGGTAATAACACTACAAATAATGCATTAAATTGATTTAAGAATTACATGTTGCATTGCACTTTAGCATAACAACTCAGAAACAGGGGGAAAAGTCTAGCATAAAAAATAATATAATCTGGAGAGGATCCTACAGGTCCTTAAATGCTGGGAACTGGTCATGCACCTACTAGAGTTTGTTTTTTTTATTTTTTTCACCTTTACACTTTCACACCTTTATTGTATTTCGGTGTTGGTTAAACAAACATAGTAGTGGATGTGATTCAGCTGCGTGCCAGTTAAACCCAAGTGACAGTGAAGTGGCGAGGGGCCTATGCAAAGGCTGGGGCCAGCACTGGGGACATGGATAGAGGAGAGGGGAGAGGAGACAACGAGACTAGAAAAGAGCAGAGGAGGTATGGAGAGAAGAAGATGAGGAGATAAAGAAAGAAAAGTCAAGATTATGAGACAGGTGGTTTGTTTGTAAAGCCACTAATTTCATTAATTTAGTTACAGTGTTATAGTTTTACCAAATGTTAATATTTAAGCTTAAAGGCCTCAAGGAACATTGTATAATTACACTTATCTTCTTAAGCAATAAGCTATACAATACGGTGATCTGTAGGTTTACATTTGTTTAAAAAAATCGCATTGGATTAACGATTTGCAAGGCCATGATAAGTAAATTCTGCAGCATAAGCACACTGTTAACTACGTTTTGTTGGAAAATTGTATTAAAATTCCATAAACCAAACATAATGGTAACAACTTTTCGGTAAAAGACTGAAGGACAGAGATGTATGGCATTCAGATAGACCTGTGTGTATGTGAAACCAGGCGAGAGAGCGAGGGGGAGAGGTGGGGGGAGGGTACAGTGGCAGCTTATTAATGGTCTTCTCCATCTATAGCTTTATTTAGCTTCATTTGGGCTATTTGGCTGCAAGGATTCAATAAGAGCCCAGCTAATGACTTGAGCAGATAACCCCGTTATCAGCACTGATGAGACGCCCTCTGCCCGCTCTCGCTGCACCTACAGTGTGTATGGGCCTCCCACAGTACAGTACATCCTCCCCTCAGGATATAAAGGGACATGATATGCCGGGGGGAGTCCACCTGAATCCTCTTGTTAGAGCTAATAGCTATTGACACTTGTCTTAAGGAAGTGAACTGCCCAATAGCACTGACATCCATGGGGTGATAGCGTTCAGACTTTTATCCTAGTATGAGGGATTTTTATGTGGAGTAAAAGCTGTTGAAGGAGATGGTGTTTTGAGTTAAAAAGTGACAAAAGGAGTGATAAGTTAAATATGTACACAGTATGTTACTTTTCTGGAGGAGGGTGTTTTTTCTTTGCCAAAGATGTCAAAGATGTTCAACAATATGCAATAAGTTTATCTAAGTATGCTCATGAGACAACAGGTGACGCACCAGGCAAAGAAAGGTACAAGTCAGATCTGTGGAGGAGAGGGCACATGAACTGCTATGGCACCCCAGAAAGGAAAAGGGGAGAAAGAGAAAATGTGATATTGATGCAGACATTTTACCAATTGGAATATTATGTTTGATTGAAGCCGTTTGTTTTCCCCGTCCCTCTCACTCTGTGTCCCGCCTCTTTCCTCCTCTCACTCACTCAGCAGGGGAGCATTATAGACAGACTGCTGTTGCCCTGTCTGTAGAGCTGTCCAGTGTGCTCACAGTAACCTGGGAATATCTATCTGTTCAGAATTAGTGTGAGGCTTTATTTTGTTAATAACACTGTGTTTCGCAGCGCGTCCGATTGAGACAGCTTCATGTACACACTTAAAAAGCAGCTTTAGTGCAAAACGTACAGATAAACTGTTCTGAACTAACTCCCTGTGTCCCTACAGAGGACCGAGGTGGGGCTATAGATTTTCTCATAAAGTCTGCAGAGGAGCTAATAGAGAGCATGAAGCGCTGGAAAGACAAAGCTACTCTAGTGCATCTTATCCCAACTGCTAAAATAAATGCACAGATGCACAAATAAAACAGGTGAAATGATGACTATAAATACTTAATTACATAATAATATAACACTAATTTAAACAACTTAATGGTGTTAAATACAAAGCATTGCTCCATCCTGAAGCATTGTTCCTGCATCCGCTTGTGAGCCTCTGAATTGCAATCTGATTGAATCGACATCCACAGATTCTCACCCCTAGGTAAAACTGTAATAAGCATTTGCCAGCTTGATCAACAAAAATATTTTGTCATCTTTCCACTTCCATTTATTGACCTGTTTCCATGGCAAAATGTATGGTGTATGCCTCCACAAATGTGATGAATACATTATGGACTAGCTAATTAAGCATGCTAATTTCAACCTGGTAAGGGCATGTTCAACAGTGCTTTGTGCTCTTACAGTTCCCCAAGGAGGTTGTGGGTTAGGTTCTCAGACAGCCCTGCAACAACCTGGAGTGTTTGCGTGGGAAAAAATATAGTTTTTCGTCTTTGTTCTCCAAGATGTTTGTCATATTCGAAGCACAGCTACAACAGCAAAATAAAACAAAATGCACTGTTGCATTTTTGAATATTTTATAGCTAAACTAAAAACATTGACCCGTTTTAGACCCAAATTTTCAATAATGTTAAACTTGTGATGCCTTCAACTTGACCCCACCGCATTTGTAGCTCCATAACCACCACCTGCCTCTTCTCGTTGGAAAGAAGATACTCAACATCACACCCAATTGTGAGAACACAATTTTCTCTGTGCGTAATTGCAGTCTGTAAACTCCAGCTACCAAACCGTACACATGTCTTTAAAATTGAATACTGTCAACTTTATATTGACAATAAAGCCTCAATTTTTCTTAAAAGAAAAAGCTCTATATTTTAACGCACCTTCTGCAGTATATGAGCTTTGGCATTGTAAACAGCACAGTACACTAGATTGTATAGAATCCAATGAAAATGATAATGTCGGAAACAATGGCCCCAGGCGAGAGCGGCGGAGCGGCAGAGTCGTCGGCCCCGGTTACAAGGCATCACTTTCCCTTTATTAGGAGTAAGCATGATGTTAGTAGCGCCTGCATAAATATTTGGGGGTAAATACGCACACTATATCATTTTTGGTCACACTTGGGTTGCGTTATGATTTCCATGCAGGTGAAGTGGGGTCACGGGGAGCTAAATTACTTGGGGTCCTGGAAGCAGCTGCGGCGGTCCCTCTCTTTAACCATGCTTGGGTGGGTAAGCTATCAAAAGCCGCTTGTACATGCATCATAAAAAACATTGTGTGTGTGTTTAAAATGGTATTAAAATGCTGTTGACCCTTAAAATTAGAAAAAGGAAACGTGCCACTCTTTGCATGGCAATTATTTCATGTCCATCTAGCACACATTGGATGCATGACCCGGGCCTCTGTGAGATTTATTGACAGAAGAGGGATGGTTGGTTTATGACAATGGGGCGTGATGACATCATAGCATAAAGCGGTGTGCGGGGTCAGCTGACTCTCCATGTGTTTGTTATGCATGAATATATGAATGCCAGAGTGGGTCAGCTGTTGACACTGGCTCTCTGTGATGTATTGTGACTTGTATTGCTACAGTGTGGTTTTACGGTTAATGCTGTCATGTATGTGAGTAAATACAGTTCAGACTGTACAATAGGGAGAACCCTGAAAGCCACGTGAAAAGGAATACACTTTTCTGATGTAATAGATAGGTTTACAATGTGTCAATTAAAAGTGTTTTTCAAAAGATGTTTTAGAAATAAATGAGCAAATACCTTTAGTTAAAGAGCTTTTAAATTTTACAATTTATTACATTTAAATTGTAAATCATTTACTTGATGCATTTGTACATCCTTTAAGAAAAACCTTTTTCTAACTTTTAGCTTCTCCAATTAGCTTCTCCTAATTTTTGGAGGGGGGTTGGGGTTTCCGTGGCCCTCCTTGTCGTCATGGCTAAATAATAAAAGCAAAATAGTAAGGAGCTCTCTGATTGGTTTAGTCGGTTTACAAGTTGCTCTGGGCAATCACAGAGCTCCTTTCTAGTTCTAGTAAAGGCCAAGGAAAAGTTAATTGCAGAGCCTAATTAGAAAAGCTATCAGAAAAGCTACTACAGTTTACAAAACGTTTTCCTGAAAGGATTTGTAAATGCATTAAGTAAACGTTTCACTAAGTTATATTTTAAAAACTCGTTTACTAAAAGTCTTTTACGAAATCACTCATTAAATCATCATCTCCATTATAAATGTAATAAAATAGGATTATGTTTACAGAGTTCTGTGACATGTAATCTTTATGCTGAGAAACTCTTGACTCCATTAGTGGAACAAAAGATAAAACAAGTCTTTCTTTAATAGTGTACTATTGTGAAAACTTTATTATTGCTAGATGAAAGAATTTTTGGCAGTAACTATTCTTAAATAATAAAGTATCACTTCTAACTGACCTAGAGGAGACTAATTATCTGACGCCTCAAAAATTCATCAAATTTACCAAAAACGTGTCCTAATTGGGTCATAAATAGCGTGTCATTGTGTCTGGATTATTCATGGCCCTTGTTTAAAAAGTAGTGTCAGTGTGTTTACTCGGAGGTGTTATGGTAAACATTTTACTAACAAATGAGTTGATCTCTTCCAGTCCATGACCTACATTGTTTCATTAGGCTGTGCATGCTCCTTACAAATTCGGCTGCCGCTCCGGCTTTGTATAGAGTCAGTGTAGAAACTGTAAGCACAGGCTATTATGATCATTTAGCTTACTTATAATAATTAGCTGTTGTATATTCATTAGCCTTTTAATTGGTTAACTCTGGGGACCGCCAGCGACTCCAGTCAGTCAAATGCACTAATGATAGGGGTTGCCACATTCACATGCACACACAGGAAGACTGCACAATGCCCTCTCATCGCCGTAGTAACCAGACACTAAACTTTAGGTAGTTCAGTTGCTCTCTGCATTGCGACATTATGTATATTTATAGTATGCGTATATTGAAGAGCAAGAGAAGAGCTTTGCAGTTGCTCTAGCTAATGCCTATAAAAGTACTATATTGTACAATATTCAAGTTTTTTGTACATTTTAGTATAAGTGATAATACATGTAGGGAAAACAAGTGAATTCATTTGAGCATTGATGTTTTTGTATGAAAGCCACCAGCAGAGGGCTCATGAATGCCAACTGCTGGCACAATTGAAGAAAAAAGCCATTTTGATGAAGTTGAAATTAGAAGCAGGAAAATGTAAGCGCTTAAAGATCAGAACAATTTTGGCTAAGTGAATGGAGGAGCACTTTCCACCTGGATTACTATCAGGCTGACAAGTGTTATGAAGAGTTTTAAAATACATTATCTGATGTTTCAATATGGTCAAATGTTTTTGGTTTAGCGTAACTGGTCCACCTTAAACTTCTTAACAAACAATTTATTTGTATGAATATATGGGTCACAAGGGGCATTAAAGTGCATATGACAGGTCCTCATGTTTTTCTATTACTTTTGTAGTATTGTCAATTAATTTACCAATTGCATTTACCAAAAATGCAGAAACAATTTACCTGCAAAATGACACATTTGTCTTGCAGTTTTTAACAAAGTAAAAGTGTTATCAGGTATTATTATTTGTCAAATCATAACTATTGTGTAATTTATGCGAATTTTGCCCCTTGTTTGCAGTATGGTAACTTTTACCTACGTCAGATCGGAACCAGGAAGTAAGGCCTATACAACATTGTCAAACTGTCAAAACGTTTAGTCAATTTTATAAACTATAATTATGTTCACTACATTTTAGTGAAATGTAAATTCTAACCTGTCATATGTACTTTAAATGCTACTGCAAACAAATTTAGTAAACACTAGACTATGCTTTGTTTTACATTTTACTTTTGCATAGTTTGTTGCAAAGGCAATTAAAGCATTGGAAAAGTGAGAGTTTGTTTGGACTTTAACAGTACACAGCAGCACTTCCTGGTTTTGAGGAGGTAAAACATCTGTACAGAAGTAGACAACCTCCAGGTATGTTTTTGAGGTACATGTTAAGTTAACAACAAAACCCTTCAATGTACTTTCAGGGCACATCTGCAGGCCTGTGTACCTGACATCTGCCGTGCCCTCTGGAGATAATCCTCAATGTGATTGTCAGACAAATTGGGGGTCAGCAGCGTGGGAGACAGGGGAGGAAGCGTGGCAGGGGACCCAGAGAAGCGTTCAATCGCGGGTCGCACCATTCGGGAACGTCCCCCTCTTCCGACTCCATTCCGCCTGCACGGTTCATCTCCCCCTCTGCCCGCCGCGTCCTGTCCACAGCTGCCCACACCTCCGCTGGGACAGAACTGTATTATGGCTGGGTTAATTTACTGATTAATATCCAGCCACGAGATCCAGCTTTCCCCAAGATGGCCAATTAAAAAGTACAACTGGCAGAGCACGGGGGCCCGGCCGGCAGCAGGTGCCCACAGGCCCGGGCTGGAGGCTGTGACAGAAGTGCTCCGGTTCTTGTTGGGACCGAATGAGAGCGGAGAGGTATAAGACCAGCCACTACGAAAGGACACTTCAGCCGGGAGGAGGGAGAGATACTCGGGCTGTGGGGTGTTCACGTACAGAAATCAATATTAACAATGGATGAGTAAAAGTGAGTGATTAATACACATGTTTGAAATGTATACATTTGTATTAGTAATATATGTTTTTTTTTTTTAAATATACATTTATTTGTCATGTTGTTGGAGTGCTGTGAGGATTCAAAATGATCATTTCAATGCCAAACATAAAGGTGAAAAAAAAGGTGCATCTAATGGAGTTTAAAACAAACAAAAACCTTTTTTTTTTTAAGTTTAATAAAGGTGCACTATATAGTTCTTCTAGACAGGGAGTCTACAACAAGCTTGTCTCCATGGAGGTCTTATTGCTCTGTCAGGAATGTTCCACAGTATGGTGTTAAATTTATCTAATTTATCTCTGTGACCTGTAACCAGGAATTGGCATTACCTGCCTTTCTCCATGGAGATTTTTAATCTTAATTCCATACAGTGAAACATTCAAGACAATGCAATAACATCTCTATGGATAAAGACACAGATCCCCTGAGAAAAGTTACACTGTGCACCTTTAAATATAATTTATACAATATTATAAAGATGGTCATTTTATGATATGCACCCTGCACTTATGTCATTGAATTAGAAAAAATAAATTCAAATATATATTGTAACTGAAGCTTACTGCAACCAAAATATAACACTTTTAATAAAGGTGGTGAAATACATGTTCATGGATACAGTTTATGTTAAATGCTTTTTGTCATTTTTCTATGACACACCCACACTGTATACACAAACCACCTTCTATACTTTTGTATAAAGTTATAAGAGAGGCTCCAATAATAGCGAGCCAAACAAACAGGCCTGACATTAGATTCACCAATAAACATGTGTATCTGTGGACAGTGGGTGAAAGCAAGTGCACCCAAAGTATACACCGAGCATAATATAAAGTTCTTTTATTTAAATTAGAGTTTTTTATTTCCCATTCCTCACGGATCTGTAATTGTGCCGTATATTAGCAGTGCATATTATGAGCAGGCTGCATCAGAGCCGTGTTATTTCACCATAATAAGCCTCACATTATGAGCCCAGGCTATATTTAGAGGAGGCAGCCATTTGAATACAGGTCTTGTCTTAATGTGACACAAAGCTGGAAATGGCTGGGTCGCCATGGAAACGCTGTATAAATGGCCGCCTGCTACGGGGAGAGGAGGGTATTAATAACCGAATTGCAGCAGAGATAGGGACTCCGTCACATCCTCAGAGCCCCCTAGTCCCTGATAACAGCTGCTTTATCCCAACAGTTGTACTTCCTCTGGGTCAGCTGACTGCCAAACCCGGAATTGGAGCTCACGCCACTCAATGATGGGCCGTTTCATTATGTAATTGCCTCTTTAAATTCGTGTTCTCGCCGAGCGCTCTTTAAACTCAAGCTCAGTAATATGTCAGAGTATAATTCAGTAAATAGACATAATCTTTCGATACCTCTAACCAACCAAGAGCAGGGTAATGTGGTTCTGGTAATCAGAGTGGATCTGAAATCTTGACTGTAAAGTAATTTTTCTTATAACTCTGAACTTATAAGTAAAGTAACAAATACTGAGATTGGCACTCATATGAGAGTATTGATGCCTTCAATCAGACTTTTCTAAGTCTGCCGCTAATCACCATGATTCACATTTGTTATTGGAGAGCTATAATTTTTCAATTTCAACAATGTGGATATATTCAAGCTGAAAACATTTGGCCCTAAATTATAAATAAAATACACAAGTAGATTGACAAGCAACCAAATTCCAGTATTGAAAATGTTAAATATTTATTAGTGAAAGGTCTTACAGTAGCAACATATTAAAGGGTTGTACCCAAAAACCTTTTGCATGTAATAAAGTAAAATCTGTTTTACCCCATTAGAAATATATTGTAAAAGCGTCAATAAGTAATATAGAAGCAGGAAATGTGCTTAGCATTGTATGCTAATGTTTGTAGCTTTAGAGTGAAATGAACTCCACTTAGGCATCAGAAAGTTGTGGGAAAACGCTTATGAGTCATCGCTGTGAATATCTAGGATGCTCGGTTGCGTTGTAAGTGAGCAAAACTAGTTAAGTTTTTCATGTTTTAGGACAGCACCATTCAGAAAATGTTATACTTACAGCAATACTATTCACAAACAAGATTACGTCACTGCTGCCTTTCTGGGAATCATACAGACTCTCGCTGTCAGTCTGCCAAATTTTAACATTGTGTAGAAACAGTGTCAGTGTCACACATCCAGGCAGCGTTGGTCACACCCTTTCCCATCACAAAGCCACCACCATCTGATATCAAACACGGATCCTCCAGGCAGCTCCAGACAGACAGCCTTTAAGCTTCCACCTCCCAGTCAGCCGGTCCTGGAAGCACAAAGCCTGCTATGATTACCTTACAAGAGAGAGCGCCGCTTCCTCACCTCCGACCTTTGAACTTGGGCTGTGCACTAACCGAATCAAGGTAAACAGACCCATCCTGCCCGGTGTCGCCTTCAGAAGTGCGCGAGATGAGAGAACACAACACGACTGACCCTCTTCTTTCATATCCCAGTTCATAAAGATCCTACCACCAAGTGAAAAAAAAAACCTCTGCAACACGAAAAGGCACGGGAAGTCTAGGCTGAGCGCACTTATTACAGGTCACTAGTAGGATCACGGGGAGAAGGTCGCCGCAGAGGAGCCCAAATTCACACCCTTAATTGAGTCGTGTTACAAGCATATAGGACAGTGATGGTAGCGCATCACCTGCATGTACCGATAAACAAGACAAAACACCAAGAAAGAAGGAGGAATAGGTTTGGAGTGGTAGAATATTGGATGGTCCTCACCGGTTCACCACTGCGATAAAGAATGAAGACTTATAAGTGAAAGCCAGATCTTGCCGGCCGCACTACATCAGGGAGGTGGAAGTCTCTTTATGTAATAGACAATTGGCCGTAGCTGGCGCCTTCATCCCACACAAGTGTTCTGGGTGGGGCCCGAGCTGACTCGATTACCTTTTGATTGTTAAGGCAAAATTAGAATATGGTAAACCGCCGTGCCACAAATCCTCATTTCAATTAAGATTTAGAGAAGTATTGTTTTGGCATTACGCTTTTTTTCTTCTCTACAAAAGTTCGCTCTGTGTGTCATGAATAGTTTTTTGTTAATGGTAAATGTGCTTGTCATGCTTATATTAGCTGTATTAATGGCTTCTCTGACAATTCCCTTAAGGGTTATCATGCTGACTATAAATTAGCTTAAGATGGACTCCAAACAAACTTAGTCTCGTCTTTGAGAAACTGTGTATAGGAAAACCATTTGTAGCAAAAGTTTCCAATTATTACTAGGTGAGGGTATTGTTTAAAAGTGTATGAGCAGAATTGCAACAGAATTTTGTTTTTGGTGGAATAAAGTTCATAGATGATAGAAAAACAAATGTGTGCAAGAATCTAGGTATGGTTTAAAATCACAATATGCTAAGGTACATTTTATATCAATTCTGGAGGCAATTCTCTTTGAATGCACAGCTATGTGGCCCGAGACATGTTATGAGTTCTAAACATACAGTGCCCAAAATATAGTGGTTCTTGACGAAGCTGAAACATAATATAGTACACTGTGCATGCTAATCCCTTTTGCAAGCAAATGCGTCATAATTGTGAGCTTCTAATTCAGCAGTGCTCAGTTGTCTAAGGCCCACGCATTGACACTAACAGGAAGTAATAAATGAAATTGCTTTTCCCTTAGCACTTAGAAGAAATTTCACTCCAAGATATCAGATAATGTCTGAAAATCTACACCTATTTACATAGCACATGTTTATAAATGTTACTTCTTGCTTTAAGGGTGCACTATGTAACCTTTCTAGTGGGTGGTCCGCCATTTGTGTGTCTCTATAAAGATATTACTTTGCATAGAATGTTGCACAGTATGGCATTAGACATATTTATCTAAGTTTTTATTGTAAAAATATCTTCTTCAAGTACTGAATGTCCCCAGCTCGCACACAACTACCGGCACGAAACAATAAAAAATATCACAAAGAAATAAACACCAACAGAGCCTACATCAAAAGTTTTAACAAACCTGGAGTAAACAGTACAAAAAGCCAAAAGTGTGTGTGTGTGTGTGTGTGTGTGTGTGTGTATATATATATATATATATATATATATATACACACACACACCCCACGATGTAGTTCTAAATATAAATTGTGTCGTGTTGTTTTTTAAAATGTTTTTATTTATATGTTTTAAATTTTTCAAGCAAGTGACATTCCACCTCCGAGAGTTACATGGTTACACTTGACACTTGACACTCTCTCTACACCTGCAAGTTTAATTCATACTGTTGAACATTGCAGGCAAAGCAATAATATCTCCATTGAGACAAGCAAGTGGTTAACCTTCCATAAGGAAATGTATAAGAACACATTTAAGTTTTCAAATTCGGCTGTAGTTAACGTGCTATGTGTTAAGACGCTGTAAATGTTATTTGACTGTGTTTGGTAACGCTCTCTTAAATAGGCCGTGGAGTGCGCCCCCTCCTGTGCTGTCCCAGGGGAGGGGCGGAGGGTCTCGTCTGCTGGCCCACTGGAGCAGCGGAGTGCCTGTGTCGTCTGCCTGTCTCTCCGGTGGCAGAGACGCTGAGGATGGGCCTATCGTCGGGGGAAACGGTTGTGTCGGCCGCCCACCCGCCCTCCTCTGTGTGAAATTGGCTGAGAGGATGTAGAATATTCCACGCTGACCATAGCCGCGTAAAACAAGAGAGGATTAGCTTGCACTCCTAGAAGGTCAGGAAGCTCCGGCGTGAAACCGTAAGTGACACTGGCGGCTCGGCGCTGGCTACGGTCTGACCCCCCAATACTGTGTATCTGTGTGCTTGTGTGAGTATTAGTGAGCCCAGGCCATTCAAGAGGGGTGCACTGATTTTAGTGGCTGGGTGTGTCAACTTCATCAACAATTCAACTGATATGTAGTGGGATTCACTTTGAGCCAGAGAGCATAGAGAGCACAGAGAGCTCAGGAACTGAAGAGCATCATAAAAGAAAACACCTGTAATACTTACATTTCAACTGTTCTTTCTGCCCTAAAATGAGTGCAAATGGGTTTCTAGAATATGTAGAAAATGATGGTCAAATAAAAAATAGCTTTTGACATTATTTCCTAACTAAACAAGACAGACTTTCAATCATGTCAGGGCCGGCCTCCTGCTGGTGCCAGCAGACATTGGGAATTAGGGCTTTAATTTCATGCAGCTAAAATCTGGAACAGTCGTCTGAAGATGTGAGACAGCCTCTACTCCGACAACGGGCAAATCTAAGCTGAAAACTGTTTTGTTTTGCTGTGATTATGACTTCTCTTTTAAAGTAAATGTTGTGATTATTGTTTGCTTTACTTGTTTGATTGTGATTTGAATGCATCTTTTCCAGTTCAGTAAAGCACTTTGAATTACTTTGTGAACAAATTGTTTCTAATAAATTTGCCTCTTTAATAAATGCAGTTTAACTTAAAAAATTTCACATTTCTTGCTCCAAAATGGACCTCTTCTCCAACCACATGCTTTTACTGATTGGTAAAGACATTCGATTTAAATTACCCAACTGTATCACAACAGAACAGTGTTAAAACTATTAGTTTAATTATGAGCATTTTCTAACTAATTCTAACTCTAAGTCTTAGCATGAATGCCACAAATGACCTGATTCTGGATCTGAGCATGGAGAGTGCACACTTGAGTTTTTTTTTAAAACACATGAATTAAAAAAAAGTACTTGAAATGACCATAGCTACTTTAACATGTTGCCGATTTGACTCTTTTCCATTACTTCTCTCCCTACACTACACTACACACTCTTCCCTGTGCCGCGGAGCTGAGATCACGGTTAAGACTACGCGGTGAGATCTATGCGTGAAATCTGATTGCGGCTGCAATAAATGGACTAGGGAGGCATGAATGTAATTAAAGTGGCTGACACTTTTATGCCGGTAATGGCGTCCAGGGCCCAGCATTCCCTGACGAGCTCCCCTCACAGTATGGAGTACATTTTATACGCCGCCGCACAATGACTTAAATGCAACTCAAGGCCTTCATGGAGATGTAATATTGATGTGTAATAGGATAAATGCCAACTCCTGGGGTTTAAGGGACATAGTAAATAAACAGTGCCTAATACACAATGTAGAAAGCCATATTATGGAAACGGCACTGAAGGAGATTGCACTCGATATAATGTAGATCTACAATGGAATTACAAATTATCTTTCTTAACAGTACAAAATGATTTTGATGCACTGCAAAACACAGTTTGAGATGTTGAAACGACTTTTGAGGAAATGAGGGGCAAATAAATGGTGTGTTGCAAGGTGCACTAATGTTGAAGAGAGACAAACAGGGAGCTAAGGCCCAATCAGTGATGTATTTGTTAACGCAGGTAAGAAGGAGCAGGTTTTAGATCACACCAGGGCCGATAATGAAAAGTTAATAAGAGGAATGGTACTTTGAAATGTTCTTCAACCACCCAGCTCCCACAATTTAATCTGTAATAAATAATCCGGCATCATTGCTGGATGGCATCTCATAATGGCAAATGAAATATGTGGTATGATAGGTACAATAAATCTAGATTTTCTATGGTTCCCTCAGGCTAGACAATATGCAACTATAGTGCTCTCTGTCAGGAAGAGCCGATCTCTGAGCCATCTAAAATCTAATGGCACTAATTAGGCAGCCTTCCCTCTCACACTTACTATTTCTATTGACATTTTCGGCGCGCCGCCCCCCTCCCCGGCCCCGCCATAAGTCACTGAGAGCAGAACTCCAGATGCAGAGCACAGGCTGTTAAAGGGAAGTTAACTTAGTATAATGAATAAATCTGCCCTCCCATGCAGTACTGTTTCTTTTGTCTTGGACCCAAGCATATTCACGTTCCAGTGGCATTTGCAATATCACAACAGCACATGTGACGCCATTAAATACATAGTAATATCTCATTAGTGAAGTTGGAATATTTAATTAGATTTGATGATGATGATTACATAACTGCAAATGCACATTGTGGTAGAAAATGATATCATTATTGTTTAATATTGTGTGTATTTCAGCAGTATGGCGGAGGTGTTCTGGTGAAAGGTACAGATCATAAATATATACATATGCATTCCTGGCACTTGAAATTAATAAAAGTCTAATGCATGCTGGAACAGACCTGCTTGTTGAACATATGCTGCAGCATGGCTAAGCCATCTGGCTCAGAGTAAGTTTCCCAAACTGTAGTCTTTGCTACCTGACAGAGGAAAAGCTTATTCCTGGCATCCAGGGCACAATGGAGAAATATTATTGAAATGATTATCTGATCAAGACTCAGATTTGGGCTGACATTTCGCTGGCTCTGTGTAATCCGAGGTGTCTAGAGAGGGTGGAGAGGGGGTTTGCCGGTAAGCCTTGGCGGATGATAATGAAGCCAGGATACTGGGTGGACCCAGCCCACCTCACTCAGACCCAGGGGCCGAGCGCCGCATATGAAATTGGCCTCTGCTGCTCATCTCCCTGGGAGAGAGCACTGATGATCCCCCGACAACAGCACCAGGCTGCAGTCACAAACACCGCCAAAGCGTGCAGATCCAGGCTTAGAGCTCCCCACAGCAGCAGCAGCAGCAGCAGCAGCAGCAGCAGCAGAGCGGTGTGTGCGCAGAGGAGAGGCCTAACCTGTTCTCCACAGCTCCCTGATGCACTAGATCAGAAAGTTTCAACACAACTCAGTCTGACAAGAAAGTTTATGAACATCCACAACAGAAGAGTGGATCGACTTCCTGAACTGTCAGCCCATCCAACCAGTCTCATTTTGAAAGAGCACAGCTGCACATCTATCCTCACACACCTGCTCCTACAGACCAGTGACTTCTCAGAGTGGATTGCCTGGTGCGAGAAGTAATGAAAAAGCAGAACATCTTTAGTCAGTGTGTGTCGATGATTAGTCATAGACAGTGTGGCTTTGTTAAATTGTGCAGTAATTAATAACTGCAGTGGACAGAACAATCGCGCGCGCTGAGTGTGTTGTACTACAGAGAGGGGATTTCAAAAGTGTAAATTAGCTGTTTACCTATTATGATCCAGCTCCTGACACCACAGCCTCCTTTTTCTTCAGAAAGGACCACAGAGAATGATTAATTGCAAGCTCACAGGTTTTACAGCTTCAAGAGTAAATCAACTCCTAAGAGTGCTAATTCTAAAAATAAACTATTTTAGGCCCAGATATTAAATATAATCCATCTTCTTCCTCCACAGGGAAAGCTATTAGAAATGTGACTGGCATAAGAGAGGAGAGGTGGAGGAATGGTGGGATTAGGCTGCGAGCAGAAAATCACAGGCTCCTGAAATCTGGGGATTTCTATACACTTCATATCAAGAGTTCCCCATTGTGGTTCGGTGTCACAGTTCAACACAAAAGAGAAGGGACTGTTCCAGAAATTAGCATCAGCGATAACATGCTAACTGCTGTTCTTTTAACTGTGCTTTTTAGCCTCTCAACTACAATTAGTATTAAGTACAAGGCTTTACGGTATTTAAGATAATGAGCAGTGGGTTGCAAATTTAAGACTTACTGTATATACAATAAGCATGAGGATGTGGTAATCAAACATAATACACCACCAAAAATAACATACCCGCTAAATCTTTATTACTAATATTACCAGTGCAGCTATGATTGCCTCTACTATTAAAAATACTGTGGCGATGTAAAAAGTATATCAACCATGCTACAGTAAATAATATCCTACAAGCGCCTCTTAACTGTTACTCGTCACTGCTCGATACAATATTTATGCAATCAAACAAATGTGTATCCTACTGGCGAGTTATTTGTGAGCTGCTGTGATGTATTTTAAGTGACAGGAAACAGATCTACTGCTTTAGAGCTTATTTTGGTTCTAGCGTCTAATTCAACAGCCAATAAACAGCGGTTGCCCGAGGGGAGCGGCTACCTGCCTGTAGTACTCACACTCACACACATGTCTGGATCTGTACCATCGAGGACCAACTAGGGGACAAAGACATAAAGGGGCGTGAAATACCATTAGACATGACCTGAACATGGATGTTTACTTTATAAAAACAATGAAGTGTCGTCCAATGTTACTGGTTTGAAATCTTACCTGTGTTTAAATGCTGATATAATGCTTGAGGGAATACTACAAATAATCCTTCTAATTTAAATTCAATTAATATTTCGTAGGAGTGTAAGATTTTGAACGCTCTTATCTATTACGCATTATAAACTAAATGCAATTATGACAAGAATATTTTTTTGTTTTGACATTTGAGGTTGAAACTGCTGCTGCTGATTTTTTAATGCTTTCTTGTCATTTTGTTTATGTGAAATACAGAGGTTCTGTGACACTTTAAATGCCTTTCCATGGGTTTCAGAATGAAGAGAAATTAGGACGGTTGCCATAGCAAAATATTATATCTTTTGAATGGGATAAAGTCAGTATAGTTTTGAATGCTACAGGTACATTATAAGGCAAAACGGTAAGAAAGAAATGCTAAATTAAAACATACTTCAACAACACAGACGCATTTTCAGCTTTTTGTGTGTGTCACCGCATCCAACATGACACGACAACACACAGCAGCCGCTCCTCCAGCCTCTCCTCACGCCGCGCTGGATCCCTCCTGGTCCCTGAAGGCACTCCCTGGGGACGAGTAATGCTCTATGTAGTGACAGCTAAGAGGCAATAAGCCAATATTAAAGAGCGGCAAGTGGCCAAGGGAGAATCCTCTTCCAAAACAACGCCGCAAACAAGTGTCACTCAAGCCCCCGTCCAGGTAACACCATGTCCCTATTCTTTAATTAATGATCAGACACCATTTTCTTGAGAGCTGCAAATGGGCCATGCATCCCCACCACCCCCCCAAACCCCCTCCCTCCTTTTTTTTCTTTCTTTTTGGACCCTAACCCTTTCCCTCTTACTCCCATTTCTTCGGGGCTCGTTTTAAGTATTTTACAGCTATAAGAGCCGTACAATTGCCGCACGGCTGGGTGTCTATTTGTCGCGACCGAATGCGTTGAAATGCCTACCTACCGCCTGTAAGCACTCAGGAACAATCAAAAAAGGCACCGTGAAAAAAAAAAAAAAGCCTAAAGCCTCATTTCTTTAAGTATACAGTAGACTTGAGAGGGGAGGCGTTGGTTAAAATTAATTTAAAAGCCACCGTTTTAAAGGACAAAATGGCTGCGTTAAAATAATTATCTAAACAGCGCGGCGGTGTGAGGGAACGTTTTGTGAAAAGAGAAGAGATGAAAATTTTGTAAAAGTTCCCATTGCACTGAATGACACAGTACTAATTGGATGCTAATTGGGAAGAAAGCAATCGCTAAACTTTGTAATCAACTTTCTTTGTGTGTCCTTGTGGTTAAATGTAGCATTGTTCTTACTTGTGGAGTGCAGATGACAAATTTGTGGGTACTTTTGGAGATAGAGGAGCGCTGCAGGGAAGGCAGTGGCCAGTCTCACAGCGAGAGGAGGTCCAGGCCAGACGAGGAAACTGATTATGGATTCAGAACTGCAACAGTGCCATCTTTTGGTCAGTCGGCAGACTCCACATCTGCAACAGAGGAAAAAAGGAACAGATTACAAAGGTATGTCGGAGAACTGGTCTATTACGGTGGACAAATGTTATGGTTTGGGCTATATCGTTGCTTAGGGGTGTTTGTGGTTGCTAATTTAACTTTGAATCAAATTTAGATGGGCTCAGGTGTTGAAATTCTTGCACAGAGAAAGTGAAATTGCATGGTTTTACTGTTTGTGTTGGAAATATTGTTTTAGGTAATGTGCAAGGTATTGACTGAAATGAATGTGAGATTTATGTGTTTTTAACTGCTCACTATAACTTTATTCTAAATTATATCTCTGTAATTATATGCCTAAAAGCGAGAGTATATACTAAAAAGGTAAAATGTGTTGTTTTATGTCATGTACCACTTGTAAAAAAAATAATATATATATATATATATATATACAAACAAGTCCATAAAGGAGTTTTATAGAGGCAGTGAATAAGGGCATGAAGTGGTTATAGTTGACTTGAGAGAAGCGGCTGCATGTGAGTGGAAGCAGATGATTTACTGTGACACTCACTGAAATAGAAAAGGCATGCTCTGAAATAGAGGTGTGCCTAAACAGAGCTGTCTGCCTACAAGTGAGCAGCTTAAAGAAAGATTACAAAATTTAAGTTTCACGTATCTTGTCATGCCGCACAAAAGTATGATTTGTTTCTATTTATTAATTTTCATTTTATTGTGGAAATGTAACAATGTATTACAATAAATAACAATATTTAAATCACTTTATTCCACTGAACTCTTTTGAACCATATTGTTTAAAAAAACAAACAAAAAAACATGAACTGTAACAAATAAATAGCCAAATGAAACAATTAAGTACAATAAATAGAGTATTATATATAGATTGTAATTATTCAACCCTCTACAGCTCAAATATTAAAACTACAAACATTAAAGTAAAAGTTAATACAAAGTAAAATATACACACGATATATATTGAGCTCCAAAATACTATTGCTCTATCAATCATTTATTCAGCAATAAGTCGATATAGTCATTATTGTGACAGGCCTACCGGAAGTTTGCCATTTTATAACATGAACAATGCATAAGCGAGTTTAAAAGTCTCCACAATTAGGCTGTGCGGTGGATAGTCAGAAGAGTATATTCAGACTTTATATTCCACAGCTTTGGCATTTTTCTGTTAACCAGTGTATACTCTTTAAATGTATAAATATGAACTATACATCAGTGTTGACAGTCGTGAGTAAGCTATGCCGTTTCTTCACTTCTACGACATAAACATCCACTCTTTTCACTCACTCACATGCTGCTACTCTGTACATTGCAAACACTAAACAGTCTGGAGTGGTACACTGTCTCGTCTGAATAAATATTTGTGCAGTGCGTCCCGGGCCGCTCATCCTCGTTCCCACCTTGTGTAGGGACTCAGAAGGCTCGATGGCTGTGACAGAGACTGACAACGCTGTGCTATGACCCCCTAACTAATGTCACACGCTGAGACTTTTTTGCTCCTGTCACTGCACTTAATCTGGTGTCATCAAACCACACTGGCCCTGGCTCCAACGCCGCTGCACGAAGGCCCACCCTTTAATGACATTACATCTGGAGTAAGCCATTCAGCCCCGCACTGATATTATCTTCTATTTGCATCATTCATACACAGGCAGGAGCTGAGCCGACAGAGAGATGGTCATTTCCCCATCCATTTCCACTGGCAGACACATGTCAAGATGAAAGGCCTATAACTGTAGCCCTGTTTTATCGCACACCGACATATGTCACTTTATAGCTGCAGGCAGAATTGACATTTTGGTTTGGGGAGATAGCAGTAAACAGCATTTGATGTTTATTTGGAAATGGTTTGATGGGGTTGTACTCCAGACGGATTTGGAATGGGATGGTTGTGAGGTAATCCACTTTTGAAAGATGTCAAAATGGGATTTGAAGGAATCAAACAGAGATTTAAAAGAATCTCCATGTTATAGTAGATAATACATTATTGAATGCAAGGCAGAAGTGTCTCAGGCTTGAAATGACAGGTGTATTGAAAGATATAAGTAGGCATAAAAGTATTCAACTCCTTTAAATTAAATGGAGTGGAATTGTATTTATGCAATGCTTACAATAGAGTAATTCATAAAAATAAAATAGGAAATTATATCAATTTGATTAGTTTGATGGGGTAAACCTGACACACATAAAATTGGATGATAGTTTTCCTTAATGTATTCGCTAATTGTTACCTCGACAAGTGATTGGCTGAGGCTTTGATATCAGATGTTCAAAATTCCAAATGAGGCAATTAGAAGCCCAAAATGAAAAATCATAATGCCTTTTCGATCATTAACTGACATCAGATCTAAATGTACTGGTAAAATGCAAAAGTTGAATTTCCAGAGTAGAAATTAGTTAGTTTGAAAAGAATGGTGGAATAAATAATGTTCTTGCTGCTAAGAGGTTCACAAAAAGTATAATTTGTGGTTAATATTTAATATTTATGTGTACATAAAATAAAGAAGAGACTTTGATTTTTTATATTTTGTGATATTCTGAGGTTGATCACAGTTTCTCCATGGAAATCACACTATGTTCCACTTCAATTCAGTGTTTTGATTACAAACTTTTAAAGGGTTAGTTCGATTTGTGAAAGTAATACAATACATGTTTAACTTTAAGCTTACTTTAATTTACTTAGTTTAATCTATAGTTGAAATCCACTTTATGCAACAAGACCGTCACAGAACAGCTCTCATTATGTACTCCTATTATCCATCCTTCTGTCTTACATGCATTTGAAACACTCAAATATCAGCCATGACTCGTTGAAGAGCCAAAAACATTCGTGACCATCTCATTTTTAAACTCCTCGACTCCTAAACACTGTCCATTCCATTTAGCGATTACAACAGCCTGTCCTCTTCCTCTGCACCTCCTCTCCTCCTAAGTGTCCGCTCAGGTTCCATAATACAGTATAATGAACATGTCTCCTCTCGTTCCCTCCATCTCCTCCTGTCGCACCCTAAATGAGGAAGTCACTCCATAGACATCAGAGGCGCCCGAATCTCTCCTCTGGTCCCGGCTCCCTGTTTTACTGACAGTGCTTTCTCTCTCCCATCACAGCCGCGCCGCCTAATTAAATGTATTTAGCATCATAAATATTCCACGGGACAGGGACACAGTGAATTAATGTCTCGCCTCAATACCACAGCCTCTCTATTGGCGCTGTGGGGGAAAGTTAGGCCGGTGCCAGAATGCTGTATATAATCAGTGTGCTTTTGTTTTCTAATGAGGAATATAGGGATATGATTAGAATTATGGAGTTTTAAAGTTGTTGTAAAGTGAATTTCATGAGATGGTTAACAATTTGTGACAAAGAGAAAGGAAATAATATGGTTGTTGTGACTGCAGTTCTGATTGAAGATGTAGAATAGCAACCCAACCATGATCTATTTATTAAAACTGGCTAATGAAAGTACTAATTTACTTATTTTGTTGGTTACAGCAACACAGCTTTTACAACCAATTGAAATGTTACTGGCCTGACTGGATAATCACTCCCAGATAAAGGATTTCGTGTATAGTGGCCAAGCAAATCTTTTGGATCATTTACATGACATTTTCAATAATGACAGGCTTAGAGTTTCCCTTCTGCCCTATCCGGTAACGCTTTTTATACGTATAATGCAAAACAAAAACAAAATAAAAACAAAGAAAAAGACACACAGAGCGAAAATATATATAATTTTTAAAGAGTAGTCTGTATAAAGTCAGTGTGGCGTATGTCTGTCTCATTTGTTCCAATGCCAAATCCACTGCAAAAGTTAAGTCCTTGGCAGTCCATGTCCTTACTATTGTCCCCTTTGTTGCAGTCAAAAGTACATTCCATACATATCCATCTACCGTTTCTATTGTTGAGTTTTACATCTGAGATATGTGGTTTTAAAGTCAAATGGAATGTCGGTATGTCAATTAACTGTATTAATGAAGATTAATCTTATTTCATTACAATCATAAGGTATTTGTTAATGTCCCCATAGGTAATTTTATCCGTCATGGCAAACGGGCCGACTTGTCCGGAGCAGTTCTCAACCTGGTCTCACACAAACCATACAAGATCATTCTGATTTATTTTATGGAGTAATTCAATTTGATAATTCATTTTTAAAACAGAAAACAAGCCTGAATGGGCTATGAGGTGTACATACTTCTAAATGTAACAGAACGGCAGTGAGAAATTTTTAACCTTTTCTTATTAACATAAATGTATGCTTGCTTCAGCGTCGAGTAAAAATTAACAAATGCAAACAAACTCAAATCCTTCCAAACCAACCTAGTTTATACTCTCCTCACCCATGTCCCCACTACTCCCACAGGAGCCACATTTGTTCGACTTTTGGCAGACGACACATTTCCAAAGTGTTGAGGAGTGAAGTGTTCAGGCATTTGTTCCACTTCTGCACGAGCACGGGAAGAGTCACCAGAACAAATAGGCCAGCTCTGGAGGCTGCTAAAGGGGATTCCGAGGCAGCATACACGTTAAGTTCATTTTAAATCTCGATATCCTAATTCCCAATCTTCTTTGCCGGCTAAAATGTCCTCTCTTTTCCTCCTCCTAACACGTTAATTGCAATTTGCGAGAGCTAAACTAATTTTATGACACTGCGCACCTGTATTCATCTCCATATTAATAGAACAGGAAGTATAAATCCCAATTTTGCAGGAGCCGGTGTCAGTGCGGATGTTCCTTCAGGGAGAAGTCTGTCTGCTCTGCATTAAAATATTGGTATGCTCCCCCCACTTTGGCTCCAGATTGTCCCCTCTGAGCCCAAATCAGATATGATAATTATGAATGGCACCAATCTCCATCAAAGCTCTGACATATGTAATATCCATATATGCCAATGCACATTTAAGTTGGGGCCGCCAAGGTTTCTCTGAGGTGATTATAGCGAATTTAGGCGCCGCTCTGGAATTCGGGCCCCTGCGAGTCTCATTTAGATCGGGAGGGTGAGTGATGGGCTCAATTGGATTAAGTCAATCGCCTGAATATCGGGGAGAAAAGTAAAGGAAAGTTTTACTAGCGCCAAAAACAAATTAATCACTCTGGTGCAACAATACATAAGAACACATTTAATAGAAAGAATGTGTTGATTTGAGGAGCAAACTGCAAGGTGAGAAGGGATTTTGGTACCACTTTATAATAACTACACTTAATCTGCTTTAACAAAGCATAAATACTTAATTCATAATGAAAATATAGTTTATTAAGCAGGATTCAGGCTTGGTAACTATCTAACTAAGGTTAGGGTTAAGGTAAAAGGTTAGGAATTAGGCTTAGAGTAATAGTTAAGTAGAATCAATCCTAATAAACTATTTGTTCATTATTAATTAAGTCTTGGTCAGCTTTACTTAGGCAGGAATAAGTGTAGTTAATAAAAAAGTGCTACTGGGATTATTAAATTCTTTCGGTGCAGAATTTCCCCTTCATACGTGAGGGTCTAAAATTATCCTCCATAGTCTAAAAATAACTGGACTGACATTTATACTCCACAAATTGCATTTATTTGAATGATTAAAATTTTTGTGCACGTAGTCCAAAGAATCTATCGGAAACATTGCTTGGCCACATTGATGGCTGTATGTCGATAAAAGACAAGTGAATAATGTAAGAAAAAAGTTGTGATAATTGTGATAAATCCTTTACTACAAAAAATAACATCAAAAGGATGTTGTTAGTAGTAGTAATCTCAGTACGAGGAGTTTAATATGTAGTCATAAAACTACAGTGTTTTTTTAATTACATATAGGTTGTTTTTATTTATTTGTTTTTTCAAGATAGAATATGAGTATTGCCAAGAAATAAAGGTAAACTTACAGTATGTTACATTTAAGCAAAAAAATGAGATGAAATTAAAACCATTAATAACACTGAGCATAACTGTTCTTGAATATAAAGGGCTCAGAGCACATAGTATTAATTACTGTAAATTGCAGCATTGCCTGTCATATGTCTGTGTGTATGTCATTCCAGCACAGACAGCAGAGTCAGGAGCCAGTGTCAGGTCAGCCCTTACAAAGCCTGAGCTGGTGTAGGTGGTCTCTGCACCTCATTAGGAACAGTGGTCTAATGAACTTAAGACAATGCTATTAATAAAGAACAAAGGCTTAACATTTGTGAAAGTGTGGAGTCGTGAGCTGGCTGTCTGACAGTGTTAACCCACCGTAATCCGTTGCTTGCGATGCGTTGCTCAGTGCACGACCGCGACGGCTCGGGCAGGTCACGGAGCAGCTCCATAGTCAGTATATAGTCACCTGTGACAGTCCTTTATGGGCTGATAAGTGAAGGCAAGTCTCTCCAGAACAGAGGCTGACTGGACTGAGGGCCCCTGGGAGCGGTGTCAGGGTTGTCTACATAGGGCTGAAAGGAGAAAAGGGACGCTTACGGCTCCATTGTAGCCGCTTGTCATTGACTGATGGGTCCATTAGCTGCTTTCACACTGAATGAAACCACCTGAATAGATGAAAGCGGACAGCCCTCCGACAAACAAGGAGCCGAAATTCATGGGGATGTGAGGAAAAGATTAATGATTAGAAATTAAAATGGGCCCGCCGTATGATCTTGCTCTACACTTGCCAGACCTGTGTCACCCGCCGCTAGCACCTCAAGTCGGCACATGCCTCTGCCAAGGTGGAGAGGACCATTAAGCCCTGCCATTGTGTGAGCGGAATAATCAAACTCACCCCCTCCCATCTACCCACCGCACTGACAAGATATCGGAACATTTGCATGTTAACGCACATATCGCCATCCATGCCTTAGATAAGAGCCAATATCATTTCAACAGTGCGACAGAGCAGCGTCCGGCGCGTTCAAAGGACACCTGTCAGCATCGAAAAGGGTCAGTCTCTGTCACGTGCGTGCCAGCCAAATGGCTCCACAGATCTTTACTCTCTCCCAGCTCTGCACACCTCTCGCTTTCACATCACAGAGGTGCATCTCAATAGACTGACAAGTGATTTACATGAAAATGGATTGGTTAAACTGAAAAAGGAGGCTTGATTCTTTAGGCAGCAGTTTTTCTCGGTTGGTGTACGACAGTATCAAATATGAATCATAATGTAATCTGGGCCACGCTGAATGTCATTAGTGCGATACCCTGAGCTGCAGGCGGCTGCCAGGCCAACTATAGAGTTGTCAGTGTAAACAGGACTCAACAGATGAAAGCGAGAAAAGATGTGGACACATTATATTGAGCTCATCCTTCACTTGTTAGTTATTGTGTAAAATAATAAAGTATTTCTACTTTAACAAGAGGTCCTCTTAACAGACAATTGTGAATCCAGAGACAGTTTCAAGCTGCAGACAAAGAAAAGGAAGTGACAGACTCTAATTTCATCATTAGAATTTACAATAATAAATGCAGTGAGCCTTGGCAAGTGAATTATTTAATAACTAATGTGCCAAATGTCAGTCAAAGTTTTAACTGTAATGTTGATTGAATTCTCTCCAAAAGAACATTTACTCCCATTGCAATTTTCCAGCAAATTGGAACATATGCGAAGATTGTTTTGTTCAATAGCAAACATATTTTTTATTGTCCAACTGGCACAATTATATAGGTTTGTCCTTATGTCCTGCATCTACAACATTTGTCACCGCTGCATTTTAGCCTCATCTCCTTCACATCGTGGCGTGCTGATCCTCTCACCTCACATGTAGGCATCATTGTTAAGCACCACTAAGTTGCTTGTGTGCACCAGCTGTTGTGATATTACAGCTGAGTGGTGAGGATGTGTTTGGACTGAGCTCCGGGCCATCGAGCACAAGGCCAGGCGCACCCCCTTTATGGAGCTCCTGGGCTAGACCGGCCAGCAGTCACAGCCAGCACACCGCATCACAATACAAAGGTGCGACACAATGACTGGGAATGAACAGGAACAAGAGTACGTTCTCGCGCCCGGGCAGCCTGCCGACTCAGCAGCGGAAGTAAACCTCAGTCTGTATATGACCTTTTGTGACGGGTCAAACTTCACACTGAATTTAGATGGGATTGCCTGGAGAAAACTTAAGACGGAGGGACATAGATCATGCCACTAGTCTTGCGAAGTGGATTATGATTATTGAAGGGCAAACACTGTCGTAAAGGTCAGTGATGAAGATGTAGAAAGGATGCCAAAAGTCAGTACATGGAGAAGGGCCCCTAGCTCTTGAACCTGTGATCTGGATTTGTCATGCAGATTAATTGAGATGACAGAAGGCCATCAAAAGTGCATACATAATGTGCAAAAAGCGCGTTTTCTTTTCTCTCTTTTTTATCTATCCAATAATGATAGATGATATTAGCACTCCCTCACAACCGTAAATTCTTGTAAATAATATTCTTTAAACATTAACAGCAAGTTTCTTTTTTTTTCACTAATTCATCAGACATTTAATAAATAATAAATATTAACTTTCTAAAAATGTTCAATCATAGACATATACTCAATATTTGTATTAAGCATTCGGAATTGGACACGTGCACCAAGAAAGTCCTAGTTGCCTTCATATGACTGTATGACTTTTTCAAGCCAATACAAAAGCACTGTGAAAATGCCTCCCCTCACTCATTCATTTCCAGCAAAAGCAGACCTTTTTATCAACGAACAAACAGCAATTGAACAGCAACTGGAATTTGGCTTCTCAACACTGTCACATAGTTCCACATCTTTTCCGCCATAACAGAGTCTCTTTGTGGCCAAGGAGGACCTGGTCCAGCAGTGGTCAAGTATGAATGTGCACTTTGATTAGAGGCCCAGTATGCTGCCAAATCCTGCTCACACTCCTGTGTGCTGTTTGTCAAGGGAAAAAGCATTTAACTGTGTAAAGTCAAGGAGATCCGGGTGATGGAGTGACAATGCACCAAGACAACAGGCTCTTGTGAAGAAAACAAAAGGACAGATGACACATGCAGTGAAGGCAGTGTACGATTAATCAAATCAACAAAGACGAACACAAGCAGCAGTTATCTGTCTTTCTGATTTTTGAGGCCTCACCAATGAATGTCAACAGACGAGCTGTACAACACTTCCTTACAAATTATCAGTGACACAATTTAGCAGTTGAAAAAGCACCAGAAAGCCATTTCCTAGTCACAAAGAGTGTATAATGAGTCCTTAGGGGAATAACTCGCTTACTACTGGAAAATGTGTAAATTCAATACATTTCCTAAGAGCTCATTTGGTTCGCCGCAGATACCCCGATCGAGCGCAGCTGAGTTGAGGTGAATAAAAGCAGCGTTCCCTGTATCATTAAAATTAGCAATGGCCTGTCAACACTTCTCAGAGGCACATTGTAACAATGCCATTTAGCCCCACTCAGGCAGTGCCAGTGTAGTGAATGTGCTGTGGGTAAATGCCTTGTGCACCAGCGCCGCTCTGCTCTGACGTGCTTTAACAGCCAGGGCCTGGCCCTTGACCAGGGCCGCCACATCAACACTGCTACCCTCCACGGAGCCCGCAGCACTGACCCACACAGGCAGTGCAGAGTACTGGGAGGCCACCACACCAGACTGAGAAGGCTCAGCTCTGTAACATAAGACAATACAATGTTGTGTTGTATGGACATTAACTGTTCCCCTAAATGAAACCCCCTAAAATGAAAACCCCCGAGCTATAGATAGGTTCATATTAACATTGTAATGTGCATAACGAGCAGGTTCATATTTACCTCCCTACAAAGACATACATGTTAAAAACTGTGTCTAAAGTTAGTGGAAGGAGAAAAATAGATGTCCTTATTTGTTCTATGGTGCACTGACAAGTATCAAGTTAATAAGTATAATATAAGCACTACGTATTGTAGCTATAGAATGAAAATAGTTTGAAATTACTTCATGCTGGAGCTTCAAACCTGGAACAATCACCAGATATATATAAAACACATTGCATCTATCAGAGACAATCAAGATGCATTCTGCTCATTCCACTTGAACTAAGTCTATCCGTTCCCATCACGTCCCTGGATTCCAGCTCCAGGTCTGCAAAGGGCTCGAGGTAAAGTTGTTCTTATCAAGTGCAGCAGAAATGAGGGGCCACAAGAAGAATGGCACTGTGTTGTTGTTGCGGTAACGGTGGACTGCCAGTCAGTGGAGGTATTGTTGAGCATGGAGCAGACCAGGCCCGCCTGCATTGTTGTGCCAGGATTAAAACAGAGCGAGTTTCAATAACACAGACATTGAAGATGCACTTAGATCACAGCCGACCGGATGCCACACAAACGGCCGCCCCATGATGACAGAGTATGGAAGTCTAGTTCTGCAATTCAGGATTCAGTTCAGTGGAACTCTAATATTAGAATTAAAACAGAACTGTGGTACAGTACATTATTTTTTTCTTCTGAACATTCATTACAGCACCACCTCCTAAACACATAGCTAATAAAGCGGCACAGAGGGAGAGATATATAGATCACAATTGTTGTTTTGGATGTGCAATTAGAATACGAAATAAAAATGCCTCTAAGTGATAGTTCGCCATTTTGGGTAATGCTTTAGTCCATGCATGTTTTGTGCAATCTTGAACTCCACCAAGACGTTAACCCATTCTTGATGGATTGTTAAAACATCATATCCCACGAAGTATCAAGATATTATTTAGTCAATATTGCCAACGTTTTTGTTTACTTCAGTATCACAAAGAGCAGCATATTGCATGGCTTAGGTTGAGAAGCGACATAGTATTGTGTTATAGTTTACATTTAATAACATTAATCTGCGTCTGCTTCCGCAATCACGTTGCTCTTGGTCACTTATTTTTCAGGTCATTCATAGAAAAAACCTCCCCCTCCTCCCTCTCATTTCTGCTAAGCAACGCAATCCACACACACCTCCACCGCAGCAGATAACTATTAGCCACCTCTTCTACCCAACCCCACTCAATTGCAACATCCACCCATCACACACAAACATTGTCTATTTTTCTAGCGAATGGATGACAAATCCCTAATAACTAATAATGAAAAAGACGTCGCTGCTCTTCGTCCCGTCACCTGCAGCAGTGAACTCAAAGAAACGCCTAGGCCCACTTGTATCCATCCTCCTGGCACTCTAACAGACCTAGACTGGGGGTCAGAGGAACAGAGGAGAATTTCCAGCCACTGTTTCTCTGTTGTCCTCTCATTATGCGAGTCTGGCCAGTGTTGATAACTGTCCAGACCTGACAAAGAAACCGGACCAACTTGAGTCGTCGTGGCACTTATAGAAGATTACATATTCACCGCGGTAAGCAGAGCGTAATGAGGCTGGAGAGCTTTAGAGAACTATTATGGGCAATAAGGTGCTGTTCATCAACAGGGTGAAACTGTTCCTATTTTTATTTTTACTTAAATGCTTTTAGTTAAATAGTTGGTAGTCACTCTTGATGTGAACGTATTTTTATTAAAGTAAAAGCAGAAACAAACTAACAATTGCAGAATATTCAAATAGCTTTTGGTTTCTTGTGACGGAATTCAAGATGCGCATTATTGGAGATGATTGCATTGTGCTGGTGAGTACGACAATACCAATAGTGGTGATATTAGAATATATTTTTGACACAAATTCCATTGTTTAGAAAAAGAAAGAAAAAAACAGAGACAGAAACAGAAACAGAAACAAAGACAAAACCAAAGCTATTAGACTGAATAGGAAAATCATCTCATGTCTTCATTTTAAAACTGTACATTTCTAAAATGAGAAATATAAATTATATAATATAACAAACACATTGACTTAGATATATACGCCGTTTTGAGAATCAGAATCAGAATCAGAAGGGTTTATTCCCTCTGCCTTTCCTGGTTCTCCCATAGCTATGATGCACGGGTCCGGCGTTGCGGGACTTAGTAATAAAATAAAAAACCCTGGGCCCTGTGTAAAAACAGCATCCCAAGTGCATTTCTGTAGTCACATCAAAAACGGGAAAACAAAATGCGAGTCGGTTGCCAATCGGAGAATTTGATTCATATTCCCTGTAAGATAACGCCCAGTCCACTGAAACTTGCTGTGCTAAATGTCAGATCCTTATGTAAAAAATCCTTAGTAATTAATCATTTATTTCTTCTTATAATCTTGATTTATGTTTTTAACTGAAACATGGCTTGACAAAAACACAGGAAATTAGTTCTAATAGAATCTGCTCCACCAACTTTAAGTTTTGAATCTAAACAGGAGAAAACAAAAAGGGAGGAGGTGTGCTTTTGTTAGAGATGAAATAGTTACCCAAGGTTGTCCTTTGGGGTTTTTCACCTTTGAGTACGTATCCTTTAAAATTGAGCTAAAACAGTCTCCATCCTCCGCCAGCTCAGCTGCCGTTAGAACTCATTTCCACGTCCAAGTGTAATGAGTTTGCATTAAGTTCAGGGCATTAAAAATGCTATGAATTCTACAATGCAAAAAAACCCTAAAACCACCTACACACTTAGAGCTGACTCACTTTGCACCTGTAACTGACAAAACTGTCCAGGAGATCATCACCACCGAGTTCATCTACATGCTGCCTCGATGTGTTACCCACCAGATTTCTAATTTGTGCTAACGTTGTTAGCACACTCACTCACATAGTTAACATGTCGCTTCATCTGGAACTTCCCATTATGAAACTGCGTCATAAGCCTCTCCTAAAGAAAGCAGTCTGATGCTGCGTATGATAATTACGCCATCTCTAATCTGTCATTTGGGGCAAAATCCGTTACCAACAGCCACTGATTTCCTTAAAAACAACTCATTTGATGTTTTCCAGTCAGGTTTTAGACCTCATCACAGCACAGAGACGCTCTTGTCAAGGTGACAAATGACATCCACCTGAACACTGACGCGGCAAAGCCTCAGTCTTAATTCTGTAGATCTGAGTGCACTGCCCTAAACTGGTTACAGTCCATCTGGAAGACAGGAAGTACTTTGTTGAAATTGGTAACTGTGTCTCAGACCAGAAGCCCCTGACCTGTGGAGTGCCCCAAGGGTAATCCTGGGACCCCTTCTGTTCAACCTTACATGCTGCCGTTAGGTCAGTTGATACGCATCAAAAATGTGTCCTATCACAATTATGCAGACGACACTCAAATCTATGTTTCACTGACGGCAGGTGAATATGGACCAGTGGATTCACTCTGTCACTGCATCCACAGATCAGTGTGTGGATGCAAACAACCTTCTCCAGCTGAACTCAGACAAGACTGAAATCATCATTTGGCTCAAAGAAACAAAAAAAAGTTAGCAGTCATCTCCAGAGCGCCTAAAACCTACAAATCAAGTTAGAAATCTGGAAGTAAAATGGACTCAGACATTAATTTTAACAGCCAATAACATCAGCACTTTTACCTCTAAAAACATTGCAAAATAGTTAATGTCTAAACCAGACTGGAGAGACTTATCCATGCGTTTGTCTCCATAGGTAGACTACTGTAACGGCCTGCTCACTGGCTCTCCAAACGAGCTGTAAAACAGCTGCAGTACATCCAGAACGCTGCTGCTCGGGTCCTGACTAGAACCAGGAAGTACGATCACATTAGTCCTGTGCTCAGGTCTCTGCACTGGCTCCCTGTGGCTCAGAGAATAGACTTCAAAGCAGCTCTGCTTGTATACAAGTCTCTTCATGGCCTAGCACTAAAGTACATCTCGGACATGTTGCCATATGAACCATCTCGGACTCTGAGGACCTCAGAGACGGCCTCCTGCTGGTGCCCAGAGTCAGGACTCAAACATGGGAATCTCGTTTCAGTTTTATGCAGCTAAAATCTGGAACAGTCTCCTGAGGTGAGACAGCCCTACTCTGGCATTGTTCAAATCTAAGATAAAAACTGTTTTGTTTACTGTGCATATGACTGAAATTATTTTATTTGCACTCTCTCTTTATGTCGAAACTATTCTGTCATGTCTTTGTGAGTTTAATGCCTTTTTTTCCTGTTGTGTGAAGCGCTTTGAATTGCTTTGATGTACAAATTTACTCTACAAATAAACTTGCCTTGCCTTTATTGCAATTGTCAATGAACAAAATTCACAAACGTAGGAACTTGTCTCGGCATTAAGTGCAACATAAAACACTAATCAATGATAAAAAACAACATATATGAAATCAAAAAGGGCATGCATTAAGAGACAATTTAAAATGACTATAGTATAAAATAAAAATAAAATAGGCATTACTAGTTACACGAGAATTACACGGGGCAGCATCTAACTGTAGGCGCATCTAACTGTCAAAGTGCCACAGCTCCAAGCGTTTGTTCAAACATGTTTCTGTGTATGGAGTAATACATCCATGCGCAAATCTCCTCAGTCCCTTGGAGCACTAAATCCTGGAGTCCTGGGCCTCCGCTACCTGATTCAATCGAGTGTGCAACATTGTATACCAGGGCTACACAGCGACTTGTATTTTAATTAATAATGTAATACGCCGCTCTCAAAGGCCTGGCCTGTGCACTGGCATTGTCTTTCTGTGTAATACTCTCTATCTCAACCATGATGCCAGGAGCATTTTTCAGCGCGTTTCACTCCATAGATCTAGATTTCGACGTAAGCCTGGGAAAGTGAAGGATTAGAGCCTGAAGATGTAAAGGGAATTGGATTTCGTGTATGAAAGAAAGTCCATTTAAGGACACCGAAAAAACACTATTTCAAAAAACAGAAGTAATGGCGACCTAAGTGAAGTGAAAGTTATTGTTGGGGGGCTTTAGAGGCAGACCCGTAAGTGTGATGGCTGTAAGCAAAGACGAGCCATGTGAAGGGTAAATGCACGCTTCTTTGGACATCCTACACACCAGAGGAGGCCCAGGGAGAACAAGGACTGGGAAAAAGCAATATTCTACCTTTGCTATATGTCCCAGATAGCAGAGGATTGTGACACATAACAGCAACAAACAAGCAAAATGGGACAGTTTTCAACGCCTCAGCTAAGGAGAAAAACACTATGTACAGGTGAGTTCATTAACGATCAACACAAATAAAGAAAAAGGTATATTTTATTGAGGAAAGGGTGGTCAGAAAATAAATAACTTGATACCCAGACACTAACTGATACTACTACAACTCTACCACAATTATCATTTGAATAGGTCCCATACTGAAATAATATAAATAAGTGGGAAAAGGAAATGTTGACCTTTCTTGTATAGTTTTAAAATGATTTTGATCTTAAGAGATAACCCACATGTTTCCATTGTTTGCTAATCTTTCTGTATCGGCAAACTATAATAAGTCAAAACATTGATAATTTGGTGCGGCAGATCTGCGGCTGACGATATTAAATTGGGCACGCCTGCTACCTGCACTGTACTTGTGCTCTTGGGCAAAACTCATTCACGCCTGAGAATGTGTTAAGTGTGATTGGGGGACTGGCCATAAGTGCAGAATCAGACACTCTCAGGGAGTCTGCCGTAGAGCACCTTTGGAACTGAAGTAAAAAAAGTTAATAAAAGCTGAATTTACATAATATGGTTTAATACCTGCTCAAATTAGTTGATTTGAGTTTTACTATTTAAAAAAAACACTGCATTCTTCAGATGGTTTGATTAGTTTGTCCATGTTGTAATTTTATGTTGTAGCCTGACATATAACTCCTTAAATGTATTAAATTCACAAGATGTTGGTCATTGACTGAAAATGGCAAAACTATGTATTTTTCTACATCAACACATAAGATGCCCTCTGCCGTGAAAGCCTCCCATAGATACTTGAATCTTTTAGAAAAAAACTAAAAGTGTAGTCAATGTAGTTTAAGGAATATAATACATTTAACATTTGGTATTGCCTGACATTTAAACTAAGGAATTGAAGGTGTTTGCTTTGCAAATTGGAAATCATTTACCTCAGACTAATGATGTGGCAAATCCATCACCAGGGTTGACGATGTTTGGATGGACTGCAGCAAAAAGAACATGCAGGCATTTGTCTATAGTGTTAAAAGAGATTTAATGTGACATGTAGGGTGATTTTGTTGTGTGTTTGCCTATTCTGTGTTAAATACATAAATTAGCCAGATACTGAAAATCAAAGAAAAGATAAGACAACTTAACTGATGTCGGTATGTAGCACTTTGATGCACAATATCTTCTTTATAAAAGCTTATTCAAAACATCACAGACGAAATAATAATCCTCAACAATTGTGTTACATCAAGTTCTTCAGAATGACCAAACGTTTTAATTAGTGAACATGAGCCCAGCTACAATAAATGTGAAGTGAGTATTGTGCCCTGAAGAAATGTCTCGGTGCGCCTGTCAAAGGACAATTATGGCCCCAACGGCGTGCAGTGACAGTGACCGGGAAGCGCTGCCCATGACCCCACATCCAGAGGCCCAAAAAGTTGATCATCAAACATGCAGGCCGCCACGAGCATGGAAATCTGACATTTGCCTTATTCAAATGAACACAAAAATAGCAGCTCATGCCTGGGCTTAACCTGTGCCAGTGCCAAGGCGCAGGGACCAGCACACATCTGAAAGTTTTGGCCCCGGATCGGGGGGAGTGATTATTATTTTATTTTTTTAATACGTTTTTTATTTTTTTATATATTATATTTTTTAACAACATTAAACACAAAAAGAAAAGAACAAACACAACCAGAGACAGCAAATCGAAATTAGAACTAAAGACATCTGAAGAAAATGAAGGGTCCCATAAACGTCCCATCCAAAGTCTCAAACGTCTTCACCTTATAAAAAAGGAGACACATTTTCAATAGAAACAGATACAATTCATCAGAATTCTTTCCAAACATGTGAGTTGGTGGTCCTCCATTGAGAATGATACATACCCCCCAGTCTTAATCTGTCAAAATTATCCTCTTTCCCATCTATTTTAATGTATTTAGTAGAATGGTTTTCCAGATTATTAATGTGTTCATATAGTTTAGATATTATACCCTTGAAAGTTCTGAGTCATATGCCTTTTTTTTTTCTCAATGTCCTCCAATGTTTCTCATTGTCTTCCAACTGGCCCATTCAATGAAACAACGTCTATCTTTCTGTCTTGAAAGATGCATTAAAATCCTATGTTATAGTTCTAATTGTTGTATGTATTGACATTAATTTACAGATTTCACCAATTGCAGGCTATGCAAATGAATACTAGCATTGTGTTTACAATAACAACTGGTAGCCCATGATTTGCATGAAATAATAGTAGAATATCCACTGAAAATTACAAAGATGTTGTAGTAACCAGACCTAAATGTACATTTCACCGAAGGCAAGGCTTCAGAGCAAAGTCACTAGTTAAAGAATCAAGGGTAATTTTCAGCCTAATGGATAATTTCCTTTTAATGTATTCATTTCTAGCTATTCTAAACTGTTGTGTATAATTACTGCACTTCAAGCTAGTATATGCATTACCAAAAATCACCCAAAACAAAATATTGGACAATATTTTTTTTAATTGAGCGCAGTTTTACAAGTGGAGTCAAATCTTGACCCAAGACCCACCTACTTCCTGGGTATAGCAGGTTAGTGGCCTACCTCAGTACGTTCCCTTTGAACACTCTGGCCTGGAGCAGCAGCATTGTCGCAGCTCAGTAAATGTTTACCATGTGGATCCCCATCTCCAGTGCTTTTGTCTTCATGTACACAATATTCCAGGCCTGTCCTCCCTGTGTGCCCTGCCCTCCACGGCCTCTCATGTCCCTAGGCAACTGTGGAGCATGAACTCTGAATGCCCCAAAACATCCGACAAACTTTAAAAGGTTGAGTCGCCCTAACATCTCTCGTCTGCTCCACGTCAGTAATCCTCATTCCTCCTTTGGTTTCCATTATGTTTGGAACAATGCAATACAAATCAGGCTTTAGGATAAAAAAATAAAATACATTAATCTAATCATACAAGCTTCAATGAAAAAAATGGATACCGGTGAAAAATGTAGCCGTATTGTTATTTTTCACATTTTAATTCTATCACAAGGAACAGAGAAGGAAAGCCATGGTGTATTTCAGTTGCTTTGGGCCTGGCCCCGAGCATGCATTGATATTAGTGTTAAATACAATTGCCGACAATAATAGAACAGAAGACTCCATGCTTGCAACACATAAAGCTATAATAGTAGGCTCAGACTGGAGCGGACTGCATTGCTCTCTTTGCCGGGCCGCACAATCAGAAAGCTGAAATAAATGTAGCTCTGTCAACTGTAAACTGTTATCGACCGCCGACAAATGAAATGTGTTCACGTTGGTCGATCAAACGCATTATCTGTGGTTTCCAGTCTATTACCAGCTGAGTCTAAAAGCGTCAATAAATAGAATTGGGAGGCCCCGGCTAGATTTCTTGAGCTGGAAAACATTAGACCCGTTTGTCTTGGTAACACATTGATGTGTGTATTGTGGTGAGGGAAGTTAAACGGGCTAATTCTGAATAGATGGATTAGCATTAGCCCCAGTGCTAATTGGGCATAAGTAAGCATGGATTGTGTAATGCTGGAGCCGTGTTACAAAATAGTTGTGACGTGATTCTTATTTAGCTTTCAAAAACAATAAGCAGTATGTATGCTGATGGTTAAATGCTAGATTTGTTTTGTAATTCATGATTTGATGACAACATTTGCCTTCCCAGTATTGTCTTAAACCAAAAATGTATTATCTTTACCAATAGGAACAATCAACAATCAATTAAACTGCAAAAAGATGTGTCAAGAAAATAGTTTGATCCATTATCAGTAATATTGAGATGATATATGCACAAATGCCATACAAAAAGTTAACATGTACAACCAGTTTTTAGAATAGAATGAAGAATGAATAGAAAAACTACACTGAACATAAGAGTAATAAAACTGAAGTGCCCTAGGTCTTGACTCTTGCAAACACTTGTGTCGCACCTTCATGGTGTAGAGTCCCTTGTGTTCAGAACACTTGCCTCTAATGCTAATGCCCCCATAGACCCCAAACATGTCAAAGCCTTCCAGCTGGCAAGCAACGTGTGCACTTGGCAGGTTGGCAGGAACATGAGAATTAAACCTATATGGCCCCAGCTAGCAGCTCAAATATCAGCGGGGTCCAGCTCGACACCGGGGACATGCAGGAGGGAAGCATGTCAATGGGACAGAAAGAGCCTCCTGGCACTCCTCCATTCACATGCAGAGAGTGAACAGAAGGAGCGAAGTTTGGGTGAGGGCAAACGATCAGAGAAGCAAAGTCGTCCTGAAGTTTAACGGGAAAGTGAATGGGCGGGTGAAGTGTCTTGCACAAGGACACAACAACTGTATGCATTGCTGGCAGCAGGAACAATCCAACATTCAATTAAGCGAATTAAGAGTGAGCTACCATAAGTTCCCTCTGCACTTTGAGATGAACTTTTCCCCTCAATTTGTTTGGCTGAGTTTGAGGCGCTCAGATAACCTGGTGGAACTGCTCTCTGTCTTTTAATAGCTGCTCCAACAGGAGACGACAGGCCGTCTACAAACCGGGCAGCTCAGGATGCGCTCCTCTGCTCGATAGCACAGCTCTGATAGCTCCTTTATTATGGAAAATTATTTTAAACGCAAAAACGTCCGGGTCTCATTTTTTCCCATGTTTCGCCACTACCACTCGGCTATTGATAGATGTCTAAATTATTGCAGAATAATTCGCAGGAAAAGAATAAAGGTTCTGAATAAAATATGAGGCGAAGGCTGTAAATTGTAGCATGCATATCATTTCATTCAAATGTAGGACGCATTACCATCTCTACACTCATCAGTCCCTCCTTATGACTTAATTATATGTTAATGCTATCAGATAAGGAAAGGGCAAAACAGATGAATGGGGAGGAAAGAGAAAAGATTCCGCAACAAGACAAAAGGCAGATGAAAGAAGCATAAAAGGCTGGAATTGATTTCATTCAGCGGCAAATAGGAAAAGTTAATTTAGATACAGTGTTCGCTCATCTCCGGTGCCTTCGGGTGACTATCAGGCCAGCGTGTTGTCCATAGGCATCACAGCCACGCAACAATACACGACAAGTTCCTCAAAACTCAAAAGATCAATTAGAAAATGACAACTGGTGTGACGTGTCAAATGATCCAAGCAGTGATACATCAAACAACAGTTAGCCATAATTAGCCAATCTCAGTGTGCAGGGCTGTGGACAGTTTTGCTACAGGTTTGAGTGCAATGCATTTCAAAGAGAGGCACATGTTGTAAAATATTGTAGAAAATATAATTAATGTAACATGAAAGCGAGTAACAAGATAAGATTTGCATTTAACAAACTCTAAATGTATGTGTTTTTTCCAGCTAAACTACAGGTGCTAATGCTAACGTTTGTATCCACTTTTGCTTTTAAATAATATAAGATGTCAAGCAACTTCTTGAACCACTGTCATCATGACATCATTTTTTGAAAAATAAACCACAGTTTAACTTTATACTTTTCCAACTTTGGTTTTGGATGGGGATCATGCAAAGCTAGCGTTGACAAAGAAGGCCAGGGTGGTCCAAATGGCTGAGGGCAGAAAAGCTGGCCAGTGGGCATCCCAGCAGCCAGCGGGCACTATCCGTATACTGTGTACCTTTGGCCAGAACTCATTACAGGGTGACATTTAGCACAGGGTGCTGTCCATGCCAAGTCAGCCCTCTGGATTGAGACAAATGATGTAGTTATTTTTTTATGTCAGACATTAAGTCATGTCCAGTGGGAGCCAAGGTAGTATCACCTTCATGTCACCTGCAAAAAAAGGAATAAAGGACTTGGCCCTCCTTTAAAGACATGCTGTTTGATCAGGTATTTACAGCAAAGAGAATGCAGCAGAGAATGAAATTATGGACCATTCTGAGCGAGACTATGGGTCAGTTACTGCGGGACAAAGGTACACTGGAGGAGTTTTAGAGATCTTTAAAGTATGAGGAAATTTTGCAAATTTAATTTGTTGCAAAAAAGTTGTTATTTGTCATTTTTGGTTGAAGACTTTCACAAAGGTACTATGATTTAATTGTATTTTAGGCATTAAAAGTAAATGAACTTCCTTGCGATTAGATTTTGAGACATACTTGCAGACATACTGACTTCAATTAGACAGCTGAACAGATTCTAATGGTACGAGGACTATTTCAGTTTTCATCACAATCGGATAAATATAAAATGACCAGCATTCTGGTAAACTCCTCTAATGAAGGCAACTGACTATCTCCTTAGATTATACCCAGGCAAACATAAAAACAGTTATGTTAATATTAGTATATATATGTTAAAATAATAGTATACCTTTTATTTCTAATACAACAGTTGCCATATTACAACATAAATGTACCTTTGCTGGTCTGCAGGTTTATCAGATTCTTATTCTCTAACTGGAAATTGGATGTTCTCCACGGCAGTTGAGATAGATACTTTCTCTCTGTTTTAGCAAAAAAAAAGAAAAGAATAAGTACAGATTGACATAGTTCACTACAACTTTGGCCATCACCCATCTATCACAGCTTCATTCAATAAAATAACGATTTAATTCATTTCTGTTGTAATTGTGTTAATAAACTTTTATGAAAGTAAATAGCTTTATTTAAATCATTCTTCAATTTTAACTGATTTCTTTATATTTAGAGCAAGATCAAATCTACCTTGCAGCATATGTTTGCAAATTGTCCCCCAAAATGGAAAGCGGACCATTATTCATTCACTTCATATGCAGCAGAGCAACAGAACTAAAGCGCCATCTTGTGGACTAAAGTGGGTACAACAACAGTGGAGTGTGTAGATTTTCTTTCTTCCATAACTTTAGTTTTCATTCTAGAACATTTTAAAATATGTCTAAAGGAATGCACCCACACACCCAAACAAGCAAAACGTTCACAGTAAACATTTTTAAGTGACTTTCATTTTGGCAATACAAATAGAGAAGCATGATTTCAGCATTAATCTGCTATTATTACGAGGCAGGTATCTCAAACCGTTTAATCCAAGTTGTTTACCACCATTGGCTATATGTTATTAGCCCCAAAAGCTAAAAGCTAACTGTACTTGCTGAAACACATCATGCAGTGCACATCCACACACCCACACTCCCGGCGACTATTTCCCCACATAAACCGAGTTCCAAGTCGCACCAAACGAAGAAATAGGACGTAATTGATTCTAAGTTAATTGTGCAAAGGTCTCCCTGATGGGAAGCATCTGTCAAAACAGACTGTACATTCCCCCTAATTCTAATCATAATTAATTAAGTGGCTAACAAATGACATACATCATGGTTAGCACGGTGGGCAAACTACCGCAGGAAGTGTTGTGAAACAAATTAGCTTTAACAATGAAAGAAAATTACACCACATAACTAAATATTATACTCATTTCCGCGAGCCGTATTTCTTAATGAATTCTGTAATTAATTTAATTCACACAATGTGCATAATTTGGAGCTGAAAATGTCACTGGGTCAAATTAACCATATTGTTGCTAGCTGTCTGTTCTTGCTAGCTGCGCATTAGCACAACATGACCTCTATGTAAATCACACTACCAACTGTTGTCATTTTCATTCCGGGCAGTAATTAGCATGTTGTAAAAGATATCATACCAGTGCATTTAGCTCCTTTTACGTGTGCCACTGCAGGGGTAGCATTAGTCTAATCCCCTTTTGATGGGAGAAGCAGTGAGACGGCTTAAGTTGCACGTGTCAGGTAGGTCGAAAAGTTCTCGTTTGATTGGTGGTATTACAATGTTGAACTTTCTCTTTGAGGGCTTGTGCTGCAGTCAAGCATGGCAGACTCGTGACTTGCACTTGGGTCAACAGGCTCTTTTGTTATTAAATGAGATGTGATAGCAGCTGCATATGGGAAATATAGACACTGTACTTGGCATCACTAAATTGTTTTACTTGGATTCATGGGTATTTCTCACATCTTTTTATGTTTCTATTATACTTCAGATTTCAGATGACACACAACATTCTACTGGCCAATGATATATACAGATGGGGGCAGCTAAAATTCATATTGTTAAAATGCTAAAAATGCAATTTTTTGCTATAATAAAGAATGGTTAGAAATCATCAGATTAATAAGATCATTAAATGTTAAAAATCCAGTGGGTTTTGGCTAATAGAAAATGCACAGCTATGTGTGAATAACATCAGAGCATCTTCAGAAAACGCTAACTGATGTATTTTACATTATTTGTTTGTTAACTAGGCAGTAATATTAACAGGCATGACTTTGGTGAAGATAAAATGTTGATTTTTTTAGGTTTTACTGCACAAATTAGTTCTTCAGCCTATCCACAGATTTATTACATGTATTATAATACAAATACTACTGTTTTTGGTTTTTTTTTTTGCTAAACTTAGTATGTTTAACATACAAATAGTATGTTTTGGCTTTTTTAATTGATGCGCAAGTTTTACCCTGTATATCCCCAACACATTTAGCTTGATTGTGTTAAATTACAGAAAATAATAGAAAATAATTATACTTCTATCTTATAGTTAATCATTGAATGGATTTCTATTTTCCTTGCCTCTAGTCGCCTCCATTCTAGATTTTGAACATTCCTGTGATATAGTATTTATTCCATTACGTCTCATAGCCACAGCTACCTGGGTCGACTGACAGAGATGTGGCAGCGTTCTACACTGACAAACAGTCGAAGTGCCTTACTCAAAGACACAATAGCACTTCGCACAAGTCAGTCTCAAGGTAGGAGCCTATTGTTACTCCATATGTCGGCTAAAGGCTATTCGGGAATACAGATACAGGAATGGCACGAAGCTAAGCAGACTTTGAACTTTTTTACGCTGAAATATACACGTTTTCAGACTTTCCCTAATCTAATTTTGGTTTCTTATTGTGTTTGATATCAAGCAGAAAGAGTACGAACACATATATCTATGCAAGTCTATTGTATAGCCTCCAGTAATGTCACCATAGGATTTTGAATAACAATTTCCTGTTTATTGAGGGTTCACCTTTGTGTCACCTCTGTGTCACTGTGCATTTCCTTACCTATACCCATCAGCTTAGAGACCAGACCATGCAATTAAATAGTGCCAAATGATGTCATGTGAGCGTGGATGCGGAAATGGCTGCATAAATGAATAAATTGACCGACGGATGGAACATAAGCTAACACATGCATCGCAGGGCTCGGGGGCTGTCCTGAGGCCAATCATTTAGCTAACACACTAATGAAAGCGCGTGTAGTGCGGATAAGGGCAGCCACCATGGGAGGCACAGTCCCCTCCTCCTCGTGTTGGGGGCTGTTAATAGGCTGGATGGAGTCAATGGAGCTCCCAGGAGAGGGCCGCTGATGAAGAGGAAAGCCTGCCGTCACCCTCACTAATCACTGCCTAATGGCCGAACTAATGCACAAGCAGCACATGTGACTGTGTTGTGCTGCAACATACATGGGAATATATAATCACTATTGTGGCGGGAGTGAGGAGTGAAACAAATTTAGTAGTAGAAAGGAAAACCTTCAGGATACCGGCCCAATTTGACCTTTTTCAAAGTGTACAAAAGGCCCCGTAATTTCTGTTTCCCATGAGCTTTAGTTAGCAGAGCATCCAGTAGAAGGCGCTCCTGCCTTGGCATGATAAGCGTGCTTTACGTACGATGTCACCTGCATTCCTTTCCTTTCCACTTTGTATGATAGCGTGCCTTGTGACATCACTATGCTATGCGGCTCCCATGGATCGACTCCTGAGAAAGCTTCATTAGGCCGAGAGCCGAGTTTCCCGATGGTGTACCTCCCCGCTACTGTTAGTGGAGCAAACTGTTGGAGTCATGTACCTCGACGTCCGACAGAGCCGCTCTCTGTTGAAGGTCGTTTCAGTCGTTCTCCATCATAATGGTAAGACCTTGAGAACTCAAGCGTATTGGATGATGGGTCCAAAAGGACCATGCTGCTGCCCAAGGCGCCAAGGAGCTCCACCTCCAAGGCAGCCCGGAGACACTTCCCTTGCGCACTGTAAGACAAGATGTGCAGACTCTAAACGGCTCTTGTGTCTAGTACGACATCTCCCCTGCGGGTGGACCTAAGCTGAAGTACAGGGTCAACAAAGCCTTCACCGCCACCCGTATCGCCCTGGAAGAGCACAGTTACCCAGTTGACTCTCTCCAGCAGAAGTACAAACACCTCACTAACCTCTAACATGTCGCTTCAATCTGGAACATTCCAATGTCTTTGAAACTGCGGTCATAAAGCCTCTCCTAAAGAAGAGCAGTCTTAATGCCGCAGTACTGAGTAATTACCGGCCCATCTTTAATCTGCCATTTTGGTCCTTGAAAAGGTTGTTTACCACAGCTCACTGATTTCCTCTTAATAACAACTCATTTGATGTTTTCCAGTCAGGTTTTAGACCTCAGCACAGAGACTGCCCTTGTCAAGGTGACAAATGACATCCACCTGAACACTGACGCGGGCAAAGCCTCAGTCTTAATTCTGTTAGATCTGAGTGCTGCTTTTGACACTGTCGATCATGGGATATTACAGAGACTAGAGGACTGGGTGGGCATCACTGGCACTGCCCTAAACTGATTAAAGTCCTATCTGGAAGACAGAAAGTACTTTGTCGAAATTGTAACTTGTCTCAGACCAGATGCCCTGACCTGTGGGGTGCCCCAAGGGTCAATCCTGGACCCCTTCTATTCAACCTCTACATGCTGCGTTAGGTCAGTTGATACGCAGCGAGAATGTATCCTATGACAGATCTCTGTTTCACTGACGGCAGGTAAATATGGACCAGTGGATTACTGTCACTGCATCCAACTGATCAATGTGTGGATGCAAAACAACTTTCCGCTGAACTAAATAAGACTGAAATCATCGTCTTGCTCACAGAACAAGGAAGTGTTAACTGTCACTCCAGAGTCTCAGTCTCAAGTACAACAAGTTAAAGTAAAAATGGACTCAGACTTGAATTTTAACAGCCATGTCAAATCAATAACATCAGCAGCTTTTTACCATTTAAAAACATTGCCAAAATCCAAAGTATAGTGTATAAACCAGACTTGGAGAGACTTATCCATGCGTTTGTTTTGTAATAGATAGACTACTGTAACGGCCTGCTCCTGGCCTCTCAAACGAGCTGTAAAACAGCTGCAGTACATCCAGAACGCTGCTGCTTGGATCCTGACTAGAACCAGGAAGTACGATCACATTGGTCCTGTGCTCAGTCTCTGCACTGGCTCCCTGTGGCTCAGAGAATAGACTTCAAAGCAGCTCTGCTTGTATACAAGTCTCTTCAGGCCTAGCACCAAAGTACATCTCGGACATGTTAGTGCCATATGAACCATCTCGGATCTGAGGACCTCAGGGACTGGAATCCTGCTGTTGCCCAGAGTCAGGACTAAACATGGGGAATCTGCGTTTCAGTTTTATGCAGCTAAAATCTGGAACAGTCTTCCTGAGGCTTTTGTCCTGTTGTGTGAAGCACTTTGAATTGCCTGGGTAGGAATTGCGCTCTACAAATAAACTTCCTTTCGAAGGTGAAACCCCTACTTTTCATAGGCAGTGACCACTCACATCTTATTATTCCAACAGCACTGCCCATCTCGGTCCACCCGGCGGCCCCGCTGCAATGCACAGCAGGTTAGGCTGGACATTGCAAGCCGTCCACCCTCAATAGCCCATCCGCGTGCCACCACAGTGTCACTTCACCACCACCCTCGCCCTCAGGTGAGTGAACTCCTAAGCACTTATGGCAGGCAGACATCATTCCAGTGAGGAAGGCAAGGTAGTCACCCACTCAAGAGAGGACAACTATGCTATTGACCTACTTGAGCAGAAGACAGTTCGGGAGGAAGTAGAATACAACCCCGCTACGCCACCCCTCTCCTCCTTCGCAGAGCATGCCCCACCTTAGCTACCCCTGACGCTGTTCTGCCAAGTTTGAGAGGTATAGAAAGGAGGCTCCAGAAAGATCCGAGCAAGCTAGGATCTACGGCCCAGAGATAGATAAGTTAGTAACCAGGGTGGTTCTGTGGTGAAGTTGTCCCCTCGGAGGTACAGTCGTGGTACATCCCACCACCTTGTCAGCCAAACGGCAAGCATCACCTTGTGTTTAACTGTTTCTTCAAGTTCAGGGATGAACCTTACGATCACCTCCTGCCAGGTCCAACCCTCAGGGCATCCCTCCTCGGGGTCCTCCTCCGATCCGGGAGCATCCGGTGGTGGTTGGTGGGGACATAAAGGGCAAGTTCCACCAGACCGAGCTTCTCCCCGAGGACCGCTCCCTTCTGCGCTTTGTGTGGCGTGACCTGCATCCAGGCGAACCTGCTTGCTAGCTGCTTTTTATTACGTATAAATTATTGGCCCAGTAACCACCTCTACTCACAGTCAAGTAGTGTAGCTACTGTGCTGAATTGTTCCGATTTCATTATTCTATATTCATAACTAGTTTTTTCCTCTAAGAGGTGGGGAGTGTTCATGTTTTCAATACAAGTAATTCTATGATAGTGCTGTCCGGTGGTCAAGTGGTCTAAGCAGCAGCACAGCCTCAGCATTATGTGATCGATTCCCAGCTCTGACAGTTTGCTGAAACTGCTCTCCATCATTTTTCACTACAGCATACTGCTATATCTAATAGAGCCTATGGGCAAAGCAATCCTAAACAAATATTAAAATCATTCTAAGAAAAAAGTCTTCTCTCACACTCACTGACAGCTTAGTACATTGCATCTAAGTTGATGTTATAGGAGACATTTTGCAATACATTGTGATTATATGATTGACTACTGATGTTTATCCATGGGATTGAGAATTATGAAAATCTCGAACATTACCAGAGCAATTAACAATTCAAAACAAAATATATATTTTCAATGGGCAAAAGTCCCCAAATATCACCTTTAAGTAGGAAGCTGAAATCATGAATAGGCTAATTCTGGACAATCAAATGTGTTGTTGCAGAATGACTCATACACATATTAGGCAAAATATTTCAACACCTAGATCGGCTGGATTGCGCACAGCGGAAGATTAAAATGCGGGCAAACAAGTTCTTCAGCCTAATTGAAGATGTGTTAATGATCCATTCCAGGTTCACCCACTTTATCAGGCTGATCAGTGCAGTTCTGGAGAGAAGAAGACATAATAGTTAATCATACAAGACATGCTTGGGTGTCATGTTTTATGTACACTTTTTGTACACTCACACTGCTATGTATTAACTCTCGGCTGGTAATGAAGCTGAGGTGAAATGCCAACACTGTGCTAAATGAGTTAGCAATGTTGGAAGATAGCTTCCGGTTTCACAATAATGTTATTCGTTTAAAAGAAGGACAAGCCAAGTTATCGTGTAGAAAAACATCGCAAGAGTATTCTAGATATGCCATTAGTTAATTAAAAACAAGGGTAGGTTGTTTCTTGAGTCCAATGATAACATATTTATAGCATTTCCTGTTTGCTTATGGCTCATTTCTGTTACTTAGCATGACGCTACGTACGTGGTGACGCATTCATAGTGACGTGTCATATAATGCAACCAATCAGCGCGCGTTCTCCAAGTGGAAGTCAGTAGCTACGTCCTCATACAAATCGCACTGTAAGTCAAAGTTGCGGTTTTTACGTTCAAAAGAGGAAATTACGGATTTTTATTCCTGCTATCCACACAAGATGATTTTGGGACTCTAACAAATCAGGCCTAATGTCTGTACGTGTTACAGATGAACGGGATCGCCACGGTATGGAAAACAAACTTTACACTCTGGCTTGTCAGTCACTACGTTGATATACAGCGGTAATGTATGGTCTCTAGCATGCCACGCAGGCAAGAGGCTTATCTGCAAGAAAACAACAGTGAAGTCACGTATCAAAGGTGTCTCAAACGGAAGGAACACTTTTGACATGTTATAAGTAATGTTTTGGAAGAATCATCGAGAATGATGAAGCTCAGGAGATACTTGAGGGGCAGTGGGAGGGTCCTGGCATTCGTGTTCGTCGCTTCTATCATTTGGCTGCTGTTTGACATGGCGGCTTTACGCGTGTCAATGAACGACATGAGCGGTCAGTCGCTGAAGGAGAGCTGGTCAGAGAGAGGGAACTCTACAAGCAACAGTCCAAGGTGTCTCAAGTGTTAAAGGGGGGCACCCAGTTCAAAGGTCAACCCAGGCGTGACACAAGCCAATGATGATGGACCACTCGATGTTGACAAATTGGCCGAAAATGTGTACAGAGGGAGGAAAAGAGTGAAAATATTTGGAGACAAGAAGGTGGACTCTAAACAAAGTCATCGTATCAATTTGTGCTTGACAAGGATGAACCTGCTTTACATGACGCCAAAGAAACACAAGAAACCAAGCAGTCTTTAAAAAAACCTGTGGATGGGATGTGAATGAAAAACATCAGTTGGATGAGGGTGAACTGAAAACTACTACAAAAATGGCAGCTAAGGTTGTTGATCTAATGAAAACCAACTTCACCTAGCATTCAGACAATAAATAGTTAACTTCCAATAAAAAAGATGTTGCTGTTGCGCCAAATCCACTAGACAAAGTAAGAATGGACAAGCCATGACGACAGCAACGGTAGAGCCACGCCCTGTTAAAACAACTGCCAACACTCCCATTAAGGATGTAGAGCATAAGGTAAATGCACAATTAAAGAGACGCAAGTCAAGACAAATGTCAAAGATGTTGCAGTAGTGGCAAAAGAGCAGCTGCAATCTGACCCCAAGCTCCAGGAGAAAGTGGAACTCAAAGGAAATGTCACAGTTGTTAGGGAAAGCCAGGTGTCCATAAAGTGCTTTCACTAGACATGACTCAGTCTCCCAGAAATCCCAACGCAGTGGGCCAGTTCGGTCACGCTGTCATCATGGGCGATGAAGAGGACACAGAAGTGAAGAAGAGGTGGGCTGAGGGGCATTTTAATGTCCACTTAAGTGACCAAATACCCCTGGATAGAGCCATCCCGGACACAAGGCCTGAAACGTAAGCATTCATTGGCAGTTTAGTGTCCATACTTTATTCCATGTCAAATCTGTTTATGTTTGGGTCTGTTCTTGAAGATGTAAAGACAACCTGGTCCACAATGACTTGCCTACCACCAGTTGTGATCTTCTGTTTCGTGGATGAAGTTTGGTCCACGCTTCTCGCTCAGTGCACAGCGTTCTGAACAGATCTCCTCCGCATCTCCTCAAAGGAAATTATTCTGGTGGATGACTCCAGCACCAGAGGTAATATAAGTTTAAACATTTGTGTCACAAACTTGTTTCATAAATGTGCGTAATTGTGTAGTAAACAATAATTATATTATAGCAGTGTAGAGTCACTTTACTCAAATTAATACTCCATTTTAATACTAAGGAATAGGCTTGATACTCTATACCAGAGGTCCCCAACCTGTAGAGCTACTGGTAGTTTGCGAAGGGATTACTGAGGCACACACCTGCCTTCTATAATGAGGCCATTGGGCCGGCCCATTCCACATAGCTGGAACTAATACATGTAAAAACAGTAACAATGCAGTATCTGAAAATTGAAAGACTGGACAGAAGGTAACAAATGTTATCAGTGTAACTTGCAATCTCAGTTTTCACAAGAGAAACACAAAACTGGATTACAATCATTAATCACCCGTTTACCTCCAGGCATGATCTAGATCAGGTTTGTCAATAAACTAAAGGGACAAGTGGAGAGAACACCTCACTTCGTCACACTATTATAAGCACATTCAGAGAAAAGTCTGAAATCGTAATCGTATTCATGCTTTCAAGTAAAGGATTCCTTCCTGATTTGCAAGATTTGGCATGGCAACGGTCCTTCGTTGTCATAGCAATAGCACAATTCTAATCAAAATGTGTATCTTTTAAATGACAAAAGGTCCTGCAGAGATGTGGAAATGTTTTAATTTATTGTTGTTACAGATTATTTGAAGGAGCAGTTGGATACCTACATGGCACAGTTTCCCAAAGTGAAAATAGTTCGCCTGAAGGAGCGTGAGGGTCTCATCAGAGCCAGGATGGCCGGAGCAGCAGTTGCCCAAGTAAAGTAGCTCAAACTGGAAACTTATGTGAAAACAGTTACAGATGCTGGACTTCAGAAATAAACATATCGAAAACATCTGGGTTAACATTGCAATTCAACATCAACCAGACAAAAGTTATGGGGAAATCGTGCAAAATGGGTAAAGCACAACATTATTGCACCTCCATAAGTCTGTCACGTGTGCACATCTCTGTACACATGTGTTTTTTATTTTACACACATGATAAAACTGCCGCTCCAGTATGCGCTTATCTATAATTTGCATAGGTAAGTAGTTGGATCGTACATGCTCTTGGTAACTGTGCTTTGAATTATGTTTCTCCTTAAAGATAATTCAAAGCACAGTTACCAAGAGTAACAGGAGTACTGTCTCTGCTGCAGGTGAAGTCCTGACTTTCCTCGACTCGCACATTGAATGTAACGTGGGCTGGTTAGAGCCACTGTTGGAGCGAGTCTATCTGGACCACAGGAAAGTGCCCTGTCCGGTTATCGAAGTCATCGGGGACAAAGATATGAGGTGATAATCATTTTAGTTCGAAAACGTTAACTTTGAATCGAGTAACAAAAGCATTGACGCAATTAAAATGTAAGTTGTGCACCAAGCCATGACAGTTCTTTTCTTTTGCAGTTATGTTCTGGTTGACAACTTCCAGCGTGGTGTCTCAAATGGCCTTTGGTGTTTGGATGGAGTCCACTGCCTGAAGATTACATTAAAGAAGAATAACATGACAATAGCAGATCCAATCAGTTTTGAAGAAGAAAGACCTGTTTCCAGTGCACATTCCTGCGTATTGTCTGACTCCATCATATGTTTTGCAGATGTCCAGTCATGGCCGGGGACTCTTCTCCATAGACAGGAACTATTTCTATGAGCTCGGTGCCTACGATCCCGGCTTGGATGTTTGGGGAGGAGAGAACATGGAGATCTCATTCAAGGTCTTTCTACGCCCACACAATTTCCACCACGCAACAATGAAGCGAATCATAGAGTAAAAGTTAAACCAAACATCAAACCATGACTACTTCTGAAGCTTTTTTACTAGTTTTATAAACATGCAGTGTGTTAGTCCCGCTTCACGTGACACCATATGTAAATAGCCATCAATACCAAATTCAAATAATTACTAATCGAGATGGGATGAACAATATTTATCACAATAAATGGGTAAAAGGTAGCTCGTTAATGGTGCATTTTGTAGTCTTGAAAATTGTCATTATACAGATTCTGCAGAGAAAAGCAGACTTGTTTTGACATGCAAACGTATTCATAATATTAAAAATGTAATTATTGATATTACTAATAATTTTCGACTGTCAGCAATTTTGATAATTATCGTGATATTTTTGTTATTGAAGTATTTTGGACATGACCCAAAATGAATTCAATGTCCAATATCACTAATAAGTATTTTTAATGAGTATAGTTGCTGTATAGTGGCCATAACTTGACATTGATGCGCATCCGTTCTCTAGTACTTTGATCAAAACACATCTGACTTTTGCATAAATAAACAGTTTTGGTTTCTGGAGTGTGTTATTCGTGACCTTTGTCGCTTCAGATCTGGATGTGCGGAGGAGAAATTGAGATCATCCCTTGTTCCAGAGTGGGCCATATTTTCAGGGGACAAAACCTTACAAGTTCCCCAAAGACAGGCAGAAGACGGTGGAGAGAAAACCTGGCCCGAGTGGCTGAAGTGTGGCTGGACGACTACAAAGACCTCTTCTATGGACACGGATACCACCACCTGCTGGACAGAAACAATCGACATTGGCGACCTCACAGAGCAAATCGCGCTGAGGAAGAAGCTCAAGTGCAAGAGCTTCCAATGGTACCTGGACAACGTGTACCCAGACGCAAATGCCCCCATGGTCAAAGCAGAGGGATTGGTATGTAAAACTCGTCATATTTTTATTCTGTTAGAAAGTTGTTTACTTTCCTCAGAAATATCAGTTTGGAAATTTTGCATTGATTAGTATGCCACTCTGCTGGAGAGCTCGCAGCAAAGTTTACAGAACAGAAAGTAATTAAGAGTCTTGGTAATAAACAATGCCCACGGTGTTTTGAAGAGCTGCTGTTAGGATTCTCCGAGGCAAAATAGCAAGGGTCATTAAACAAAAAAATCCAAAAAAAATCGTAAATGTTGTCGTCATGAGCTGTTTTGAATATGTTTTGTGTCTCGCAGGTGTTCAATCAAGGTTTGAGGAAATGTCTCGTTCTCCGTAAAGGACAGCTCTCTTTGAAACCTGTGATCTTAACCAGCAGGTAAACTTGTCATGTTAAGTAAATAATAAGAATGCAACAGTTCACAATGGACAAAATGGGACAATTAGTCAGAAATGAATACACTCTAATTCTTCCTTCTTTTTTTTCCTGATGTTATTTTACTCCTTCAGTTACCTTATTCTCTAGTTCTCCAGCCCGTTCTTTTGGTTGTTTGTATGGTTCTTTTATGGGTGTGTTTTTTTTTTTTTTTTTGCGGGTTATTCTACATTTTAATCAAAAAATAAATGGCAACAACAAAAAAAGAAAAGAAAGCAACTGTTCACTAGACTCTGTGAGCAAAAATGTATAGTATAACTAAGTATAACTTCCAAAAAACGAGCGACCAGAGAGTCAACCCACATCAGCATAAACACAAAACCTTGAATTACATGTACAATATTTAAACTCTGCCACAATGTTGTCTTTTTTTGTTAGCTTAATCATATGCTGCTTTTTTTTCATAGAGTCAACACTTTAATTACACTTGGTTGCGAATCCAGCAGCAGAACGTTTGCATCGGCCCACAGCAAAGACGCAGGGTCGGTTTGTACTCGTGCGACCGGGCCAGCGCGCGACTCCGTGGTTCCACAACTCTCCAATCGTTATGGTAAGTCGGTGACGGATCGCGACATGTAGGCGTTTTAACAGTGAGACGGAGAGTCTATGATACCTTTACTGCTCAAATTTCAATGTTATTGGACCTGTCCACATGAAACAGAAACGCAGGTGAGCGTATCGACAAAATATTTTATCACGATAACGATATTCAGATGATATTATTTCATTCAGCATAAATGTGTTTTAAACTTGTCATTCAGTGTATTAGTTGAGGTTTAATTGTCAGATAAATGGGAAATATTTGTAAAAAAAAAAAAATCAGAAAAGTGCAAAATCACCTTTTATACGCTCTTTTTTGTAGCATTTTTACTATAAACAATATTCAAATTTTGCATATCTTCTAAACAACAATCACGATATTATTAAAATTCAATATGTTATACACCTCTACCAGAAACTGACAAAAAATATATAAATTGTCTGTCAGCACAAATAAACTAAGGCCAATATATTTTTTTATAGTAGATGACGGGGCAAAATTAAAACGTTTGTGGACCCAATTCATAAAAAAGAGCATGTTATGATATTTCTGCCAAAGATGATCTGAACATCTGAATCATAGAATGTGAACACAACTCTGATAACCTGGCTAACCCTTTATTCTTTTGTGTTTGTGAAGGGCGATCACTTCATATCGGACTACATTTCCAGTCGCATGTGTCTGGAGGCGAAGCCCAAAGGAGAAGGAGTTCTAATTCGATCGTGCAACCAAAATAACGCTTTTCAAAAATGGGAATTCACACATTACCTTAAGTGATCAAACTGGAATGAACTGAACTCAAACTGCAAAACTGTGGTTCTATCGCGTCAGCGTAACTTGGAATTGCTTCGGTGGTAGACTTTTCTGGGGGCCGTTTGTGTGAATGGGGATGTGCAATGCTTTTATTTTTGTATTATTATTGTTTTTCAACCCTTGTGCCTATGGTGAAACAAAAAAAAAAAGATAGTTTGGGTACAACATATCATTTCTTTGCCAAAGAGCCTTATCTAAGTGTAAAAACTTTTTTGCTTTATGTATGTATACATTCAGTCTCTGTATATGTATATATTGAGTTACAAGCTTTTTCCTGATGTGTCATTTAGTTTCTATAATGTATTTGTTTATGGGTAATTCAGGGTTGCCTTGCGTGCGGATAAGCATGCCTATTAAATATGCATCAAACATACCAGTGATTTTCTATGCCACTTTTTCGTGGCTTGTTTGAAAGATGTTTTTGTGTCTCACGGCACTTTGATTTTATCTTTTTAAACATTCATCTTTTATTCAACAAAGGCTGACTCATTTAAAAGCGCCCAAGTAGCAAGAAGCAATCTAGAAAAAGGTAAAGACTAATCGTCTGTTTGTATTTGTAAATGTGCAAGTTGTTTTTTTTGTCTTTTTGTCACTAGGGGAAGTATTGTTCAAAACACTAAACAATCAGGATTATTATTTAATGCAACTTATGTGACAAACTGTTAATAAATCATGAGCTTTTTCTATAACTCAAGTATACCTCTTAAATGACTTTTATTATATTACATTTGACACAAGTATTTCATAAGTGAATAGAGCTGTCTATTAACATGTAACAGTGACTATTCCTCTTTCTATAGGATGTTATTTTTTTTACAATTGAAAACCAAAAATGTACTGTTACCAAACAAGTTACAAAATATTTATATGATCATGGTCCACTTTGTACATTGAACTAGACTAGAATAACTTTACATAAGCCTGTCACCATTACATCATTTGAAGTGTTATATATAATCACAATAAACAACAATATTAAGACTATTTTTTGACACTGGTGCAAGCCGGTGAATGGGGTCGTTCTGTGAAACCAGTGCCTTTTGGCCATCCCAAATGTTGAAAATTTATATTAGTTAATCCAAATTTTAACATATCCACACTGTGTTGTCACCTCAGACAGAAAATATTTTTGTATTCTTTTATTGAAAATGTTGGACCTGAGAGCCCTTTCGAGACGAAGTGGTCAAACTCAAACTCGTGTTGTTTTAAAATGTTTTTACAATCAAATTATATTTTCTACGCATTTAAAGTGCAGTGGTAATATTAAGCATTACAAGCCCCTTCTAGAATAAAACAAAAACTAAATATTAAGTAAGTTGGGAAATTACTTTTTTACAATTTTGGCTCCACAAATATTTATGTGAAATCACTATATATTTGAAGAAAAGAGTAACGTAGTGTTAATGTGACAGGGTGTAAATCAAAATGGTGGACACAAACAAATCATAATTTTCTAACCAAAGAAATTGTCAATAAATGTACATTATGAGTTCAGAACAAAAAACAAAACATGTTACTGTTTAATCATTACAAATGCAGATATATAATCTGATTTAGAACATCACGAATACAAAATCTAAACTTTAAAACACATATTTTGACTAATTAAGATCATTTCTGCCTGCCATCAAAATCTGAGGACTCAAAAGGCACCGGTTTTGTAGAATTACCCTTTTCTAAATGTACAATGTCTTTGAAAAAAGGAGCTTCAACAAATACAAATAGGCCACTTAGTCATTAGTTCATTTGTCATAAAAGTTACTTGTTTGACTCTCTTAAGCTCAGATCTTATTGCTCTTCATAAAAACAACAATAATGTCCATAGTGCAAAGAAAATGTACACATGATCACACTGAGCCCCCAAAAAATATCGTTCCAGGCTCCAGCTATTATTTACTGAACGATAAGTCATAATAGTAATTATCGTGCCTATTTGTGTTATTCTGCTCACCCAACATTGTATTATTATTACAACTTCATAATCATGTACTCAAACTCTTGTATCTTCTGCCTCGTGTTGCCGCGGCGGATCTTGCGGTAGGACATGGTGCTGTACTTGGAGGAGGTGAGGTGGTTAAAGGATTCGGGGTGGCTGGATTTCTTCTTGCCCCCGCTGGGTTCCTGGGAGCCATGTTGGAGGCGGCTCTGGCATTTCTCAGGTTTCTCATACAGCTCAAGTGAAGGGTGGTGGGTGCCAGACGCTCGGTGTGAAGACTGTGGGCCTGTGGGGAACTTGGCCGATGAAGAAAAGTCTGTAAGATCTGTTGACAAAAAGAGGAGCAGAAAGTAACATACAGGCAACTGGATTAATGCAGGCGTGGAAAGTAAAATTAGAGATACAGGAGAGCAAAAAAGTATCATGTAAGTAGAGAAGTACTTGTTTAAAATGATGCTTTTAGAGTGAAAATCTTTAGAGCTATAAACGGGTCAAATATGTCACGGTAAAGAACTGACTTACTTTTGGTCAACAGCAGCAACTGAATCAATTTCTTTATTTTCCCGTCATTTTTATCTGTATTTTTAGTTTGAACTCTGAACCTTGTGTCACCCATGAACATGCTGAAAAAATGACCCCTCAGACATTTCAGCAGGTCTCAAAAAATAACGATAATCTTCTTTTCAGTCCAATTTTTTTTTTAAAGGTAGTAATAGTAAAAAGGTTTTTTTTAATGCTTTCTCTCATGTAGTGGAGTAAAAGTAAAAAGTATCCACGATAGAATTTTAAATTTTACAATGGATACTTTTTACTGTTTCAAATTACTTAAGTAAAATACAGATACCTAAAACTGATACTTAAGGACAGTACTTCTACTTCTACCGCATTACATCCCACCACTGGATTAAGGATGACACATGGTTAATGCATAACCTTTTTTGATTCGCTTAGACTTACCCCTGAACTAGAAGATCTGTTTGTTTGCGTTTCAGCAATGTTTTCATTTGGTTTTCAATAACGGTGAGTATGAAAAGAACACAAGTCATCCCTTCAGCCCCCCCACACATCACCCCGAAATAAACAATAAACAGAGTACCCAGGCAATGAGAGGCAGAAATATGCACAGAGCAAAAACTAAAATACATGTTAATAGGAATATTATTCTGTTGAGAAGACTGCATGCATTTTCATGGCACAATTTAGTTCCGATGCTGATATTAATACTTTTGTAGTTATGGAAACGCACTGTAAAATATATGTTTTAAAGTGATTACGATTATTGACTGACCTAATCCAAAGGTGGTTCAAATATATCATGATCACATGTGTGGTTATTAGTGATCTGGTGTCTGCAGGGATCATGTCAATTCATGTTTACATTTGGATTTGGATTGCTGATGAGGTGATTAGTTGTTGGTGTGTTTTTGTTTGTTTGTTTGTTTGTTTCTTACCTGTGGTTTAAATGTTACCTGGGTCATTTTATGGCTTGCCTGCTCACTGTTAACCTGCTGTCTCTTTGCCTTTGTCCAGGGACAGAGTGCAATATATTTATTGTGCATTGTCCCTGTCAAATAAATGAATACGATAATACCAGTATCGTTACTACTAAATGGGGGTGAGAGGATGGATTTTTAGTTCAAATGTGGGTTTGACTTGCCTTTGCTTGGCGACTTTGCTGCTGAGCGTATGTTCCATCAAACGGCTGGCTTCCTCTGCACTCACTAATATCTCAGAAATTGAGGCGCTTGCGTTTGCATATCCCAGTTCATGCTCAATGCCCCTCTTCTCTTCCTCCTGTGCAATACAGTGCATAGATTCAGTATTTCTTCCATCTTGTTCATCCTCCTGCAGTGGTGTCTCCTCAGCTTCACTGTTGACCCGTCTCCTCGTCTCCCTAATGACCACCTGAGGTTGAGGTGTGTCTTCATCACTGTAGAACACAGAGTCATCTCCCTCCTCCATCGACCATGTGTCTGTCTCATTGCAGGTTTCTTCTCGTGTTTGCAAAGCTTTTGGTGCGATGCCTCCGATGATCTCCAAAATTTGACTGGCCATGGCATCTTCTTCAAAAACGGGGGATAAATCTGCCATTTTGCAAACGTTGGCCAAATTCTCAAAGTCCCATAATTCCTTACATTGCATAAAAGAATCTAAGCCAAGACTGCGTCGTCTTCAGTACAATGTTTTCAGTGCAAAGTGCAGTACAAGGGTTTTGTTGTGGCGTCGACAAAGCCCCTTTGTGGCCCTTACATCTGCATATGGAATGAATGCAGTGATTCTGTAATCTCTGTACCAAAGGAGCACAGATTAACATTCTCTATGGTTTACTTAACACACTTATATCAGGTCATATCAAGTGTGAGGCGCAAACCTGAAGAACATTTGATTTGAACGTTGTGCCTGGCAGAAAATACATGCGTTCCATCAAAAGTTAGCTCTTCTATGATCATTGCACACATAAATGCCTCTCAAAGAAGCAATGTTGCCAATCTGCGTAATCAGCCCCTCCAACGATGACTCTGCAGACCACCTCTGCACTCAGCCTGAACTCTGAACTTTACCAAATGAACTGTACCTAAACCTAAAACTAACCCTAACTGCCTAACCTTATCCTAATTGTGAAATTATATATTTTCCAAAGTCAACAGGGTGCTTCGCTGGTGGTGCAGTGGTTAAGGTCATTGCACATGTGTAGTTGCTGCCCCTGCGATGTCTTGGGTTTGCCAACAACGTTTGCTGACTGTCTAAACCCCTCTCTCCCCCTTTCACGGTAAGACTGTCCTGTCAATTAACGCCTTTGTGATGCAAAAATTCTTTTAACAAAAAAGAAATACATTAAATGTGAAGCTCCGCCCCCTGAATGAAATGCCGAACTTTTAGGGGCGAAAGTGAGGATTAGCTCCCCCCAAATCCCCATAGCAGTAGTTCCTTTCTGTTTGGTGCCATCAGAGGACAACCTAAGCAGGGGGTCATGCACGCTGGATATTCACCAAAACTAGAGTAGAAATGCACTATAAACAGATATAGAATGCAGAATTAGATGGCACATATGTGTATACGAGCTGGGTGGACAGCCTGGTTCATTCTGCAATACTGTGTGTGAGAGGAGTTTCATGCCCTCCAAGAGAAGCAAGAGAATCTGTGGTAAACCAGATTCACTCGAGGTGGGTTTGCGCTTCCTTTTTCATGTCATGTAAACAAAGGAAGACAGGCACCGTATTATTCTTATTTTGAATCTTTGTTTGAAGTGAAAGACTGATCAATGCTGTTGTAAAGACTGTAGGTAAATGGCCCTGATATGATCCGCTAACATGCCGAGCAGGCGCAGCGTGGGAAATGTTCCGCTTGTGCTGATGTTGGTCTTCATCACAGTTCCCAGCAACTGCACCAGGACCTCTGCTGTTACCAAGGCCAAGACCCTTCATGGTCATAATCAATCATTTGAAAAATGATTGAAATTGGCTTTTGTGAGGGAAAAATGCTCCATTAATACAGATTTTTTTCTTTTCAGGATTTTCTGACCTGTAGGCTTTATTAGACAGGCAGTGTAGTGTGAAAGGGGGATAGAGAGGGGACATTCAGCAAATTGCCAGAGCTTGATTGAAACTCACGTTCAGCTGCACATAGAGCCTGGCATAAGTGCTATCCACTGGGCCACCGAGCTGCACTAGTATATATTCTTATTGATTTTTTCATGCAAAGACTTGTGACTGCTCTTATGTAACTTATTTGAAGTTGTATGACGTAAATTAGGCAATTTATGTATTTTTTGCATATAGGTTAGTCCTACAGACATTCAATGAGCACAGACCTGCAACATTGATTTTTTTTTTTATATTGCAGTGGAAATATTTGAGTTAATTGATTTAAATGCTTTATAGAGTAGTCGGATTTGTATTTTGAATGCTTTGGTTTAGCAGTGTTGGTACTTGGTCCTGGGAATAAAAGACTAAAAGACAACCTTGGCTAAAACAAGAATAAAAGAAACAATTTGGGTTCGTTTCACGGCAACAGAAGTTCAGAACCGTTCGATTTGGTCGTCCCAAGTCTCAATGAATGCTCTGAGTGATTTTAGCTGACCGGCACCAACAGCTCTTCCTTTTTTGCTGTTGTAAAAGATGTCACCTAGTATGTATATGTCAGCACCCACAGTGTCACACAACGCCTTTTTACTGGAGCTCACTCTTCTTTCATCACTTGAGAAAAATGACAGAACACAAACACGACTTTCAAATTGAAAACAGATTCTTTATTATCACAATTGAGAACGTACAAGTCATTCTGTATTTCATTTAGCCTTACACAGGTAAATTAGCAGTATAGAAACTACTCACGCTCATGCCCACATCCTGTTTTCAGAGGAGCAGTATCTTTGCTTCTCTGGTTTTGTGCACCTGAGCATGTGGACCCAAATGACATCCTGTTAACGCAAGTGGTTTTCAGCTGTGCTACATACATTCAACTGGCTGATTGATGGATTGAAGTGAACATTCGATGCGTTGAGTAATGCTTTTGTGCCGCCGCCGCCGCCGCCGCCATAATGTACAGCTATGTGCAAAAAGTCTTAGACAGACTTTTAAGGAAGGTGTATCCATGTATAAAATATACAAAGAAGGAAAATTAGTTGCATTCAAGAAACTTTGGTGTCTTACAATACTAACGTTACACTGTCCGGATTTGGTTTAGACTGGCCTTTCCACCTAGTTAAATAATCCTTACGTTGGTTAATGGTAACAAAAACGTTTAAAATGGTTCAGTAGTTTTTTAGTGAAGGCAAGAAAACAAACTATCAAAACAATGGTTATGTTTCTATTCACACCAAAAATCTGTTCTTGTCTGATTTCTGGAGTTATCAGATTATTCAAGTCAATGTCATGTAAACAGTTGCATCCGATGTGAGTAATCTGATTTCTCTCGATTGCTCGCACAAAGTTTAGGTAAGGACAATCATGCCAAAAAGTGACAAAGACAAAAATGAAAGAGAAAATGTTAAAGATTTAAAGAGTTATTTGAGAATTCATTGTCTTCTAAATGCAACAGTTACTCTAGAAACAGATTACTGATGTGTCACCAGGTGTTTTTGATGATCAGATTTCTCTTGTGCTGGAAGCAAACACCAAAAATCAGATCTAACTATGGGGTTATCTGATTATCGAAGTCATCTGACTTTCACTGGCCAAATAAATGTACCCCGTGATACTGATATATATTTAAATGTGATTTCTCCTAAGTCTAAAACCTACTTGCCTTACTTGCCTTACGATAAACATTTTCAAAATATAAAATACAATTATATATTTATGAACACACCTTTAGCTAACGTCATTTTATACATTTGCACAGTACAGCAACTTCCACATTTTCCTGAACATCTTTGAGCATTTCAAGCATTTCCAGTCCGCTTCATTATGCTTAGTGTATTTTCTCTCTCGGAGCGTTCATTCCTGTGTCCTCTTCCTCCACAGAGCTCTGAAGTCCAGGAAGCAACTTGAGGATGTGCTTTCGAACACTGGCCCTCCTGCCCTTTCTCGGCAAAGTCCCGAAGAGGGATGACACCTTTACCTCATCCCAAGCCGGAGACAGGGAATTACTGCTCCCTGCCAGACTGGAGCTGCTGCTGAGGGCGAGGCTGGAGCGCAGTCTTTGGGTCTGGAGGGAAAAGTCTTTAGAGAAGAAGCAGTTGTCGTCGGTAGTGGCGGCGCTGAGGGGACTGGGGGAGTAGACGTCTCCAAAAACACTGGCCTGGTCACTGTCCTCGGTCATGGTGCTCCTGTAGCTGCTGTCGCTGGAGAAACGGCGCCCCCATCGGCCAGCAGGGTAGCTCACGTCAGAGTCGACTGAAGGGTGGAGACCGCTGTCAGAGGATTTACCTGCAGAGAACAAAGAAAACACTTTCAGATACTTACTTAAAATACCAAAATGTCACTAATGTCACTAGTCTAATTTAGAAAAAGGAAACAAGTTAAATGAAATATTATGTTTTTTTCATGTTAAAAAAAAAGCGAATTAAAATTGATTTAGCATAATATGTCCCCTTTTTTATTATTATTGATATCATATTTACTTATTTTTATTTCAATCACTGCAACAAATACATTTTTGGACAGAGAAATTACCACTACTATTAAAAGCTGGGAAAAATGTTGCTACACATTTTGTGAGACTAATTTCAAAATAAATGAGCAAAGGTTTACTTTTGTTTGATCGTTTTTAAAGACAATGTAGGGTGTTTTTACCTTGACATGTTTCTGTGAGCGTCCGTCACCAAGGAAACATGTCAAGGTAAACCTACTTTTGTCTTTAAAAACGAACATACAAAAGTATATTTTTTTAAAAGACGAATGAATGAATTTTGTCAATGGATAGTGAGCAAAGGTGTTGAATGTGCCTTTTATTGTCCCCGTAGGGAAATGTGTCCTCTGCATTTGACCCATCCTTCAATGTTAACTGACTCACTTATGGATTTGAGTAAATAATTCACAATTTTTTAAGTGCCCTGAGCAAACTTCTGATCCAAAAATAAAACAACACAATGACCCTTACTTAGATTGAAAGGACACAGTGCCATTGCCAGTATGTGCTTCAGTATATACCACTCTTTCGAAAAGGTGTGATTTGGTCATATTTTAGAAGGTAGTGTGTTGTGACCATAGTTTTTTGCATACTTTTACTCTTCATTCAGTCAAAAGTCAGTCTAAAAGTCTATTCCAGTGACTTTGGGCCTTAGAAGTAAGAGTACGTTCACTTGAGTAAAAGTGTTGGTTGCTCTTCCCACTGTGAGTAAGTTTAGGACAAAAAATTTATGTTGAGATTTGAGTTTCTCCTTCAGATAGGATTTAGACCAGAGGTGTCCAAACTTTTTTCATTGAGGGCCGCATTTTGAAACTTATACGGAGCAGAGGGCCACAGACAACCCGACAATGAAGAAAATCATTCAAAATTTTGCATTTGACATAGTTTCGATGCACCTCCACACCGCTGGAGAAACGGTGTGGAGTAATATTAATGTTATATCACGTTAATATAACATCGACATCTTGAATTTGTCCAATTTTATTGTAAAAAGTACTACTTTTTGTTGTTTGGACCAACTTAGCAGGAAGCCGGAGGGCCAGCATAAATTGGTCTGAGGGGCGCATTTGGCCCCCGGGCCGTAGTTTGGACATGCCTGATTTAGACCCTCTCATTTTGAAAACACCAGATTTGGTGCCTAATTTTATGTTCTGCCCTTCCAGCCACGAAATCACATTTTTTGTCCGGACTGAATCTTAACTTAAAAAACACGGATCAAAACATGTTAAGATTCAGTTCCATTGCATCCAAATGGGCTTGACTCTCTTCCAGAAATGTTTCATCAACTTGTTCCCTAGATTTTGAACTTTGTGACTGTTACAATTGCAATTTTTTGTCCTTGAAATATAATAACACATTGTGAGATTTCCTTTGTGTTCTTAAGAAATAATCAGAGCTTGTGTAAAGTTAGGGAAACTCCTCGTAAGCTCTGCAGAAATGAATTGACGCGGTGTTGAGCTCTGAAGATTAGTGAGAACGGAAGCGTTGTGGTCTGACAGCTGAGTTTAGCCTCACCTCTCTGAAGACGCTCTTCCTGTAAAGTTAGCGTTTGCAGCTCCAACAATTTCTCACGGAGACTTTGCTGTTAAAAAAGAAGAGGAAGCTTATTATACTTCCAGTTACTTTGACCTTATCATTGCATTATACAGAGCTAAGACTATTCCGTGTGGAAGAATAGAATACCTTTAGCTGGTTCCGTTTCTTCTCAAGCTCATCCTTCTTCACCACATTTCCACATACTGTTTCAATTCTTCAAAGACAAAAATACAACATGATACATTAGAGTAAGCTTGACATTTTTTGGTTATTTTTTTACTTAGAAATATCCTTTTTTATCTTTTATTTCACGGCCTTGGAATGTAGTTGTAGCGGCTCAATAATGCTAGTTTGTGCACTTAGATAAGGTGTTTGAATTGTGTAATCTTTGTGTTTTTGCAGTCGTGAGGCAGGCCCAGGTCGACAGGGGGGCTGAAGGATACATCGAATCGTCAGTGCTCTTGAATTTAGTGTGGCAAAAGCTTTATGATGAACATTTGTGCATTAATGCCACTACTAATCATTTCACTTCTCCACGGCTTGTACGATGACATTTTCTATATTTTCGAGCCATATCTAATTCAAACTTACTTGAGACTATTAGTGGACTCTCTTATTAGGTCTGAAATGTGTTGATGCGACGATCCCTCTGTGCTGACACCGTTGACAGTAACGATTATATCTCCTGCGGAAAGTTAGGAAGTAGAAAAAAATGAGAAATCATGAATATAGGAGCAAATGTGAATCTTGTACTGATAGCTCTGGTGCAGTCGGTGAGGTTGGCGGTGTGGAATATAAACAATGAAAGTCAGAGGGCGCATCATAGGGGGATGTGAGATTCACCTGCGCAGCCCTGCACTCTCGGCAACACTGTCCTCCTGCACGAGCACACCAAAGTACACGTCTCCACCGCCGTGCTGTTCTTTGTGGGAGTCTGTATGGCTGCAGAACATCAATATGTTTCAATACGTGCATGAGTCCTTTTTATTTTATTCACTGTATTTATTTTGTAGCTCCACAACAAGTAATTTGACTATTGTTCATACTCCCTTTAATGAATAATATGTCCCTTTAATAATAAAAATCATCGTTAATGAGTTTTAACCTGTCTTTCAAAGTTGTATTTTGGTTGATCATGCCGTTTGAGTAATCCTGTATTGTCCTGCAGCTAGTTCACCTGAGTTCTCAGAAAATTCCTGTTTTCACCACCCTATCCCGCCCACACCCTGTACTTAGTTGTGATGAATCAGATCAGATCAGAAAAGGTTATTGCCAATGTCAATGACAAAATTCACAACATAGGAACTTGTTTCGGCGTTAGATGCAACATCTTATTAAAAATTAAGTCTCAAGTGATGCAGTAATATGTTCTAAAATGTCCCAAAGCCCATGAAAACAGTAAATGAAATCCGCGTTTGTTACGGTGAAATGTCACTTGAAGAGCGGGGCTACAAGATCTGCAGTTTTGAACAAGAAGTCAATGACCGATCTATTATCAAGTCCTTTTAGATCAATACTGCTGTTCACAATAAACAAAATGTAAAATGCTAATCTACTGCAGCACATAGAGCAGTGGTTAGCACTTTTGCTTCACAGCAAGAAGGTCCTGGGATCGATTTACGATGTTGCTAACATCCGTCTGCTCAGGGACCACAGGTGGAAATTAACCTGAGCCACAACCTGGTCAAAGCACCTCTCTGTTGAGGTTCATTTATATATTGCATTGTGCACTGTCCCTGTCTCAAATAAAGAAAACTAACTTATGTTGTAGTTCAGTTCTGAGTACTGGGAAAAAAGCATACTATGTCTCCTTTAATACTGCTACTGCTACCACTAGTATTACTGCTGTAACTCATGTTTTGTTACTTCTACGAGGGCCTCAACTTACAATTATTTTCAAACTATTATTTCTAATGTATAATGAGACTTTTTTAATCAATTTTTACATTTGTTTTTCTAGATAAAGAATATTTAGGAATAAAGTGAATTATTAATGAAATCTCTTTTTGGATATTTTGATTGCATAATGCTGTTATCTTTGTTATAAATAGATATTTTTTTTATATTTGTTAGTCCTATTACTACTACCTCTAATAGTGCTGCTGCAGTCAGTTCAATCATCACGACAATTAAAGGACCTTCATTTCTACTGCTTTACCACAACTAGCTGCTTGTTCTGTGTTATCTTTTTCTACTTTGCTGCAAAAATAACTAGTGCTTTTGTTTTTTCAAATACTACTTGCAACTGCTAATACTGCAACTACTTTTTACGACAACAACTACTATTATTGCATGATCTACGCCATTTAAAGTACTGTTGTTAATCAGGTAAATGCAATCAAAATAGTCTGCTTACCTGAATTTCAAACCCATATGATTCATTGTCTTGTTTTTCAAGTACAATTGTGGTCCTGTAGAAAGAATTCAAATGATATCACATTCAGGAAAAAACTATAGGCACACACTGTACATATATATAGATGATGTGACTGGGCTGATGGAGTTACCTTTGTGGGTCAGAGTAGTCCACCAGTGATGTGGGCTGCTTGCTCTGTGAACGCATAACAAACACAGTGCATTTAAACACAATATAAGACCTGCTGATCCTAATGCTGCTTATCATTACGTAACGCACAGCAGATTTAAATAGTTGGAGGTCTTACACAGTTGCGTTTGGTCCCACACCTGGCATTAAATCACTGAACTCTTACTTCCTTTTACATATTATTACTTCCATGTATTGTATTCAAATAACTATCAATAAAACTGTGAGAGACATTTGCAGAATTGCTTAGACTGAATTTCAAAAAGATCTTCATAATGTTGTAGTGATTTAATGAGAAGAATTGTGCAGATACGATACTATACTTCACATTGTGTAATCCAGCGATTCTCAACAGGTGGGTCTAGGCACATGCATGGGTGAGCATTCATGAGTTTCAGTTTCCTGTTCTATGCACCTTCTTCGTGACTTTTTTCAATTCGAAAGATATTTTTAGTTTTTGTAATTGTCAATCGCTATGGCAACAGTCCCAATATGTAAAAGTATGAACCCCATGCATCAGCTAAATAATCAAAAATAATAAATGTTTTAGCATTAATTGTACATAATGAAAAATACATGATTGAAATATATATGCTGCATGAAAGTCGTATTCACTGTCAGCAGTTTATCAAACCAACTTAGGATCAAAATGACTCACTAAGTTCACTTGCACATTCACCACATCCAAATTGGGACTAAACCAGGACTAGAACAAGACTAAACCAAGTCCCCATCAGGACTAAAATGAGTAAACAAAATTACGTATATTCAACTTTTTTTATGCAATATTCTCTATGCTTATTATATTTAAAGGTGCACTAAGTACGTTTTTTTTAGTCTCCCTGGAGATTTTATTGCTTTGCCCGGAATGTTTCACAGTATGGCTTTTTTTTCCTGCTAAAAAATACATTGAAAAACATGCATTCTTAATGTGAGCTCCTCTTCACTTTTGACTTGGTCTGCTTGTGTCTATGGAGATTGAAGTCTAATACATTACTTGTTGTATTTGTTTATTTGTTGCTTGTTTGTAGCCATAAGCCATATTAGAACCAAGTTTCTATGAAAAATAAGAACTTGCATTCATGATATCTTGCAACACTAACTGTATCTATCTGTAGCTCTTAAATCACCGCATGTGTTGCATGTTCATCTCTCTGTCTCTTACCTTGCATAATCTGGGCAAAGTTGCAGCGCTCTGCCTCTGTCTGTCCCGGCCGCCCTTCAGAGAGCGCCGGTACCACAGCGAGCCCTTCTTCTTGGACGCGCTGGCCTGCTCCTGGTTGCAGTTCTCCTGGCTGCCGTAGCGACCGAACATATTGAAATTCATGGTGGACTGCATGCTCCGGTGTCCGTCAGTGCACCATCCTGCCCTGCTGCTGTGTGAGTGAGCGAGTGTGTGGCCCAGCCCTCACTCTGCAGCCCGTAAGTGAAAAAGTGTCACAGGAAATCCACGTCATGTGATAGATTTGTGTGCATCGGCTGTTTCACACACCTATTTACCTCTTTTCACTTTTTTCTTCTTAAGAATCACAAATGAAAGAGAGAGAAAGAAGCTTACATTTTTTTTACAAAAATTCCCCTGTGCTTTTCCCCAAATCGACGTATTGTACCTTGATTGAAAACATTAAAAAGAAAAGTTTAAAGTGTGAATTTGCGACAACAATTGTTCTACCAGTGTTTGTTTTCAGAGTGTGTACTTAAATCCAGGACAGAACTGTGACGAATTAGGCTGTGTTCCCACTTGTCCAGGTTTGGTCCTGCTTTGAGTTTGTTTAGTCCAGTTTTACTCCTGGGACTAAAACAGGACTAAGGTCTAGGTTTAGACTAAGACTATATCAAGACTAAAATAGGTCTAACGGACTAAAACAGGATTAAAATAGGTCAATACAAGAACTAAATCAGAACTAAACCAGATCTTCTTAACTACAATTAAAACAGGACTAAACCAAGTCTTGACAAGGACAAAATGAGGACTAAATCCGGTCTAAACAAGAAGTAAGTCAGAACTAAACCAGGTCTTCTTATCTACAGCTAAAACAGGAATAAACCATCTCTAGACATATTTATGCATAAACCTATATAACCAGGTCAAAACATGGTCTATATTAGAATCAAAACTTAACCAAAACTAAGACTATTTCATGAGTAAACCATTTCGAAACCAAGACTAAACCCAGACTAGACACTCATTTGCAACCTGAGTTACCACTGTTTCACAACTACTGTAGCCTACTATTAATAGTCTATTATCTAACTATTTCTATTCATTATAAGTGCTAAGTTTGTCCTTCATATTTCCAAAGAAAGTCAGCTTCATCTTAATGTGAGACTCCCACTTATCCTTTCCAGGCTCCATTAGTTCCTTTGCAATTGAAGTTAAGCCTGTCAGAAATCATCCCTGCATAAAAGCGCTCCCTCTCACCTCCACCTCCAAACTGCACCTGCTCCAGACTCTCTCTCTTCAATAGGACTCAACTTGGGCTTAGTTCTGAGCCCTGTGTGCCGCCATCCAAGGAGACATGTCTTGTGAGGGCACACAAAAGGCTGCTTTAGCTCGCTGCCCAAACAGACAGCATGGGTCATTGGCTGGAAGGCATCAGACATGCTCGGATCAAAAGAGAAAAGAACACACAGGCCAGTGGTCAGAGGGACAATGCATGATGGGACAGAGGGAAGGGAGGGAGAGCAGGCACACCCAGCTTTTTAAAGGGACACTCTATAATCTGTCCAGCACAGACAACATCGAGGACAAAACTACAATACACACGTTAAAATTTCAGAGTTCGGCCTGTATTTTATGGAAGTGAATTTGGAAAGGGCCCAGGTACTGTTGTATTGTTAACTGGTACCAAAAATAAATGTTTTTGTTTTTAAAAAGCTCAAAGAAAGTGTCTGAATGGAACTAATCTGTCTGTATGTTTATTGAGTAATGCAAGATATGTACCAAAAAAGTATTAGTATCATGAACCAAGTATTGCAATTACAGGTACCGGGGTAAAATGATTACTACCCAGCCCCAGCTACACAAACCTAAACTTGTGTGGCTCAAGTGTTACCAAATATAATGTTTCAGTTTCAGATGACATCACTACTATAGACCAATGATATGTCTTACAGATAAGGGCATCTGAAATAAATAATGTTTGAAAGCAGATTTGTGTTGTAATATGATGAATCAGGTTCAACATTTGGATATATTTCTTTTGAAACTACCACGTAATCAAATGAGGAAATGCGACTCTTTCTCTCCAGCCGTGAGAATGGCATCATCACAGTCTAGAATCCAAAAATGCCAGGTTTTATGATACCTTACAGCAGCGATTTATGAAATACTTTTGACTCGACTCCGCCCCAAGCTTTGTCTCACACTCTGAGTACCCCCTAACTATTCGGTTTCAAAATAATGAAATGTTAGGACCATTGCATTGAACCCTCCGCACACCATTTATAGACTGCAGCATAACAACAATATAAAGTGCATAGTTTCTAGTTGTTGTGCAGAACCTTTTTGACCTGCATCAGATATTGCAAAACCGCTTTCTAGAGTTCAGCAGCGAGAACAGGCCATGATGTGGGTGTGAAGGGGCCCAGACTCTCCGTGGCGCTCCTATAGAATGTAGTCAGGCTGGGCGGAGTCATATGTGCTCTCTTTAACCTCCACAGGAAGTGCAGGCGTTGCTGAGGAGAAGAGGGGCATGGCAGAGCTCGTTTGTTTTAGCAACATTCAGGATCAGGTTGTTTTCACTGCACCAACTCACCAGCTGCTGCACCTCGTCTCTCTTGGCTTTATAGAGTGTCCCTGGTGATTTATATCTTTGAAACAAAAACCCCAAACATCCTTTATTTGTGATAAAAGGACAGCACAACTTTATTTACTCCATTGTGTTGTAAATGATAACAACACAATAAATAAAGGAGGCGCATAACGAAGAAGAAGACATGTAAAGATATGGTATAATATAATTTACAATAATTCAAATTCTACATAGGTCTACAATTTTAGGTGGTAATTTAACAAAACTAGAGAAACATAGTGCTGCGTTCAATACAGATTTGGTGTAGTTAGGCCCCTCTGACCCCGCAGTGTTTGCCAAGCCTCCACAGGACTGTCTGGGACACATTACGCTTACATATTCAGTTTGAGCCGATGTTAAAGTCTGGCGCATTTTTTTCCCATCAAAGGAGATATTTTAGGGCACGCAGGATACATTTTAGGTCAGTGATTCCCAAATGAACCACAACGACATCAATCAGATATTTGCAGAAAGTATTTTGAGTTCGTGACCTTCTCGATAATTGTGCGTGAAATATGAGAAGAAAAAAGGAAATATATTGAAACAAATAGAAAAGTTAAAACTGCTCAAAACCAGACAAATATTTTGCACTCAGGTGGTTTAAACTCATGTAGAAATATGTTTTAGTTTGCAGTGTGCACCAGTTTGAGTCCCAATCTCATATTGAAACCAAGCTACAACTGTCATTGCACATACTGGATAAAATGGAAAGTTTTTTCTCACATGCTGTCCCGCACTTTTTTTCTTGTCTTTGTGCGCAGTATAGTCAGAGTTGACTCATTTGTGTATTGTTGATGCCCTGGTTCACCCTGAGTTCCCCACTGATCTAACGGTCCTTTCGCTCTGAAACGGTGAATGAACGCGCTCAGGAAATGAACCTCATCACTTCACGTAAAAACCCGTCATCTTAGATAAGTGTCTGGTTTCATAGTTTGTGCTTTGTGATCACTTAGTTAGAAATCTGATGCAACTTTATCAACAGACCAGGGAAAAATTCAAGTTTCAGTATTACAGGAAGCATCTGTATTTGATAGTTAGGTTTGTTTTTAAAGGAGAAATATTATGCAAAAACACCTTTAATGAGCTTTTAACCTTGTTACAACATGATTCATTTATATTGATTGATTGATTGATTCATGCATGTTTTATTAATCCTATATTGTCCTGCAACTGAAGTGCTCTGAAAATGAATGTTTTCACCTACCCCCTATCCCCGCCCACATCCCTGTACTTAGTTGCAAATATATATTTTTTTAAAATCTATGGCGCATACTTTTGGCCGCCGGGAAGAAGGCAATGGCAAAAAAATGGATGACACAAACTGCTCCGACGATTAAGGACTGGACGGACGTCATAACCGGCATACGCACCATGGAAAAGTAACCGCCGGACAAAACATTGGACAAAACGGGACTCATACTTCCTGCCATAAGATGCGTTCGCACCCCTTTCCTTTGGATGCTACCTCATTATCTGCTAATCTTATTCTTTACTTTGTCTGAGTGCCCTATGGTCCTGCACAGCCCTGCCTTTTTTGTTTATATGTGTGCGTATGTCTGTGTATGTTGATATGTATGTACATGTGTGTGTATATATATTTTTTTCTCTTTCTTTAAATAGGTTAGTTTGTGTTATTTAAGTTTTTGTTGCAGTATGTTTAAAAAAAATAATTGAAAAAGACTGCGTGACATGTTGGCTTGCAAAATGTCACGTAGTGATTTTTCAACAATAAAAACATGTAATGACAATCTGCTGCTTGTTACAGTGAAACAGGCTTATCAGTTCTGCAGTTTTGAACAGAGAAGTCAATGGACCTGTTGCAATAACTACCGGAAGCTGTTTTAGATCAATGATGTGGTTTACAGTAAACAAAATGAAAAATGATGTTCTATTGAGTAGCTGGGGAAACATGATATATCTCCTTTAATTGTATGAAAAAAAATGGCTCTCAGAAACACAAAATAAAAAACAACTAACTAGGTACAAACAAAACTGCACTCACACAGCTGAAAACAGTTTATTGACTTACTGGTATTATGTACGTATCTCTGTACAGAATAAATAGTACACGTTGCGATGAAATGATATGAAATTCACATCTGAATGGTACAATTTAAAATTCATCACATATGATATGAGAACCTAAACATTTCTCAGGTCGATAAATCACATTTCCAAAGCAGCAGCATGACAATCATTTCACAAACAGGCCTACCTCTAGTATTTGGTATAAAAATAAACATCAGTGAGAAATTGCACATAGAAAGGGCTCATCTTTGGAATGCTTTTTCAGTGCCACCAATCTGATTCTCACAGGAACACAAATGGTGACACAATACTGTATATAAAATAGCAATTGTAAAACTAAAGTCATTCAGGTACAGTGTGCACACAGGACAAATAGCAACACATTTGAATATCTATTAGGCAACCCTGCTGTATCTTGACTATGCTGGAGTAAGACAACTCAAAAAGCAATAATAAATATACTGGAATATGGGTGATTTAGTATCCCTTAATTCATATAGTGCATTATGTGGCTCTCAAGCAAGTTTCCAGTGTATGTCAAATTATGTTATACTGGTTTGAATCAGCAGACAATTCATCTTAAGGCAGCTACAACATTAGAGAGCAATTTTTCTAATAAATTGCATATTTATTCTTTTCAAGCCACAGAGACCCATGTCAACATACATTCTTTCAACTGGACAAAAGTGTTTGGCTATTTGCATGTGCGTGGGCGCCAGGATGAACAATGTGCATACCTTGTTTTCACCACATTCATTAGTTTAGGCGAGACACTACAGGCAAAACTCAGTGTTCAGTCAGTTTTCTCTCTCAACAGAAAAGATTTCATCTGTAAACAACGTCTTTGTGCAATCTGCACCTGGAGATGTTTCATTGTTTAATTTAATCAACTTGCATCCTTTCACTCATTTTCTACTGCTTGTTCCCGTTAGGGGTCGTGGGTGACTGGAGCCTATCCCAGTGCCTTTGGGCCTTAGGCGGGGTACACCCTCGCCAACTCGTCGCAGGGTTAATATATATATAATATACAATATATATATACTATATATATATATTTCAGATATATGAGTCCCAAATTTATACTCATGAAATGCCCTATTTTGCAGGAAAAACATTACAGGAAGAAAAACCTGTAATATATATATTTTTAATTCATGCAAATGCACTACTGAAGAAGTCTCAAATTTATATCTAAATTAAACTTTTGTTTTTTTCTATTCACCTGTAGTGTCTCGCCTAAATTGATACAAATTGCTGAAATTTGTGCAGCACATCTATCAACTTTTGTATTGCAGATGATAGTATTTTTGTTAAAACAGAATAATAATAATAATTATTCATCATGCAGGCTGGCTTTTTTTGGAGGGGGGATTGCAACATTCCATCGTTTTTTTCCTAGTGTGTTTGCTGCATATGGCACAGAAAGGTGACGTCGTGCAACTTCAAGCTTTGGGCACTTAAAATACATGAGGTAGTTCTTTGGTTATATACAATAATAAACTTGACACTCTTATGGTTCTTGCTATCACATTAGTGGTCCTATGTCGGTGCTGCTCTCCTGGTCCACTAGAGGGCAGTGTTGTAAAGCTCACGCAGTCGCACACACTCTCTCTAGGCTAGAGCTTGACGTCGTTGTTGATGGACAGCTGGGAGACAGTCTTCTTGACCCTCAGAGCGGTGAGTCGGGCGGCGGGGTTGGCGTACCAGCATTCTCTCATCAGTTTGCCCATCACTCGCAGCGCCTGGGGAAACACACAGGAAGACTAGGATGTATTGATCCTCAAGGGATGTATTGATCCTCAAGGGATGTATTGATCTTCCTTTCCTGGATCTAAATAAGTACATTGTTTTGTTTCAGTGGAATGTTAACAGAACATAATTAATATTTTCCCCAAAACAGGTTAAATTACTAATTGCACTAAAACATAGTTAACATGACTTTGTTTTTACATTTTTATTGAAGTTTATAATGTTACTTCCTGATTGGACATGAGCAGCAGAGGTGACATGCGTAGAAGTCATTTCATAACTGTTACCTAGCAACCAAATTGTAAATAAGGGCCAGAACAATAGTTATGATTAGACAAATAAAATCGAATTATATTTATTTTGTTACATTTTCAAACTGCTAGAAAAATGAGCTCCTTGCGCATAAATTGTCTCTGCATTTCGGACGGAATTTTCTGTACTGGTCCGTTTTAGAAATCAGCACTACTTCTTTTTTTCCCCACAAATTGCCACTTGACTGATGTAAAACTGTGACATATTCATACCACAGTTTCTATCCCACCAAACGAAGCCATAATCATAAAAAAATGAACATGAAAGAGTCCAACCTGTTTGTGCTATCATTGCATGTCTATAAAACATTAGCAAGTGAAACATTTTTAGAAACAAACTTGCTATAGTGGGCTTTACACGTTTACAATGACAATAATGCTCTCGTAAGAAGCTGTGGGCTTACACTGAAAAAATATATCTAATTTGTAATGGTAAAGTCAGTGTAATTTATGTCTTGGTCGGTCTGGAACGGCGTCTCCAACCGCTATCATTTTAATGTATTCCAGAGACGACTTTCTTATTATTCGATCAGTTTGTATTTGTCTTGCATTCGTGCTCATTTACCTCACAGCTCTGCCACTGGTTGGGAACGTTAGGTCTGAACTTCTGCTCACACACCACTTTCCTCATGTCTTCAACGGAGGGATCTGAAGGCACCATGTCGAAGTAAGGCAACTGGAAATCCTCATGAAACCCTGTCAACAACAAAAAGCGCATCATAAAAACCAAATCAATACCTTCCTATAGTATGATTAAAGTCCTCAAACCCAGCTTCTGTACCTCTGACAGCGCATCTTCGGGCGAGCTCCCAGAACACCAGTCCAAGTGAGTAGATGTCTGCGCGTTTAAATGACTCAAAGTTTGCCGTATTGATCGTCTCGTCCAGGACTTCAGGGGCCATGTACCTGCAAAGGACAAAACAATTAGGCTGTAATGAAGAGAAAAGCCCGGCGCCTCTTAGACAATTAGTGTAATTATCTTGTGCCGTGTGATAAATCTTAGTTAATTCCAAACAGCTACCCAAAATGATCAACAATATTTTGCATAAAGGAGGTTTAAATGTCAGTTCTGTTTTGTTTATTCGGTGTGTTCTACTGTAATACTCCTCTCTGGATTCAGTTTGTGTTTTGTTGTGGAGACTTTTTGACTCCAAGACCCAACAAACTTTCCTTTTATATATCATCATTGTGACAGACACACTTTTCCAGGTGGCGCAATAATAATGCATTCTAGATTGTCACAGCAAATAATTCTCTGGTAGAAATTGACTTTTAATTGTCGTTGTAAATCCATCAACTGAACACACAGTTTTAAGGGTGAATACGTTCCGCCACTCATCCAAGTAGTTTCTTCACGGACATGTTAAGTCACTGCCTGAAGCAAATTAACTGCCTTTTAACTGTCAAATTGCAGAAGTTTGGAGATGGATTATGGTTAAAAAAATAAAATTACTGAGCCTCATTCACATGAAACAAAAACATACACAGTTCAGAATCTTGCAGCGTCAAGTTTAAAGAGCCTGTATTTTACCCAATTTTTGTCATGTAGTTTAGCTCAATTTGTTTTGCTCCAGCACAGATATATTGTAAAAGCAGCTCTTAGGGTCAAAATGAGACCACAAACTGCCTTCTGCATCTAATCATAGAGTGTTTAATTCTCCGAAAATCAGGAAGTGTGACGTTAGCATGCTAGTTGTTGTTAACTTTACGGTAACGACAAAACTCGCGGTGAAAAGAGCAGAGAATAATTAGGATGCTCGGAATAGGTGAGAAAGTGATGTTTTTTCATGTTTTTTCATATTTCAGATAAACTGCCTTTAAATGATTTAAATGTTACTGCAAGGTAATGGCATTATTTAATCACAAAGACACATTTTTTATCAATCATGTTTGTGGATTGTGTGTTTGGAAAAGTAGAGATTGAGAGATTATATTAATACCAAACTCTAATGTGAATGCACGTTTCTGCTTCAAGACAAAAGCAGAAACGTGCACTAAGTTTCTGTGTTATGATTAAATGTTCTGGTTTTGGAAGTCCAACTGACCTTTTGGTTCCGACTCTCTGGTTGGTGGGTATGTCTATGGAGTTGCAGGTAGAGTCGTGTTTTACAGCCAAACCCAGATCGGCAATGACTGCTGTGCCGTTTCTCTTCACCAGGACATTTTTTGACTTGAGGTCTCTGTGGGCGATGGCAGGTTTCCCTAAAAACAAGTGGATGAGGAAAAACACATTTTGAAGACGTTTACTTTATAATCTAAAAGCACGTATTAGATTCTAACTAACCCTGTGTGCCGACGATCTCCATGTGCAGATGAGCCAGGCCACTAGCGATGGACAGGGCCAGTACGATCATGCCCTCCACAGACACAGTGAATCTGTTCAGGTAGTCGTACAAGGAGCCGTGCTCGTGGTACTCTGACACCAGCCACAGCTGAGTCCACGAGCCATTGTCTGCAACACAATAACACAACATCACACCTGGACATACGTAAACGGCATGTCATCTTTCTAATCAACTTATTTTCGGAAGTTGCTAAACGCCATTAATTGTGCGCCTCCTTCTGGTTCTGGTTGTATTTGTTAACATAGGGGTGGCCGAGCTCAACAGTAAATAAATTCTACACAGGCACAAAACTGTTTTCAAACTGCTCAGAGATACGGTGCACTGTTGACTTGTTGGCGCTCATGAACAATTGACACAAATCAACCTAGTTTATATCATATTTTAGCACCATATTATACCATGTTCAACAGGAAATACAGATTTTTTTGCGGCCGGAACTGTAGCAGTAATAATCTAGTTACCATAACCCAATATTTAAGGCTTTATAGAATGTAAACCATAAAATGGAGGGGTCTTCTCTAGAGCTGGGAATCACATGCTCCATCACGATTCAATACAAGATACGATACATGGCTGTTACATGATTCTGTAATATATCCTTATTCTTCAAGAGCCAAATACATTTTAACAAGAGTATTTCTTTGTTAAACCACTACCTGCACAAACTTAATATGAACAGCATTCCTTTTTCAAAATGTTCTAAATGTTGATATACAGCAGCCCCCACGATATCGATACTGTATCACCAAATGTCGTATCACGATCTACCGATGTTTTGATCTTTTAGCACATCAAAGTTCCATTACAGCCATTATTCATCATTGCTCCCAGCAGAATGAGCCTGTGTCACCTTTGTTGTCAGCAGCGATGAATCCCAGGATGTTGTCGTGTCGGAGCATCACAGTCTGGTAGATCTCAGCCTCTCTGAACCAGGAGCGCTCATCTCTGGACGAGAAGATCTTCACGGCCACGTCCTCGCCCCTCCACTTCCCCTTCCACACTTCTCCAAAGCGGCCCTTACCGATGCTCTCCTGCAGGACGATGGTGCGTGCTATGGTTCTCTGGACCAGCAGTGGCAGGCCTGGACAGGTGAAGAGAGGGTTGATCTAATGTTGAAGACTCAGGGTCAATGGATTTTGCAATTATACGTGACGATACAATAACAATGTTTTAAATGCAAACGTTTACTACAAACTTTACCGGGAATCATCCTTCAAACAAGGAAATTATGAAGTTTAAATGAGGAGGTTTTTTAATTAACCTTTAAACATAATATAGAATTGTAGAAAGTGTTTTTCAATCTTTTTTTTGTTTGTTTTTACACTTTACATCCCTGAGGTTGGTAAAAAATTGGCACACAAAAAGAGCACTTTTTTTATTGAGTATACTATTTGTAGAACTAAACATACAATTAGTATGAAGTACGAGTACAATATACTTGAGATGTAATGAGTAAAAGTAAAAACTATTTAGGAGAAAGTATGTTGCCTATTATATTTCTTTTTAGCCCACTTGCACAACTTTCTTTTGATATTTGTTATCAAGCAATATATAAAATTTTCGGTAAAAAGATAAAATACAAATGACTTCTGAGCTCCATAGACAAGTGGGTAGCACTGCAGTAAAGGACTTTCATAAGTACACTTTTAACTGCTTTCACTTTCATGTATTGGTTCGGTGCAGTGGTGGAAGAAATACTCTATTTTGTAAAAGTATGACATGAAAAAATCTACTTAATAAATAAACATGTACTTTTAGAGTAAAAAGTACACGTTTTTGAGCACTATAAAAGCATCAAAAGTATTCATCTGGATTTTTAAAAATACAAAATGTACGGTGCAGAAAATAACATCTCAGCCATTTAAGGTGGTCTCAAATACTAAAGACATTTTCTTTTTAATCCTGTTAAATGTAGTGAAAATGATCCACTGTAACATTTAACAGTAAAGTATAGATACAGTATTTTTACTTTTGCACTTTTTGCACTGTTACTTTCCTCCACTGGTTATGTGTGTGATTGAGACATATTTAGCATATTCTAAATACTGCTCTTAGTTGTGTTTTAAGCCAATACACATTTACTTCCATCACCTCTGCTTACATACAGTCACTTTGTTATCATGCTTCAAAATGTATTATGTGGTATCTTGAACCTCACCTGAGCCAGAGCCGGAGGTGCTCATGTCGTAGATGAGCTCTCGGAGACACTTGTCGGGGGACATGAGAGTCTGGTCGTCCATGGGCTCCTCGGGGTCCTGTTTGTGGGCCCGGCTGTACGCACACCTGTGTCCCTGCAGCACGCACACGGCCAGCAGCACGGCCACGCACAGCAGACACGAGAGTACCAGGACAAGGAGCGCCCACTGCAGCCGGCCCCAGCCCCCCTCCTCTGACGGACGCTCTGGGGAGGAAGGACACAGAAATTAGCCTGGACAACTGCATCTTAATCTATTGACCCTTTAAAATGTTATGTCATCAGAATGTTAAGACTTCCAGACGAACAAAAAATAAGCAACTATTTAGAATAAACAGTGTAGAAAAGTCTGTTAGTTTGCTTTTCTATTACAAAAGGTTGAAAAATAAAATGTTCTAGCCTCGATATTGTAAAAGTGTCATTTGTGTCTAATAAATAAAGAATCCTTTCCCTCCGACGTTGGACTCGTGAACGCTTTATAACAACAGCCACTTTAATAATAATTACACTTCTTATTCAAGCCTATTTTATTCTTGCATTTATTTTATTTTAGTCTATATTTGTAACTAATATAATTCATTGTTTTTAATGTTGAACCTAGTTTGTACGTTTTGTTCACTGACAATGGCAATAAAACTTTTCGGATTCTGATTCTTAAGTAAGTAGTAATATATCTGAACATAAAATATATAAAACTATTCAGTGGTAAATGTTTCTATCTGGAATGTGATTTCATCAAAACGGGCGTGTGTGTCAGAGTCTTCTTTTAAATAAACAAATGATGTAAATTTAAACAAGGCTCTGACATCAGAATCAGAATTAGAAAAAGGTTTATTGCCATTGTCAATGAACAAAATTCACAAACATGGGAACTTGTTTCGGCCTTAAGGTGCAACATCACTTACACGTAGCTTTTTATTATAAGAAAGACTTTGATTTTTCATATTTTTTCCAGTGAAATCACATTATGTTCCACTTCCCTTTTGCCTCAATTCTAGGATTTGAATGTTTTTGCATACAAACCTTTAAAGGTCTGTTAGTGTTAGCGTGTGCACAGCGTCCTCTAGTGGTCATTCTTAGACATTGCTTTGCAGAGCTCCACTTTTGATAGTGATGAATCTACATCTGCAGTTACACCTTCCTCTGCAAAAGCTCTCAAAAAGCCAAGTCAAGGTGTCGTTAAATAATAAACCATGAATATCTTAAGACGGAATTGCCAGTAAAACAAACAGGAAGATACTAATGCTGTGAGGGGTTAGATCAGATGAAAGCTGAAATAAAAACAATAAATTCATAACGATGTATATGTGAAGGAGGCAACTACTTAATAAAGATTCACAGTGAGTAAAAGAACATGTGTTATTTTTAATTTGCATAGTTGTAGAGCAGAAAAGGGACTCTGATTAATGACATTGACATATGCATCAATTTCACATGACTAACCTTTGTTTATACAGGAAATATTGAGAATGACTCAGGTAAAGAACATGTATTGAGGGGAAATGAATTTGCAATGTTAGTACAATGTTAGTATTTTCTGTTAAAAAGTAGTGTTATGCTTTGTTATTGTGCCAAACCCGATTGGTAAACCGTGTTTGTTTTGGTAAGACTTGCTGAGATTTCCTTAAAATACAATGGGCTGCTGTCCCTGACCTTCTCCGAGCGTGTGGGTGGACAGAGGAGCCCAGGACACAAACACTAACAGCAGGGCAGGTGGTGAGATGGTAAAATAAGATTTAGTGACAAGCTATCAAATAAATAAACTCTTGTTCTGGGTCTGGCAGCAGCAGAGATACAGTGTTCAAGTAAGCTGTCACTTTATAGAAACTGCAACCAATTTAAACGTTGCTACATCTCTCATTGATATTTATCCAAGACTATTGTGTACTGCAGCGTTCGTTTTAAAACACATGTAAAAGGATTATTTTTTTGTAGCCTCAGAACAAGAAGGTCCAGGGTTCAATTCCTGATCCTGGTAGAGCCTTCCTGTGTGAACGTCTGGGTGAATTTATTTGTTTTCTCCGGTCTCCCCTCATCAATTTAAAACATGTTAAATAGGTGCTCCTGACATAATCCTGACCAAGACCAGGACAAGCTGCACTGTAATGCTCCTGACAAGTTGCCCAAAGGCACTGGTTGAAGGTTGGGTCAAATTGAGGAGAAATATCTCAACGGGGACAATTAAGTCAACAAATAATATTTTTTCCCTTCAGGATAAACAACGACGCACTGATTTGTGATTAATGTTGTCAGGATAGTAAAAAAAGTTAACTCTATTTCAATACCAAGGAATAGGCAAAATACTCAATACCAATATCAATACCACAATGATAGCAACAAATGCGCTTTAAAATAGACTGTAATTTACAACACAAAATAACAGTATTTTCTTTATGTTACCATGTGGTCTTAGGTCTTAGACTAGATTATTTTGTGTATTAATACTTGATCAAATAAGTATCCAGTTTCGATACAGTTTTAGTATGGATTGGTATCTGATCTTTGATACTTTTGACAACATTACTTGTGATGCCATGACATTACATGCTTTTAATAAGTTAGTGGTTTATATATGGTTTTATGAAGCAGCGTTAGCTCTTCAGTGAGGTGGGCGGGGATAGGGGGTACGTGAAAACAGGAATTCTCAGAGCATTCAAGCCTCAAATTGCAGGACAATACAGGATTACTCAAACATGCAGGAAGCCATCAAAATTCCTGTTAAGGCCCACCTACTTTCACCTTATCCTCCCCTAGTGTCCTTTAATTGTAATTTGTGAAATTAAAATGAGTAGTAAAAGTGTATATTTGCTCCATAAATGTGTTGTACACCATTTGAAAGGTAAGAATTCAAGTTTCTAGTTATATGCATAGAAACAATGAACATGGAGCACAGGCAAAGCAACTCCACTTACAAATTATAAAATATACAAAACATAGATATATTTGATATTGAAAATAATGGTTGATTAGTAAACACTACAAAATCTAATTCACCAGTTATTTCCCAACTGATCAACAATTGTGTGAAATTTCAGAGCTCTGGGTCTAAGTACATTGAAATGGTGCTTATTAGAGTATATCTGTGCTTCAAAAAGTGCCAACAGCCATAAAGACAAATATATTTCTTCCGACCAGTCAAAAGAAGTGTAAAAGTTTCACCTAATTCTGCTTAAAAACGATTAAATAAACAGGCGGCATGTAAATGAGTCGCATTATCATTTGGATTAGCCCATTGTATGATCCTAGTGCAGTTTTATGTCAAGACTTTGGATGTTATTCAGCCAAAAACAGTGGGAAATGTGCTGAAGCTAATGAACAAGTTAGCTTCAGAGTTAGCTTCAGAGTTAGCTTCAGAGTTAGCTTCAGAGTTAGCTTCAGAGTTAGCTTCAGAGTTAGCTTCAGAGTTAGCTTTTTGGGCCCTAGTCACAATGCAAGGTCAAAAATGTCTGAGAATTGGCTCATTTTGAAGAGGAGCAGTGGGGAACATGGAGATACCAATGAATCCAGTCTTATATTGTTACAACATCAAATGTACATTTTAGGAGTTTTTTTGAAACAGGGAGAATTTGAGTAATTTTTTGGCACAAAACTAGACCAACCTATTCATGACTGGACACCCATAGTCTGAATAAATGCAAGAAAAGTATAATTTGGTGCAATTCTTTTGAACTTATAACCCTGTATTGCTCTTTTAGGTTACATGAAATTAATGCTATAAACTTTTTGTGAAAAAGATATTCCATCAACATATAGCATGTCTCTGTAGCTTGTGTTCCTCCAGTCGATTGAATGGGCCCAGAAACTAAACAGGTCTTGCGTAACGGGTTGAGTAAACTAATGATGAGGAAACACTGTTGTAACAAGGTTAAAACCCCATTAAAGTTCATTTTGCATAATGTGTCCCCTTTAAAGAAAACAAGCAACATGAAATTCAAGGATTACGTCATGTAAGTAGACAATGTAACTCAGAGCATGTCATCGTACAACATGGAACACACACACGCAGGCAGTAACTATATTTATCTACACTGTCTGGCTCTGTTAACCTTACATTCCCTGTCAGTTCAGACTGTCAGTACAAACCTAATGGCTTCAGTGTATTTATAACCTGCAGTGTGTGTGTGTGTGGGGGGGGGGGGTTAGCATTGACCGCCAGCTCTGTTATGTCACAGGATCTAGTCGGATCAGCGTCTGCCTCACCCGTCTCACCCGGGATCTCCCGCACACTGACTGAACTGCTGCTGTTTATTGTACCCCAGTAGACTCGCATATTAGGCCATTTCTCTATTTGTAAACAGAAGCTGGACTCAGAGGTGGGCAATATATCACAATGTAGATAATATGGTGTTATAAGGATTGGCAGAATTTGAATATGTGTGTATTGTTTATTGTAAAAAAAAAAAATGCTAGAAAAAGAGCTGATTAAAAATAAAAAATAAAATAAAAATTGCAAACTTTCAAATAAGGGCATTAGGTGATAATTGCACTTTTGTGATTAATTTGATAGACATTTCACATATGTCTGATAATCAAACTAAAACATTTAAAGACGAGTTTTTACAGATTTCTGTTGGATTGAAATAATAGTCTGAGCGCTGCCTGGTGGTCGAGTGGTAGGGGCCCGTGTGTGCCGGGCTCCGGGTGCGGCCGGCCGCGGTGTCCTGGGTTCGGGTCACGACTCCGACCGTGTGCTGCGTGTCCTCCCTTCTCGCTCATCCCCCATTTCGCGCCTGCCTTTCCTGTCTATTAAAGCCTTCGGGTCAAAAAATATATAATAATAATAGTAATGATAATAATATTGTCTGAATATTAATTTTAGTCAACATTGCCCCCCTAGCTAGTTGCTACGCTTTAAAAGCAGTATAACACAATCAGCCACATATGCAATAATAAATGTGCGAATTTGGGACAATAAATTCGAAATGCATGTTTATAAGTGCAATAGTCATAGACCATTCTGAGGGAGGAGTTGAACTGTCTGGTGGCCGATGGTAGAAAAGTGCACCTGAAAGTCTCTGTGTCAGGGCAGCAGTCTGTCACTGAGCGCCTCAGCTCCTCAGACTGTCCTGTCACTTCTGTGACATGACACAACATATATATGCTGTATACTGTATACTGTATACTGTATACTGAATATTGTATATTGTATATGGTTTGCTACAAACTTTTTGTGAATATGGTAGCAAAATGTACTTGATTTAAATTTTTATGACAACAACCTTTTAATCAACTTTTTTGGTTTAGATGGATCAAACCTCATCACTTACTCACTTACTCCCTCCCTTTTAGCCTGAAGCATTTAAAGAAATTACCCAGGCAGATAAATGAAAGAAAATCTAATTCATATGAACTTATTGTGCAATTTTGAGTCAATCCCTGATATCCTCAACCAATCATATTTGAAAACATGCACTATTTGTGAGTGGGCATTTTAAAAATCCGTGCCGCTCGTGGTGGAGTGGATAGCACATGTGCCGTGTGGAGTGGGGTGCAGCATTGTGGGTTGAATCCAGATTAAGATTAAATTTGCCCCGGATGAAGCTGAAGTGAATCTGTTTGAGGACCCTGGTGGAGCACATTTATTGGCAAAATCAAATACATAAAATGTACCAATTTTCTGTGTAATTTTTTCAACTCTTGGGATGTTTCGTAACCTATGTATGGACCATTTAACGATTATTGGATTACTAAATTAGTTGACAATTATTTCAATTATCGATTATTTGCGATTAATCAATACCTTTTGGCAACCCTTAATTAGGGCATTTTTTCATGATAATGGTTCAATTTAGGGCTTTGTCCTAGGGTCATGGTTTTGTTATGTTAAGTCTTTGTTTGAGATTATGATCGGGCCGGGTGGGGTTATGCTTTTCCAAAAATATACTTAAAATGTGACAAATCAGGGATGAAAACTTTCTAACAGTCATAGGAACATCATCGGCACAAACCCTCGTCTCCAATTAGCTTTAAGGAGACTGCAGGGTGACTGTCCGCAGAAAAGCTACATAAAAACACTGAAAAACATACAAAATAATGAGGATCAAAAGCACAACCCAGAATATCCGATGCGTTGCTGACCGTTGTTTTACCTGTGTGTAAATGCAGCGTCTCATTGTTGCAGAAGTCGGTGAGCAGCAGTTTTCTTGGAGACGTTCCTGGAGCCGTACAGAAAACCTGGCCCCTCATCTCTGCAGGCGTCAGACAGGACTTGACCCCTCCTCCTTCCCATCGATCAACATACGGAGTTCCAGCACGCGCCATCTGAGAAGTCTCACAGGTGTGGTTGGGCACAGAGCTGGCACACGCACTTCAGGGCTGAAAAACCAAAAGAAAACACACCAATTAGATACGCGTAGGCTAGCGCTCTAAATTTGATGGTTTTTAGGGATGCTCGGGTTATGTAAGGTACAGTCAGTGTCTTAAGCGCCCAAAGCTGTATGAGTAATGCTGCTTAGTTTAACACCCAGGTAATCTTGTGTTCTACTCTGTGCCTCTGCCATGCTTTGTTTAATTAAACTGTGAGTAAATGGACACGTGAAATTAAAAATCTATTCTATTTTATACAAAAGAGACATTAACTTAGTAGTTCATTTGTTTATTCAATGAGTTCATTTGCAAAAGCAATTACTTACAATCTCTTTTTCTGGCAGTGTTTTCAAAAGGCAAACTATATTATTGCAATAAAAATATAATTAAATCCATTTTGAGCAAATTCCCTCAACTATATTGCTATAATATGTGTAGAAGATGGTATCGAAAGGAAAAGAAGACTTTGTGACCAAATTTCAAATTTTCAAATTCAGTTTTTAATTGTCCACTGACCAACTGCCATTGTTAACTAATATCTAAATCACACCAATATCTCACATTATTCAAATTGTAAACTCAGAATAAAACTAAAGCAAGAAGTGTCGAGCTCACAGATTAATCTCTTTAAGCATTAGAGACCTTCTCCGTTTCTGTAGTCTGTATTTTGTGTTCAATTAAGCGAGCCTTTACCCCGAACTAGAAGATTCCCAGTTCAACTCACATATGGAGCTTAATACACATTATTACAGCGTTGTTGAATTGGGCAAGTAAGTAGGTCTAATACCACAATTAATCATTCCTATCACTACATTCTTTTCTATTTACAGATCTGTTACATGTATAGTCCATGTCACAGTGCCCCTGGTGAAGTGAATTAACACTTTCAATTATTTTGTAAAACACTGTGGCCACTTTAACCTTTTTAGCTTGCATTTTTAAACAATTATATAATCTTAAATCTGGGGTATCAGACTTTTTTTGTTGGCTAATTAATAAAGTATTTTATTTTTCGGTCAACCCAGAAGTAAGATTGGCTTGCTTGGGCGGAGCATACATAAGGTGTATGTATGCACCTTAAAATGAATGGATGTGAATATTAAAGGTGTGCCAGGTTTGTGAGAGCTAGGAACTAGTTTAATAGATTTGAATACATACTTCTGTGTTTGCGGTGTGGAACTTCAGCCCCAGCTTTAAATGAATACATTTGCGCGTGAACTAAAAAACCTTGAGAGATCATTTCTTTTTATAAATTCTCAATGTGGAATAGTTCTAGTATTTAATGTTTTTTAAAGACTATTATTGATTAGTATTGAGACTCTGGTTCAGATGAAGCCTGAAAAATTGGTCAAAATTCTCTTTCAGAAGAGCTGAAATTGTTGCTTGGTAACACAAGTCCAAGGATAAGGTTTTACAACAAAATTTTGACTTGAGCTACGGAGCAAGGCGATTCACTATTCCCCATGCTATTTCAGTTTAATTTACAAACTTAAAACACAACTTGACAGGCCCACTAAGGCCGGCACACACTGAGGATTTAAAATCTTCTGCAATTTTAAGACGTGTAAAAAAAAAACATGCAAGCCACTGACATAAGGGCATTTTGTCTAACATAAAGGACAGCCAACACCACAGGTCTGGTTACACACTGACTCACTGTGGCCATGATAACATGACAGCGTTTGCACGATTTGCTCAGATATTTTCGAGATTTTAAGAGGGCCTGGGCTGTAGGCTGCTCTGGTTGGCTGATGTAAAATTCCGCACGTAAAATGTTGGGACCTTATGATTCAACTGGGCCAAATCCAGGCCAAATCCGGCAACTAGCAATATGGTTGACCCATCATGGCAAAGTGGCCATGGGCCGGACACATAGCAATGAAACTGCAAACTTGTCGTCTCTGCCTAAGTGAACGTAGCCAATCATGACAGAGAGACACACAATACCATATTGCTTGGTAAGATGAGTTTGTCCTTAGTGCATATGTTAGCTCTGTTAGTCACTAAATCTGTACTATGCTTTTAACATTAACTGAATCATGTGGTGTAATCCCTCATTCGTCCAGGAGTATTCCATTGTAGAAAAAGATTCAGTTGTAGTCATCTGGACTCTGTTTTTGAAAAAAAAATTTGACTCTCATCCAAGATCATTCTCAATCTGTGAATCAAGTCTGGGACTAGACTGATTCACAGATTAACTGAATCAGATGTTATTGTCATTTATATTTAAGACCTTATAGTCTTGGTTCAGATTCTGTGCCTAGTCCTTGTTGTTTAGCCTGATGTGTCCTACAATATGTTAGTCTTGGTTCAGGACTAGGTCTAGTTCTAGATCTGCTGCTATGCTTTAGTTTGTCTTTTGCTTAATTTTTTTTTAACTCAGTGAAACCGTAGTTCTGTGAATAGTACCATTGCGAGCTGTTCATATTAGATATAATAATACAATTGAGGTGCAGTTTTGTAGTTTGGCCCGCAGAAAAATCTGGCCCCATGGAAAATGTAATTGAATGCTCTGCTTCACGCAAGGTGACAAACTTTGCATAAGATTTTGCAATGAAAATAATTTAATTAAATGTATAATGCCCAAAATCACAAAAGCATCGCTTCCAGGGGCGACAATGATAAAACAGATTAAACAATGTTGCAAAAAATTAGCAAATGGATAATGTCCCAGCCACCTTACTTAATTTATTAATAATAATGTGGGCTTCTAGTAGTTTGTGCAAACCAAAAAAAAGAAAACAGGTAATGAAAAACCTTTCATATACAGTTAATATAATCAAATATTTTGTGACGAACTGCTTTAACACTGGGTTCACAATTGCAGTTGAATACTGGTTTATCCAAGTGTAGTTCTAGTCACAATGTCTACAAAAACAAACAGTAAAGCCATCAACAGCGTTTAGAAATGAACCCTTATTATTTATTTATTTTAGTTCTGAAACTGAAAGCAGAGACACAAGAATGTCTTTCAGAGGAGAAAGCACTCTGTTGATTAGCAGCACTGATTACATTCAATTATATTTGACTAGACAGTTTCCATAAGTGCACTTGTGTGTTATTGTTGCAAAACACAAGTACCTGCCAATAAGCACTCGATAACAGTCTCTCAAGTGCTGGGACTGACAGTGTTAATAATGCAATTTAAGAGACAATAACAGAGTACTTACTGGCTCCACATTGTAAACAGTCAATCTGCAATGTGTTGAATACTGTATTATACAATTTTATGAATTACCAAAATTTTTCTGCAACTGCTTTAACTAGTATTATAATTAAATTGAGTGGAGGTTTATATGGGAGTAAATTGTTTTAGTTATTATCAGTTCCCGGTTTATACACGGATGCCCGTCCTATCGCAATCATGCACACACATCACCTATTGTCACTGGAGTAAGTCATGTGGGTGACGTGTTTTTCTTGTCCAAAGGCAGTTTACCTGTGATCTGTATCAAACCAATCTAAAAGAGAAGGAAAAATATAGCTTTAACCTTTCTGTACATTCTGGCAGAAACAGAATCAGAAGTCTTCACAAACTTGCTTATCTTAGCCTATAGTTTAAAATGAAAATAGACTGTACATGGACATCATACTGAAAACAATTAGGCTATTGCAAACGACCCAATTCAATCTGCATTTGATACATTCTATTTTAAAGGAGCCCTATGTAATGTTTAATGAAGGGTCTGTGACCTGCTTTTCTCCATGAGATACAAAAAATAATATAATAACTAATTTAATTTATATAACATAACTGTCATGCTATAAAATTAAATGTGTTATTATCATATATATATATATTTCTTTATTTTTAATAGTTATGCCAAATATACAGATTTCAAACCCTCAAAGACGCTGCAAAATGGTATTATAATAAAAACAAAGAAGAGACAGACAATGGGCATTATTTTGTTATGGCTTTGCCTGAAATGTTCCACAATATGACATCAAAAACGTATCTATCTTGCGTTTATTCAATACAGGTTTAAAGTGCTCGCCTTCAGGTGCTCTACCACTGTGATTGAGAAAAATGTGACATATTGTTGAATGTAATCAATCATAGATGGACAGATCAAGAAATGTAAGCTCGTAGGATAATACAGTGCTTCGGATTAAAAAAAAAAAAATTACACAATTCAAACTACCTTCTTTCACTTGTCATTGTGTGGATATGGTTTGTAGATTTTGAGGCAAATAATTAATTTAATACATTTTGAAATAACAAAAGTGAACACTTTCAGATCGATTGTAACTGCACTAAAGTATCATTTTCAGTGTTGATCAAATGTTGACTCAAACACAGAGAGAGCTTGGAAAAAAATAGGAACTAATATTACAGCTTGACCCAGTAGCCTCACCAAAAGGGCTGATTTCTTCGCGAGGAAAACATATATATTATCATGTTTTCAATGTGAAATTCGCTTTTTTTTATGAATTAATGTGACCCATAAAAAGAGACACTCCTCATGAACTACCAAAAGTGCAGACCCTCACCAGAAAAGTACAAGTGTGCCTTTAATAGCGTTTGGAAAAGTTAAATATCTGATTATATGTTTCAATTTCAATGGTCATTACTGTAGCTTTCTGTGCGCAGTGAAAGTCCACATGCTTTGCTGCAGAGAACAGGTGTCCGTAGGAGGCTGCTTGGACCTTCTTCAATTATTAACTTTTCCCATGCCGTTATCGAGATCCACGACCTACACGTGAACTATAAACCCACGATTACTTATTAATAGCGTGTTCATGAAGTGCGCCTACCTGCAGTGAGGTGGCGACGGACAGAAAACCAACGCCGCCTGAAAGCTGCTCTTCGCGGGACAAGTCATGACATCCGGCCCGCTCTTCGTCCTCGGCCTCTACGGAGACTGAGCACCGGAGCGCGTGCGGGGGCAGCAGCAGGAGTGTGGCGGCCATACGCGCAGCCCATGGAGAAGTTCTAGTCCCGGTGTGGGTGAATGTCCCCGGGAGAGAGGGAGGGAGGGAGGGTTAGGGACATGGCAGGGGAGAGGGGAAAGTGTTGATCAGGCTTGCTCCGCCTCTGTGACCGCCCGGGCTTTAAGAGGATTACACAGTGGACCTGCACACAGACATGTGAATGGGCAGAGGAAGTGCACTGCAGGCTGCATTTCACTGCTGCTGTAACTAATGACTGTCAGTGAAGGAAGAAGTACTCATTTTTGTCACTAAAGTAAAAGTACCGATAGCAAGGAGTAAATGTATCACATTAATTCAATTCAATTCAATTTATTTTTGTAACGCCCAAAATCACACAGTAGTTAGGGGCTACAGTGGAAAACAATAAACAGTGTTATAAGGACTTGTATGCCAGCATCCGTGTCCTTAGACAGATGTCCCCTTGTCAGACCCTCCTTCTCGGCCAAGAAAAACAACCAAACCCAAAAAGTAGAACCTGGGGAGTTCCACAGTGAAGGAGAGATCCGATCCCTCTGAGGACGGCGGACGCGCCTCAATGGCAGATACATTAAAATCTACCTAATGTTGGATAAGAAATGTACACTATTTATACTTACGTCTTGTTCTGTGTCCGTGTTGTTTTAATATAAAAAAAAATTAAAAGAAAAGAAAATCTACTTTTGTTTTGTTTATTCGTTTATTTTGGTATATTGAGACATTATTCCAAGACATTGCACTTTTTACTGCAAGTGTGAAACCATTTGTAATTCACAAAAAGCAAAAGGAAACGGTACTATAACAGATGCAAAGTACATTATTGTCGCAAACTAAGACTTCATGTTTCTGCTGAGAGTTTTAAATTGGAAAAGAGTGGTACAGGATTTAAATCGGTGTAATCCCTCATTCGTCCAGGAGTGTTCCATTGGAGAAAAAGATTCAGTTGTAGTAATCTGGCTCTGTTTTAGAAAAAAAAGAATTGTTTCGACTCCAAGAGTCATTCTCAATTTGGAATCGAGTCTGGGAACTCAGGTTTTAATCCTCCTCTGTGTAAGTCTGCCACAGGGCGGGACCTCCTGATAAAGAGAGTTTTTGGTTTCACTTGTGACGTGCTGTTTAGTCTCACCTATGTACCGCTTGAATAGAATACAGTCCATTGCTCTGTTTTTGTGTAGGCATCTTGTCCTTAGGGTGAACCAGTTTTTGTCTTAAAGATTTCGTGTTGCCTAAAAATTCTTTCTTCTTGGATTTGTTTCCCTTTTGTCCCTTTTGTCCTGCTTTTTAATTATCTTCACTTTGTTCAGAGCCCAGGCCGGGTATCCACAGGCTGAGAGAGCATTCCGGATGTGTTTTTCCTCTTTCCTCTTGCCCTCTGAGCTGGTGGGCACCTCTTGTGGTGTGTTATAATGTTCTGATCTCTTCCAGCTTGTGCTGTAGTGGGTGGTTAGAGCCAAAGAGCAGGTACTGATGTACTGGTGTGTAGGTTTCCTATATGCTTCTATCTGGAGCTTTCCGTCCTCTCCTCTGATAGTGGAACAAATGCAGATTCTCAGTGAAAGGATCCAGGAAAACAACTTCAGATTGATCATCTGAAGACAGAACAGAATCTTGCAGAAGAAATTAACAAGCATGTCCTGAAGAATCCTTCAAGAGAGTGATGGAATTTACACAGCAGCACAGGAACACAACAAGGAAGAGCAAGGAATGCCAAATCAAAAGTTTAAGATCCTTGAATAAAATAACCAAGTAAGGACCAGAATGACGAAAGACAGGAACAGACCTAAGTAAGACCAGCAAAAACAATCAGACCGCGTCCTGTCTCAGGCAGACAAAGACTCTCCAAAGGGCTAACTTTCGATTACTAAATATATCCCTACAGAAGACTACATCACAGCCACAGACAACAGCCATTAGGAACAAGATGACAGAAACAGAGGCTGCAGACTGAGGTTACTTGTCACAGCTACTCCGAAGAGCGCAAAACTCCTCCTTCAAATATCAATCTGAAGAGAGGAGGGGACTCGAGCACTACAAAAAGATCAAGCATTAACATTCTTCCAGGCAGATTCTTATGCAGCTGATTATGAAGCCAAGCCCACAGTCTCCTCAAGGACACGAACATACGAATGTTTGATAGTAGTAGAAGGTGATAGACTGTTTACAAAGCTTGAAAAAGAGGTATGACAGGCTTCTGTATTACAAACTGTATCCTGGGGAAGCTATTCATGCATTTATGGATTCCTAAAGTCCACATAAGGAATGTTCAACTCAGACCCATTGTGTGCAGTACCGTTCCATCACATACAATGTGGCCAAGCATTAACAACCATCTTGACCTTGGTGGGGAACTCGAACATCATGTGGAAAACACATATAATTTTGTGGACAAAGTGAAAATTCAAATGGACCCACATGACCAGATGGTTTCATATGATGTTGTTTCCTTTTCACCTGCATCCCGACCTCTAGGCAGTAGCAGCCGTTAGACACGCCTTTATAGGAAAGATCAAACTGACATGAACACATTGAAACTACTATATCATCTGTCTTAACACCACATACTTTCAATTCTGGTGGACATTTTAGAGGTTTAAAAGGGAAGATGCTAAGAGAACACTGACCCTTGATTGTTCACTATCAGAGGAGAGGACGGAAAGCTGATAGAAGTATATAGGAAACCTATACACACGGATCAGTACCTGCTCTTTGGCTCTAACCACCCACTACAGCACAAGCTGGGAGTGATCGGGAACAAGCGGTGCCCACCAGCTCAGAGGGGTAAGAGGAAAGAGGAAAAACACGTCCTGGAATGCTCTCTCAGCCTGTGGGACGGGCTTGGGCTCTGAACAAAGAACCAAAAAGCAGGACAAAAGACAAAAGGGAAACAAACAAGAAGAAAGGTGTCTCTACCTTATGTTCGGGCTTCTGAAACTGCAAAGAATTTTTAGACAACAAAAAGCTGTTTATTTTAAACCACGCAACACTTTAGACAGAAACTGGTTCCCAAGGAAGATGCTACAACAATCAGGCAATGAGTGTATCTATCCAATGCAGTGAAGAAGTTGTAAAGGTAATAGGGAGACTAAACAGCCATTCCAGAGTATCACACAGAAGACCGCGAGTTCAACCCAGAGCGCCGGCAGCTTCATCTAAGCACAACCACTCTATTGAGATAGTGTGGAAGATTTGATAGGGATAAAAGAGGATTGACAACAGTATATATCTTTGTTAAAAAAGAGAATCCTTCCTTGAAACAAATGGAGGTTTAAGATTCAACATTCTGTGGTATATAATGTGTCTTGAAACCCTGGAGTGTAGGCGCCCGGGGCATTCTGATGCTAATCAGGACTTAGTGAGGAGGAAGCGAAAGTCAGGTTACAATAGGCTGAGATAGCCCATCTCAGGGCTGTTAGTAAACAAAGAGAGCAGTCTCAAGTGAAATCAAAACTTTCTTTATCAGGAGGTTGCCTTTGGGCAGGGTTTACACAGGGGAGGATATAAAACCTGACAGACTTGATTCACAGATTGAGAATTACTTTGGATGAGAGTCGAAACGTTTCTTTGGTTTTTTTTTCTAAAAAGTCCAGATAACTACAATGAATATTTTTATACAAAGTACAGAATTTCAGAAGTTCATCTGTGCAACTTTTGAAGAGATCTACCACTTTTACAAAATGTTGTAGTGTTTGTTCTAAAAAATTTTTTTTTATAAATATCCTTCTTAGAGAAGGAAAAATCACACATGCACTTCTGAATATGTATTTTCAGTACATGCATTTACTGTAGTTACTTCCCAATAAGTTTAATGCCATACCGTGGAACATTCTTGGCACAGTAATAACATCTCTATGGAGACAAGCAGTGGTGGAGATTTCACCAGAAAAGTTACACAGTGCAACTTTGAGAACAGCCACATTTCTTCTATGGCAACATTCCATTTGAATTTTTAAAACTATATACGTCGGATGTAAAACCCCAACAAAGAAAACGATACATGTGAAATGTGCTTTTGGCTGCAGCAAAAGAAAGCAATCACAAGGAGATGGATGACAGGGACAGAGCCGACTGCCAAGGACTGGATTGAAATAACATCGGACATTTATAAAATAGAGCCAGAAGAAATGAGACAGGTACAAAAGGGGACATAAGGGGCCAGATTGACTTCATACAGATTAATTGATCTTTTTTTATTTATTTATTTTTGAATGTGTATTAAAAACAAATTCACTATCTTAACTAAAAGGTCTAAATATAGGCCAATTTGAAAAAAATAGAACATAATCTCAGAGGAATAAAAAAAAACTATAATACCACCCACTGACTGAACCTGATTCCTGATTGCAGCTACAGACAACAAGCCCCACTTAAAAATATTAGGCCTACCACTGTAACCAGCTTTTTCCAGACTTCCTTCTGCTTATAACCCATTCTATTAAAACACAGTATGCTCATTTCAGCTTAATTTGTCAAGACAAACATTAGATGCTGCGTGTACATAATGGCCCGCAGTATATACGGTCGCAGAGTGCCTCTCCTGTACATTGAGAACACCTGCTTAGCACACCTCTGTGGAAAATGTGAATTTACAACAGCTTGCCATGTTTTTCTGCAGCTCTGTCTCCTTGGCAACCGGCCAGTGTCCCCCCGTCTCCACACATACATAACGGGTTATTGTTTATTCACTACTCACCGCAAAGTCGAGGCCGGCCATGTCATGTAAGAGGCTGCAAGTTCTAACGGGGAATCTTAGCGAACAATAACACGAAAATTTACATATTCTAAGTGTAGCATGTGTCATTGTAACTCAAATGACAATAAAATGACTAAATTCAAAAGAGGGCTGACAGATGGAGCTCTTGACACCGTAGACAAGCCTAGTCATTATGTTTTTAATCATTGGGACCATTGGTAGTATTCATCTGGCTGAACTTTAAAACTCCTATTTTATAATTGATTTGTGTCAAATAAAGTTCTATGTAAAGTTCCGGTTTGATTATTGTTTGTTTCAGATTATTGCTGGTTTAAATGTTTGGTCTAAACTAAATGGCAGTGAGCGAATGTCCACATATGGGCAGATGACAAGTAGAATTTATTAAATGGTTGCTTCAAAACTGATTTTAAGCCTAGGATTCCTGAATTAACTGTGCTGTTTACTTTTTCTGGTGGCGCATGCTTATTTTCATGGAGATGTTCTTAGTTTACATGCTTGCATTTTTTCAATGACAGGCTTTTTTACATCTTACATTTTAAAAATCTCTTGCAATCTCAAATAAATGCATTCTTACAGAGAGCAAGGAATTCTTTTCTGTTTGTGGAATTCTTACTAAAAATTTACATACGGACAAAAAAAAAACACAAACATCTTAAAACTCTCATCTCTCTTAGCACAGATCACCTTTCTGAAACCCTCAAAGTGCAAACTGGAGTTTTTGGAGCATTTTTGGCTCATTTCCATGTCAAGTTTTCTTTTTATAGATGACAAACTTAACACTTAACTCACGTACACAGAATGTTTGTACATACGAATGCTGTATAAATGAAACCCCTGGCTTGTAACTTGGTCTGGTGGCGTCACCTGCTTGTATCCGTGGAGATACAGACGTTTAATGCAGACATTCTTGGCCAAGCAGGGATCCATTACAATTTGCTTATTGGGCGGGCAGGGGGATCGATGATGCAGAGATATTTAACTTGGATACCACCAAGATTTCCCTTCAGATTTCAATACAATGCAACCTCATATTTTGGCAGAGAGACCACCTAGACTAGACCAGAACCTTGTTTCGTGGATCATTGACTTTCTCTAACATGTCATAGAGGGTGTTACTTTTGAACACCATCAACACATCCACAGGGTTTCTGCAAGGGTATGTTCTCTCTCCTCTTGTGTTCATTTTATACACAGATGACTTTAGGTCTTCCCAGCCAAACTGTCTCCTAGTTAGCTGGTGTGATAGATCATGCCTTGAACTTAATGTGAGCAAGGCCAAAGACATGGATGTGTCCAAGAAACAGAGAGAACGAGCGGAGTCTGTGGATACCATCATACAGGGGCAGCCAGTGGAGTTCGTGAAGAAATACAAATACCTTGGAACCATTCTGAACAGCTTTCTTAAATTTCCTTCAAACACAGTGGAAATTCCCCAAAAGTGCCATCAGAGAAATATCTGTTAAGAAAGCTAAAAGCCTTGTGTTATTTTGGTGTCTATTTTAAGAACTTTTTATTTCTCTTCTTTAAGAGCATTATAACATTGATTCACTTGCTGGTTTTCTCCATCGTTCAGGACGCAATCATCTTATGAACATTACTAAGGTCTGTCCTAAAGTCATTGGGGGCACTATCAGAGCTCTCCCCCTTTGTGTGATATCAACTGTGAACCACTCAGAGATTTGAGGGACACTCCTTTAACTGTTTTTGAGGGCTATCGCAGATCTGAAATCCGCTCAGAATCCAGAGGAGAAGATCTTGTGCCAAGAGCGTTCAGCTGCTTAATACTGTGCAAAGTAGTATAGTCTTTAGTGTGACCCTTAGTGCTCATATGTAGCTAATTTAATTATAACATTTGATTTTATCATGCAAAGTGTTTTTATATGTATGAATGTCTACTGCTCTGGTCTTTTTAAATTGCCCTTGGGACAAATAAAGTAATTTTAATTAAATTCAATTCAATTGAAGCATTAACATCTCTAAAGACGATTAGTGCAGTTAGGCATCCTATCTGCATGGTTTGCAGATAGGATGGACAAAAAAGAATGCCAGTAATTTTTTTTTTTTTTTAATAATCTCAATTTTCAGATTATAATAATCCATCAGGAAGTATGCAACAGGTCTGTAAAATGAATCACAAAAGGGCAGACATATGTATGTACAGTATGGCCTTATACTGTATGGATGAAAGATTTGAAGTTTCTGTTCTTGATTATTTTAACTATCTTTTGTATCTTTTGTATTTTGTACCTTGTAAAATATGACTATCACAATCTTCTTGGAGCCAGATCACAAATCCATGTGAACTGACTTAACTAAAGCTGCTTCTCTGAAAATTCCATTTCATGCAAATGGTTAAATCACTCGACAGAACATTCATCATTTTAACAGTAAGTGGCCAAATGCAAGAGATTCACTGTGGTGGCTACTGAAATTTGTCAGAACCCACTAAAATATGAAAGAGATGCTACATCTAATAACAAAAAAGGTCTAAAACTATACCTGACATACCTACGATCATACACACTTGAACTCATTACCTTGTGTGTTCAGAAATTCATTGTTGTGGGGCAGTTGTAATGCCTTTATCTCGCACATACTGTGAGCCAACAAGCTAGCTCAGCTCTGCCCAGTCGAGCAACACAGGGAAACCGACGTAAGTAAAAGTAATCGGAGAGAACGAATGATCAACTGACAAAATTAAGCCAAAAAAGCAAAGAACACATTTTATCATTGTGCTGCCCATAGTCACACACAAAAAAGTATGTGTACATAATACTATGAGGTGTAGATGAGAACAGGCGTATTTTTCTAGAGTAGAGCTGCATTCAAGAAAATTTTGATTTGAGAATTTTCCAATTTGGAAATCCAACCCCGAAAAGCTGCTGAACCAGACGGTGTTTCCCCGCCACCGTAATACACTGTGCAGGAGGCTGTCCCTATTTTCACAGGACATCCCTGGAGTCATGCCACGTCCAGCCTGCTTCAAGTCTCCATCATTGTTCCTGTCCCCAAGAAGCCCCGGATCACTGGATTTAATGACTACAGGCCTGTGGCACTGACGTCTGTAGTCATGAAGTCATTTGTACGCCTGGTCTTACCCCACCTCAAGTCCTTCCTCCCTGCTGGACCCCCTGCAGTTCACCTACAGAGCCAACAGGTCTGTAGACGACGCATCAACCTGGCATCCACTTCATCCTGCAGCATCTGGACTCCGGGATCCCACCTAGCCAGGATCCTGTTTGTGGACTTCAGCTCTGCGTTCAACACCATCCTCCTGCTCTGCTCCAGGACAAGCTCTCCCAGCTCAACATGCCCGACTACTCCTGCAGGTGGATCACAGACTTCCTGACGGATCGGAGGCAGTGCGTGCGGCTGGGAAGAATGTCTCAGACACTTGGACTATCAGCCCAGGAGCTCCACAGGTCTGGTCTTTCTCCTCTGCTCTTCTCCTGTACACAAACTGCTGCACTCAGCCACGACTCGTAAAACTGATCAAGTTTGCGGACGACACCACCCTCTTCGGGCTCATCTCGGATGGGGAGAGTCTGTCTACAGGAGGGACCGCTGGTGTCTGGTGCAGCGGTAACACCTGGAGTTCACGCCCAAGACAGTGGAGATGATCGTGGTCTTCAGGAAGTCACAGCGTCCTAGCCCCCTCACCATGACAGACTGCCCCATCAACACGTGGACTCCTTCCGCTTCCTCGGCACCACCATCACGCAGGACCTCAAGAGGGAGCCCTCCATCAGCTCCCTCATCAAGAAGGCCCAGCAGAGAATGTACTTCCTGCGGCATCTGAGGAAAGCCAAGCTGCCAGAGCATATGATGGTGCAGTTTACACGGCCATCATTGAGTCCATCCTCACCGCTCCTATCACCGAGTGGTACGCTGGAGCCACAGCCAGGGACAAACAGAGACTACAGCGCATTGTGCGTTGCTTGTACGTCTCCAGGGCTCTGGGAGAGCAGATCGGATCACTGCCGACCTTCTCACCCTGGACATGGACTATTTGAACCACTCCCCTCAGGCAGGAGGCTACGGTCCATCCGGACCAGAACCTCCCGCCACAAAAATGGTTTCTTCCCCTCTGCTGTTGGACTCATGAACACTTCTAAACACCTGTTCTTAACTGCAATTCAATCAATCACACTCTGCACGGTCACTTCTGTACTATATCTGCAAATGTAACTGTAATTCTTGTGAACATAGTAAGCCTATTTTCATTTTATACTATAGTAATTTTAAATTGTTTCCTATGCATTCCCTTTGATTTCATGTATATCATGTATGTATGTATGTATGTGTGTGTGTGTAATATATTATATTATATAAAAAAGTTTTATTATTGATCAGTATTTTATGCTGCACCTTAATGAATAAACTCTTCTGATTCTGCATTATAGGCAGTAACACATACTCATTTTCAAAAAATAATTCTTTGTTACATCCCAACTCTACTTGCAACTGTAAAAGTCTTATATGAAGAATAATATTTACTTTTTGCATTTTGACATTGTTACTGGTTTTCTATTTTACTCAACCTGAAAGTACAAAGACCATATGAAGGCAACATTAGTCTGAGCAGAGCAGTTTTATTCTGTCCTGTTCATGAAAAGACAGAAGTCCATTAAATGTCTTCACCAATATAAGAATTTTACTAGAAGCATTTGAAGGGTATGTATCTCCAAAAAACAATAAATAGATCAAGACAAGGAGACAAATAAAACACATTTTCTATTTAATTAATAGAAATCACTATTTGATATAAAATGTTAAAGAAATAAAAAAGGCTGAAGTTCCATTTTCTGACATTAAACGCATTAAGACAACAGTGCACGCGTTAAGACAGCGCACAGGCTTTCACACAGGCCTAGGAGCGACAAGTTACTTAGCACATATTTTATTTGTTCTTTTAGTGTGAGTCTGTAAAGCTGAAGAAACAAAACAACAAGTAGATAACTCAAGTAAAATGCATGGAGAATACAAAAGCTTTTGAGGAAAACAATAGTGCCTTATTCGCTTGTACAACTAAATGTTACTGTGAAATCCTATAAACTGTGACAGCATTGTAAACAGAGATACATGCCCAGTAAAACATAGCACTTCTTATTGTGGAGTGTGCTCACAACGAGTTGGCAAGCTTCCTTTTTGTCCACTGTAATGCAAATTAACAATATAATCAAATAAACAACTTTCAAAATACAGTTCAGACTTAATACAAACTAAATTGGCAGACTGCAAAGCCCGGTAACAGCTTTTTCCTAATGGTCCACTCCTATGTACTGTTTCAAATAGATAGTTTTCCTTTTCTAAGATCACTGCCGTCTCAGAAATGCCATGTAAGCCTCTTTGGATGCAAAATGTTTCCACCAAGTGTTTTTAAATAAATACTGGCTGTGCCACTATAAGGCACTCACCACAAGTCCTTTTGTTTAGTTGATTCACTCTGCTCTCTGGGTGTCTTCAAAGCTTTTAGTCTCCACCACTTTGAGGTGGCAGAATCAAATGTCCGTTTTGATTTTGTCCGAGAGCTGTCGATTTTTGTGAGAGTTTTTTGATCTCGCTGTTATCGAGCCGAGGGATCTGGTACCAGCACTCCTCATGAGTTTGGCCAAGGACTAATGTCCATAAAGAGAAAATGTGGTCAGTTAAATTCGGATAAAAAGAAGAACAGTGAAAGTGAGACTGACCGGGTCGAGAACCAGCGGTTGGAATATTAGGCCTCTGCTGGTCCGCACACACTTTCTTCATGTCCTCAAAACTGGGGTCGCTGGGGACCACGTCGTGGAAAGGCGGCTGTAGTCCTACTATACCTAGAGAAAACACAAACGCATTATCTCAGTTATTTAAAGTGCACTTTTTCAGATTATTATTAACCCTTTATTACTTGCCATAGACAAGTCGCTAGGCGTTATTTACATGTGTGCAGGCTGTAGGGTCATTTGGACCATCAAGGTATTATATACCACGCCCACACTTCAATGTACAAAACTGACCATAAAAGGTTGCATTGAAATTTGTTTGCAATATGGAAAATTGCATTGTTTACAATGTTAATGTCATGTTATGTCTGCGCATTTTTATGTTTTTCTGGGAATTAAAGCAATGAAAACATTAGGAGGTGATCATAAATGTGTTTTTTTAAAGATTATTTTATCCACTTAATTTGCTAAATACTGACTCCAATTTTTTTTTTTAAAGATTTTATTGCTTAGACTTATTAGAAGAGAGGCAGGTGAAATGGGGAAGAAGAGAGGGGAACATGGAGCAATCGCGGAGTCAGGATTTTAACTCACGAACTGCGGCCGGCCGCCTTCGAGCCGGCACACGTGTGCGTGACCCAACCACTCGACATTGTATAAGCGTGTTTTAAAATAGAGCCGGAAAGGGGTTAGATCTTAACTGCAATAATTGTTGGTAAACCTGTATTTATATTATCTAAAAGATCGTTCCACCTATCAAACTAAATTATGAATAAATGTAAGAATATTTGCATGTGCTTATATAGTTTTACAATATGAGAAAACTATGATGGAAGTTAGCAATACGGATAGTGTATACATGTGCAGCCATTCAGTTAGTGATTGAACGGCTTCACATGTACTAACCGTTACTGAGTGCCTCCTGGCGATCTCCCAAGCACCAGCCCCAGAGCCAGATGTCATCTCTTGAACGACTCGAACAGTCATCTGGATCGAGTCATCCAGCACTTCAGGGCCATGTAGGCTTGGTGCCCACTTTCGGATGTTGCCCACATCCAACTCATTGGTGTCTTGGAAATGCATTACGCCAAACCTAGCACACGATAAAAAAAAAAAGTATTTAGAAATATAGTGCACCCGAATCATTGTATTTTTGGGTAGATATTGCTGTCCAAATGTTTTCTACACAGGATGTTTTTGTTTTTTTCCTAAATAAGAGAGTATTTGCCAGGGAGGAACAACTAGTACCCGTTTCTGGACATTAGAAGATGGAATGTGTAATGAACATGTCTGGCTGGGTAGGTGAGGACTGAAGCTGAATTAGATTTGTGTTCAAATGGAAACAGCTCGTATGAGGCAAAGTGGTCTGTGCTGCTCCAAAAATATTTTAGTTAAGAGATGTTATAAAAAATAAAGTAGTGTTTAAAGTAGGCCTTTAGTCTGTATGAAAAACAAAAAATCATAGATGTTATGTAGCTGAGTTATGTTCAATTTCAAACTCTCTCTTATCGTTATTCTGCAATTAATTGTAAATGCATCTTTTATAAAATCTCACATTTCCTTTAATGCTTTTGTAAAAATATACAGCATTTGGTGGTATCAGGATAGATACATTATATAATATTATTTATAGTAATAATCCAAACCTTAGGACACTACTCATCGATCTAGCGCGCTTCCTCTCAGATAAATGGATGGTGACTGAAACGTCTCCATTCAGAAAATATTGTCCAATGCCAATGAAACGGCAACAACTGGGATTACATTACATGCAAAACAATAGCTAATAGTTACAGTAGCCACTTGCTTGGCTGTAAGCCTATTTAAAGCGTATAAAATAAACTATAAAAAGGCCTGCTACGTGCCGAAGTTGAATAAGTTCCACCAGCCACAGACACAATCAACAGCTTCTGAGGAGCATACTCGCATGGGAGAAAAGGGCCCTCACAAATGGAAAAAATTAAATTAAAATTACATTTTAAGATGGACAATTAGAAATGGGACAGACTAAAATGTGTAGGACATGTGAATTGTATGTTCTCTTATGTTTTGTGTCGCCCATTTACATGTTAAAAAATCATTTAAATATCTCTGAAATAAAGAAATAATAATAATTTAAAAGACCATCAAATAATAAAAACGTGGAAATAAAATTTGCGCTCACCACAGGGGGGGCTTATCAGTTTTGAACAGGAAGTCCATGGAACTGTTCTATAACCAAGCCGTTAAGATAATATTGCAGCGATGAACAAAAATAAAATGTGATCTACCCGTTATAGTCAGTTATAGTTATAGTAATCATAAATACCTTAAATAGCCTTATATTTTTGTTTTGAATGCGACAAATACTAGCATGCCAAGAAATCCTCTACAAGATCAGCGATGCAGCACTGGCCTTCTTTTGACCAGTTATTTTTGCTCTTAAGGTCTCGGTGGGCGATTGCCGGTTTGCTTGAGTCAAAGATCTCCCGTGGAGGTTGCGAGGCCACTGGCGATGCAGGCCATCCGTAGGCAGCTGAGGGCGTCTAGCGTGCTGAGCTGCAGGTAGTCGTACAAGGAGCCATTTCATGGTAGTGTGTGATGAGCAGAGCTGAGTTTGGAGTTAGAGAGGTCATGTCAGAAGCTATGAAACCTGGAACAGAGATCGCAAAAAATGACAAATGTATTATTGAGGTGTGACATTTAGTCAGTCTTTGTGACAGCTGAAATGACATACCTAGAATGTTCTCATGCTAAGCAGAACTGTGTGTAGATCTCGGTTTCTCTAAACCACGACTTCTCGTCTCTGAGGAGAAGATTTACGCCCATCTCGCCTTGCCACTGGCCTCTCACACTTCACCGTAGCGCCTTTCTGGGGACAAAACATGACAACACCGGTCAATTTCAGTTCACACATTGAATGAATCCTTTGGTTTATGTATAGATTTCTGAATGACCTTGAACTTGTTCAATGTTTTATATGTACATTATTTCAGTGATGCAGGTTATACTCTCAAGTTATATGTTAAACCTGATTCGATAATGAAGTCAAGATGAGACCAATTCTGCAATGACAAGATTATGTGTATGTCTAGTTATTTCGAAATAGCTTCTCTTCACTGAGGTTTGTAAAGAGGAATTTCGGAACTCACAGCTTTTATACATTCCTTTCACCTCCTTCTTATTCTGAATTGAGTTTTGGCAAGGCTATGTCAGAAACTAAATCAAAGATGTGTGAGGCAACAGTGTCTCATTTTACTTGTTATATTCTAGTAGTGGTAGTATTGCAATAGAATAAATTCAATCTAGAAATAGATGTCCAATTTATTTGGAGGGCTGTGTAATACAGCTCATCAACCAACACACAAAAATGTATTAGAATAGTCATTATTGTACATTTGTAGGTTTTCTGCTCTGCCCAATGTATAATCTTATAGGTTGTGTTCACGTTCTAGAATTTGAGATAGAGGGCGGGGGCCTATAAATCTATGGTATATTGACTGTTTTTGAACGACTTAACCAAAATGTTGAACCTTATCATTTGTTAGGGATTAGCTCTACAAACTTGCCATATTCATTGCTTTACTTAAAGCCCTTTTATGAGACAACAATCATGTATTTGGGGTTGAATAATGGCACCACTATCTGAAGCTATGATGAAATAAATTTTGCCTACAAAACATTTGTGCCCGTTTAGTTTATGAGGCACTGTATCTGGGATGTAAAACTCAAACAATGGAAATGCTAGATGGATACCAATGAAATAAACTTTGGCTGCAGCAAAAAAAAAAAAAAAAAAAAAACAGCAACAAGAAATGGAACGAACGATCAAGAACCGGACGGTAATAACACTGGAATGAATAAAAAGAAAATTTGACTTGAATATGGACAATTTACGTCATTGGGAAAATGGGACTATTACTTAGGGGGCATATGCCAGATTTTTTATGGACTACTTTTATCAATTCTGTCTTTTCACACACTGCACTCGTTAGGTTTGTTTTTTTAGTATAACCAAGTAAAAAATCAGCAATCTCTCATTGAACAACAAATTCACACACGCAACTTAATTAGACACATTGTAAAGCGTTGCTCGGTTGTATAAAAACTACTGACCACTTACCCACATTCATTCAGAGTGATTTGTCGAGCACTGTTCCTGGCCAGAAGGGAGTCCGACCGCTCCCCGAAGTGCACGAATGGTCAGCAGATCCTGGAAAAGAAAGAGACACAAAACATGAGGGCTGTGTGTGTGAGACATGTGATAAGAAACTATTTCAAAGCCATCCCCGAGCGCTGCTTTGAAAAAAACCAAAAATAAAAATTAATAAGAGATCTGGTCCAAGGCTGCAGTGGTTTGATGTGGCACCCATGGGAGGTGTGTGTGTTGTGTGAACCAGGCATTGTGGGTTATTGGGTGGTTGCCCGTGCTTGTTTCTAGAGGTGTAGAGTGCCCTGGTGGTAAACACACCACTGCCACTTCACCTCCCCGTAGCTGGCTGGTGTGGGTGATGGAGATTTGATCTAATCCAGGGCAGACTCAAAGCAGGCGCAACGCTGCTAGCCTTTTATTTTTGTCTCGCGTTTAGACTGGCAGATCATGGAGCTACACAGGGGGGCGCTGGTAGTCAGGTCTCGAAGGGAAATCAACAGTCATGAGTGATGCTGTTAGATAATTTGAGGAGCGGCCTGGAAGACAATTTGGGATACACATAGATAGGTGAAAGGACATAAATGAAATGAGTGTCGCTCTATAGAGACTTTAAATGCCTCTCCGTGGAGTTCTTTGCGGAGGGTTAGACTCGGGGCAACGGCAGAATGCATCATGACAGCGCTGCAGTATCATTCTAATAGAGATGACTTTGGGGCTGCAGAGGAGAGCGCGCATGTTTTTCATTTTCACACCGCTGTTTCTAATAACCTTTCTCCTCCTGTGCCAAGAGCGATTAATTATGCTCAAACAACATTCGGCGCGGCTCATATTGGATGTTTTGGTGCCAAGTTGAATCATGCGGCTTGGGAGAGCCAAAATAGTACCTTGGACTTGGACTAGCTTCTTGAACATTTGATGAAAAAGAATTGAGATAATTGGGTAATACGTACAATTAGTATGCAATGTATACGCAGTGTTCTAAATTGAGAAAAGTAGATGCGTTTTTTTTTATTATACTTTTTAATAACTTCATTTAATCAGTGCAGTAGAAGTACAACTTTTAGTATTACTTGTACTTCCACTTTTTTGCTACTATTGAGACAGCATTGGAATATTCCCATCTATTATGTATTATTGGTATATTGTTCTCACATTAGCATGTGTCAAAAATTTCCAAATGCACTCAAGAAATGTAAAGTACTGTATCTAGTTGCTTTCCCTTCTATGTCCAAGTAGGTTACTTGAGGTCAACTTGATGTTTGAGCAAACATATTACCAAACTCAAGACCACCCAAATTTTGGATTTTTTTGTAACCTCAAACTCAAACCCTGCATAAAAGAACACAAAGGCCAATACTGAATGGAGGAACAAAATGGGGGGGGGTGAATGTCTGTTTTGTTTGACTGCCGCCGCTGTGCTTCTAATCATTTCATTCGCAACATATGGAGCCCCGTTTATGCTCAACTATTTGGAGCATTCATGTGTTGTGTAGTGACAATGGTTGGAAACATTACATACAGCACTGTGTTATCCCATGTTTCCAGTCTTGAGATAAAAATGGGAGTGCAAAGCTACTGTGACTTCAATAAAGTAATTATTGTTTGTGCTTCCTTGTAGACACACCGGAGGGTGTCTTTGTTCAAAAGGGATTCCTTCATTTTAGAGCACTTTCTATGCGTATTGTACACAGCATACAGGAAGGGATTACGGTCCATCTCCCAAATGACACATGTAGCATTTTAGTGAAACACAAATAAACTAAATAAAACAATACTCCTGTTAATTCATATTTATAGCATTTAATGTACAAAACCTATAACACAATTATTAGAAGATGTTGATAAGAATCTGTTCACAATTTAGCAACATCCACCAGTTTAACCAAAGAAGATGTCTTTCATGATCTTAATCCAACTTTAAATTTACATCTCTCATTATTTGTGTCTTCAGTCAAATAGATTTTCTGATTGTTATAAGCTCTTCAGTGGTTATAGAAACATCATTCATCGTCAATCATAAAACAATACACCTTTGAACGACAAGACCAGTCTTTGTTAAAAAGAATAGGCAAACCAGGGTACTTTTTACTTTGGTTCTTAATTATATTGACGAGCCTTTATTTTTAGCCAGACGTGTCGTTACCGTCGCCAATACTTACTGCCAGAGTGCTCTCCCCCACATTGGAAGCTATGAGGCCGTGATGGTTATATTCGGCGTCCGGGAGTTAGCCTCTCCATCTGGTTTTGGTGGATGCGGCGGAACCAGGATGGCGATGGCGGAGAGGATGATAGGACTATTATGGGCGCACAAGACAATAACCAGGGTGGTCACGCTGTAGTGGAGAGCTCGCCGCTGCAGGACAAAAATCTGCGGTGATGGGTTCTGTTGATCGGGAGAACAATACACGTCAGTCCGTGACTTTTGTTGTTTTTATTCTTTTTTGAGGTTGATTAGAACTGGACTCGCTTTTAACAGTGAAAAGGACATTGGACTTTATCTATTTTTGTATGTAGAGTGAATAGACTGGACTAACTTTCGTAGTTAAAAGGGAATTAAATATATGTACTTATTAACTGGATTAGGTGCCCTTCCTGGCAACAATGGGTACTGAAGCATTTTTATATAACAATTGAGCATGGATTAACTTGACAGATGGTGCTGGTGGTGAAGGTAAAGTTATTTCTGTTCAAGGAGACTTAAGAAAGAACAGAATGCCTAAAAATTTGTGACTTAACAACAAAAAATACTTTTAAAGGTTCTAAGCGCTACAATGGCATTTCAACTTTTTTAGTGGAGCAATGTTTTTTGTTGAAATGCTATTGCACACCAGCAATAAAAATTATCTTAGGGACATTATCAAAGGATCCAATTTGGAAAGGAAAGAATAATATCGTCACAGCGTCCGGCCCTTAGATTTGCAACAGTTGTTTTTCGTCTTTTCTGCTTCAGAGTTGTGCGGCACTCCAAAGTGAAATTATTACATTAATCTGTGCATTAGTCAAGTGAAAATATATATTTTCAAGGCACACCCTTCAATCTAGCCACACTTGTGAAAACAAGGCCATAACACTAAACGTTAATTGGCATAATGCGTTCCTTTAAGAGTTAATATAAGCAAAATGTGAACAATCAATTTGAACAATTGTCTGTGTCATCATTCTAGTAAAAATTGTACTTGTCTTGAATGAAAAGTTCCAATGGTGAAGGGGCCGATGTAGCTGCAAGGCCATGCCAACAACTGACCCTATTCAGCCTTTCCAACATTCGGAGCGCCTGAACAACTCTCCAGGCAGCACTGACAATGTCCCCTTTTTTCAACTGGCATAGTGCTCTTTCCCCGCAATCTACCAACTAGCAGCGCATTCATACTTCTACCAGACATAAACAGAGACGCATTAGATATTTCGAGAATTAAAGCTGTCGCGGACGAAAGCCTTTCGCAAACTCCTTTAGCATGGGATCAAATGAATCACAGAGTAGAAAGTTTAGAAGGCGTTTTCTATCTGCATACAGCTCCATTCCCAGGTGGGCTCACCAGTAGGTGTTTGTCAGCCAGTTTTGACGGCCGCAAGGGGGACACAGCGCAAGTAGACCATGACTATCATATTCAAATCTTCCGTGGCTGGCCACTGTCCCTTGCGGTTGTTTCATATGGCTCCAGCAGTATGACACTCTGCCCTGAAAACCCAGGCATGGACGCATCCAACAGCTGGGGAAAAATGTGACACCAGTGGTGTCACCCTGACTGTGGTAACGGGAAGTGAATGGCAGCTATTTTGGAGATGGCATGTTTGTGACTATTAAGCTAACAATTTGAATTTGTGAACTATGACTGAAGAAAAAACTTTGTTAATTTAATTCTGGAGGACTCAGTCTGACACTTCAAGCAAGCCAACTCTGAATGCATTCTTAGCTTACCCCAGAAAAGAAACAAAACAGGACTAGGAGCAGGCACCCATTTTAATTAACATTACTTAATAGCCATTTTGCTTGTCGTGGTCTTCCATGAGAGAAAATGTTAAGACTAATAATAGCTGAAAAGCCTTACAGCGTCAGCATAGAGTTAGTTTTAACCCAAAGATTAACTAGAAATTTGAAAGATTTTAACTTCTATCACTAAAAGTGTTGCTTGAAATGCTCTCATTTTTACCAAGGCCGAACACTGCCAGACCAATGAAAATAATGAATAATTCCTCAGTTCATCTTGTGCATGTTTTGATCACTACCAATACAGAACACGAAAAAGAAATGTCTGTGGGTTGAAATGACTTGAATTTAGAATGTTATTCTGGATTGAGCATTTATCCTGGATGAATTTAGCTCCTAGATTTTCACTTGTCTCGTGCATTTCGGACATGAAATTAAAATGTTGGGATAAATGAACTGAAACAAGATGGAAATGCCTTCACTCCAAAAAGAATATGTGTCGATTCCACTAAATAGTTGGCATTTAGTTGTATAGCTAACTGATACTAATCAATACTAAAATTAGTATCACAATTAGATATGTATTGGAACGATATTGTATGGAAAAAAAACATAATGGAACGTGGTTCTGAGTAGTTTAAAAGGTGTGACTGTAACATCATTTTGTTTCTATTGCCCAAAAAAATAGCCTTTCTTTTAAGTTATCATTGTGGTATAGAAACTGCTACGAATATGAATCCTTTCCTTCTATTGAAATAGATTTTGAATTTCAGTATCGTGACTGGACTGACTTGGATAGAGAAGAAGATGTGGCGCAGAAGTTAGCCGTTACCTTTGACTGGCAGTTGCACGGTGCTGTTCATGTTGCAGAGGTGGCCGTAGCAGCACTCCACAATTTGGTCCCGGGACGGCGGCGTCTTGCAGGTCAGTGTGCTCTGCTCGTAGACTTTAAAGCAGCCCTTCTGGTACACCAGGGAGCCGGCGTTCATTGTCAGGGAGGAGAAGCACTGGTGGCCCTTGCAGCGATTCAGCGTCTCACATGAGCTGCCCTCGCACACGCACTCATGCTCTTCTCGAGCCACGGGCTTCACCACCTCCTCTGCAGAGAAAAATATCATACCACCAACATGATAAATACATTCAGATTGGAGACAGAGCTAAGAAATTAGAATAGGCATAAACTGTTTTTCATTGTTCGGCTGTACACTTTTTGACACTAGATCACATACAGTATAGTTTCTGGTGCCAAAAGCTACGTTTCAACTGGTCCCAACTGCAGTCTCACAAACATAACAAATGTTTTCTAAATAAATTCTAAAGCATTACAGAATTATACAAAAATTCACAAAAAGATGTTTAGTAATTCCAAGTTTGTGGCGTTCGAGTTTATAGTATACTTTTTCGCCATTGATTTGACTTTTTTGCAGCTCTACGTCGTGTTTCAAAATCTCTTTATTGAATGCTTTGAGGTTTGGATAGTGTTAGATACATTATGTAATAGAAATGCAATATTTTTCATTTTAACTAGAGTGCTGTGCATCGATAAACAGAAAACGGCTAATGCTAACTTGTGCTAGCTTTGATTTGCGAAGCCCGTCGGTTAAACATATAAAGTTGCCATCACGAAAAAGAAGTTTATTACAAGATCAAGTCAGTGCTGGTGAGAAATATTACGTTTTGTTTATATCCGTTTTTGCTGTCTTTTCCCCTCAGTCTGAATTCTCAACGAGCCAGATCGCTTTGGAAGCCAGGCCTCACGTGGGCTGCTTTGGACCACTTAAATGGGCTGGTACTGTTCACTTAGGACAGAGGCGATTTTGGATCTGCTCTGAAGCGAACCCGTGGAACCAAAACCAATCATATATAATCATGAGTTATTACTAAAACAAATAATTAGTCTAAACTCGTCTCCTCCAGTGCTGTTTAAAATGACAATTCCTCACCGATTTTACTTGCAGAACGTAATGCACAACGTGTGGAACTATACAAGTCCTGGAATTAAAGCCAGACAAAGATAAATGTTACATAAATGTGTCCAAAGTCACCTTCCCTGGAGCCTGGACGCTGACGTTCATGTTACACAGATGGCCCTGGCAGCACTTGACGACGCGGGTGGAGGAGGGCGCCGTGGCACAGGTGTCTCTGCCCTCCTGGTCGTCCCTCAGGCAGCCCTTGTGCTGCGTGGCCACCCCATCCGTCAGCGTGAGCGAGGAGAAGCAGTGCTGCCCGCGCAGCGCTGTTGTGCCTGCAGTGGGCGCCGTCGCACACGCACTGCTGCTCCCTGAGGACAGGCTGCCAGCAGACACTTCCACATCTGATAAGAGCACAAGCGGCGCATCCATTAGACCAATACCATTAGAGACCATTAAATGAAATGGCAGGGGCAGAGATTATAGCTGACATGGGAGTGAGAATTAAATGAGCCTCGTTTGGCAGAAGAAAACAAAATTACACATATGGGTGGTGTCTAGTGACAGGAGTATTGTGATATTACCGAATGAGTCATAAGGCCATTACAGGCTATTCAGTAGCTTCAAAACTCACATATCAGTAACTTTTCATGATTCACAACGCAGCAGTCCAAATAGCCAACCGCCTGATCAAACCAATGCCAACAGAACTAAACCAGGTCTAAACCAGTCATAGTCAACGTAATGGAGCTCAAAGTGACCGACAACAAGGTTCAAGAAGTAAATTGTAAGTAAATGTGGTATTTTATTTTAAATCTCAGTGTTTCGCATTAATAGAAGAGCCTAATTTTCCCCCCATAGTCTATAACTAGCAGCGCAATAAATGATACTACATAATTATCCATTTGCTTGTTGTATTACCATGAAAAAAAAATATATATATATATTTTTTTTTTAAATAAAGTCTTTTTGTGATAAGTAGAAGCAATAAATTACATATTTACTCCAAAATTGTATTTACAAGAAGGACTGCAATGCGACCATTGTTTTATATAAACTTTTGTCAACACTGAAACCCGTTTATGAAACTTTATAAACCGCTATTAGCTGTTAAAACATTGAGCTGAATTTTAAGTTTTAATGTGTTTTGGACATTAGTTACCACATAGCTGGTAAGCCTTCATTGTGCCTTTGAAATCTTAATATTTGATTTTTCTAAAATTCAATGGGAAAGAGGGCAGCACTGATGATAAAATTATATTGAAGTTCTAAAGACAAAGAACATGATACCGCAGTTAAAAAGGCAAAATGGTTCTGCACTTTGATTTTCATAGTTCTTTATTAGAATAGATTAAAGAAAAAAACGTTGCAGTTGTTATGTTTCAACCATTATACTGGAATGAGTCAGTGTGCATCTATTTGCTAATAATCACATTTTCAAGGAGATACTTTACTTTCTACAGTGGCTAATTGAACCTTTTGAGAAGTAATTTCTTACATTAACAGCAGACACAAATATTTATTCGGTACGTTCTCCCTCATTCACAGCTAATGATGCCACGAGTAACATTTATTTCTCCACATAATGATGTTTTTCTTCATGTAATGTGGGAACTTTTACTGAAATGTTCCTTCATTTGTCACTCTTACCTTTAACTGGGCGCTGCAAGGACATTGGCGTTGCACAAGTCTCCTCTCGCAGCATTCCGCCACCAGCTCAGAAGTCGGGGGCGATGAACAAGCCTCGTCCTCGCCACCCACAATGCACCCCTTCTCCGACACCGCGGTCCCATTCCGCATGGACAGCGAGGTGAAACACTTCTGTCCAAAACACCGCCTGTCCGCGCTGCACGTCGATGCGTCACACTCGCATTCAAAGTTCCTCACAACACCGGCGTCTCCTGTGGAAAAAAAATAAACAAAAAAGCACAAGGTCAATGCGGGGAAGGGTGCTAAATTTTTGTGTCTGCCGGAGAGATTAGTCAAGGGATAACTTCTGAAGTGAAATCCTGCAGCGTTCTCAAAGTGCGTTCCACTGCAGTCCTTTTTTAAAAAAATAACACGCAGACAGCAGTTCAGAGGGAGACAGACGGGGAACGTGGTGAGACCAAAACAAATCGTGTGAATCTGAAGCTATGACTCATGGGTGGGGACTGGAAGACAGGTCTATTTAAATGTGGGTGAGTGAGGGGGCCCGTGGGTGGGCTGAATCATAGTTTTTCTACGCACAACCACGATGTATGACCTACTCGCATCTTGATTTTTTTGGGGGGAGATTTAGAATATGGCAATATTTTGGCATTGTATTTGTATTTTTACAGGTGGTTTTCTGATTCTAGAATGTGATGGCGCCATGAGTCAGTTTTCCATAAAGATTGAATTGTACTTTTGCCACGAAATGACGAAACGTAAATTCACAAATGTTAAATCTGATCATTTTCTTGTAATAACTTGACTAGGGCTGCACAATACGGCGCAAATGTATCAATAACGTTTTTTAAAAAGAAAATATTGATAAGGGAAATATTTCATTGATGATTTCATTCGTTCTGTCCAAATTTACCTCGATTTAGTTTTAATTGGGCTCTGATCTGATACCAGTGACAATATGCTGTGGATTTAACCAACCACAGTGACGAACTCTTTGAGCAGCAGATGTTTTTAAGGAGGTGACAAATGCAAGATGGCAAGTGCGATGAATCATGGGAAAATTATAATCTAGGAAAATTGTGGGGGTTTTTGGCATTACATAACTTTGATGTTGTCAAGCCATGTAGAGCATACACAAATTGATTATGAATTCTAAGGTCATGCTTTTACAATAGGGGTGTTCATTTAATCAAAAAAATAAAAATAAAAATCTAATTCTGATATTTCAAATTTTTGATGATGAACCAGCTCTGTGTCAGTAAAAGCATTTCGTTTGGAGCAAATGGCAATGTGTTCAGGAAATGCATATTGCCCAGCCCTATTTCACAATGAGTTAAACTAGGAATAAATGCTGTATATCATTTTATAAATAAAAGACCTTTGCTACTTTGTTGTGTGCAAAATAAATCCCACACTGGCACTTACCCTCCAAGCTACAGCAGCAAGGCACTATCAGGATGATCAAAAGCAAAGGGAACGTGGCCCAAGACTTCATCGTAGACCTGGAGGAGAAGCAGAGAAGAGACAACAGTGGTCAGAGCTGCACTGCAGTAAAAACCCACCCACAAACACACGGAGATGTGCTAATGCAAAAAACTGCCAAAATAAAGGTGATGAACCCCACGCTAACGCTATTTATTTTGCACCAGCCATCTGCGGGACAGCACAGAGACAACAGACAACCAGGCGAGGAGCGGAGGAGATCTTCTGATGATCCGGGTAAACTGTGGGAGCATTTTGTTTATTATTTACACACACCAAAACCCTTTGTCATTTTGTAAAAAAAAAAAAATAGTCAACATCAAGTTTTAACATGCTCAAATTAAAGTGGGTCTCATGCCTGCCTGTTGTCCTGGCAACAAGGCGTTGAGTGCAAGCAATGGGAGACTGGTGCTCACCGATTGGCTGCCTCTGGAACGTGCGTGAGGGTGTGTTGATAACTGTGCGTGTGTGTCACCGGGACAGGCGGCTTGGTGAGTGAGGAAGAGAGGACGAGAGTGGAGAAGTGAGGAGGAGAGAAGAATAGTGGAGAAGTGAGGAGAAGTGAGGAGGAAGAAGGAGAGTAGAGAAGTGAGGAGGAGAGAAGAATAGTGGAGAAGTGAGGAGGAGAGAGGAGGAGAGAGGAGAGGAATGAGGAAGTTGTGGAATAGTAGTGAGGAAGAAGTGAAGTGGGAGGAGGATGAGAAGAAGTGGAGAAGAGAGAGGAAAGAGAGTGGGAGAAGAGAAGAGGAGAAGTGGAGCAAGAGAGGAGCGAGAGAAGAATATGGAGAAGCTGTAGGAGAAGAGGAGGAGAGAAAGGAGGAGGACGAGAAGGAGGAGGAGGAAGAAGGAGGAGAAGAAGAGAGTGGAGAAGTGAGAGAGAGAAGAATAGTGGAGAAGTGAGGAGAGAGAGAGGAGGAGGAGAGAAGAATAGTGGAGAATGAGGTGGAGAAGGAGGAGGAGAGAAGAATAGTGGAGAAGTGAGAGTGAGGAGGAAGAGAAGAATAGTGGAGAAGTGAGGAGGAGTGCGGAGGAAGGAGTGGAGGAGGAGGGAGGGAGGAGGAAGAATAGTGGAGAAGTGATGCGAGGATGAGAAGAATAGAGAAGGAGATGTGAGGAGGAGAGAAGGAGAGTGGAGAAGTGAGGAGGAGAGAAGAAAGTGGAGAAGTGAGGAGGAGCTGAGGAGGAGGTGAGGAGGAGAGGAAGGAGAGTGGAGAAGTGCAGAGAGAGAAGAATAGTGAGAAATGTGGAGAAGTGAGGAGGAGGAGAGAAGGCGGAGAGAAGATAGTGGCAAGTAGGAGGAGGAGAAAGGAGAGTGAAGTGTAGAGAGTGAGGAGGAGAGCAGAAGTGGAGAAGTAGGGGAGGGAGAGAGAGAGAGAGAGAAGTACGTGGGAGAAGGAGGAGGAGGAGAAAGTGGAGAACATGAGGAGGAGAGGAGGAGAGAAGAGAGTGGAGAAGTGAGGAGGAGAGAGGAGGAGAGAAAGGAGAGTGGAGAAGGGAGAAGAGAAGAAAGTGGAGAAATGACGAGGATAAGGAGGAGAGAAGAGATGGAGAATGAGGAGAAGAGAGAGTGGAGAATGAGAGGAGAGAAGGAGAGTGCGAGAAGTTGGAGAATGAGATGAGAGAGCAGAGAGAAGGAGAGTGGGAGTGCAGGAGCAGAGAAGGAGTGAGAAGTGGCAGAGAGAAGAGAGTGAGAAGTGAGCCAGGAGAGAAGGCCAGTGGAGAAGTGAGGAAAGGTGATGAGGAGAGAAGGAGTGAGGAGGAGAGAAGGAGAGTGGAGAAGGAGCAGGAGTGAGGAGGAGAGAAGAGGAGTGGAGAAGTGAGGAACAGGTGATGAGGAGAGAAGGAAAGTGGAGGAGTCGAGGAGGAGAGAAGGAGAGTGGAAAAGTGAGAAGGAGTGAGGAGAAGAAAGGGAGAGGAGAAGTGAGGAAAGGTGATGAGGAGAGAAGGAGAGTGGTAAGTGAGGAGAGAGATGGAGAGTGGAGAAGTGACGAGGCGAAAGGAAGGAGGAGGGGAGCAGAGTGAGAGAAGTGGAGGAGAGAGGAAGAGAGCTGGAGATAAAGAGATGTAGATTGGAGAAAGGAAGGGGGAGCAGACATGAGGAGGGAAAAGGAGGAGTAAGGGTGCCCAAACACTGGCTATTTCACATAAATAGAGACACAGTTGGACCTTTCCTGAACAGCTTTAGAATGATCTTGAACTTGATCAAAGCTACTTAATTCTGTTCCGTTCAGTTGACAGTGCACATTTCAGAACAGGTTGCAGAGGTCGACTAAGTTCTGTACAGGTTTGCAGAGTATTTTATATTACCTTAAAGGGGCTGTACCTGCTTGTTTAAAAAGGCAAAAATTCTGTTTTGCCCCGTACCAATGTAATTTGTATTCGAGTGAAAATCTCTGCACGTAATTATAATAGTGTGTTAGTTATTCGGCGAAGTGCACTGTTGGCATGCTAGTTGTTGACCGCAAAACTCACTTTGGTCTTTGAAAGTTGTGAAAAGCGACGACAAACTAATAATTCATTCGGATGTCCTGAACACAATTTAACTAATTCTGTTTTTCACGTTTTTAAGACAGTAAAAATCTTGTACAGCGCCTTTAATAACGTCTGCCATTTTTGCCAGTCAAACTGCATATTTGAATCAACTGTAATCAATCTTGAAGTCTTAGTTTCTAGGAGCTAATGAGCCACTGAACTTAAGATTTGTGAGATTTATTATAACACTTACTGCAAATACTTGAAGCATTTCACCTATACACACAATACTTTCACCCAGCAACATGAAACACCCAGACAGTCTTTTTATAAAATGACATTATTTCAAAGACCCCAAAGGGCCTTTTTGCCCGTGAGAGCACCGTGGCCGTTATCTTGCAGCATGTGTGTGCACGCTTCAAGCATCTGCTCCATAAAATATGTGTACACACACTGCACACAAACGCACAGCACCAGCCAGCCCCTCTTCTGCATTGTGGCCCGCTACCCAGACATAATGATTAAGCACGTAATGTTAGCATTGGCCAACGGCGGCGTCTGCATGGCCCGGTGCGTACGGACCACTGCTGCTCCTTAATCAGGGCAAAAACAGCGGCTGACACACAGAGATAATCGGGAAGTTTGTGTGTGTGTGTGCGTGCTTTGGGGGATGGCAGGGACACAGCATGCATCCAAATACAGGGGGAGAAGAGGAAGGGGGCGTGGCTAGAGGCAATTGGGGGACAGTGGGTCACGAGGCCACACCATGGGGTCGGTTGGGTGAGGGCACCGTGATGGTTCATTTTGGGGATAAGGAGGATACGTAAAGCCATTTACACATCTAAATATTTGTTCTCCAATGTTGCTGTGTGAATTAGTCATACTTTATCCACATGCATAAGGGACATTGTAATCATATTTTTGGTTCTTTTGCTTCCAGGAACATGAGCATGCAGTGTGATTAAAGGTTGTGTATTTGTTAGGTCAAACAAATTGAACTTGGTGGAGAGCAGCACAGTCATTTTACTTTAATATACATTTTCCAGACAAGTTTTTTCCTGAATTGTGTTAAAAAAATACAAACAAGCAATTAGACAATTAGACATGTCCTGCAGGGATACGGATATCAAAGGTATAAAAGTTTGCCTTTTGTCTGTCATCACAATAACTATATTTTAAGCATATTGGGTTACACAGTAACACAGTGCTGCATCTTCTAGGGCTGCAATTAATGATTATTTTAGTAGTTGACTAGCAAGCGTGATCTTTTTGCTTTGTAACTGGTAAATGATTGTTTTTATTGCCATTAAAACTTTTAAATAAGTTTTAATAAATCAAAAAGGAGATGTGGTGACTGAGGCTTCTAGTATTTACAAATAAGTATATTGATAATTAAATGGTTCATTATTTTTTAGATTTTAGAGTATCATAGTTCAGATAACAGACAATTATGATTATCAAAATTCGTATTATCTTAATTAGTTGATTAGTCGTGCAGCCCTACATCCTAGGTCACCTTGAAAGCGCTCGCTCTCAATGGTTTGGTTGAATAGGTATGCAAGCAATAATAAAATCCAAGCTGTTGAACACATGAACCAATGAGACATCAGATATAAATATGCCTGCTGCATCCCCTTTTCTCTTCACTGCTTTACCACTCGTTGCATTGGGCACAACTTGTGAAAAGCCTTGTTGGTGTAGCAGCAGGACGAGGAATGGGACGAGGAAGTGTCTGTGTCAGCCCCAAGGGACACTCTGAGAAAAGGGCACCCCCCTCCTACCTCTCTATCCTCCTCCCTCACCTCTGCTGGGAGTTTGCCAATCCGAGACGCGGGACAGACACAGAAAGACACTACAGTAACTTGTCTGGGGCGCACTCTGCAGTCGAGTGCGCCGGCCAAGAAAAAGGCTGATTTAGTTATCTCCATATGATCATATATCACTCATGTTTCGAGAGCCAACAATGAATGCGGACCCAGGTAGAGCAGTTGGCAGATCAATAACTCATATAAAACAAGTCGAGGATTCAGAGTCTCCCCTTAATGGGCTGCAGTTACTGTGTGGGTAATGATTGCATTTTGTTTGCTGCCAAAGACCCTCAGTGGGCCACAGGAATGATTATATGTGCACCCCGTCTAGTCTGCAAGTGAGAGTTCAGTGCAGGGTATAAGAAGATCATCAGGTATGAATTAATAGCTTGCATTGGTTTTTGCAGATATCGGAGGATGCAACCAATTATTTTAATCACATAAACAACGTCATATTTTTAACTAAAGATGAGCAAAGTTAATTTTTAACTTTGTTCCTAATAGCAAATTGAGATTGCTGATGAGAAGCAGACTTTTGAAATAAACTCTAATCAAATATCTAAACCCGTGCCTGGAGGAAACCCACCCAGACACTCCGCATAGAAGACCCGGTCTCCAGAACAACTTGTAACAATTTTTTTTTTTTTGCAAACAATACTGAACTCCCCATTTGTTATGTGTTTCACCATTTGAAACTTTTGTACGTGCGGGCCTGCGTCCAAATGCTGCATAATCCGTCGGCCTATGTTTAAATAGATGTTTACCTTATGGGGGCAGTAAACAGACGCTACGCCACACTTGTGCTCACACATTAGCATGGATCCAAGGCGACGCGGTAACACAGAGCGCCTCGCAGCTTTGTGTCTGACTACACACCCAGAACTGTCTGACACTGAACCTCAGAAGGATCGTAGTGAGGGGGGAGAGGAAGGGAGAGGTTAGCATCTGCAGAAGGATTGCGATCTGAGCAGACAATTCACGGTGCGCTGAATGTAGTGGTGTCTTGTATGCATGTAGTGTGTGCGCCGTGTGCGTGTGTTTGTTGTTGCCTCGTCTCTGCGTATTGAATTCCTGGGACATTTGGTGAGTGCGTGTGTCGTAGAGATGACTCGGTGCCAAGGGTGCGCTCTCATTTCTACCCTCTATCAATCCCTATTCTCCTTTTATTCCAAGTCTCAAGAGAGAAAGGAGTTGATATCATGGCACTAAAAACTTCTATCTGCTCATTTCTCATCTCATGCAAATTAAAGGTTAAGATGGTGTTATTTCAAAGCATTTTGTGCAGGGTTTTTGCAGTAAACACTCAACAGCAGTTAGCATTAGTAAAATAAAGTTTTAATAGGACATATCTTTACAAGAAAGCTCTAAAATTGGTCTTATTCCAAATATAAAACTGCTGTATTTGTAGGAACCTTGTATGCAAGCGTACTGAACCCATGGTGGTCAAGAGGACTTTAACGGCACTGTATAAAAAAAAAAGAAAAAAAAAAAAGGGAAAAAAAGGGTAAATATTGAAAATATGTGTTGGGGTTAAGGAAAAAATGTGAGTGGTGTTTTAAGTGCACTTAAAACAATCTCTCCTTGACAGTAAAATTGAGTTACAAGCAGCACAATAACCACTGCTCATAAAGTATTCATGATCTTTTGAAAAAGCTGCCCCGTTTACTGTACCTGTGCAACAGCCACTGGGAGTTTGAGGACTTTTGAGAGGACGGGAGAGGCAGCTTGCCCGCGAGCGGAGTACGTGAGGGTGACCCCTACTGTGTGCTGCAGAGACACTTGAAAGTGATCTCGTATCAGCACAGAATCCCACTTTGCAATGATGCAGTTTTCGCCACAACTCTTCAGTGACAAGCCCGAGGCCACCGCGATAAGCACGGCTCGAGAAGAACGCGAGCTTGCATAAAGTGATTAGCAGTTCAGAGATGATTAAATTCCGCTTAATGTGAAAGAGAAAACTTAAAAACTGATTTGTCTTTATTTACAATATATAATAATTGTTATTATCATCAAGATGGCTGTCGTCTTGTTTTTTACTCAGCTGCAGTTAGGATTGAAATGGTTTTAAAAATGCCTATAACAAGTAACAACCATTTAAGTAGTTACGTACCGGAGAAGGATCCCTTTAGTATAATTTAATAGGTTTTAAGTCTGGGAACTCAAGGTACTTTCAGTTAACATGAAAAAGGTCTGTACAGTTACATAGTTAGCTCCATGTTTTCTATTTTACGTACTGTAACCTTTGGTCCAACACACTTCTGGGTGTCCATGTCCTTCTCCCAATTGACTTTCAGCTAACCCCTGAAAAAGAAGACTTTGGTATATTTTCAAGACTTTCTAACCACGGCTTTAAATGGGGAAACAAAGGTTTAGACTTCGGCAAATGGTTGTGTGACGCAACAGCTTAATCACTGCACCCCTGCACATGCGTTAGATTTACGTTATTTTTAAATTAATTTAGCTGATTCTATTCCCTGCTGTTCTTGAACCGTGTGAAACACTGGAAATTTCCCTGAACAAATAAAGGTCATCTCACTTATCATGCTCGTTTGTCTTATGGAAATGTTGCTTGCCTGAATATTAAACATATGGCACATTAATATTGTTTGAAATTATTGACACTCCTCCCAGTAGTAGCCATAAGCATACGCTAACAATACGTTTTAGCCATTTCATGAAAAATACTTTACCTCATTTGTTTGAACCGGCAAAACTCAGATACTCAAACTGTATTAACCCAATTTTTGCTGTGCCATTCAAAAAGCGAGTGTTGAAATAAGCCTCGGAGGAAACAAATCGTATGCAGAGTCGGGCATCATTATTATTTTGGTCTTTTTGCATTCGGTCTGAAGGAGAGAGTAACAAAACTACTTTGTTGAGATGCGGGCGGGCATTGCGAGGATGAGGAGGGACAGAGGAGAGAGGAGCTGGAACCGCAGGAGCTGCCGAGTATCACCTGGCAGCGAGCAGACGAGAGGTGGAATCTGTGTCTGAGCTGCAGCCTGGCACGGTTACCATGGCACGCACGCGGGCTGCGAGGGGGATGCGGCAACGGGAGGGGAGGGGCTAAGCTGACAACAGATCCTAATCGTGCTATACAATGTATGTAATGTTGCACTCTAGTATTGACTGTCAGTACCTTCTTTGTTTAGATTTAGACCATGTATGATGACAAAGCTCTACCAATTTCCCACTAACAAGATTAGGGTAACCTGGCGGGACAAGCTGAGTGTCAGAACACCCAGGTCAGTTTTGCTTCATTTTTCACCACAATTCACTACCCTTTCCCGCCATATCCTGGATTAGTTTTCTCATTTTAAAAAAGCAAAAACCGAGTGACGATGGGAGTCTAAATGTCTGTACACTTTTCAAAAATAAAAACATGTACGGTAAATGGAACCGCTGCTTGTTAGGGAAATGTCAAATAAGATTTTTAATTAGCAGTTCTGAAAAGAAAGTCAATAACCCATTCATTGTGTTTACAATGAAAACATTAAAATGATACATTTATGTTTTCGATAAGATAATATTTTGCATTATTTGTATTGTTATTTGCCGTAATGTGCTTGATTACTTTAGCTTGGCATCTCATACTTTAGAACTTTTTTTTTTTAATTATGAAAAAATAATTAATTTGGATGTTGGATGCGTTTTTTCCACAGAATTGAGTTTTTAGTGCATCTCTGACTACAGAGGAAATACAGGCTCATAAAAAAAACTGGCAATTTCAGGGAGTGCAATGAAGCAAGGTATGATATGATAGATAGGGAAATACACAAAACTAGTGGAGATGATTTATGACTTAAAAACAGCAGTGAGATTTTGGAACATGTCCAATAGAAAATACGTCAGTTATCGTAAAATTCAGAACGGAGAGTTTTTAATGCTCAGAAGAGGACTTTCTAACCAGGATTCTTCAAACTAGCGTGAAAGACGCTAAATGCAACACCAGGTATGTTTTTGATGAAGGAACAGTGTCAGAACATGGTTAAATTCAATGTAGTATAAAGTAAATGAAAAAGGTATATACTGCAGGTCTCCTTTAATTAAACATATGGCAAACAGGTAACATTTACCAAGCATTTACTTACTAAATTCCAAATAGTTATATATTAGTCCTCGTAATGTTAATACCCTATCGAGCTGTATTGAGCTCCTAACCTCGACCCGAGCCTACACCTAGCCCATCTGCAGTGCCAGAACACCATCGGGCCCTTGCAGATGGTTGACTGTGAGGTGCGTGTGGGTGTGCTGCAAACTTGAGGGCCAGTGCCGTCCTCTCCTCTCCTGCTGCAGCCTACATTCATATTCACACTGCAGCTTTGCACATTCACCCCGGACTAGAAAGCCTCTTCTGCCTACAGTGCAATGGAACACTCGGAATGACTAAAAACTACGAGAGGAATAGAACAGAAGTGCATTATGTGGGTTCGCAGACACAGAATGGGGGCAACATTACATGTATTTGAACATAGTATGAATGATTTTGAGGGATAATATAAATGACTAACAAATTTAGATATCTAAATAAAATATACTATATGTAAATAGTACTACAGGACGCTGGGGGTTGCCCTGTGATTTTTTTGTCTCATTCTAACACACATGTACGTATATGTACACAAACGTATATATACACACACACACACACACACCATATACATATACACATATATACACATACACGCATATATACATACACACACACACACATATACATTATATAAATATACTTATATGCATACACACACACATATATATATATACATACACACACACACATACATATACATACACACACACACATATATACATACACACACACACACATATAACATACACACATATAACAACATACACACACACACATATAATAATACACACACACACATAGTAACATACACACATATATACATACACACATATATACATACACACACACACACACACACACACAACAACAACACATACACACGACAAAAACAACACACACACACACACACACACACATATAATATATATACACATATATATGCATATACACATACATATATATATACACACACACACACACACACACACACATATATACATACACAAAGTTATTCCACCTCCACAATGAATGAATGGCACCTGTTTGAACTGATTAGATGCATAAGCGACACCTGCACACACCTTCAAACTGTCAGACTCCAGTCTTCACCATGACTAAGACCAGAGAGCCCCAAAGACACCAGAGACAAAATTGTACAACTGCACAAAACTGCAATTGGTAAACAACTCTGTGAGAAAAGATCAACAGTTGGAAACATTATTAAATGGAAGAAGTATGCATGATGACAATCTCCCTCGGATGGGCTTCATCAGATTTCATCGTGGGGTTCAAATGATCCTGAGAACAGTGACTAATCACCCAGAACTACACGCGGACTGGTCAAGGCTTAGAAACACTGGGACACTGTCACAAAATGACATAGTAACGCATGGCTCATGAGTGAATCCTGCAATAGGTTCCCCTACTACACAAAATTATGTAAAGCCGTCTGAAATTCTAAAGACCATCTGGCGATCCAGAGCAGATGGAGAATGTGATGTGGTCAGATGAGACAATTGACTGTTTGTTTAACCCACCGCTGTTTGGAGGAAAGAATGCCGAGTTGCGCCAAGAACACCATTCCTACTGTGAAGCATCGGTGGAAACATCATGCTTTGGGGAGCTTTTCTTCAAAGGGGACAGGAAGACTGGTCCGTATCAATGACAAGATGAAAGGGGCCATGTATTGTGACATTTTGGGTAAAACCCTCCTTCACTCGGTCAGAGAATTGAAGAGGAAACGTCAGAATCAGAATCAGAAAGAGTTTATTGCGATTGTAATGAACGAAATTCAAAACGTAGGAACTTGTCTCGGCATTAGGTGCAACATAAAACACTGAGCAATAATAAAATAACATATATCAATCAAAGGGCATGTTTAAGAAACTTTAAATTCTAATATAATGAAAAGGCATTTCTATGTACACAAGTTTACAGTTATGTTTAAAAGTTGTAGTGCAGAAAGTGACAGTGCAGTGAGTGGTTGAATATTGCAGTTAGTGGGTGTTTTGAGTGTTCATGGTCAACGGAGAGGGAAAGCTATTCTTGTGGGGGAGGTTCTGGTAGGAGGACCGTAGCTCTGCTGGGGGAGTGATTAAAGAGTGTAGGGTGGAAGGGTAGTTGGCTGTAGTGGGAGTAAGGTGAGGTGGAGTTGCGCGATATTCGCAGAGAGACATGGTGTAGTCTCTTGTTGGCTGTGGTCAGGTAAAGGTGATGGGGATGTGGTGGCATGTGTAGTGCATTCTGATTGGCATTGGCTTTCTAGCTGACGAAGTATTTGTGGGTTCTTGATGAGGGAGCTGATGGAGGTCTTGAGGTTGGTGATGGTGGTGCAGGAGCGGAAGGATAGGTGGTGATGGGGGAGTCTGTCATGATGAGGGGGCTGGGGGCTGTGGCTTTCCTGAAGTCCACGATCATCTCCACTGTCTTCTGTCTTCAAACGTGGTTGGGTCTTCCAGCATGATAACAATCCAAAGCACAGCCAGGAAACAAGGAGTGGCTCCGTAAAAAGTATATCAAGGTTCTGGAGTGGCCTAGCCATCTCCAGACCTCACCCAATCGAAAACCTGTGGAGGGAGTTGACCAAGTGACAGCCCTCAAACATCACAGCTCTAGAGAAGATCTGTGCAGAGGAGTGGGCCAAAATACCAACTAAAGTGTGTGTAGACCTGGTCAAGAACTACAGGAACCTTATTAGTCACCCATTTTCACAAGTAAATTGTTTAAAAATCATGCAATGTGATTTCCTGGATTATTTTTTTTTTTACATTCTGTTTCTCACGCTTGATGTGTACCTATGATGAAAATTACAGACCTCTCTTATCTTTTTAAATGGGTGAACTTGCAAATGTTTAAGTTGCCCAATACTTATTGGTGTGTGTGTGGGTATAAAACAATTTTGTGTAAATATCTCACTTTTATAACGTAACACTCACTCACTAAACACAAGCTCAGGAGCAGATTGAACTAGCTGTAAATACGCAGGTAAATCAAGGACAGAGGGGACAGTAGGGACAGCTGTGATGTGTTTTCTGTTTGTTAAGCTTCAAAATGCTGTGCATTTTATTACAATACAACTCATTCACTGAGAAATGTGTCTAAATAGATCGTGAGTGAGCCGCAAGACCCCGGTTCAAAAGACTACTAGCGCATCACTACCGTGTACTGTAAGTGTAAATATCTCATGTTACAACGTGGGCACCTGCGGCTTATTGGCAGGTGCGGCCCGTATATGTACGATTTATTTTTTCTTTGTAAATTTAGTTTCCGTGACTTTTACTCAGGGGTGCTCTATAGCCCAAAAATTACGGTATTTTCATGGAAAATAATTTTTCATTTTAAGACCATTAATCTGCTAAATTTTCATTGACCAATTCCATAATCTTGCTTTGTTTATCTAGCCACATCAAATATTTGCTTGCCACCAATGAAACATTACAAGACTTTTGAATGCCGTGATGTCATCTAGAACTCAAGTTCTAGGTTACAACTCAACTACAGCTTATCGTCTAGGAATCATCTCACCCATTATGACAAAAGTGATGTGGGCCTACCAAAGTCATGCGTTGGATACCTTGCGGCGGACTAATTTAGAGCAGTTGATGAGCTCCGTTATGCAGTGGGAGGTCTGTGGAGCCAGTCATCACTTGGCTTGCGGCCCCTGCACACTTTATCAGCAAAACGTGTGGGTTCAGATTGAGTCCAGCACGAGATGAGTCCACAGACAGGCGGTGAGAAATCAGAATTAGGCCATGTCAGATTGAGCCAAGGAGGAGGATTTGTTATGTAAAAGTATAAAAGTTAGCACATTTTTAAAAGGGGTTAGATATAGATACAGTAATCCCTTTTGATGATGGGAAAAAACTGACCATGTTGAGTTTGAGGGGGCAATATAAATCATTAAAAAATTAAAAAATAAATTAAAAGTACACATTTTATTTTTGCACTTTTATGTTTAATTTAATAGGCAATTTACTTTGTGCAATATGTGAACTCAAACGTTGCTAAAATAATGACTTGGTACTAGTTATCTGGAGAATCAAACATAAAAATATATATCTTCGGGTAAAGCTGATACATTGTGTGAAGCGAAATATATCAACAAATGACTACTTCGTTCAATTCAAAATGTTGTGTTCCTTCCTCCTGGGGAATATAGCTTTACCTCTCAAGCATTTGGTAAAAAAAAAAAAATGATAAGCCTCTGAGCTCAGTTCGCCCCAGACGTGCTAATGTAAGTTAGCAGTTATGTGATTTGATGGCACAAATGCTCAGAATCAGTCTGGCAATGATTTATGGACTTCAAAAACAGGGGGCTACCGATGATGTCACAAAACTGGCAAATTGGAAGTTTGGAGTGTTTTCTGAGGCTCAGAAAGAGGATTTAAAAAAGGTCAGTTTTGTATAATATGAGTCCTTTAAATGCAGTCACTCCGTTTTGATTACAAATTAACAGAACAAGCTGACATTTCCCTCAAAACTTATTTGGGGTCGGGTAAAGGCTGCCACTTTGCAAACTGCTGTGCGTTGTTAGGGCAGCTGTGTCATCAATAGATGTCAGGACTGATATTGTGGCATATTATGTCAAATATTGAGACTAAATCCCCCGTTAAACATGAGCACAAGTCCACTTCTGGGATTCAAAACATGAGAAGAGGCAATCAAATTGAGGCATTAACACACTGAAAGTTACTTAGGGCTTCCACTTTAGATGTTGAAAGAAATTAGTTTTTTTTTTTGTGATGTGGCAAAGTTATTTCCAGCTGGATGTGTAGTCAAAGTAGCCAGGCACCACGCTGGCTCCAGAATTGAAATTTACCCATGACAGCGCCACGACCTAGCCTGAAATAACAGTGAAATGCCGACTGACCTATACTCCTTGATATCCAGTTGCATACAGTTGGTTTGCTGACTGGAAAGAAAAGCTCATTAACCTTTGCAAACACACTCGCCTGTCCAAGGGCCTCATCAAGCGCGAGATGAAAGGAAGAAGTTCAGCGGGCCCCAGGAAGAGCCGCTGGAATCTGGAGTGCCCTGTCAGCTCTGGCCAGGACCTGTCTCTCTGGGCACCATCTCTGCAGCTGCCCCTATTCACCACACGGGCTGAGTAATCAAATGCAAATGCCCCCCTGCTTCTGTTTAATTCTCCCTTCAGTACTCACTGTAGTGGGCCACCGCATAACAGGGCAATGCTCCATGGATACAGCCATTTGACAGCCAACAGAACACACCGATAAGAGGTTAAAGGACACACAATACATAATATTACAGATATAAATCATGTAATAAATCAAAAAAGTAAAAGACAGTTTCTTTACGTACATGAGTTAACATAATCAAAACAACAGATGACAAAAAACTTTGAAATCAAATAAATGTTTGCTAACAATTACTGTTATTGGATTGATTGCATTATGGTTAGAGCTGCACAAAAATATCTACTGCTATTTTTTCCGACAATTGCGATTGTAATTTTAGCAGTGGGATTCTGTTCAAACTTCCCATTTTAAACGAGTCCAGGGGAATTGACAAAAAAGTCCTATGAACTGACAAACAAATTTCATGCATTTCAGAAAATGTTTCACAGATCTAAACTACAGGGTGAGCAGTTTTTAAGCAGAATAAGTTTGTTTGTGGAGGAAATTATGGTACTTAACAAATTGCAGCCATTGCCATTTGCTAATGGCTGCCGTTCAGATTGTGATTATGATTCAAATTTAAATAATTTTGCATCCTTAGTTATGGTGCAACTTCAAAAGACAAATATTATGCATCATTTGTATTATTAGCCTTTAAAACATCCCCTTGTGTACCTTTAGTTTGGCATCACATGTTTTAAAACTGAAAGATTATTAAAATGAAAAACAAAAATGCTTTTGTACCTCTGCCATTTCCCACAGCTGAGTAACTGAGTTTTGGGAATTACACAACATTTTTTTAATAAACATTGCACGCTCGTCTCCCAACTTCCTTTGACTGCATAAATGCTCAGAATTAGTCTGGTATACAGATTTATGGACTTAAAAACAGCGCAGAAGATTCTCAAAACCAGGTCACAGATCGACGTCACACACTAGGGAAATTCAGCATGTTTTTGACGCTCGAAAGGGGAGAAGATTTTCTGACCAGGATTCATCAAACTAGCGTGAATGAACCTAAATGCAACAAGTTATGTTTTTGATGAGAACATGGTTAAAAGCTCAAACAAGTCTATTTAGAATAACATGTGTATTCAACAGTAAAGCGAATTATTGTATATTGGCATATAGCAAACTTTAACAGCGTGTCAAAACATGGTATGATTTTCTGTTCACCACAAACCAAACTGGTATTGTGATTATGAGTCCTTTGTTTCTCAATAGGGTCTTGTAAACACAGCACATTCATTTTCCAACGCAATAACCTCAATTTACCCATAGAGCTGGAATAAACTTTTCTCTATGACGATTACATGCTTATATTGTGACCTAACTCTTGTGAGCCAGAACTAGGATAGTTTACGTCCTCTGAAGACAATGTTGACAAGTGCCTACGCAATGGTTCCATAGCAATTGACATTCATTTTAACAGAGCATCAAAAATGGACACAGCCAACTCAAACAGAGCTTTATAGTTTGAACGATGTTTGCCCAAAAAGGAATGCACAAATACAACGCCCACAAAGTTCACTTTCCTAGGGCAACCCACTTTTCTCCAAAGGAACCCAGATTTGTACAACTTTTCAAGATGTAGAGAAAGAGACCAGGGAACAGAGTGTGCAGACACAAAGCTCTGGACATATTTTTGAGTGTTGGTTGCTTTTCTTTCCGGGATTCAACAAGGGAAGCAGTGTTTAATTTTGAAATGGCCTAGGTGCATAATTCTTTTGTGGTTCAATATTGCCAAGTCTTCTATAGTAGAGCATTTATTAATATTATGAAGAACTTAGACTTGTGGTAAGGTTCTGAGAAATTCAATCATTTTAAAACTTAAAAGCATTGGCCAATTTATCCACAAAATGTCAAAGTCAGATCAGATGCAAGCTTTGAAATGAAACCAATCAAAAGTTTGCTTCAAAAGCCATTTAGAAATACAAAGTGCATCAGGAAGGACAAAAATTCCAGCCGCAAAGCATTAAAGAGTAGATTAAAAACTTCATAGCCTTTGAAATTTATCATAGGTACGGAGCTTGGAGCTAGCCTTTCCTGTGTGACATTGCCTAGTGTGATGGAATGATGTGCAAACATCTCACTTGAAACAATACTGTATAAGCTGGAGCGCTGGCCTCTTTAGCATGACTGACGCGGGCGGGCCTCCAGCAGACAACTTTTTATAATCACAAGGTCCTGACTTTTGGGGACTTCTAAGAGCAGAACAAATAGTAAACGTTTTTAAGAACTGATTTTGGTGTCTAATTCAGCCTGGGCACATTGTAAAGTGTAATTAGGGCAAGTGAAAGTGGTATACCTCAGAAAAAGATATTGTTTAGGCAGAAAACTACACAAAATTATTAGGTGTTCAAAGAAAAAAGTGAAAATACTGTACATAGAAGTTAAACACTATCAAAAGTATTACCCTGTTAGCAAAAGACGCTAACCATTTTATTTTGTAGTAAGCATTAGCTACAAACTGTCTAAAAGCTATACTAGCCTTTCCCATACCTTGACTTTTACATTATTATCTTGTATTTTACGCAATAAAATGTAATTTCACTAGTTATAGCTAACTACATTTTTATATTTCACAGAAATGCTAACAGTTTGGAATTTCAGAACATGCTAATGCTAAAAAGATGGTTTGGTTAGTTCAGAATGTGCGCGTTTAGATTAGCGTTAGTAAGAAAACAGAGAAAACAACAAATCTCTGCAATAGCTCATCTTCTGACGCACTACTCCTGAACCGAATCACAAATTTGGACAGACCCAACATCATAACAAACTCCTCTTTAGAGTTTCACGGCCCGCATGATGATAGACGGGTTATTTTCAATTCACAGTCAAAACAGAGGAAGATTTGGTTCCGGGAATGAGATCAGGGAGTGAAACAAAGCCTTAACTTTCCCCCTAACAGCTGAGCGATAAGACAAGAGCACCGAGGCGATGAAGGCTCATAAAATGTGTATTGCCGACGGTCTCCAGTGAGTTGGGTTAGCGCGGGGAGGGAGACACTGCGATCTACCTGGTGTCTCGTCTCGTCGTCTCTACAATTGGACACAGAATGGAAGAAATCGATATAAGAAGACAAACCGCAAATGCTTAAAACAAGACTAACTCCGTTTAGCCGTTTTATCTCTTGGCGTTTTTCTTTTTTTTTACTTCCTGGTGTGTGGAGTCTGCTGAGACAGCAGTGCCCGCCAGTCCCAGACAGCTTTTCTCCTCTTGATACAGTTGGGCTACGTACAGCAGCAGATGATTATTAAAAAGGCGAAACTTTTTTTTTTCATTTTCGCACTAAAAATAACGGGTAGACAGAGGGGCCCTTTCTAAAAGACTGGACCAAAGCATAGAACAAGAAAATTCAACCACATGCTGTGTTTTTTGTGCAGCCCAACTGCTTCTCCGATGCCAATCTGGTGCTAGTCAAACTTTATACATAAAGATAGAGCACACACATGGTCACAAGCTGTGGGATTTATAGTTTTACTTTAGCTAAAGTTTCAATAAATCAAACATAGCTGCTGGCAACTTTAAAAGCTGTTACATCACGTCATGTTTTTCTTTTTAGAAAAGTCAAAATATCGCTAAAGTCAGGCTACTTATTATTAATAAACAATAGTCTTCTAAAGCATCTTTAAACACTCAATCCATCATTATGCATTCACTTCCCACTTGGTGGTAGGCCATTCTATAGCCACAGTCCTGGGTAACAGGGATGCTCCGATACCGATATTGCTTGCTGCTGTAATATTTACAATGCCGATATTAGATTTTAAAATCCATAACAAGGCCCACAAATCTATCTTAAATTGGAATAAGATGCAAATTCACTTTCACTTAAGAAAAAAATAATTCTTGAATGTATTTACCTTGATATAAATTATTTGTGGCCGATTGTGTAAACAAATATCCATATTTTAACCTACCGTAATTGCTCTTCAATTTCAATATTTACTTACTAGTGTGTTCAAAATGACAACTCAGGCACTGAAACAATCTGGGAATGACAAATGGACAAAGACTGGGGCCCCGCCCAACAATATAGCGTCAAATATCAGCTGATACTGATGGAAATGCGTAGACATTGGCAAATACTTATACTGTAACCCATTTGCCCATCCCTACTGGGCAAGATTGACAAAGTGTGGCTACCAATCTGCAAACCACATGAACACAGTATGCACTTGTCAGAGGTTGTGAACAAAGGCTCAGCACTCCCTCCTTTGTAATCAAAAGCATAACCATAACAATTATATAAAAGATTACTCCAAATCATAAAGGTTTTGGATAAAATGTTTGGGCCCTAATCATTTCCATTGCGGCTTATGGCAAAGACATGCATTACAGCCACAAGTGCCCACTAGTCAAATTAGCAACCAAACCAGGGGAGTGGTACCTCTCCAGTTCCCAAGACATTTGTGCTTCCAACTTCAAGACACTCCTGTCCTTTTCCCAGGCTAGGATCATTCTACCAACCGCATTCATAAACAAACAGTATCTCCACAAAGCAGCTGCCCTTTTCTTTTCTTCCAAACCAGAGCCACCTACAGCTACACAGACGGGCCATAATCCTTCCGACTCCTGCTCAGACTTGAAGCAGTCTATCTTGGTCCCATAAACTGCAGCCCTGTGTTAATGACAGACTATGTAACCCGATTCCACACACACAAATGCATACATTTCCCAACCCCCCTTAACTACCCAAGCATAGGTTCTTTAAGAGAAAGCTTGCTTTTCCTTTTCCCTCCATATTGTCCAACACAAACTGCCAGCTGCTTGTGACAGCCAAATTACTGTCACTGAGAAATGATTGCCATCACAGCTTAGCCCCTCTCTCCCTCTTGCGTCGTAACCCCGCTCACCTCATGCTTTCTGAAAACCACAGACGTCTGTGGGAATATTATACACTTTATAGTCATCATCAGTGGTGTCTGATGGAGCAGCCATGAGTTTGCAGGCAGCCGCAGACGAAATAGAAAAAGTTGTAACCCAAATGACAAACTTTTAAGAGACTGCAAGTTTCGTGTTTGCAAGTCTGTATGACACAAAACGGCTACAAACCAACATCTTAATACCCCATTAAAATATTTCTATGTGAGCAGGACAGCGAGTCATTTTTCCCGTCCTGTATGACTTCAATGCATTTAATTTTGACAAGCAATCTCCATCAAAAGCTGCAAGCAAAAAAAAAAAAAAACTAACAGTCTTTTCATGCAGAATCTGAGTGATTGCCAAAGCATTCCAGTCCAAGCAGGGCATTCTGGTCTTTTAGAAATGTTATACTGTAGATGAAAGCATAACAATTAAGTTTTATGTAAACTGTAGTTGCTAATGATATATGCAAGAAGTAAGCTCAGCAACGATGCATTATTCTTCTACAAAAACAACAACTGATAATTGAGTAATGATGATGTCTTTGTCACATGACCCACTGTCAGCTAATTGTAGACACAACAATGGTCGCTGCTTGCGTATGTGACTCTCCGAAGGAATCACTGCCCCTTGTTTACAAAACGCAGACATGTCCTGCTTGAGGTCTTTTCTCAATTCCGGTATTGGCCAAAATGACAGAAAAAAGACTCACTAAAACTTTACTTGAACTGTATTGACCATTTTGCACGGAAAGGGTTAAATCACAATGGCAGGATACAATATTCAAGACCCCCCAGACCCTACAGACAGACTGCCTGACGACCTCTTATCTGACCACTATCAGGGGACTCCAGTATGCGCGCAAGTGAAAGGCAAGAAGTCATGGGCCCGGCAGTGACGACGGGTCGGCTATGGACATAAACAATGTGATATTTAAGAGTCAGCACTAGTCATAGGTCAGTGTATAAAAAGCAAAAGCATGTTAATTTGTGTCAGTTCATTTATCCCCATATCGTCGTTCTAAAAAAACAAAAAAAACTCTAAAAAGCTTTGACTGTTTAAAGATGCATTATGGAACTTTTCTGTGCCTGCTTGTCTACAAAAGCAAAGCAATAACATGCTTTGCCTAAAATCTTCCGCAGTATGGCATTATTTACCTTACCGTCTCCTGCAACCAAGCCGAGTTATAGGTCAATCAGCGGAGAGGTGACCCAAGCACGCTAAGAATGCATTGTTTGCTAGCAATACAAAATGCAAAAGGGATCAGATATTCCATACTGTGAAAATTCCATGCAAATAAATAACAAATCTATGGAGAGAAGCAGGCGATGTACTCTCCACCAGAAAAGTTACATGGTGCAGCTTTAAACTACTCACTATTGTGCCATTATAAAGAGCTTACACGGGTCACTTTACATTTTTGCTCTTTCCATTCCAATAAACTCAGCAAGAAAATAAAACGCTACCCCGGCTCCGACTGCAGAGCCTCAAAGTTAATGTGAAGTGAATCAAAAGCCTGATTAGTATGTGGGAATGTCATTCCAGGGGAGCTAGAATTTGGAACAATGTGCGAGTTGATTCAAGAAGGATGAACACTGGAGCGCTAGACGTACCCATTCACACGTCTTTTAATCGGCACAATTATCTTTGATGGCTTTCTGCGAGCATTTACACACCTCAATAATGAAGTTTGCACCCTTTCATCATCAGCCACCCTCAATTATTATTATTATTTTTTTTAAATAAACTGAATCCCTCTCTGCCAGTCTGATCACACTCCATGCATGCCTTTTGGAGCACACCTGGGAGAAAGAGACTGTTTATTGTATAAAAAAAAAAAAAAAAAAAAAAAAAAAAAAAAAAAAAAGTCTTCTTCTACTGCGTCCAAACCTGTGTTAGTCCCGTGCGTCTCTGGCCCAAGTCTCTTCCATTCAAGAAGTGCGAGGCTGGCAATTGTAATGTGAAAAGCGCGCACAGCAGGAGCAGATGATGGGGCAAGAGCAAGCGACCCTCCCCAAAAAATACTATTTGCATGATAATAAAGTCAACAAACTCACAAGTGCTGACCAGGCTAGACGTTTGAGTGATGCGACATTAAAATTACGATACACCCATGCGCAAACCATATGCGTAAAAATGTAGTCGTTTGTTGAACAGCAAAAACAAAATAGCAATGTACAGATGTTTTGTTCAGCCGCGTTTTATTAGGTCATCATGTTTTTTGCATGTGAAAATACGAGTAAAATGCACGTCAAGCTCTCTTTCCAACAGATCAGCAAACTTCTAACCACGTCCACAAAAATGTCCATACGGCTACGAGCGCAGACGGTCACGCATTTCACCTTTCTACAGTCAATCCATACAATTTTACGCAAACTTACCTGCTTAAATAGTCTTGAAATGCTTTAGGAAATTCTGCCAGCGGTGCAGGTCGAACTATGTGTCATCTTCCCAAAAATCACCAACCCAATTTGTTTTCCAAACTCTAAAAAGCCGAGTGTGCATGACGCAAACATTCTCTTCCCGAGGTTGCGCGGTGGAAAAAGTAAAAAATCACAATGTGTTCGTCCTCAAATGGGAGAGAAAATGAAGGAACATGTGTTGCGCTGGTCTTTAGCACACCTTTAGCTCTGTTTAGGTCAGACTTCTCCTCTCGCACTGAAGGCGACAGTGTGGTGAAGGCAGAGCCAGGGATCTGAGGAGGAAGTGTCCGTGCCACAACTCTCTGTAATTAACACACGTCAAGCGCCAGCAAGGCCCAAACGCTGTTCCGGTCAGAGCCTTCAAATAAAAGAGTTGTGAAAAATATATTGTTAAACAAACACACACTAAAACTAGGAATACATTTATTACGTGTGCATTCTCTAGTTTATATTTAACAATCGTGACTGACATAAGAATAAAATTGTAAAAATGCTGTATGTAAACTCCATAAATAAGAGATATTAGTATAAGAACAAAACTGTTCCGTCACTATAAATTAGTCATAATCATTTCCAAACAAGAACTCCAATCATAATTGTCCTTAATTATAACACACTCATTTTAAGGTAAAGTAAGTAGATTGTATTGTTATTGTTTTATTGTTTTTTATGTTTTTATTGTTATTGAAATTTGACCTCTGTATTTGACCCATCAACGCCTCGTGGCAACTGTTATATCATACACCCCTCTAAATTCCTTTGATCGTTTTTAATGTTATATTGGAAAATTCTTTCTATCTTCTTTTTGATTTACTGTGATTTTCTTCTTCTTCAAAAAACTTGAGCTCATTTACCTGACATGTTTGTAATGTTCCTCTGAATCTGCAGTTGGTATATATTAAAAGTGAAATTACCTTTAAGGGACCTCCCTTAAACAAGTAACTCAAGTAATAAATGAATTGTTCTTCTTATGTTTCATGTTACCATTATACTAACAGTGCATATGTAGCCTATACAGTTTAAATACAGCAGGATGGCAGTTTATTCAGCCTATTTAAACTGACCTTAAATAGCATACATTGAGTACCGGCACTCCTTTTTGTCCACTTAAAACACTTAAATTGATCCAAATATGTCTCTCTGTCATATAGTTTGTGTTTTCAGTTGTTAACAATTAGCTTTTATACTGGAATTTAAAACGTGTTTCCGTTCAAGCCTTGTTTTGACTGACTTGACTATGTAGAACCACAGTATATCTCAGCTCCGCAATTAAAGACCATTACCATTGATTTGTTCTACGCATATCCACTTTGCAAAATGGAGCTTTCACCCTGTCAAATTTAAATGTTTTTCAAATCTAAAATGTTCAATGTTTTTACTTAGCCTACAGTAAAATTTTGAGCTTTCTCTGACATGAGACACCATAAGCCGTTTTGATATTAGCAAATGCTCCCATAAAGGCTTATTCATTTCACAATATAAAGTAGTGGTAAAGGGGTAGCTTAGTATCCAATAATAATGGGTAGCCTACATGCTGTATATTGGAAAATTAAGGAATAAATTGATAATAATCGGTTCACAAATGAGCCACACTGAGCTACACTATGCCTCTCATGCTTTACAAACTGGACGGCAGACTGTGATGGATGAAATAAAATGTGTATATCATTTGTACATTGTTTGCCTGATGTTAAACCAATGTATCAACCAGTATCACAAGCTTATGGGTGCAAGTGTCTCATGTTTACTTTTTTAAATGTTTTTTTCAAACATCTCTATGGACGTGTCTAATATGATAATATAAATTATATAATAGTTTTGTTGTCATAAAAGAACAACTAGTTTTGCCTACCTATCTTCAATCATGTGTTCAGTAACCATGATGTTCTAAAGTCAGTTCTAAAACCATTGCTTCAAGAATGTAACATTAGGACACCTCCTTAACATGAACTCTTGTTATGTTCACATACCAAACCAGTCATTAGACAAGACATGCAATTACAATTTGGTAAGAGTTGAAATTCAGCTGTAAGTTCACAGTGGAACAAAACCAGTGCACTTCCATCAAGGCTTTTCAGGGTAGGAAGACCCCAGAGCAGGTCCAGCAGAAGCTGAGAAAGGAGCCTCCTGGAGAAGAGCCTGGAAACTCTTTAAACAGCTGCAGGAGGGTTTGCTACAGCCAATCAGGAGGAAACTGCTCATAGAAAGGGAGAAGCCTCGCATTTACTTTGGCATTGAAGAAAGGTCAAACGTCTGAGGTCCAAAGCCTGAAGTCACCTCACCTCACGACCAAGTGACTCAGATGGCGCTTGCTACACGAGTTGACTGCATCAAACCTGCAAGCTACAGTGCTGATACAATCCCCACTAGAAGATGCGTTGCCAGATCCTTCTGAGACTGAGGAAGAGACAACAGTAGCAGAAGTAAAAGAGCTTCAGGAAACGTCTAATGAGGCTTCAGAAGTCATTTCTCTTGAGAATGTAAAACCAGCGTCCAGGCAAAGGTGACATTATCAAAGAAGATCCAGATGATGACTTCACCAGCTCTAAACAATCAGGCGAAGATGAGCCAGAAAAGGTAGTTGAGGAGATGGAAATACTGAAGACAAGATAACACCTGCAGAACCTGACCCACCTGATCAGAAGCAAGCTGGGTGGAGCTATTCCCCACTTTAACACCTACACCCTAAACCTCACCCAAAAAGAAAAGAGAAAGTATATGAAGAAAGCGAACAAGGTGATAAAGTAGCCGAGGACTCTTCAAAACTGCCCTAGACATGTCAACAGAAAGTAGTGTTGAAGATTACTGAACTGAAAATGGTCCAAGATAAAGCAAAAGAAATTCTGGATCATGTGGTGAAAACCTCTCAATCGGAACCTGAAGTGGAGTAAAGTACTGGGCCACCAAGGAGACTTCTGGGAGTCTAAAGTCATTTCCCAAGAAGATGAAGAACCAGAAAGGCAGGATAAAGGTGAAGTGACCAAAGATGACTCCACCAGCTCTGAACCTCAGTGTGGATGAAGATGCAACTGCACACTGAACTAGTCTATAAACCTTGATAATGTGAACATCTCAACACTAGATGAACTGCTGTGGTGGCTCAGTCTGTTGGTTATCAGAGATGCAAGGTGCTCCTCTTGGACATCACTTCCCAAACTTCTCAACCGTGAAGACCAGAAGACAACAGTTGAGGTAAACAAGGTCCAAGCCACTCAGAAATGTCATGGTGAGGATAAACTTACGCTGGCAGACATACCAGAGGAAGAGGAACAAGACCTGAAGAGCTCCATCTAGTTCAGAGCTTCTCAAAGTGTGCACGCCAGTTTGGGGGGGCGCAGAGCCATTTGGAAAATGTGAGCACAGTACGTGCGACAGATGTGGTTTTTTGAGCAACAGAAAAACGCCCAGTACCAACACTTGGGTAATCTCTCAATACGAGAGCAGCTGAGAAGTGGGTTCAGCCCCCCTGTGCCCCTCACATGTTTGCCTCTATCCCTCCTCTGTCCCTCCTCTGTCCCTCTCTGTCCCTCCTCTGTCCCTCCTCTGTCTCTCCTCTGTTCTCTCATCTGTCCCTCTTGTCTCTCCTCTGTCTCTCCCCTGCCCTCCTCCTGTCTCTCCTGTCCCTCCTGCTTCCCTGTCTCTCCTCTGTCCCTGTCTCTCCTCTGTCTCTCCCCTGCCCTCCTCGCTCTCCTGTCCCTCCTGTCTCTCCTCTGTCCTCTCCTCTCTCTCCTCTTCTCCCTCCCTCCTGTCTCTCCTTCCCTCCTGCCTCCTTTCTCTCCTCGTCCCTCTTGTCTCTCCTCTTCTCTCCTTTGTCCCTCCTCTGTCTCTCCTCTGTTTCTCCTCTGTCTCTCCTCTTCCCTCCTCTGTCCTCCTGTCTCTCCTCTATCCCTCCTATGTCCCTCCTGTCTTTCCTCTGTCCCTCCTCTATCCCTCCTGTCTCTCCTCTGTCTCGCCTATCCCTCCTCTCTCCTCTCTCCCTCCTGTCTCTCCTCTGTCTCTCCTCTATCCCTCCTCTGTCTCTCCTCTGTCCCTGGTCTCTCCTCTATCCCTCTTCCTTCTCTCCGTCTCCTTTGTCCCTCCCGTCTCTCTTCTGTCCTTCCTCTGTCACTCCTCTGCCTCTCCGTCCCTCTTCTGTCCCTCTTCTGTCCCTCCTCTGTCAGTCATCTGTCCTTCCTCTGTCCTTCCTCTGTCTCTTCTGTCCCCCTCTGTCCCTCCTCTGTCCTTCTTCTGTCTCTTCTGTCCCTCCTCTCCCTCATCTGTCCTTCTTCTGTCTCTTCTGTCCCTCCTCTGTCCCCCGCACGCGCTTCTGTCCTGGTTCCCTTTGCGCTCATCTGCCTACTGCAAAGGTAAATTTAGGTTTGGCTTGTCACCGGAAGTGGAACGAAACTCTACTTGAACTCAAAAATACGTAAAGTAAAGTAAGCTATGGTTAACGGTGAAAACATAGAAAAAACATGGTGAAAGCTATAAAAACCCAAAGATCACCTACAGTCGACAGGGAACAAGGTTTGTAATGTGAAGAATGGCAATTATTCTTTATTTGTTCTGACAAGCTCTGACGTTGTTGAATGACATGGAATCGAAACAATAAAAACTAATTCAACCATCAGTTCTTCTTCTTTGTGGTGTTATGGCGCTTGGTATCCATAAATGTTACATTACCGCCATTCTTTAGACTTTATTCATTAGACCCCACTCTTTATTATTGTGTTGGTGCTTCAATGGCAGCCGGCACCAACCGCAAAGGCGCATTCTTCTCTCAGGTTTTATCGGTTGGCATCCATAGTGCTACATTACCGCCACCCACTGTAGTTGTGACTCTTGGATCACTTTCTGTTGTCGCCGGACGCACCTAACTCTACAATCTTCCTTAACCTTGCTACATAATAACTATAAATTCATCCCTGTGACTGGATTAAGATTCCACAGATCGAATTCCTGCCTATTATTTAAACCATAAAGCCAATTCAGTTCTTTCTCTTACAGTGTACAGTGAAGCAGCACATGTTCTGCTTCTTGACAGCGATCACACAGACCGGTAGGATGTTTGCCTATGCTACTCAGCGACCAATTGAGTCCAGTGTGGCCCATCTGGCCTTCTCAATTCGACTGGACGCTACCCTCCCCTTTTAGAATCTAACTTTTTAACTTCACTGCTACGACCACTCATATGACAGTATAAAGCATATGCGAAAAGAATGGGCGTGCTTGCGATTCCTTTCCGCTTTGATGTCATGGCTTTGAAGACAATGAAACAAACGCTGGCAGTACGAGTCGGCACCAGGAGAAGCAGTCTGTGTGTGACGGTGGTGGACCTGCAGTGTAAAAGTGATCCACAGTGACGAGAAGTAACGTGAGTACGTCTTCTCCTTGAAACGCTGTATTTACAGCAGTCAAGTGCCAATGCCAGGGGCGCGCCAGAAGAAGTTTGAGAAGCTCTGGTGTAGTTATCTCTGAAGTGCTGATATAGAAATGAGCATAATATGAGATTCATGTTGTTGAATTAAGACAGAGACTTTAACCTATGTTTTGCCATTTCATTTTTAGTTTAGAATAGTATATGTAGAAAATAATTATTAATCAATAGCTCAAACAGACTTATAAATCTCTTTCATACAAATACATAATACTGTTCTAATAGATAGAAAAGATGCAGGCAGACCGCAGGTGCAGAAATTGTAAGAGGTATGGGTGCTCGTCCTCTGATCTGAAGATTGCGATTCGAATCCCGCTCTCGACATCCTGGTAGGGTGGCTCACTACTGTCTCAGTGACTACTCATTGTGTCCTTAACCTCACCCTCAGGTGGTTCATTGATGTAAAGCCTGACAGTTAGAAAAACTATTTATAAATGTGATTATTCACCATTATACAATTGACATACTTTACAGTCCATTAACAACAATCCCACGTGCCTTAACCACCCAAGCACCCTACCCTACACTGCATACTACTTACTTCAGAACGATATATTTTGGCCTCAAAATTCCTGCCATGGACAAGTAAATGGATACCTCTGAGCCTTTTGGCAGCAGAAGAAGCATCACAAATTAATGGATGACACAAACTGAACCAACGATTAATACAAATTACAACGACCATTTCTAATTGACAAATTTGACGGACAATTATACAAACTATATTTTTAAGACTATTTATAAGTGATGTTTCTCTGTCTGTTCTTTTTCTGTTTGTTCGTAATTGTTTATACACAAAAACTAAAAAGAAAAAGAAAAAAAAGAGAAAATGATGGAAATGTAAACATTGATGAAAGAATAATGGCTAAATAGTCATCAGATGATCAGAATAAAACATTCAGGCCACTGCATGTCGCAGACTCAGACGGACTGCGACACAAAGCCTTTCTATGTAACGCCCTCCTAACTTTCACAACACATCGCTCCGGACCTCACTTGCTCCTCTTCTACACCATGACTTCACAGTGAGTAAAAAAAAAGAACAACGTGTTAAAAACACAGATTACAGTCCAACTTTAATAGTGTTAAGTTTTATCGTTAATCTTGTTAAGTTTTCGTGATCATTGTCTACTGTAGATAGGCAATATGCTAACAAGCTAGGTCACGTTGCTAACTAGTTGTTTGACGGTCTTTTTGCCTTTTGATTAGAAAACCTACGCCCACCAATGACAATCTACCATCGATAAAACATGGCAAGTATAACTAACAAAATATCCTTAAATTGATGGATGTATTTAAACTGAAGTTAACAACCACCTCTGCTAACATAACTTTAATGTTTATATTTTTGTTTGCTACATAGGTTACGTTGCCTTTGCATTTGGAAAAAACTTGGTAGACATGAAAAATCTGACTTAATATTTGCATTATTTTGGCATGTTTGTTGGCAGAGGGACAAAATGGCTCTCTTCCTGAGAATTGCCACATCTCACAAATCCCAGGTCTGTCCCCCACAGTTAAAGTCGTCAGTGATGACAAGGCCCAAGGGAGCAGATTTGGGGTTCTCGCCACTGATTCTGAATTCATCAGGCTGTCCAAACAAGGAGGACATAAAGGTAAAGAATGTTACTGTGCATGTTATATGACTCCTGCTACACCATGGCACGGTTTTAACTTGCAGTAAACTGTCTTTTTGTCGTTGAACAGGACTCCTCTGGCACTCTGAAACTTTGTCTGCGTCCACCCCTCACTCATACAAAGCTCCAGCGTGGTTTTCCGACAATGGAAACCCAAGGTACGACTGGGACCTCAAAATGTTGTACTGGAGTGAATTCTTATCTGAAAGTTGAGACTGAATTTGAAGTCATTGTCACTAGCCTATTATGTTGAATATGTCTACAAACATGGAACAATTCAATCATAGTGGATATTATGTGGAAGTGTATACTTATCCTGCACTCCTTACAATCAGTCCGTTTATAGAAACGGAAATTCAACATTATTGGCTCCATAGTGGTCATACGGTATTTTTGAGTCTATAGATAAATGCCATAAAAATTCACCCTCACAACAATAAGAACTCCTCAAGTTATTAAAACAACAAAAAGTTGTTGCATTTTGCACAAGCTCCTCATTAAAAGTGCTCACCGCCTCCGCACCAGCATTAATCTTCACTACTCTTTCTATGTATTTTTGTCCTTATTTGTCAGCTCTGAGTTTATTCACACTGCTCCTTTCTGTTTGTGACAGTCTCATTACCAGCGAACACAAGAAGAGCCCCAGAGCTTTCCAGCGCAGCGAGCCACCCTTTGGGAGTGATAATATGTCTGCTTGGGAGAGGGATGATGGCAGCGCCTACACAGAGGTAAACAAAAATACCTCCAGTAACTCAATGCGGCTTAACCTGAATTAATTCTATATCACGGTTGAATTCATACTATAAATTGAATCAAAATTGCTTGAAGAAAAGTCACACACATGGGCAATATAATTATCTACGCAAACACCATAATCCTGTCCCCATATTTTCTTTTGTTTATGAATAAATCCTGCCATATTACAACATTTTTAATGTTCAGGGTTGTGAGTACTGATATTTGACAACATGTGCATAAATTCACTTTGATTGATTTGTGTTGCTGTCATCTTTATGTCAATCCAATTCCAGCTTGTGACGTAACAACATTCATGTATTACATATGTCTAAATTTGTACTCGACAGTCACAGAACTGCACCATTCCAGAAATTGAGACAGAAGAGGCACCGAAACTGCCAACTCCGAGTCAAAAACTGGAACGCAGCAAATTCAGGCGGATGTGAGTACGTTTAGCCACTAGATGGTGCTGTTGTTTTACCGATTCTGAATTAAAGAAGGACATTTTTAACATAAACATGACTAGAATCTAGAATATTAATATTACTGATTACTATAGATTATAGACTATGACATATATTGAAACAAATATTTAGCATTTACATATTTAGTTTTTTAGTTTTTAGAAGTATTGCCTGTTAAATCAACGGCAAACGTTTATACTTTACCGGGTTTAGAATTCCAAATAAACAATATACATTATATACAATATATTCTATATACATTTATTTATGAACCTTGTTTTAAATTGAGCTTATGCAACATCAGAATTCCTTTTATTCATTTCCAAAGCGAAACTATTCTCATTGCAGACATGCAGCTGACCAGCAGAAGAAACAGAGTCAAAAATAAAAATAAAAACATAAAATGAATTATCTGTATAACAGCAAGAATAAGATACTATAAATGTGTCCTTTTAACAGCTGAACCCCCAGTAAAAAACAGAATAAACATACATTTGACTTACCTTATATAGTACCCAACATATTTATATGTTCATGTACAGATGCATGCAATTATTTTATGCAACTTTAAACATATTCTAGACAATTAGCCTGGTTATGTATATTAATCCCACTACAGGACTCCGGTAAATGTTCACAATGTCCTGACCTTCACAGTGTGTCTCTGTTTGCCAGAGGAAACGCGGCCCATGCCACAGTCACAGTGCCACAGTTCAGCCCATGTTTGCTTTGGCTCCCAGCTGTTCTGCTCTGTTTATTTAGGCATCGTCTGGAAAGTCAGTGACATATTAATTCACTTCACTGTATCTAGGAAAAATCTGGAAAAAATACTCAAGATAAACTACAACTAAAACATAACTAATTATTTAAATGACAAATATTATGCAAAATTGGACTTTTTTGAGATTTTAACCATCTTCTAATGTTCTTCCCTCATCACAATTGTATCTCGTATGTAGCTTCAGTCACGCAAGTTTGAGGAATCCTGTTTATGAAGTCCTCTCCACTCGTTAAAAACACACTGAATGTCAGAGAGGCTCCCGAGATCTTTTGCGCTGGTTTCAAGTCCATAAATCATTGCCAGATTTGTTCTCAGCATTTCTGCCGTCAAATTACGATCATTGCAACTGCTCGGCTGCATTAGCATGTCAGAGGCGAGCTAGCATTTGTTTCTGTCTATTGTGTAATCCCTCTGCAGCCAGTAGATGGAGCCCCAAAGTCAATTCTTGGCGTTCGAAAAGCAAAAGTGACATGCATTTTTTTTTGGTTCTGAAACATGATATGCCAATGTAAAGGTACTCAAGAACATCTTTAAAGGGAAATAAATAATGCAGCATATTTTTCCTTTAAGCTTAAAATAACCAATGAATGACTTGGTTCCTGCCTGTTCTGAAACAGTCGTGGTACAATTTGTGATTGATGGCTATACAACAGTGATGTAAAGAAATGTACTTTCATTCGTAGATAAAATGCAGTGGGTTTTGTTATGTCTGGGTTGAGGGCATGACTTTGCAGTTATTGACTCTTGAGTGTACTTTGTTGTTTGAGGACAGGTCCATGTTTAATGCACGCACAGTTTGTTCCAATGTTCTGGATCAACACTTCTATAAACTTTTGAACTTTCTATTGCAGAGTTTTTGATAAGAAGCCCGCTCCTGTGGACATGTCTACGCTCCTGAGTTTTGGATATGTGGAGGAGTCCAAACCTTCTTCCTAATGTGTTTCCATATCCACAGTGAGGAAACTTAAGTATTTGAACTCTGTGATTATGCAAGTTCTCTCACTTAGAAATTATGGCGGATCTGAAATTTAATGTTGGTGCATTTCCACTGTGAGAGACAGAATCTAATAAACAAATCCGGAAATCACATTGTATGATTTTTGAAGAATGTATCTGTATGTTATTGCTGTAAATTAGTATTTGAACATCTGCCAATCAGCAAGAATTCTGATTGGCAGATTTTTTTTTTCTCAATTCTGTGTCTCACAGTGGAACTGCGCCTACGAGGAAAAGTTCAGATCCTCCATCATTTCTAAGTGGGAGAACTTGCAAAATCACAAAGTTCAAATACTTACTTTCTTCATTGTATAATGATGCATTCTGACAAAACCTGAATTTGGTTGATATGCAAAATATTAAGAAACATGGAGGATTGACCAAAAATGATTACCTCTGCTCGTATGTCTATGGTTATTGTTTTTGTCTGTTTTTAAAGTCCACTCAAAATTCTACATTTGGGTGTTTTTATGTTTTGAAAGTGATTCATTAAGTGTATTTAAAATCCACAGCAAGATTTAGTATGTTCCACTTCTCACTCATATTAAATGCAATTTGAATAAAAAAACAAACAAATATCAAACACTAAAACCATAATTATAAACTGTAATTTAATTTTCTGAAAGTGCTTTGATTGGGAAAGGTTCTCACTCACACAAAAAGGTGTTTAGCTCAAGAGATTTTGCTACAAATTATGCAATAATTGTAATAAAAGCCCTCTCAGGAAAGAATAAAATAAGTTATAATTGCATCACAATTCTAACCCAAAATGACTCAATCATTATCACAAATTATTTTAATTATTGTCTCTATTGCAACCAAAAGTAGGGTTGTCAAAAGTATCGATAATGAGATTCTAACTGGTCCTAAAACTAGTATTGAACCAGATACAATTTTTTTTTTTTTAAATCACATAAACAGGACAAAATGTCACCTTTCCTGAACAGTTTTAGACTGATCTTGAACTTTCGCAGAACTAGTACAAGAGCACATAGAAACATAAAGATGGAACGAAATGATATAAACAACACTAACCAAAAGTGACTGTTTTTTTTTTTTACTTAAAGATCAGATTTCATTGTAGTGGCCCGTTTTGCTTTGGTGCGTTTCTGTAAATATGGACAGGATTTGTTTACCCTGTATGTTGTTTTTGTATGAATTTTTGACTGCAGTTTAAATAAATACAATTGATTGAGAAAATTGCCTGTTGTGATGTAATCAATGATCAATCTTTTTCCCAGTAAAACATTGCTAAAGGTTATCTCGGCTTGGTTTTCCATGACACAAACTCTCCATTGCTTTACATGACAAAGCAGTTTAACGATTGAGCGAGTCTGTTGTGATTGGCGTTCACTTTAAACTGCAGTCTTTGAGATGATCGCTCCCGTTCTGTTTGTTTGGGGTGGTGGGTGTGAAAGAGCAAAAACTCCTCTTTCTACAACCAATCAGTGCAAAGATAACAGACCAACGCTATAAAAGCCGGACATAGAGACACAACTCGTATTCGGATTACTGCCACAACTGACGAGAAGATTTTCAATGCAACATTTTGAGGATTTATCTGTGACATTGTCGACAATCATGGCTCCGATTCTGCTGAACTGCATGGGGAACGAGCACAAGGACTTCATCAAGTGAGTCTGTCTGCTGCCAATATTTTTAGCTGATAATGTGTAGATTTTGCCCATTCATTCATTCATTTCCTTGATCTTTTTTAGGGAACAAGTCCATGTGAATAACCCCAATCTGTCTACTATGGAAGAGGACATTCTCTACCATTTCAGCCTTGGTACCAAGACTCACAACCTTCCTGAAATGTTTGGAGATATCAAGGTTTGTACGGCAAGAAAAAACGCCTCATTGCAGTTTTATGGTTGCTTACATACTCTGTTTTTCCTTTTAGTTTGTTTGTGTTGGTGGTAGTGCAAACCGCATGAAGGCGTTTGCCCAGTTTATTCACCAAGAACTGGCTCTACCTGGAAACCCCGACAACATCCAGGACATTTGTGAGGGAACGGACCGCTACTGCATGTACAAAGTTGGGCCTGTGCTTTCCATAAGTGTAAGTATCCATAAGATTATTTTTGGATTTGTCTTGTCTGTGCTATCATCACTTACTAATACTCTCGTTTATCGACCAGCATGGAATGGGAGTCCCTTCGATCTCCATTATGCTGCACGAGCTGATCAAACTTCTGCACCACGCTCAGTGCCGCGACGTGGTGCTGTTCCGTCTTGGGACTTCTGGAGGAGTTGGTAAGAAAAGAGAGTTAGAAGTGCTGCACTTCAGACAGACAACAACAAATGATGTACAATTATTAAGTTTGGAATAGGGTTGAAAGAATAAAAATATCTGATATTAAGCGACAAAAACTAGTATCAAATGAAGATACTAATTTGAACAAGTATTGATGCTTAAAACATCACTTAAACAGGACAAAGTTGTACCTTTCCAGAACAGTTTTAGAATGATCTAGAGCTTTTTCAGGGCTAGAAGAAAGTAGGACTGCACAATATGTAGCAAAAATATCAATAGGTCAATATTGACTTAGGCGATCATCAATATTGAAAACAGATACATCGCAACAGCAGAAAAGTGTTTATCTGACAGAAATATACAGGGTTTTTTGAAAATAAACTATTAAAAAAATCTGATTTTAGTCAATAGTTTCTCATTTTAGCCTTGGTAGCTTTGGTCAGTGTTAAGTTTATTTTGATTAGTGAATTAAGCATATTTAAACTGCATTTATTGTATCAAAAATATCACATTTATTGAATACTGCATATTTTGCCTCATATGGTACAGGCCTAATTAAAGTACTATTATTTTGTGTAGAAAATGACACATTTTTTGTTGTCAAGTTGTAGTATTTTAAAGGATACATTCGAAAGCTTTAGGATTTCTATCTTCAGCCGAGCTCATTTGAACTGAAGTTACACTTGTATGGCAAATATGACATTTTCTTGCACTATTATATCATATTGCATCACATTAAAGTGCCTGTATCTTATTAACCCCGGGTCAGGAACATGTTTTAGTTTTTAAAACTTTTAACCACGCCCATTTAGTCTGGTCTTCACTGACATTGTACCATGTACTTCTTCATTATCTGCCTACTTTGTGGTTTTTTTTGTCACTTTTGATGATATAGTCTGAGGCAGTTAGTAGTTAATATACAGCCAAATGCTTTGTGAAATGTGCAGCTTAATTTATATTACTCTCAATTTACTTATTTTTTAGCAGTTTTTATTATGATGTAAAGCAACTCTGATTTGAACAGACAAGCCCATCGAAACCTGTTTAAACTGCACTTTTTAATACATTTAAACGTACACAAGCGTGTCACTTATCAATCACACTTTGCTTTGTTTGAAGGCCTTCCAGCCGGGACGGTGGTCATCACGGACAAGGCTGTGGACTACTCCTTCCAGGCCAAGTTTGAGCAGGTGGTTCTGGGTAAAGTCATCATCAGGAGCACGGAGCTGGACGAGGGAGTGTCCAACGAACTTCTCCAATACTCCACCGAGATCCCCAACCTGCCAACCGTCATCGGGAACACCATGTGCACCCACGACTTTTACGAAGGTAGAATGCAACCTGCTTTCATGCCATCACAATGTTGTACAGGTGTGTGTTGTATTCTCAGATGAAGAATGGGTCAAATGATCAAACGGACAGTCCACACATCCTTTTTCAACATGTGTGCTTAATAGAAACTTTAAGCGGATAAAATAATCATCTTTATTTATTGTGCAAATGGAAAAGACTGAGAAATTCATATCAGTTTTTGTTTCATGTGAATAGACTCTGTAATTGCAAAGATATTGATTATAAACCAGGTCAAAAGATCTGAATTTTAAGTTTAAAGGCCAATTACCATATCATTCTGAATTCTGTCGCAGTTTTTCGTATATTTTGATCAGCGTTTGTTTGTATTTAGTTACAGAATACTGACAACTAAAAGAGCTTTACGTTTGTTTCACTGTTTGTTATGCATTTATCACTAACTAGTGGAGAAATGGCACATGTATGCACCACAAGTGTTTTCTTTTCTTACAGTTTGAAGCCTGAATTACATGACCAAAACTGCAATTTATTATTTTAATTTGAGGTATTCTGAACACCACCAAATGAAAGAGTAACTTTACCCGAATAGAATTACTCTAAATTAGTATTCGGAATATGTATTTAGTTACTTCCTAACACTGCTTCTGAGGCATTGTGTGTAATGCACGCTATTCTGTTTTAGGTCAGGGCAGACTAGATGGCGCTCTCTGCTCTTTCTCCAACGAGGAAAAGCTGGAATACCTTAGAAAGGCTTACGACGCCGGAGTGAGGAACATCGAGATGGAGTCCACAGTGTTCGCTGCGATGTGTCGAGTCTGTGGTCTCAAAGGTACAATATCACAGCTCCATAAAACCTTATGTACGATTCTACGTCTCATACTTGTTTTACCGTTGCTTCTTAGCGGCTGTGATTTGCGTGACGTTGCTGAACCGTTTTGAAGGAGACCAGATCACATCTCCTCATGACGTTCTTGTGGAGTACCAGCAGAGACCTCAGATGTTAGTCTCATACTTTATCAAGAAACGCCTTGGACTTATCGCTTGATTTAGTTTCATTCTGGATTCTGATTGTGAATATGTAAATATCATGTACTTATTTTATCTATATATATCTATATATATATATATTCTACGGTTATTTAAATGTTTGCAGAGAAGTTTGTCTGATCATTTATTGTTACCTACTTGTGTATTGATGTATGTTTATTCACGTTTTGTATCGTTTGTTACATTAAATGACATTGGTGCTAATGGTGTTAATAAAAGTTTTAATGTTTTGGAATTTGTGTATGCAAAAATAAATAAACTTTCAACTATAAGAAAATGACGTCAAGTTTTTGTAATTTCATATGAAGATATTTAGATAGAATATAGATGAAGAACAATGTTTTCATATTGAACATTGAACTCACATTGGTTATTTACTATAATGTATTGATTATATTTCTGCGTAATATTTCTGGATGTCGGCACGTGATGTTCTTAAGATCAGAATCAGAATCAGAATCAGAATCAGAAAGAGTTTATTGCCATTGTCAATGAACAAAATTCAAAACATAGGAACTTGTCTCGGCCTTAAGGTGCAACATAAAACACGACATAATGAAACAACTATTCAATCTAAAAGGGCATGCAAGATGTTGGACTGTCTGCTCAATTATGAGTCAGGCTGCGGAGAGGCAGGACTGCTATCAGTAGAAGATGAAAAATTTCAAGATTATTATTATATATAATAAAATACTAATAAATAAAATAACTGCTTATTTTTTGGCCTATTTTATTGCTGAAACGTTTTGCAATTGGGTTTTAAGCGCAAAACAACTGCAATTATGATGTTTATATATAATATGACGTGCAAAAGATGACGTTGCTGGTCAAAAACAAGCTACCTGCATTTTTTTGTTATCTCACCTATGCTCAGACAAACACTATTTCTCGCTTATATAACTTCTCTGACGGTGTCGACAGATGAGAGACATTATGTGACAGCGTGTTATGTTGTTTCTTTTCCGTCTGCTTGACTGCCTTTTACGTCCTCTTTTTTTTTAGAACGCTGTCAGATATGGTATGAGATTAAAGTACAGTGTAGTTGGCTCAAATCCAAGGTATGTGCTCTCACCCACTGACTGTACACAAATATTTACCATTGCAGTGAACGTAAGAGTGCTGTTACCTCATAATCTGTTGCAGTATGGCCACATGCAGAGATGTTTGGACATATATGGACACAGACTGGTCGTCGGATGTGTTTAAAGGTGCACTGTGTAACTTTTCTGGTATAGATCTCCACGAATATGTTACTGTTGCTTTGCCAAAGGGCTACACAATATATTGCATAAGTATCTATGTTGCAATATTGCCTAACACAATAACCGATATCGCAACAATCGAAATACACCTCAATAACACCAAGGGCCTCCACTGACAGAAATGTACTATTTTTTTTAATGAAATCTTGAAAAAGCTGATTTTATTCATGATTTTCTTTTTTAGTCGAAATTAACCTAATTGTTTTTATTTTGACAGAGTTTGACTAAAACATAAGACATGAAAAATATGTGTTTTAGCTTAAAATTATTATGTAAAATATTCAACTATTACAATGATATTGCAGTACTTGACAGCCATTATCGCATATCGCTCTACACTTTGTCTAAAATGCTCCACAGTATAGGGTAAAAAAAACCGCATCTCCATGGAACAAGAAGAGGGGGCGCCACCGTGCTAAGTTACTGGCTAGATCTGTGGAAAGGACGACCCCGTTCACAATAAGAATGCACGTTTTTCAAGTTTTTTTGAGTAAAACAAAAAAAAGGTTATTGGATAAATGTAAGATAAATGCCGTATTGTGGAAAATTCAGACAAAGTTTATAATGCAAGGAAAGCATCCCCCCACCCCCATATTTATCTCATTTATTATAGTTGTATTTTGATTGATTCATGTTTCAGTTCTTGAGTGCTCAGAAAAGTTTTGCTTTCACCTACCCCTAGCCCCACCCACATCCCTGTACTTTCTCACTTCAGTGATACATGTAGGGTTCTAAAATGTCACGTAGCCACAATTCAAAAATAAAAACATGTAAATGATAATCTTACTGCTTGCACAGTGAAATTTCACTATGAAGAGGCGGGGCTTATCAGTTCTGCAGTTCTGAACAGGAAGGCAATGGGCCTGTTCCTGTTTATAAGCAGTTTTAAATCAATATTTCGGAATACAATGAACAAAATGTAAAATCAAGATGTACTTATGTTACAGTTCAATACTAAGTACTGGAAAAAAGCATATGTCTCGTTACACGTTACAGGATTCGTTCAGACGTTTAATTGTAGATTCTGTGTCTCTTCTGGGAGGTCTGGCGGTGGGATGGTAGATAGAACCCTCTGGCGTACTTGTGTTGTGTAAACCAGCCTGTCGAAGGGCCAGCTCAATCCGCACCCTTGCATCTGACACAATCTGAAAAACAAAACAAGATATTTTCAAAGTAATAACACATTTAAAGCTTCCAAACACCCCCATTCATTGTACTTTTTTTTTTTTTATGACTAACTTCCACGTTCAAGGTTGGAGGAGATTCTGGCGTTCTGGTGAAAAATTATTAGTCACGGTGTTGCACAATAGCTAACACTGAACTTCAAACAAACTCTCACAGTCTACGGGCTTAGAAGTGGTTAAAGGTCCCAAAAAGTAATGTTTGACGAGCGGCTGACTTGCATAACAATGTACACTGATCGGCCCACCCCGAGGTAACAAGAGGCTCTAAGGCTCACAAATGGGGCGCCGATAAGAGACGTTTGACAAAATGAACAGAAGAATAGTCAAAAGGTTAAGAGATTTAAAGGTAAACTACACAACTTTTCTTATAAGTGTGCCTTGTTGATGGGAAGATACTAGATACTTCTACTACATCTATTTGAATTAGTGAGAAGTAGTCATCGCAATATACGTAGGCTTTTGTGTGGTGTGAAACCTGTGAAATGTTATTTATACTTTTAATTAAAGTGCGTATGACAGGTTGGACTATTTCACTCAAATGTATTTACTGAAAATTTGGCCTTTTCCCCTAGTTATAATGAAGTTTATAATTGTACTTCCTGGTTGGACAGATTTGACATATGTAGAAGTAATTCCATAACTAACTAGCAACCATATTGTAAACAAGGGCCACAATCCAAATGAATTACACAATAATACCTGATAACACCTTTATTTGGATCATTGACAGTTTAAACGTGTCAGAAAACTGTTTCATTTTCAACTTTTTTTTCTTTTTTTCTCCTCACAAAAAGCAACTTGACTGATGTAAAACTGATACAAATTTACCACAGGGACTATTTTAATAATAATTAGAAAAATGTGAGACCGTGAATTTTCACATCATTCAAGGTGTTAAAAACTGATCAGGAATTAGAGGTGGGATACCCAATTTTATTCTTGTTAATAAGTCAACTTTTTAATAAGTCAAGTTTTTTCCCCAAAGCAGTACCTTGTGACAAAAATCCGACCACAGAGAGCTGACGCATCGAAAAAATAATAACAATAAGTATTTTATCAATCACAAATCCGGAAGAAAGGGGCGTAAAAGTTGTTATGATTGACTCGAGCGCTGGCAGTCCACCCTTCTTCGTTCCGATGTATGAAAAAAGCCGTTCTAATGCAGCTTTAAGCAAGATAAAAGTACATATTGTATACTTATAAGGGAACTGCTACTGTTTATACTGAGTTTATAAGTCTGAAAACTGGACTTTGAGCTCATCTCTTTCCATGGAAATTGCATCTTTTTTGCTCCTTTGAACATAACAGTCAGTTTTGCATGTTGTTGTGAAAGAGGTCAGGAGTTTACAGGTCCTGACTCCTCACCTGTGTGTCAGTGTATGTGTTGATACAATAAAGAGGTCGTTGAAGTTCAAAATCATCCATGTTCACACGACGACTCCTCCAGGCCTCTGTGTCCGCTTTTACTCTCTCTGGATCTGCCTCTGCCACCACAGCAACCTGACACATACAAAGCTGGATAAGTCAATCAACAGACACATACTAACAATAATTGGTAACCTTTAGGGAATATATTTATATTCATTATAGTTTAACTACTTGTATTTCTCAGTCCCCCATCTCATAAATATATAGGCTATAATATTAAAGTGCATATGACAACGTTCATGTTTTTTTAATTATCAATTGATTTGGTGGATTGTATCTGTGGTAAATATTAGGTTTACATCATTCAGTGGCAGTTTGTGAAGAAATGTTCAGACAAAAAAGTTGAATTATAAAGAAATCCCTCTATCTATGTAATTAATTCATAGGTTTCAGAGTGATGTAAAAACAGCATCAATAAAATACAAAAATAAATTACTTTTGATTAGGAAAAAGTCTTCAAGGTGTTGCATATAATAGGAATATATCAAATCAAATCCAACATACTGGAGCAATTTTCATGCAAGGGGCAATTTTTTACAGTTCAACCCTAAAAAAATAAAGCTTTTTATTTGTCAAATATTAGCTATTGCATAAATTGGAGGAGCCTTGCCCTTGTTTACAGCATGGTTGCTAGGGAACAATTATGGAATCATCTTACGAATGTCCAACCAGGAAGTAAAGTTATAAGCTTCACCAAAAATTTCAAACTAGGGAAACATTTTTATCAAAATCTTGAATAGATCATGTTATATAAGTGTTTTAATGAAATGAGTAGTGTAATCTGTCAAATTTCTTCAAATTTGTCTGTATTATTGATTAAAAGGTATGTTTTCGTATCACATTTGGTCCTAGCGCATTTATTTATATACTGTACATAATTTGAAATGTGTCTAATGTCAGTAGTTACTAATCATTTCATTGTATTTAACCAAGAAAATCAAACTGTGACTTGAACCCAGTCCCTTTTTGCCGTGACTCTGAAACGGTTGACTCCTATGATGAAATGTATAATAAACATTCTCACCAGAAGATGGCAGTGTTGCTCAAACCTAAATGCTGTATGTCTTGTATCTCCTGGATAATTACTCAGAGAAACAGACAGATCAGTGCTAGTGATTGAGTCATCCCACCTGGTTTCGGAGAGCTTCTAGACGTTTGTGTTTCTCCTCTTCCTCCTTCTGTCGCTCAGCCTCTTGTTCCTCTCTCTCTTCCCTGCGGCGCTGGACCATCTCAGCCCTAAACTGTACCCTGGAGAGAGACCACAGAGGGAGGACATAGCAAGTAAATACTTATATTCTCTATTACTGCAGCAACATGGATTGCTTAGAAATATATATATATATGTATATATGTATGTGTGTGAATATATGTATATAAATAAAACTCAGTAATATTTCTATTACTAATATATATATAAAATCTCAGTAATATTATTGAGATTTTATATATATATATATATATATATATATATATATATAATATTCATCATGTTCCCGTTAGGGGTCGCGGGTGACTGGAGCCTATCCCAGTGCCTTTGGCTTAGGCGGGGTACACCCTGGACAGTGGCCAACTCATCGCAGGGCTAAACATATATATATACACATCAAATATATAATATATATTATTATATATATATAATATATAATATAATATATATATATATATAATATATACCTAAATATACCTATATATATATAATATATTAACCTATTATATATACCTAATATTATACCTATATATATAATATATATAATATATAATATATACACACACACACACACACACACCACACACATACATACATATATATACCACATATATATATATACATATTATATACACACAACATATATATATATATATATATATATATATATATATATATATATATGCTTTTAATGCTTTTCATGCTTCACTAAAATAAAGTGGTGACCAGACTTATAATGCAGGAGCAGCAGGAGTATAGCAGCAGCAGAGCAGCAGCACAGAGCAGCAGCAGGAGTAGCAGCAGCAGTAGGAGGTGTAGCAGTAGTAGGAGTAGCAGCAGCAGGAGTAGCAGCAGCAGGAGTAGCAGCAGTAGCAAGAGTAGCAGCAGCAGGAGTAGCAGTAGCAAGAGTAGCAGCAGCAGTAGGAGTGTAGCAGTAGTAGAGCAGCAGGGTAGCAGTAGTAGTAGCAGTAGTAGGAGAAAAGTAGCAGTAGTAGCAGCAGGAGTAGAAGTAGCAGGAGTATATCAGTAGTCAAGTAGCAGTAGCTGTAGTAGTAGCTACAGCGTAGTAGTAGCAGGTAGGAGTAAAAAGTAGCTGTGTAGTAGTAGGAGTAAAAGTAGCTGTAGTAGCAGCAGCAGCTACAGCAGCAGCAGGAGAAGCAGCAGGAGTACAGGAGCTGTAGTGGCAGGAGTGAGGCACCTCAATGACATATCTAATTTCCCTTTCTGTATGAATGAGTGTAAACGAGCTTCAGGCACAAAATGGCAGCCGCGTCTCCAGTCTATCAGGTTGCCTCAGGGCAGCTCCTATCAATGGCTGTTACTGAAAACTGAATAATTAAGTATATAACGGTGCCTTACGATGTCTAGAAAATGCATATTTTTCAGTGTTCGTGGCAGATGTAGTACACTCATATATCAATAGATTTATCATAGTTTTGGTTACTTTTCATCTTGTAAACTTTAGTAATATTATATTAGAGTATTATCAATCCAATTTTTGTCTATCTCCACACTTGGCTCTTCCCAGTGCCACCCTAGATTCCCCTCGCCCTCTAGGGACAGTGGTCTTGGGCAGATTTATGGCCTTTTACACCCCCACCTCCTGGTCATCCTGTACGTTTATGTCCTCTGCAGCCCTCTTAATACTTGTGTCACCGTCACCATAGGCTCAGTCTGCCACCAGCGTCACCACATTATTATCAGCCTTAGAGGATAACACAGCGCATAACTCACACAGATTAGGTCAGTCGGATGACCCGCTGTAAAGGCTACAGAGATAAATAGCTGTTTATTCAGTTTATAGAACAGGGAGATAGTCGTTTTGATGTGCATCTGGATGTGATCGCAAAAAAGGTTTACAGGGTTCTTTTTGGGTTATGTCGATATAAAGACAGCAACACAGATCACTTCTTCTAGCACAAAAGGTGTGTTGTTTACAGACAGTTAACATATTTTGTTTCGGGGTTGTAAAAGAGTATTTAAATTCGCTGAGGTGGAAAAGGGCAGGCAGGAGCAGGGGCACAGGGAGAATACTTTTAAACGATAGAACTGAAACGGTTTTCAAAAAGTGATAAAAGGAGGGTTTGGCTAAGAAATAAAGCCAACATAAAGCACAAAGCATCCTTTGAAATGGCAGCCTCGAATCAAAAATGAGCAGATTAAAACAGATTTTGACAGATAACATGTACTGTATGTCTAATTGAAGAGTTTAATTGCAAAAACAATGTCTCCATTTGAAATATTGTCAAAAAGTATTTATTTTTTGATACCAACTTTTACAGATAGATAGATAGATAGATACTTGAATGACCCCCAGGTAATTAAATTCACTGCTCCTCTCAGTCTCTTTTTTCTCAGTCAAAGGTCTCAGTGCATTACAGGGGGATTCAAGTTTGAGGAGAATACAGCCCTCAGGAAAAAGACTCATCTGTCTCTGCAGCTAGCGTCTCTCTTACTCCGCTCTGTTGTTTCGGTCGGTGTGGAGACGGGACATTCCCTCGAAGCATACCCTCTTCTGCAATGTTTAGTGTAAAAAGTCTGTAGCGCTTCAAATGTCATTATGAAATAATTTGAGCGGATTATATCAAAACATTGCTATCCATGGGTTTCAGATGATGAAAAATTAGGACAGTTGTGACCATAGTGATAAAAAATAAAACCACAAAATATGATAGCTTGTCAATGTGGAAAAAGTCCTCAAAATTTGGATATAACAGGAAGTTGAAACTCATGAATACAAAGAGAAAATTGTAAAAAATTCGGTGACTTTTAAAAATGGCAATTATCTGTTTGTGCAAATGACACTTCCATTGTAGATGCCATAATTATTCAAGCTGTTCCTAGTGACTAGCAATCTCAACTATTCAAATCTATTAAATCACACTTTTTTTTGTTTGAATGATTGTTAGATAAATGGAAAAAACTCATCCATATTTATTAGCACTATTTCCTGCCACAAACAAAATGGAAATAAACAATGTATTTACTTACTGCAGCCTCTCTAGCTACAGTCACTCACTCACTCAATCAATCACAGAATACATTCACACATAGGAGAAGTGTCTTGACAAAGGCACAACAACAGTATGGAGTGTTGGCATAGAAAATTGCAGTACAGTAATATGACGACCGCTCTACCTCCAGAGTCAGCGTTTTGATTCTTAACACACTGGTCACTTTTTAATATCGTCCAAACACTATACCTGTCTTTGTCTCTTTTGGCCTGTTCCTCCATTAGGGCTCGAAGATTCGCCAGTCTCTCCTGACCCTCCTCTCCGCTCCTCTCTCTGCCTCTGCTGCTTCAGTAAAACTCCTTCACCTGCGGGACATCCTTTAGACACAAAGAAACAGTTAGAACAACAAGTATACAAGAATTCCCGCTGTCCTTGCGTTAATGTGACTCTAAGCATCGCGTGTCCTATTGATTGAGACGAGCCCAAATCAGATAAGTGTGAATAGAGGGAATGAGCAGATATTTCACTGTCTCCTAGACTGTTGTTTTGAATCATATGGAATCCAATGGAAGTTAAATGCATGCATTAATCACATCGTCCTCTCCCAGAACCCTGAGGAGAGAGTTAATCAACAGCCAGACATGCAGTTATTGTCGCACCATTGGGGGACCCTTAGAGACTAAGACAACTATGAGATTAAGAATAGTCACATCGTCTTCTTCGGTAGATTCATTCTGTTGTTTACTATTATGATATCCATTTTTGTACTTACTTCTCATTTAAGCATGTGTGATTATGTTAGGTTTACAAAACTTGTATTTTGCCATATTTACTTTTATTATACGGATTTTTTTTGTGAGCAATTAATTAAAGGTGCACTATGTAACTTTTTTGGTGGACATCACGCTGCTTGTCTCCATGGAGATGTTAATGTATTGCATTGCCTTGAATGGTCCAGTACAAACATTTAACTTGCATTTATTAATTACAGTTTTCATATACACTTATAATATCGTGAGGAACATGTATTCTGGCTGTGAGCAGAGCGCCTCTCCACATACCTGACTGTAACTTAGCCTGGCGGCGTCATCTGCTTGTCACCATAAAGATAACTACGTTGCCATACTGCGGAACATTCCAGGCAAAGCAATAACATCTTCATTGAAACATCAGGTGGCGGACGTCCACCTGAAATGTTACAGCGTGCACTTTTATTTTGCTTTATTTGAGAGAACAGCTGTAGTGTGAAGTTGGGAAAGAGAGGTAGAGACATTCGGCAAACGGTCGAGGCCAGGGACTGTGGTTGTACAAAACCGCTGTACCACCAGCGAGCACTAGGCCTGCCACAATAATTACTATATCGATTTATCATTTCGAGAAATAATAGCTGGAACAATGTCTTTTGGGGCCAAATATTTGTTGAACATACGATAAGATTTGAGCTGTAGAGGGAGCAATGGCTTCTAAGACTAATTATAAATACTAAATACGTACAAAGTGTTTCTTTCTGCTATGTAATATGTATGCATATGTAATGCATCTGATGTTTTAAAATTATATTGGTACATTTTGAAAAGTATTTTCAATATTATTGTTTTCATATTTACATTTTTTTTGTATTTTGCTAATTTTATAGCATTTATAGCCACCATAAACATTCTTTGTTGTTATTCTGTGACTGTGAATTTGCCATTGTATTATTCTCTGTATGAAATTATACTTTAGTGTTTCAACTAATATTGTTTTAGTGTCGACTAGTCAGCTATTATTTTTTTCAATTAGTCGACTAGTCAAACTATTATATTCTATTGTACAGATTCTTAAATACATTTACAACCAAATAAAGGTTGAAATATGGCAACTGAAGGTTTCTAGATAGAGAATATTTTCATATTATTGACAAAAATCAGGAATTGCTTTTGATTGAATAATTTGTGTGTGTTGTAGAGTCTGAAATTCAAATAACAATTACGATGATCAAAAACGACTACGATTATTGTTTATATGATAATGGAATAGTCCAATTCAAGTCATCGTCGCAGCCGTATTAAGCTTTCCAGTTTGTTACATATTCCACCTCCACAAGTTTTGCAAGCGCTTGTCCAAACTCACATCATTTGATCAAAAACGGTGGTCTCTAAAGCGACCGGCCCCAGTATTAACTCAATAACAAATAATAATTGTGTTCAAGTCTGCAGTTCACCTGTTCTTTCTGGTGGGTTCTGATGACAGCCTGTTTCTTCTTCTCCCTCTTCAGCTTCTGCTCCTCAGCCTCTCGTTGCTGGTAGCTATGGCAGCCTCTAGCCTCGCCACCTCCTCCTGCTGAGCCCGCCACTGCTGTAACTGCACACACACAAACACACACAGCCAAGATAAAATAGGCAACCGAATACCAATACATGCAAATACATACAGCGAACAGGCTGTTAACAACTGTCTGGGAGGAACAGCCAGGACAAGTGTCAAAGTGTCTAAAGTGGCAGGAAGTTTTGCTGAAGTGTTGGAAGTGTTTTGTCATAGTATTGCCTGGTGGTCGAGTGGTTAAGGAGGCAGCACACATGCCAGGCTCCATGTGCAGCCGGCCGTGGTGTTGTGAGTATGAATCCTAGCTCTGACAATTTACAGTATGTATTAATAAAGTATTGTATTTCCTATCAAGAGTCGAAAGCAGTGCTCTGATTGGCTGAGCTTGGGTGGTCCACTCCGGTTTCCCACCTGACTTTAATATTATGGGCATTTTTTATTGTTTATTGTGTCATATACGTACCTAGCAGTAAATGGCAAATGCTAATACATGTCATTTTTACTGTACCTTCGGGATTATTTAATGATTCTCTTTTGCATGGAGAATCTATTGTTTCAATATATAAAGCTTAGTTTGCCATGTAGAGCAAGAAATACAACAAGAAATTACAAACCTTCCAAATTATTCAGCAATATGTTGTTTGCTGACAAATATTTTTCCCCTCTTGAGTTTTTTGAAACAATTTTTGCTTTTCAATTTGTACTTTTCACATCAATATACAGGACCAAATTGTAACAAGTTTTTCTTTTTGCAAACCCACATCTTGCAACAGCCCATTTAGCATGGTTTGAGTGACTGACGTGTGTTATGCAGTGATGGTTTGTGGGTTATTTAAAGTATTGTGCTCCAGCGAGACGGCCCGTTCACAGCTCCATCAGCACACAGATTTCCCATCCCTCTGGGGCTGAACTGCAAATTAGTGCAACTTCTGACACGTTAGCACAGCCTAGCACAATGACAAGCACATGCCTGGTGTTGGGCGACGGTGGATTTGGACAAAGCCAGCCTCTAATCCTGTCCCATTTGACACAAGTCCAAAGCAACAGGTGTCAATAGGGATTTTCGAGCAGGATCCAATGACAGCAAACTACTCTCGATCACTGGTTCTTTTGATGACTTTTTACTGAGGAAGATTTTTGCCGTAGTTTATTAACAGGACAGGTGAGTGTGAAATGGGGATGAGAGAGAAGGGGAGGACATGCAGTAAATTGTCGGAGCCGGGATTCAAACTCACGACAGGGATTTAATTGAATAAGAATTTACTGCTTTGGAGTGTCCTGAACAGACTTCTATAACGAAAAGGAAACCAAAACAATCCTCGCTGCCAAATTTAAAGAGCCGGGTAGTGGCAAGGACATTATTCACCACATTATCTAATAAATTGTTACTAAAAGATCTGATCCAAGTAAAGGTTGGCTTATTAGATTATAAGTATTATTGTACAAAACTGCGACTATGGGGTGACATTTTAGTCATATTAATTTAATGATGCAGAACGAACAGTTTATTCCAAATTATATATTTTTTTCACAATGCCTGACTTGCATTTATGGATTCATTCATGTACAATTTTAATAACATTTTTGAATAAAGCTATTTGTGAATAAAACATATTTTAGTTTTTTTCTGTGCTTATATTCGAGAACTTAAATCTGCATTTGTGAGTCATCAAAATTGTGCATTCTTCACCTCTGTGAATGTGGATATTTATGAGACAAACGTTACACTTTTCGTGAAAAATCTTTGCACAGCTTTGAATCCACGCAAAATATTGGTTAATTGATGCAACAAAAAAGATGTATTCAAAATTCAAGATTTTTTCACAAAGCCTCACTTGCATTTATAGATTTATCCACACAGCATTTTATTTGCATATATATTTATGAATTAAACATATTTTTCATTTTTGGAATCTGGAAAATTGGAAAATTGTGAATATGGATATTTATGAAACAAACTTTACACTTTTTGTGAAATATTTATGCACAGCTTTGACATCCAGATTCATTCAAAGAGCTGAACTTGCATGCACACTTCATTTATTAACATTAAGTTTCAAATCATTCTAAACAATTCACATCTGATTTTGAAATTGTTGAGTTGAGTGTGAATTTGCATTTGTGCGCAGTCAGCTTTTGATCTTGCGGATGATCTTTTTGACACAAACTTTCCGCGTTTCTGCTCCTTCCCAGCTCATTCACGAGGCAGCAAAGTCACAGAGGTGAAGAATGCACAATTTTGATCACCCACAAATACAGATTCAAATTCTATTCAAACTGCTCACATTTTTCATAACATGGAAGCACATATTATCGGCTTCAAACCCTGCCTTACGTTATGTCAACACTGTGTGAGCGTTTGCACAAGGTCATACTGTAAACATTGTAAACGCTGGATGTTAAGAAAGTTTATACTGTTTTGAAGGGCACCAAGGGAATAACTCAGTCACTGGGAGTTCATCTGGAATTTGTCGGTGGAATCTGTGAGAAAAGACGGAAAATGGCAGATTTTTTTGACAGTGCGTAAAAAATTGGGAGATGTCAGAATAACAATAGTGTGACAGGCTTTTTATCTGTGCGCAGAGCCTTTGTTAATGTGAGCTCACAGTTTTAAGTGATGGGGTTTGTCAGACTGTGCGTGGCCGCATGTCAGACGCCTTTATGGCAGCGTTGACTTTTTGGTCTGAAAGAGATTAATGAGTAAGATAAAAGTGGAAACACAAATAGTTCGTCAGTGCTGAGGCAACAAGCATGATGCAACAACAAGAGCCATAAAACTAATAGTCTTCTTTAAAGGGGACATATAACACAAATTCAACTTTAATGAGTTTATTACAAAAGAAAATTCCTGTTTTCACCTACCCCCTATCCCCGCCCACATCACTGTTCTTAGTTGCGATTATTTGATAAATCAAGAGTGACAGATGTAGGGTTATAAAAGTCACTATGAAGAGGTGGGGCTTATCAGTTCTGCAGTTTTGAACGGGAAGTCAGTGAACCAGTTTATTGTTATTAAGCCATTTTAGATCAATATTGCAGTTTACAATGAACACTATTTAAAATGGTGATATATTTATGTTTTAGTTCAATACTATAATTACCTTGGAAAAAAACATATGTTTCCTTTAACAGTTTTGTCATCTGAATGATCGTCATTCTGGTTTTGTAAATTAAACAAGTATGCGTTGCCGGGGCATAAGATATAAATAAAGTACTGTTGATGAGTGATTCATTCTTCAAAAAATATATAGAAGTATAATGATTCATTATGTCAATATATGAGTCATGAGTCACTGTTGACGTTTTCAAATAAAAAGGAAAAGATAAAAACATACTCCCTTGCAAACCATTTAATGTAGAAATGGACACACACACACACACACACACACACACACACTTTTTAATCCAATAAGATAGCTCATTTATCTGTTTCGGCAGCAGAAAGATGTCAGATAAACATGTTAGATGTTTTTCTATTCACCTGCAGTGTCTCGACTTAGAGAACGGCCAAGTTGAAACCATGCAATTACCTTTAGCAGCATTATACATATTTTCTGACAGGAATACATTGGCTTTCAGTCTACAATTTCTATGAGCAATTAACTCCTTGGAAAGTTGTCATCTGCCCACGCTCCACCTCCAGTCTGAGCTATGGCCATCAAGAGGCATTAGTTATTCCAAACAGGTGCGTTGACTAGGAGAGAGAGGAGACCAGCTGATGCACAGCACAGAGAAGATACGCAGCCAGCCAGGGCGAGAGGTTAATCTAACACTCCTCTGTGTACTCTAGATATTTAAGCCAGGGAGGGTTCAAGGAACACTTGGTTTGAGGTTGTCTGATGTGGCTTTTACAGAGTAAAGCACAGAGTAAGTAAGAGTATGCGGAAGAAGATAGATGGATGCATCTGTATATGGAGTATTTTCAACATGAAAATAATAATATTCACAACAAAACAGAGCAGTAATAATAAGTCTGAAAAGGTTTTGATTTTGTGAGCTGGCCCTATTGATTTAAAGTGCTTAACAAATTTCAAATCGACGATCTAATTATAAAAAAAATATTGGGGCTCTTTACGATCGTCAAACATCAAGGATTAAAATCAATGGTCATCTGACCATCTGATTCCACTGACTCTAGAAAGAGGGGTGAGGCAGGGCTGCACCTGGTCTCCCCTCCTGTTTGCTTTGTATTTAGAACCATTGGCCCAATTTATTAGACAATCAAACACAATTCACGGTGTTACAATCGAACATAAATTGCCTGCTATGCAGATGATGTTCTGTTGTATTTGACCAAACCAGAAATTTCTTTTGGGTGAAGTTCTTATAACATGGAAGGAGCTGATCAAAACATACAAACTAAACAAAGTTTAGATATTAAAATCTTAAATTGGTTAGCTTATGACCAAAATTTCACACCTAACAGCACAGACTCAAGATTTAAAGTCTGGACAACAAAAGGTATAAAGCTCTTTTACCAGATTGTAAAGGAGAATCACCTGAAGAGCTTTGATGAGTTGAAAGAATCCTTTGGCTTAGAAAAACAGGACTTTTATAGGTATTTACAAATAAGCAGTTATTATAATGAAGAAATCAAAGGGCATGATGACCATCATAGCCCTTTGACTGAAATATGCATTAACAATTTGGGCACTCACTGGGAAAGAGAGGGTCACTTTGTTCTGGATGATGAAGTGGGAAAGTCTATGTACATCTCAGTGGAAAATGACAAAATCACATGTTTTGAGGGAATTCTGTTGGAAAAATGTGTGTCGCTTCTTTATAACCCCATGTCAAAGTGCCCATGAGCCACAGGGAAATGCAGACTGTTGGAGAGGATGTTTCAGCCAGGAGGCAAATCACTATCATGTGTTTTGGGATTGTCCTGCTGTTCAAGTTTTGGACTGAGATCAATAAAGCCTTACAACAATTTAGACATACATCCATGGATTTCGAACTATGTTTGGGCCCAGGCTCTGCCATGGACACAACCAGCAGATCTCTGGGCATCCTCTGGCTGCAGCGAAAAAAAGCCCTGTAATTTCAATATAGTCCTGCAGTCGGCTTTGTTCCAGTCATCTATTTTCTTGTTATTGCTTTTTATGCTGCAGCCAAAAGTGCATTCCACAGGTATCCATGCATCATTTCTATTGTTGGAGTTTTATGTCTCAGATGCATAGTTTTAAAGTCAAATGGATTGTTGATGTTGAAGACAGTTTGCAGTGCCTAATTGATCTTATTCCTGTTATTTCCAATGAACAGACCAGAAAAAGCATGATTATATTATTACTTTAGTTGCTGCAGTATTTGTATATATTTGGGGCAGTAGTAGCTCAGTTGGTAGAGTGCTCATCCTCCCAAAGTTCAGAGTTTAAATTCCTCCTCCTGTATATGAAACGTCCGTGGTAGAACCGCCACATCGACCGGTTCCCAGCTCCCACATGTGAAGACTGTAGTTGTGTCCTTGGGCAAGATGCTTAATCCACCCCGCCCCCAGTGTGAATGTGTGTGTGAATATGTGAGTGGTTCCTTGATGTAAAGCGCTTCGATTACCTTGGAGGTAAAAAAGCGCTAAATAATTGTGACCATTAGTAAATGGAACCTCGACTTAGGCTGTACAAGTCTTACATACAGTTACTCCCACCATCTACACACTACAATGCAACTTCTGTATCCTCCATCTCAACACTCTACCATGGTCAAATGGCTAGATCACAAGAGCATTCACATATTCTATCAAGCACGTGACAACCACAACATCAGGTCCTCAGTCATCCTCTGTCTCCTCACCTGAGCGTATGTTTCCAGGCTTTATTTACTCATATAGAAGGCACAATCACTCATCAAAGATGCCTGGGCTATAAGTGGGAGGCAAATGAAAGCCGGGACCGAATAAAAGCATTGAATAAACAGCACGGGCAAGAACAAAGACAACTAATTACAGAAGCCCGAGGAGCGTGCAACAAACAGGCCCTGATTGAAATGAGAGGTCTGCTTTTCACTGATAAATCGTTAGGAAATGAGCGAGGTGTAATTCACTAAACTCAATCATTTGTTTCAATATACTTTACGGTGGTATGGGTGTACTGTACGCATCTGGGTGTACTTCTGGAATTAAAGGGGGCGATAGTACATGGCGCCAGTCAGTGGGTGGTCCTGAAATTACATACATTTGATGGAGGCAACTAAAGTGTTGGCTTTTTTTCAAACAGAACAGAGTAATAAAATGTGCACTGTGTCTTCAACATGGTTCTGTGAAAGGCAAAGGTCAAGAGAAATAATAAGCTTTATTCTGGCTATTTAAAACCTTTAGAAACCATGTATGGATGACATGTTCTTTTGTGGTTCTTTTGCTGCACTTGTCATTCACTTTGCATTTGAATACTTGAGGAAAGTGTCTGACGCCGTCTACTGGCAGATACAGATAGATGCCTTTGATTTCGATATGCTGATTTAGGTGCTGATAGAACATCCTAAAATGGTCAAACGCATAAATATCTTTTATTTTTGATTTGGAAAAAAAAGAAAAAAAAGAAAAAAGACAATAACATCAAAATTCCGTTAAACGTTTTGTGAAAGTTGCATTACTCCAAATGGATAATTTCTGTTTTTGGTCTATTTTCCCTCTATGCTCAAAATAAACTGAATGTCAACAGTACAACCACATTGTTGTTGTTGTTGTTGTTGCTGTTGTTATAATGAGTATCTAGTTTCAATACTAGTTTTAGTATTAATGTCAGCTGTATAGCAATAGCAGTATTATATTTACTGAAATGTGTATAAACTATGACCGAACGTAATCATCAACAGGGACAAAAGTATCATCAATATCCAAACAACAACATTTATCATGAATGCCAATGAGCTCCCATCCACTAAAACGTAACCTTTGTGTTTTTCGTAAGCACTCTCCAATATTCTACAAACAATTCTATACAATCTGAAATGGCATGAGAATTTAATTTGGAAAGAGAGGAGACTGTTTTTGGGTCCGGGAGCGGAGAATCCATCACTTGTTTGCCTCTTGCCTCTGCTCTGGCGTGATAAAAGCAGTGTCACAGAGGAATTGAATGCAAACAGGACTCTAACCTCAGCTCTAAATTGTGCAAAAGGCACTTTGTTTTGGGAGAATTTGCAGAAGTCACAGGAGTGAAATGGCGGTGTGTGTTTTTGTATTATTCTTTTTACGGCCACACAGAGTCATAACAATAATAGTTACCAGCACAGTGCTGCAAATGTGAGGGAATTACCCAAAGGACACCTGCTGTTTTTCAAAACTCAAGAGGGAAATGGCTTGGTGCTTTCAAGAAAATACATGTTTGAAGAGTGTGATGTCCTATTTTCTAACCTTAATATAATAATGCAACATGTCTGTGTATTCTGCCTGAAATATGAATTCAATGTTATTTTCAGGTCTCCATGGAGACATTATTGCATTGCCTGAAGTAAGGTAAGGTAAGCTGATCTATCTTGCACTTGAGTGTTATTATTCCTCAAAACAATCTTGAAAACATGCATTCTTAACTGTTAGTGTGGTTGCCTTTCCACAGATCTGACCTGTAACTTGACCTAGTCGTGTGACCCACGTGTCTCCATGGAGATAGACGAGTTAAAAACTGTTGAACATTTTAGTGAAAGCAACTACCGGTACATCTACAAAGAGGCAAGCAGATGGTAGATTTTATACCAGAAAAGTTACATAGTGCAACTTTAAATCATGTAAATTGTAAAATGCTTTGAGATATTGTTCAGTGCCAGTGTGTTCAATTTAAGATCGGCGATGGTTAGTTGTGAATGCGAACATATTGTGTTCAGATTTAGCTACTTAGTATTGAACTATAACATAAGTAAATCATCCTTTAACATTTTGATTCTTGTTAACTTCAAAACTGCAGATCTGACAAGTAGGTTTTTCCCCGTAACAAGCAGAAAATGGTCATTAACACGTTTTTATCTGTGAAAAGTGGCTAGGTGGCATTTTAAAACTACATGTATCACTCTGAGTACAGGGACGTGGGCGGGGATAGGAGGTAGGTGGAAACAGGAATTTTCCGAGCACTCGAGCCTCAGTTGCTGAACAGTACAGGATTACTCAAACATGCAGGAATCAATCTAAATACAACTTTGAGTAAGCTAATGATGAAGAAACCCCATTGTAACAAGATTAATAGCTCATTAAAGTTAATTTAGCATAATAAAGTATGCCCAGGCAAGTTTATTTAAAATGTTAGTTGCAAATTTTCACTTTATATGCTCTTTGGTAGTCCTTTATTTGTATATTAAACTAAAAACATAACAACTCAAAGTGTTTTTACAGTACGTTTGCGCCTCATCATTTCCCAAAAGTTGCATTTTCCCCCACTTTCCCCTCTCCAAGCTCCCTCACTCCATCACAATGTTCTTTTATCTAATCGGCCATGACGCCAAAAGCACAGGCACAAGCAGATTCCATTAGTACAGCAGCGCATCACAGCACATGGATTTCGCTCGCTCGCCTCCCACAAATATCTTGAACTACAGCACCCATGGGAGACAGCATCATCGTCGCGTTTGCCAGACTGTCCTTATTAGCTTGTTTGCATTCACAGCCAATCTCGAGTGGCACCCAAAGCGAGAGGCTGTCAGACGGACTGGCAGTGGCAGAGTGCACGTCCTCGTCAGCAGTTGTAATGTGTTAGGAAGCTGCACTTTTCATACTGCTGCTGTCTGTCTGCTCTCACACATGTTCTGTAAAGCGACACGTGTTCCTATCAGCGCAAGGGAATCTGGATGGAAAAAGGGAGAAAAGCAACACTGGCATTTTGTGTGTGTTTTGGAGCTGTAGAAGGCATCAAGAGGGGGTTGGGGAGTTGTCAGAATACAGTATACAGACAGGGGGGGGATTGTTTTGTAATGTAGTGGCTAATCTGAAGGCGACAAGAATTTAATTGGTGCCTGTCATTTTGAATTCCAGTGGGCAGAATAACAAAGGAGGTGTATTTTTGGATTAGCCACACAGTTGTACACAATGTCTAACTAAACAGCTAAGCAAATGCTAATCAGACTTGCAACCCCTTATGGTTTTTGACCAAATAATTTCATTTGAACAACATATTTTGTATGCAATTCAATCAATCACAAACAAGAACCTGGGTAGCGATTTTAAAAATTGCAACACAACAAGCTGTGTTTACAGAGGCATCCTACCATCACCAGGGGTCTCATAAAGCGTGTGTATGTACAAAAATGTTACGTACGTAGCTTATCACGTTAGGTTGTGACGTAAACATTAGTGATCCGGTCCAAAACAGCAGAACTTTGCATATCAGGGCTTTTAGAGACAAGGCAGACTGAGGAAGTCATTTAACAATACTTTCAAAAAAGTGTGAAATTGTTACTGTAATGAAATATTATGAAATGGAATGATAACTTTGTTATTGCATTTGAAATTAAATCATTTTTTAATTGAAATGGACCCAGGAAGACCTGCTGATTGCACTGCTTTCAGCTAATGGAATCCATTGAAATATACAATTAAACAAAAGCAAATAAATGAGATGTGTTGAGGGAATGAGTAGCGCAGAATTAAAGCGTCTTCGGATGTCCAATAATCAAATTAATCATCAATTTTAAGGATACACCAAATTAGCTTTTTCAGTTCTGATACTGATAGAAATATTTGGTCTTTTTGTATCTTTGAGTAATCAACAGAAACCAGATATTGGATAGGAATTTTGGATAGGAGGTGTTCACAAGTTTGAGTCATTTCTAAAATAAGGGGAATCTAAATACCTGACCTAGATGAAATGTCCACTGATTTATATTCAGCTTTAGCCATTGCTTAATAAAACCACAATATAAATATTTCGCAACAATAATTAAATAACAGGGAGAATTTGTGTTTAAAAAAAAGTAACACTAAACTATTTGTGGCACAGTGTTTGCCTACTGCATGACCTGTACACTGACCTTGGCGTGGAGCTGGGCACAGATGTCCCGCTGCTGCTGTCGGTCCCTGTGGATATCTAGCGCCTCCTGGTGGGCATGTTTGGCCTCCAGCAGAGTGACCCGGGCCCGGGCCAGCAGCTCCTCCTGGTCCCTGTGCCACTGCTGGGTCACTGCCCTCCGCTGGCTCTGAGTGAAGTACTGCCAACTGCACTTGCGCTTGTGCTCCATCTGAGGAGAACGCATAAGGCAGAGTATTAGCGCGCGTGTATGCTGAGGTATTTGGTGGGTATTTGGTTTATGTGGGATGGCAGAAAATGTGTGTACAATATGGACCATGTGCTGATCTGAGCATACAAGCAGTGGTAGAAAGAGTACAGTTACATGGTTAATAATGTACTCAATTACAAGTTCTGCTGCAAAAAGTAAAAGTAAAAAGTGTGTGTGAAAAAAATGACTCAAAGTACTATTTTCTAGTTATTTTTAGATGCAATTTTAGATTTTTTTTTTTTAATATAAAACCCTGTCAAACAAACTGGAAAACTGCATTTAGATTCTGTCAATTTGTGGTCTTGCTCTGACCTACAGTAGCCCTTGTGCAGAGAGCGGAGGGTCACTATGCCCTGTGCTCAAGGCGTTTACGAATTGTCTTTCCCCCGGGTTCGGACTGAATGGGGAAAGTGAACCCCGCCCACAACTAGGAAGTCTTTCCAGTCTGAACGAATGCGTAAATCTAATGAAAATTGTCTGTGGTACTAAATTCTGTTTTTTTATATTTTATACCAGGGTAATTCAACCCAAGTCCCAGGGGCCAGATCAGGCCCGTCAAACGATCTGATCCGGCCCGCGTCCCATCTCCCAAATGTTATTATTTATAGATTTTTTCCCCTTGTTTTCTGGTTTAATTCCTGGTTTGTACAAGTGTAAACCTGGTTTGTTGTTTTTTTTCTTGGTTAGTCCTTATTCAATTCTGCTTTAAACCTGTTTTGGACCTGCGATAGACCTGGTTTGATTCTGGGTTGGCCTTGGTTACGGCCTGGTTTGTAGCCTATTCGGCCCAGAGGCCACAGCCCCCCGAGAAATCTGGCCCTCAGGAAAATTTTGTTGAATAGCCCTGTTTTAGACAAATTTTAAATGCAGATGTGTAAATGTTGCCCTTTTCCCCAGCCGGGTCAACCTTGGAAAGAGGTCTCGATCTCAATGGGTTGAATAAAAGGTTAATAAACAACTAAATAAATGTGTTGTTTTAAACTGTAGTCCGTAGTGTCTTTGAACTCTGGCCAATCAGAGCAGGTGAGGCAGTCCTGTTATGCGTGTTTGTCAGTATAAAAAGAAGCGGAGACAGAGGTGAGACAGCCGTGGATATGGGCACAATTACATGGCTAGAGATATGCTCAATTACAAGTACAGGTCTAAAAATCTACTTATGTACAAATACCCCAAAAGTAGAAAAAAAGAGTAGCCTATTTGTAATTAGTTGCTTTCCACTCATAATGAAGTCCTATTATATATCACTCATAATTAAAGGTCAATTGGATTATCCAGTTATTAAGATCAGGATTGTGTCGTGAATTTCAATTAGACCAAATTTAAACCAGTTGAGATTTGAAGATGCTAAATATTAAACTTAGTGTTAATTTAAAACTCGATCTATGTGATAAATGTATTTACTAGTATGCTTATTTTGCTGATTATGCTTTTTATTTTAAAATATTGTTTTTGCCAATGTATCTCTCTGTTTTTGTATATTTGAAGATTAAATGTGGTCATTTTAAGTTTCTGGATGTGTTTAGAGTCGAATCCATTTATTGAATTTCCTCAAAACTTCCCAACAATTATTCCAACAAAACTTTAGATGGAACACAGTGATTTTGGTGACGCTAGAATAAATGCCCGGGGACAAGTTTACAAAGGTTTAAAAAGTGGTGGCACGGCTTCAACTGTAATTATTATTATAATTAATTTTTTTTATTGACACTGCAATATTTTGGACACATTTTTAGGCAAATTTAGTGAGATGTTCAACGTTAAAACCAGCAGCTTGTGCCAGTATAGTCCTACGTCTATTACTGAGAGCACATGACCTCCACCTGTGCTGTTTCAAACTCTCTTTTTTCCTCCCTTGTCTGTGAAATGTCCTGTTCTGTTGCGTGTGAGGCTGGCCCCGGAGCTATTCATCATTGTGTCAGCGCGCTCATGGGGGCTGCATCACTTGGCCGCGCCACTGGAACAGAGGGAGCGATATTCATCTACGGGCTAATAGCGGCTAACTGACGGAGGGAGGGCATTAGACGCTTCAGTGCTTTTATAGAAAATGAGTGAGCTGACAGTCGAGTGAGGCCGATTTATTAATGCACAAGTTGGGAACATGAAGAGAAGCGCACCCTGCTCCTCCAGGAGACAGGAGGGAACTTTAAATGTAGTGCACGTTTGGTCATCGTCTTGTATGAGCCCTGGGTAATAAACTTTCAGTAGTGAGAACACTTTTCGACCAATCCAATCTCATCTCACAAGAAGAAGACAGAAAGGAGGAGGGACCCCAATGCCCTTGTATTGTGTACGTGAAAATAAAAAATGGGCCATCAACAAAGGGAAGCTGCAAGCGCTGCAAAACAAGAACACAGACAAAAAATTAGGACCGTGGTAACACAACAAACATAACAGTATCCAGACAAAATAGACCAAGACCAAAAATGCAATGTTCATTCATTCATTTTCTACTGCTTGTTCCTGTTAGGGGTCGCGGGTGACTAGAGCCTATCCCACTGTCTTTGTGCCTTAGGTGGGGTACACCCTGGACAGGGGCCAGCTCGTCACAGGGTTATGCAATGTGATGTAAGAAATTAAATCCCTTGTTTATCTTGCAACAAGACAAGGTTGGGCAAAACTGGCAGGGCATTTAATACACAGAAAAAAAAAGAAAAAACTGAATGTGAAAAAGAAACAGCCAAAACACACCCGAGCCACCAAGCAAAAAGCCCATCAGGAACAACTTAAGCCTGCAATCTCAGACCTTTGCAAGAGTGAGAATCATCTCAGGGAGCCCACCAAGATACGGAAATGCCAGACTGTAAATTGGGATGAAAGCTATCTGGCGCGCTTGTGCGTTTACGGAGATGGGGCCCAACCAGAGAGCAGAATTCGCTGAATCACTGTTACACTACACTACAGAAAGTGGAGTCTGTAATGCAGTGTCCCGCGCAGCTCTCGGCTTTTCAGACCACGCCATGATTCACCTGAGCCTCTGAACGGACAGAGGCTGAAGCTCTCCAAACCTGAAGTGATGACTGTGGAGAAGCGACACACGAACCTGGACATTACAGACTGGGAGGTGTTCATGGCTGCGAGGCACGGACACTGTGACATCATACAGTCAAATCTGTGAGGTCGCCTCATCCCAACACTAGGGAGAATTTAACAATGACAAAACCTGGTTCACACCCAGATAAAATGAACTTCTATAGCTCCATGGTAACCTGCATAATGCATGGCTCCTGTCTAATGCTTACTTATGTGATGATGTATGTAGCAATGCAACACAAGAAGAAAAGTTAAATAATTATGGATGGAGACAGATGAATCAATGAACCAAATTCATTCATGATCTAAACTAAATAGATGTATGAATGCTTCATCTCCCCTGCAGCCTCACTGGAGGATCTGTGTGTGATTGCAATGCAGTGCGTGTCTGTACAGATTTTGATGCCCCCAGAAAACATGCTTTGTCACAGGAGTTGGCAGACAGGATATGGATCAGCTAGAGGACAAACAGATGATGAGTGAATGGAGGATAAATGATTTTGGTGCGTGAGTAAAATAAATTCAAACGGATGCAATAGATTTAAAAAAAAAAAAAAAGTGGATGGTTAATGAATGAATATTACATAATGATGGTTGTCAGTTCGTTTAATGCTGTTACCTCAAAATGTCTTTTACAGAGTAATAACACTATTCAAGATAAAATCATTTACATTTTAAAGGGCAAAAGGAGCACTATGTATGTTTTCTGTGAGGGTCTGTCACAGAATACTATTGTGGAACTTTGTGCTCTTTATCAACAAGCACCATATATATACGTAGACTCCACAATAAAAGCCACTCTGAAATGTTCGGTTTGCTTTATTGGGAGGGTCTGTAGGGGTCAGAAAACCAGTCAGTATTGGTGTGACCACCAAAGGGCAGCCGAAGTTGCTGATATTGACAAAAACTGAACGCGCTGTCGTATAAGCCGATCCAGAGCATCCCAAAATGATCAATGGGTGACATGCCGTTGTTGTGCCATCTCACAACCATCACCTCATGTTGCAACATGATAATCAGGCCCTGTGTTGCAAGGATATGTACACAATTCCTGGAATCTTAAACATCCCAGTTCTTGCATGGCCAGCATACCACCGGACATCTTTGGCCAGTTTGGGATGCTCTAGACCAGGTATATGACAGTTCATAGTGGGGCTTGTGTTTGTGTAGGTCCCTGGTAAATTAATACATTTTGGCAGTGAATTATCAGAAATTAATTGATATGGAAGCATATAAGGAATGAAAAGGTGAAAACTATCGATATCGATTGATAGTTCAGTAATGGACTGGTGGATATAGTTTAAAGAATTACTATGCAAATTGATACATACAGTACATGAAGAAAGTATGTGAATGCTTTCCTTGTTGAAGGTGACATCAAAGACTGCAATGTCTACTCTTACACAAGTTAGCAAGCCCCTGTTTCACACTTCCATCATTGCCTGTGTGTTGCTTGCCTGCAGCAGCTCCCAATGTTGCAGTGCACCTTTATAATGACACAGCCTTTAGTTCAGCGACTGCAGCCAAGCACCCTGCGGAGAGCGTCTGTAAGAAGAACACTCTACCTCCCTCTGCCGCTGCTGAAAGAGGAGGAACATGAGAGCAAGAGAAGAGGTTCAGGTGGAGATCATGCTGGTACTTTGTAGGTTTACATAGTTATCGAGGCAGATGAAAGACAGTAAAGTGCCTGACCAGTAGAGGAGGTGTTGACTCAAGCTTTCGACCATTGTTTAAGATACTCCAAAGTCCATTCTGCAAGAGGGCTCAGAAGGAATGTAATTCGCAATTAGTGCCACAATACAAACATTTCTTGTACAATAGAAGACAATTTCAAAATATAACATTTCTTCAAACTTGTGTGGACTTATACAAATTCTTCTATGGATCAAAACCATTCTAACACTATACGGAAAAGGTCAGATTTTGCTACATGATCTTTCCAGTATAAATAGTTTGCAGGGTTGCACCAGATGCAAATTGACACAAAGTATGGTCATCCATAGAACAGGATCAGGGGGGGGGCTAGGGGGGCCCAAGCCCCTGCCTCTTTTGTCCCCATATTTGTGTATGCAATAAGCAGTTACTGCCTTATCTGTGCCCATCTATAAATGTGCAGAGTGTAAATCGATTGGTCAGTAAATTAAAGGAAGTAGTCCCGACCTGCTGCTGCCTTTCATGTTCTCTCTCTCCCAGCCCAGAAGGACAGAAGGAGTGCTGGTACTGCATGAAGACGTGCTCCTCCTTTAGTGCTACAGGTCAGTTTTATTTTAACAAATTGCTCTCATTATGAGGGAGATATATGCGCATAAACATCGAAGGATATTATTTGTTAAAAAACAAACAACGCGAAGCGGACGAGCTTCTTACTGCGACTGCACGTGTTGTTTTCTTATCTGTCACCCTGTCAAACAGGACAATATAGGCCCTGAAGACACGTTTAGTCTTTGGTCCTTTATGAAGCCCCAGTCCTCCGTCCACTGCTCATGAAATGAAGTGAGTGAGACTCATTATTGATCCGTGTCAGATCTCGCTGAGGTGAGAGACACTTTGGCTGTTTGCGTAATGAATAAACGCGCATTTAAAGCACGTCTTTTTGTCTTTAGGAGAGGTTCATTTGTGCAGAGGTTGTGAGAAATCTGTGTGTAGCTCAAAGCAAATGAGATGTAGGATGTATTTGGCCTATTAATGTGAGCAGAGGTGGCACTAGCCTACCCAGTTATTTATTCAGTTACATTGAGTAGCCTATACCTATTTCAACATAGTTTTCAATATCATTACTCCTACTTGAGTAATATTCTCTTTGAAGTAACAACTTACTTGAGTAAAAGTGTTGCTCTCTACAACTGGCAAAAGCTTTATATCGACAATATGAAATTATTTGTGTTTTTGAACTGCTCCTTCATATGATTTAGGTCTCATTTTTGAATTTGTCCTAGGAAAATACTACACTTTGTGCATTATTATTATTATCATTATTATTATTATTATTATCATAATTATTATTATTATTGTTTTGTCCTTCAGATTACATCAACTTCAAATGATAAACCAGTTCCAGACAGTTACTCTTACAGTTTGAGAAAACTGGGAGTGCTGTACAGTTTCTTGAGCTTGTTTGAAAACTTAATTGCATAAATAATTTTTTTGTCCTGGTTTCAATCATTTACAACCAAATAGAACATGGCACAACTTTAATAGGCCAACTATTATTTCAGCATTAAAATAAGCTAATATGCACCCCAGGCCAACTGAATCTATTAAGAAATCCAACAAATTACACAAAATGACACCTGTTTTGTTCTAAATATCTTGGGGGGGTTGCAATGATAGGCAATTATCCTTTAAGACCATAACTAAGAAAATGCAAATTAAAGGAAATATATCAGTTTTGAGGAACATTTTCACATACTTTTTCCACACAATACTATCAAAAATCTTTGCTTCCAAAAGTATCTATTTTTTTAGCTGCCCAATCGTTTTTTTTAAGGGGGCCCTTTTTAAAGATTTGAGCCCCTGCCCCTCTGATGCTCTCTGCACGGCCCTGCACAGGAGTTAAATACAGCTGTTGCAAGTAGAAAACTACAATAGAAGGTTTATTAAAATATTGTGAGTCATGGTTGATAAGACAAGGAACTTAAAAATATGACCACTATTCTAAAACTTCACAATTAAACTGGCGCTGGAACATTACAGGAACCTCAAAACACATCAACGGACAGTAAAAGAAAGACCTTGAAATAGAAAGCCATCTTACAGTGCGACAATATTTAGTAGTAAAAGTAAACAGACAAGGTACAATCCGTGAACAACTTTTCCACAAAAGGAAACACATTTGCGCGCACTGACCACACTTAAAGAGTTAATGTAAATAATCTCGACTGCACAATTTTTGTAATCGATTACAGCAACACATCCAAATTGTTACTGAAATTCAATTGTCGCACACCCCTACCAACTTTTCTGGGCTTTGAATCCGGACTACTCTTCACCAAATCACAACACAAACAAAGGAAAAGAAAATGTATAATCCTATTCTCACATTCGTTTTTAATCACAGACAAACCAAATGTACTAAAGCAGCATTTATCTCCACCTATCTCGTAAAGGCCAAACGTTGTAATCCTATAGCCTATGATATATCTTTGTAGTATTTTCCAATGCACCAGACATTACACTTTGGTAATATATCACCTCTGTTTTGAGGCTACGGAAGGGTGCTGCTTTATCTTTGCTGCTATTTGGAAACTAACAAAGGTAATAAAATAGAAAGACGAGAATGGAATGAATATAAATTGAGCCAAATATTGGGCAAGTAAATCCACAGCCTTCAACAGAGGTCAGCCTGCCACAAAGGAGAGGCAGTTGTCTGGAAATTCACCAAAACAATAGTGCAATTACGGCACTAACTATAGAGCTCCAATTGATCCGTTTGTCAGCCAGAGCGATGGGAACGAGCTTCCCCACAACAAGAAATATCTGTCCAGCGTAGACGGCTCAACTGACAAGGGTATGTTTTTCCTCTTGAGTTAAACATGGTTGTTGCATAATACTTAATGATGACTGTCAATGTAGTGTTATTTTCTCTGCTAGACCTACCTAATTTGCACATCTACAGGGTTGTAAGGGCAGAAGCAGTCCAACTTTCTAGACAATTTCTCTAACCACTCGTTGTGTATATTTCTATTATCAAGGGAATGCTAACAAAGTCCCTCCAGTGTGCAGTTAACATAGTCACCTCAGCTTCTCTGGTGCTGGTGCAGTGGTGCAGTGTCTCTATTCATTGTTTAAAGTCCATATGACACATTGGACTACACTTTGCAGTAAATTAAAGGGAATATGAATATATTTAAGATTGACCAAACATTTTACCATTTCTTTTCTCCAATTTGGCAATTTTGGTGATGCTTATAATGTCACTTCCTGGTTTGACCTGGCCAGCGAATATGACATAGGCAGAGGTAATTCCACCACCTAGCAACCAGGCTGTAAACAAGGGCCAACATTCATTTAATTTAATTAGTTATGAGTTGACAACACCTTTATTTTGTTAAATGATTGTTTAAACTGTCAAAAAAAGGTGTACGTTGTGTGCAAAGTTTGTCAGCACTTTTGATGGAATGGCGCCTTTTGATGACATCACAGAGACGGGGGTATTCTGTCAGAGAACTCAGTACAGCTTCTTGTAATTTTCAAATTTGAATGGTCAAATTTTCATCACAAACTGCAACTTGACTGATGAAAAACTATGATATTGATTTACCACAGGGACCATCTCACCAAACAACGGCATAGTTAGAAAAACATGAGTATGGGCTTTAAATAATTGCACATTATTGGCGGATTTTCTATGAGAAGAGTAAGGCCAGTGCTGTCCGGTGGTCAAGTGGTTAAGGCACAGCACACTCCGACATTTACTGCATGTCCTCCCCTCTCTCTCATCGCCCATTTCACACTTTCCTCTCCTGTCTAATAAAGCCTACAGGCAAAAAAATCTAAAAAGAAAAAAATAAACGGACATTAAGGTAATACAATAAACCTGATCTGTCATTTGTCTCATTAGCAATACTATACTACATACATGTATTGGGTCTTACAAGCATGTCAAGCCTCTCAAAGCGCTACACTGCCATTGATCGTTCACTCAATACTGATGGTAATAAGCGACTGCTGTAGCCATAGCTGCCTTGGGGTAGAAGCAAGTCTGCCAATAGACCCCTTCAACTGACCATCCCCTCTTACTTACACACCACATTCATACAAAAGGTAATACAATCATTTGAGGCATGATTGTGTAAACATACAGACATATTTTTAACCTAATGCTCTTCTGTTTTCATTTTTACCCATTACTCAAAAGACAATTATTGGTGGCAAATATCGGCCAATGTTTCGATATCTGTTGACGTTGATACTGGAACCTTGACTCTCCCATCCTTAGCCCATACTACCAAAATATGATCAAAATAGCTATCGGCTGAAGAACTGTTTGCACATCTGACACAATGGAAACGGTCTGACTATGAGCTAACAAAAATCTAAAATAATACTTTAAAATAACATATTAACTTTACTCTCAACTGAACTTGTTTTTGTGTGTGATGTAATGTGTAGAAAACCTGTTTCTTGATAGTAACAATTTGGGAAGAGAATTCTACAAGGGGTGTTGTCAAATAGTCATCTTCTCAATCTCAATGTCTCACTATGAATAGACTAATGACTCTGAGTGAAAACAAACTTGGAATTAGAATTATTTTAAAAAGAAACTCTTAATTATCATGTTTGGCTGCACTCATTGTACATTAACAGGCATTTTAATTATAAAAAGGAATTAAAACCGTGGTCTAAGGGGCCAATTTATAATAAAAGGATAGAAAAGGCCGAAAACCCTGGCAAACGATTGAGTTGGTCCAGGGAGGGCAGAATGATTATGGTCACAGAATAAAAAAAGAGGATGCGGTGGGTCTCTCGAAGGTCTGAGTGATGGGCGCTGGGTGACAAGCACAAATCCTGCGGCGTGGTGAGTGGATCATTGTAGCTGTTTATCTGTGTGGTCGCTTGGTTCAAAGGTTAAGCTGTTGATTCGAGGAGCAGCGACTGGGAGTTTGGAGAAAGATGGGAGGCTCATTATAGGGATGTATGGGTTAATGTCACTCGACGATGGTGGTCGCTTAGAAAACAGAACAACAATGATTAGGTGATTTTTGATCTGCTTTAATGAGATGTATGGATTTTGTAAAGGTTTGTCATTATTTGAAAAGCCTCTCTTTTGACAGTGTCTAATTGGCTTATTTCAAGGTAGTTTAAAAAGGTTTAATCAGACAACTTATATTATATGACGGAAAATATTTTGGTTTGCTGTTGAGATTTTGGCGGTAATAATGGGAATGGTGGAGGTAGAGTGTGTAGAGTTGTTTATTTTTAATTATTATTATATTTATTTTTATTTATTTTTTAAAAGGAGATTGAAATTGAATTCTTGATGAGTTTGCTCTAAGATTTATAACATTTTTTTATGTGTTGCAGGAGGCTGTCTATGATTACATGAGATATATGTTCCATGGCCGTTTGATTTTGAACGAAATGATCTTTCTCAAAAATGAATAAAAATGATATATGTTTTATGAAAGGCTGTTTGTAAGTGATGTGCCGTTAGTTTTATTGAATCAGTACTATTATTGCTATGAGGAACAGAATGTAGATTTTGCAGTTAAGTTAAATTAAACATTTGTATTAGTCTAGAAGTGAGACTCATGAGTATATAGGACGAATAGTGACGAACTTGTGTTAATTTTTTTCTAGTCTTTTCAGAAGTTTGCCTGGGGGCCACCATTGAGTATCCTTCCCTGGTTGCATTAGTTGAGAGAATAAGTTCTACACAGACTAAAAAGCGTTTTTGAGGAGTCCAGGATAGTGATTGTTGACTTGTTGGATTTACACAAATCAGTCTTTATAGGATGTTTTAGCTGTGAACCTCCTCATTCCATTTAGTTCCGCTGACGGATGTGGATTAAAGAATGCCAATCATGGAAAAGGGCAAAGTGGGCGGGACGGATAGGTAAAACACTGTGAACCAACTGTTCTGAGGCGTTTGAACCTGTGATCTACTGATTCAGGTAGTACAGCTCTGGTCTGTTCGCGACGGGGCGTGACTTCAAAAGGACCATGGTATGGGTGGATCCCTATTATTATGATGGGTTTTGTAAGTTGAGTATAGAAAAGATACTGTGGTACTGTGAGTGGTGAAAAAATGAGAGAAAATGAATGGAGGTTGTTTTGATTTAGTTTAGAACGGGTGTGTCAGGTTCCCCTTCCCCTGGAGTTGTTGTGTGTTTGTTTTAACATTGTGCCCTTTTCTAAATGAACAAAGTGTTTTTTGCACTGTTTATATCTAAGTATTAGCATATAATAACACTGACCGCTCTTGTTTTGGTTGTCTGGAAACTCTTGCAGCTGTCATACCGCTCCTGTAGTTGGGCAGCTGGTTGTATTGAGAGTATTGAGTGAATGTAGGTGGTCTGAAACGCACCAAGTGACATATTGATGATGTTTATCTATATTTGTTGCATATTTAGGACAAAGGAAATGCAATCCAAATGTTTGTGTGTTAAGAGACAGCATTAGAAATAGAAACTAAAAAATTACTTTTTGGAAGGCTAAGATGGTTTCGTCTCACTGGTATACGCGTTTGTAATCTATGAGTCCTTTGTTTTCCAAGCATACACGTCAAAAACTAATTGATATTTTAATGTTATTTGTCCTGATAGTTGTTTGGATTGCAAAGGCAGTAATATGAGATTCAGACGCTATAGATTGCTGATATTAATGATCCAGAGGGAATAAATTCGCTGCAGAAACATTTCCTGCGTTCAGTCGCTTTATGTTCATAAAGGCTCAGTGCGCTTTCCAGGAGGATTTGTCGGATAGAGTCAGCAGATTATGTGCCGTGTCGAGGAGAGTAACAGCCCTCAGGTCAAGACTCCTCTGAGTCTAGCAGCACCAGCGTCTCTCTTACTTCGCTCTATTTTAATACATTTCAGATGAGATGAAGCCAAAGTGAATCTGCTTGAGGACATCCAGATATATATGAATGTAAAAGGAATATATTATTACAAAAAAGGTTAATCGTCAAAAACAAAAATGTTGCATTTTTCTGTTTTTCTGATTCTTGATTTATCTGAGTCATAAATCCTCTTTCTCAACACATGGCATGTGCAAAGTCTGTGTATAGTCCAGTTAACGATTATTTAATTACTAAACTAGTTGAGGATTATTTAAGAATCGATTATTGCGATTAACACTTTTTTCAGGCTTAGTGCAAATTGCTTCACTGCAATATGTCTGCAAAATTTTGAACAAAACCTTATGTATATAATTTAGATTGCAAACTGTTAAATAGATCTAACTGCACAATAACTGTAGTTTAATCCACCATTAAACATCCGATTCAATTCCTATCATTGATAAATAATAATTTCTACACCTCACATGAATAAAATATCTCTCTATCTCTATATCCTATACCATCAAAGGAGCTCCACATCTTTACCCCTTATAACCACCTGTCAGTCTGATGCAGCTTCTCTTGTAGGCTTTCCAGTCTTCCTTTGTACCTCTCTGACAGCGACTGGAAGGCTTCAATTAGAGACAATTTCAGCTCCGGGTATGGACAGTCGGCATCCACAACCACCCAGGGGACATCTTCCATCATCCCGGCATCCGCTGACCCGCTCAACATGTCCTGCAATTTGATACAGACATTAAAACGATCCAAAAACTGTAAAATTGCATATTTATACAAAATGTCAGGAAACATACCTCCAGTCCCAGAGCTGTAATTTCCGCCTCCACATAACGGTACTCGTCTTGAAGTTTTTTGATTATGTACGCCTGCTGCTCCTTGACAAAGTTTATCTAGCAACATAAAACCATTTGGATAAGAAATGTATAGGCTTTGACATCATAATTGCGCAATAAAATTTGGAATAATGTGTGAAGCCAGGAGCAATACAGCATCTTCACCGACCATATTGCGATCTGTTCCATTTAGGCGTATTGAGCGTGAGATGATTAAGCTAATTTGCAGATGGCTCCCAGGGGCTTCAGGATAGTGTGGTGCATGTTAAAGTCTAGGCTACCTCCTGTTAATACGAGTTGGATGGGATGGTACGGCTCGACAGGAAGAAGTGGCATTGCTTTGTATTAATTCACCCCGACAACCTGGAAGTGAGGAGCGGCTAATTTAGTTCATTAAGCGTCAGCCGCACAGGAAGCTCATCTGGCTGGGCATAAGAAGAGGATCCAATTATGTTCAATTCAACCAAATAACTGCTTAATCATTTATTTACATTCCTGTATACTAGACTTCAGTTGTTATGGTTTTGCTGATGCTTGGTATTGTAGAGATGATTAGATGTTGTCACCGCACCAACACATATTACCATTCAAAAGATTAGTGTCTCTCTTCATAAAAGTAGTTGCTTTAGTATACTCCAAAGAAATTACCTTGACATACAACTAGTTTGCTTGGACTACATTGTATAAGGTTCATTGGGGAATGATTAAGCACTGGTTTATAAGCACTTATAGGACAATTACAAGCATTTATCACTCTGTTATTGAAAACAGGTTAATAAGCAGCTTATTAAAGCTCTTACAAAGATTTTGTACACTGTTTATTAACACATACACGTTTTTGGTTAAATAGTTTACTAACATACGGGGCTATTTTTCCTAAAAGCCTGACTAAAATGAGCCCAAATTCAGGCTGTTTCTGAACACTTTGGAGTACAAACAAATGTCTGGACTTTGTGTGAAGCTGAAACTCTGTAGTTTTGGCCTCTGATGTTTGATTTACTGCAATTATAAGAGGTCACATTATAGTATATCTGTCCCAGATAAAGTGGAAGCTAATAGAATGGAGTAAAGCTGGTGTATGGAAAATAGTCTAATTTGACACATGTTTGGGCATTAGTTGGGTTTTGACAGTTTCTCTTTAAAAGCTGAAGCAAATTTCCCTAAAAATGAGTTTTAGGGACTTGTAATAAAGTAAAAAGTATGGTCCATACCAATACAAGTCCTATTAATTTATATTTTATTTTATTTAGGATTGATTTGACTGGAAATAAGTGGGTTATAGCTTATTTTTTGTTAAACATGCCCAGCAGCTTGATAGTCCTTTTTCAGATGGCGATAAAAAGGAATAATTTAGAAGGCAGTTTTGTTATAAAAATGAACATAAGCATGCATGACAAATTATCTTAATAAGGCTCCGCACAGCAACTATTTTGAGGAAAATGAAACAAACACTAAAATCTCTTGATGCTCTGAAATTGTGAAATCAAACATCCAAAATGCTAATTAAGGTCATTTTGAGCAACAGGTCTTTTCTTTTACTTGCCAATTTATCTGTTGAATCTACAGACTTCATCTTGTTGTAGATTGTGATTTTAAGATTTTGAAAACACAAAAGGTTTACAGAAATTTTTCTCTTACTACATGTCCAATACTATTTCTCATCGCAACTTTATGTGACAGTTTATGTCCACAATATTTTACTATATGGGAGACATCCATCATTCTGCTAGTTAGAAGGCACATTGGGACAGTGATAGATCAGACTAAAATGTCAGCTTTGCGCCCTCGGTATTTCGGAGATCTGCCCACAAGTAACATGTTTTTGACAGCTACCATAGTAAAGTCACCTTCTGGTATATTTTAATATTATTAGATTTTTTTTTCTTCTGACAAGCATTAAAAAAGGAAATTAAGAAATCATTCATTTTTTATGCATTCTAGATTGCCAATTAGAGAGTGGAATCCAGCCGTTTGGGTATGGGAAAAAAATGACACTTTAATGCTTACTTCTCAATCTCACGTTAAAGTGTGTTGTTCACCAAAAGTCTTAAGTTGAAGGCGTAGAAACAAGCAATAAACTCTAGACTTGGAGCGGAGAGAAATGTGAGCAAAAAGAATGGTAGGAGTTTTACTTTAATTTTGAATGTTGGGAAAGAAACTGATACAGTAATAATGAATTTGTTTAGATATTTACATTGCATCAGGGCATCCAGTCCTCCACAAGTCAGTAAAAGAATAATAAATAGTACCTCTCAGAAAAAAGTAGATTTCAGGTTCCATCTTGTCACCATATATAAAACAAAAAATACGTACAATTGAACCAAACTTAACTAGAACTAGGATCAGATCTAGTAGATAGATAGACCTTTGCAGTTTTCGTGTACATTTTGGCGATTAGCGCTGAAATGAGCCTACTTGCTAACAACCTCGTAATAAAATTCTTAAATCTGATGTGTTGCTGGATAATAGTGCACAAAAAACATAGCGGGCACACAATTGTTTTACATATCCTACACAAATAAGTGACTTTTAGGGTTGAAGTTAGATATGAATTATTACTTGTTGGCAAATGTAAAAACATAAAACAACAAACTTAATTTGCTGCCTCATTAAAATAAATGGGATAGAATGTTTACATAAGTACCAGACTGGAAGGGTCCATTAAGTCTTGTATTCCTCTGATAAACTGGAACTTCACAGTAAATTCCATTGATCCAGGACAGAAAAAGTGGACTAAAGTACCTCATTACCAATCCCTTTGTGTTTTTGTTGAGTTCTAGCACACCTAGTTACTGTACCTGTTGTATCACTTGATCCCGGTCGGACACATCAGGGCTGAGTGGCTGGTTTAGCACTTCACGCAGTCTGTAGCGGAGGTCGTCTCTGAGCTGAAGAACAGGCTCCACTGTGGCTCTCCTGAAGCCCTCGCACTCCCTCTCCAGACAGAGCTCTTAACCCACAAGCACACATAAAGTTATTCAGAGAGCACTTTAACAGGATTACATAACGGTGGCGTGGATGTTTGCAAGCTGAGTACTGTGGGTTCACCATATTCCTGAAGTGAGAAGATGGCCGTGTCGGTTCTGTCGCTTGGCCTGATTTGCAGCAAGAAGTCCTGGATGTCGTCCCCGATCTTATTCCTGCCAGACAAGAGGAGTGTTACATCACAAAGATCATCACTATTATGCACATGTAAGCCACCTCCACATATGTGATTTAAATACATATGTATAAATAAATATGTCATAGCTTGGCTCTTGACACAGTTACATTTAAAAAAATAACTGCATAATTTTTTTTTATACAACATTTAACTAAACTCATTAGCTAATTTGAAACGCAGTGATAAGTGAAAGCTGAAAATGCCACAAGATTTGTGGTCCATGCAATTCCCGCACCACATATATTCTAATTGTCAAGACAAGAAAACAGACAAGCTGAAGCATAGCAATGTATAATTTAGTTTATGCATGTCTACAGCAGGCTATTCAACTTAAGGCCCGGGGGCCAGATCAGGCCCGCCAAACGATCTGATCCGGCCCGCAACCCATCTTCCAAAATATTATTATACATTTTTTTCTTGTTTTCTGGTTTAATTCTGGTTTTACACGTTTAAACCTGGTTTCAGTTTTTTCTGGCTTAGTCCTTTTCTGGTGAAGGGTCTTCTAGCTGTTTAGAGAAGTTATTGCTTTGCCAATTGTTCCACTGTCTGGCATTAAATGTTTTTTATCTACAAGGAGACGGGTCAGATCTGTGGAGAGGTGACTCTGCTGATGCTTGTTTGTTAAGGAAAAAGGGACTTGTAATTGAACAAATGCTAGAGAAAACATTCCATGCAAAGCGTCAACATTTCCATGGAGACAAGATGGCAAACCCCCACAAGAAAAGTTATTGAGTGCACAATAGTGTACAATAATAAGCAAGCAAGGTATAGCATAATAATTTGTTCACTGCATTTTACAAAGAGCTTATAACATATTGTATTGCACCTTACTTAATCAAATCAATAAGAACTTTAACGTGCATGATTTAGCAAGTACTTGATACTGAAAACCTGACCTACAAACAACTCATTAGCCATATTTACAGTATGTTAAACCGTTGCACCCAGCCATCCTATGCAAATGCTGCAATCATCCCATATTCTCCTTTACATCCAATCAGCAAAGAAAAACACCACTCTCTACGCGTCTGAAATGAATCTCAGCCCTGTACACAACATTATTCCCCATAAATGATCGTCGGTACAGAGTCATACTTTGTTGCCTTTTGTCTGACAGAGCCTTTGTAATCCCAAGGTAATTGAACTGGTTTAGCTGCACGAGGAGCGGTGGCACATCTTTATGACGGGGCTCATTATCAAGGCACTGTGCTTGTGTACATCATTAACCTTGGCTATCTCAGGCTCAGACGGCATCATGCTCAGGCTGCAGCCACAAGCTAGAGCTGCCCTTCTCCCTTCACAAAGCATGACGAAGAGAAAGCATGGAGCCCCGGTGGGTAGCCTCAGCTGTAGAATACACAATTTCTACATTATGCAATTTTCTGCGTCAATAATTAAGGATTATCTGATATGTTACAAAACAAGGAAAAGGCTTCAATCAATTTGAAGGTCTAGGCTTTAAATAATTCTCACAAAAAGGGTAAAAATTGTTACATGTGCAGTTAAATGATGTCAATCCCAACAAAAGAGTTAAGTGCTTGATTACTATAAAGCTGCTGAACATTATACTCACAAACAGTAGTGCCTGTACGATATTTCTAGCTACCTGGTATTGCTACAGTTTGTACTACTTCTGTTTAGTTAGTTTGTTTTGAATAGCTCTTTCCAGATGGTAAGTACATATTATATCTAAGGACTCTCTATTCCTTCCACGTGACCCAACCCTTTGTCATCTGCCAGTAAGGCCAGTACAGGGACCTCTGGCACCACATTGCACTCAGTATTTATCCATTGAGCTTGTTCTGGGTCACGTGATTTTTTTCTACTTCTAGAGACACATCTACTATATACATTACAAATTGATGGCTAATTGTGTGGATATGGCTTCATAACAAGTATATTGTAGGATACCATTAATAAAACCGCTATTTTTGTTAGCATGTCCATGTTAGACATCCTCCTATTGTACCTACGTATTCTGTGACTACGTAATAGCAGTGGCTCTCACCAAATACCAACCTTAGAAAAAAATGTGTTTTCCAAGTACCACCAAAGCGAAACCCAGACCTTTTCAGGCCAGTGTTAGGGTTAAACATGGTCTAATTTGAGACTAAGGATGTGTTTACACTTGCACATCCATCACATCAAAATTGTGACTAAACCAGGACTAAATCCTAAACTAAACCTGGACTAGATCAGCACTAAACAAGGACCAGAACAAGCCCAAAACATGTCCACATCAGGACTCAAAGTAGCTCAATTTAGGAACAAATAAAAACAAGTGTGAATGCACCCTAAACCAAGGATACAGTAATTCTAAAAAAAATTATTAACTGAAGAAAGACAAAACATGAATAGATTGATCTCTAAATTAAACAAATACTCACCACTTACCACGTTATACTATTATGATGAGATATTTAATATAATCAGGCATGCACCGTTATACCTGTATCAATATCGGTGCCGATAAGAAATCAAAACGCAATCATTACAATTTCCTGTTATCTCCTGATACTGATTGATACTCCAATTTTGTGCATTGAGAAATGGGAATGAGACTGGGGAATGACATGCAGTGAATTGTCGAGAGCTGAATTCGAACCCATGACGCTGCGGTCTGCCCCACACAGCAGACAACTTCAACCCAGTACATATTGACATGTGGTACTTAATTTTAAAGCTCACTACAGAATTCAGTAAATTTATTTTATAATGTTTTGCTGATGTAAAGTTGCTGTAATGGGTGTACAGTATTAGCATATTCATATTATTAACTCTTAACATTTTGTTTGTAGAAGTAGTAACCTGGAAAGTAGCCTGGTATAGGTTGATATTAGCTATCTGCAAGAATTGATACCAGTTAGTATTGAAAGCTGGATCGGTGCATCCGTAATAATAATGCATGGATCTTATATAGCGTTTTCACACAGTTTTGGTAATTCACTCCACTTTATTGTGGTATAATACTGTAGCCTTAGCTGACCTGTGACTCCGAGGGAGAAGTGACAGTCAGTCTGCGATGACGCCTCTGTGGCCACCAACCTATGCCACACACCATATTCATTCAGATAAGTGCCGCACTGGCAAACTGGGATTAAACTATCAACCAAATTAATAGAAAGGAAATATGCCTGACCGATTTTTTTGTGGATTAAAGTATTTATTTTTTTATTTTGTCTTTTTGCTCTCTGATCTTCCACTTTTTTATTTAAAAAAATAAATAATAATAATAATTAATATCTGGATAAAAATATCTTAACAAATTTTGCAATTTAGCAACAGCCCTCATTTCATTCCTTACTCCTTCCAGTAGCGTTTTATACCTGCCCTTCTTTGCAGTTTTTTTTTAAGCCGCTTTGGCAGAGGGCTCAGTGGAGTGTGATGGCTGTGTGGTGTAATAGTAGATTGAGAAAAGTGCAGCAGATAATGGGTGGGCATAATCTGGGGGGCTCTTACTCAGCCTTCTGCAGCCTGGGGCGCTCGGAGCTCCACACCTGCCTGTGCTGCCGTAGGATTGACCTCTCCTTGGTTACCTTAGCTGCACACAAGCTCCTTTGAACCTATGAGACAATATAATGTAATATAAAGTTAGCCTTAAAATTGGATATGCCAGAGAGAAATAAAACAAACACATTTCTCAAGTGGCTGCTTTTAAATTCACTCTCAAAACATTTGTTCTTTGGTTTGACTCATGACTTTGTAGTGATTGTGAGACTACATAATTAACAGCGAATGAAAAAGGCTATAAGGGCCCTCATATAACCTATGAGTGATCCATGAAATGTGTAAAATATTTTACTAACATATATGTGTACATTATTTTTTTAATATTACGCTATATGTCCAACACAACTAACTGTTAACTAAATAGTTTGAACAGTGTTACTACTGTATAATACGAGAATCCATGGGTTTCAGAATGATGAGAAATTTGGACCGTTGACATAGCAATTAGATTAAAAACAAAATATTATATCTTTTGAATTGGAAAAAAGCCATCACAATGTTATATAACAGGAAACTGAAACCCATGAATAGAAATGCTCTTTGTAATGTGACAAATTTCAATTACAATTAAAGGTGCACTGTGTAATTTTTCAGCTGTCCTTTACCTGTTTATCACCATGGAGATGTAATTGCTTTGTCTGGAAGCATTAGACTTATCTTCCTTCAATTTAATCAATCACAAATGTTGTCATAGTATGGTTTGCCAGTACGGCACTTTGTTGAGATGACATTTACTGTAACATACAGTAAAGGGGAAGGCAGAAATCAGCGCTGCAGCTTTGGCCAGGAAGCCAGCAGACGTGTCTCTATTAAGTCATTTTAGATCAATATTGATCCAAAATATTATACAATAATCCACGGGTGTCATTATGGCCTATAGCAGACAGAAGCAATTCTTGCATTCTTACTGTTAGAGCAGGCGACAGACCCTTCATGTCCTTTAAAACAAAAAAAATTTAAAAAATTAAAAAAACGTACAAAACAAGAATGTACACCACCAAATGTAAACATGTATAATTATGGTAGCAACAGCAATAGACACATATTATGGTGTGATAACTAACTGTTCTCACTCTGTTCTTCAATTCTCCAAACATGTACACTGGTAATATAAAAGAAAAGCACTACTAAAAAAATTGCAAAAATGTCAAATAACAGCAGCTGCCTGGAATAATCAAGCAGAAGCAGGCTGACATGCATGGGGCACCATTATGAAGAACAAGAGGTGCAAATCCTAATGGCCTCTCATTTGTTTCCTTTTATAATAACGAGAGAACAAGGTTGTCGGTCACAGCACACCGAGCACCGATTCCCTGTGTTTCTTTGCTTGTGTTTCCACCCACAGGCCACTGGTTTAGATAATTGCACTGAGCCAATCTCACAGCAACATTTGAATTTACAATGCCCTGCTGTTATGGAGTCAATGTGATTAGAAGCTTTACAGACCGTAATTTTTTATGACAAGCAATGGTATTTGGGATAATTTATACTGATCACACCGTTACCCACAATGCATCAACACCTAAAACGAGAATTACATTTGTTAATAAATTGTTTCAAATCTGCTTTCCACAGTATACAAGCTTATAAAATGGGGTAAAACTACTTTACTTTCATCTTCTTTCCAATAAAAGGTAATCGTGACTAGAATGTTTTGTATTTAAATATGTATTTGGTGTGTTGAAGTATTATATTTTTGAAGCATGTAAAATGGAGAAAATAAGATGGTTTTGCTGTCATTTTTAAAGATCAGGAATCAGGATATATTTATTGCCATTGTCAATGAAAGAATTCACAACATAGGAACTTGACTTGATGAAGATGCGCATGAGAGACATGCATAAAGAGCATCAGCCACCGGGGCTGCCGTGCGGCGCCTACCGAGGATATGATCTTGTTTGTCTGGACAATCAAAAGTATGGTCTACTAAATATTAAAACATACACTACAGGCTCAGCTAGGTTAGTTCTGACAAAAACAAGCTCAAGGTCTGGATATTGGTCCACTCCCTGGGTGCTCCTGACAGGCTGCCCTAGTGGCATTGAAGGATGGGTCAAAAGCAGAGGAAATATTTCCGATAGGAAGCCAATAATGTGTAAGTTTGAATTTACAAGTTTTCCCATTTATTGCTTACTTTTTGTAGCAATAAACAAGAATTGTAATCTAGTTTGGACCTTCAGTAGCCTATAATCTTTATTTTGAAACAAGGACAAGGTTCACTGGATGCTGCTGCAGAGTAAGCAACCGTGCAACCCCTTTTACTGCATTTTCTACTGCTGTGAGATGAGGAATGGGAAATGTTCAAGTTTCGCTATCTTCAGAGCAAACGCTGCCTGCAGTGAGGAAAAATGATCTCAGCTCAGGGCAACTCATGGTCATTTATTCACTGTCTATCACATCACCAATAGGACGTGTGTGCAGACCCAGAAAAGCTGCCTTTCAGCAGGGAGCCCTGCACGAGGACGCCTCCTGTCTTATCTGGGTTATGCAGAGAACAGGGGCTGCAAAGAGGCCATGGGCGACTGTAAAGATACTGCAGACTGGCTCCTAGCTTGTACCATGTGCCCATTACACCACTGCAGGTCCAACTTCAAACACTTATTATAGACCACAAGCAGCTAAATGAATATTCATGACAGAGTGGTTATGCTTCTGTGTACCCCACTGATAAAGTTGTTTGTTTTCATTAGAGTAAAGATTATGCAGTGTGTATTTTGTTGCATAGGTGCTTAGCATGTCTGGACAATATTGTAGATCTCGTAGCTTTGCTTTTGGTTAGTGAATCTATATCTGTATTTCTTTTGTATTCTTTTCACAACAAATATTTCTGTCTTGTAACGGCTGAGTCCAAATTGTGATTTTACTGTTGGTTTGTATTCATGGTTAAAAAAGAATTCAGAAGAAAAAGTCCGAAACTCGCCAAGGAACAATAATGTGAGGAATTCTGTTTCATTACCATTTGCAGCCACAAGAGGTCAGTAAAGACACAAATAATTCCTTTTAGCATTCTCATCTGGGTCCAATTAATGTGACCACGAATAGTTTCACATTTTTGAATCAACTAAAGCCAAGAAGAAAATCAATTGTACACTGATCATTTAAAAATGTTGCTACTCTCTTTAATAAATAAGTTTAACTGTTTTTAAAAAGGTACAGTATGTCACTTTCTGAAGGTGGAAACTCAACTGCATAATTCCATTAAAAAAGAAAGTTAAACCCATACTTCGGAACATTCTCCATAGAGATAGATATGTATTATGCCATTCCATGGGATACTATAGCTAAAGACACTCATTCCATGGAAAGGCAAGAGGAGGCCAATAAGAGTCAATTTTGTGGAGCTGCAAGCCCACTCACATTTTTGTGAAATATAACATGCTTTTGTTTTTTTTTAAAGTGTCTAAATGTGTCTAAAGTTATGTACTGTGCCTTAAATAACAACATAAATCAATTGTATAATCACATTTGATATTTTATATATTGGTGTGACATTGATTGGACAAAAATTACTTTTGTCCGATTAGATTAGACTCTTGACGTTTGGCCTCCATTATAGCCTGCAGTTTTTCATATTCAGCTGGTCTGTACATGTGGCTGCTGCTGCTGAAGCCATTTTTCATCCGTATTGTAGTCTTTCTGCATCGATGTAAGAAATGATATGGCTGAATTAGAATCATTGAAACGGCTGAAAATCTGAAGGTTTCTGATGTCGGAGGAAAACTCTTTATGCTTGCTCAGCACAGAGGGGAAGACAGGCAGATGAATGGCACACCAGAAGATGCTCCGTGCTGGAGGAGTCAGAAGTATCAGCATTCAGGGAGGCAGAGGGGAGCAGGGAGCCAACTGACTGCAAGAAACATTTGAGCAGTCAGCTGTTGGAGGCACACTGACAGGTGAAGAAACGCAGGCCTCAGTCGTGTTTGACACAAGACATGACATTACCAAGACAATTCAACTACACTGGGGGTCAAAAGGGCTACGCAGTGTAATGGGTGGGAAAATATCTATGTTTCTGCCAACTTACCAACATCATCTGCATTGTGCTTGGTGATAAATGTACGAGGATCGCTCCCACTCATCTTTGAATGTTGCTGGTTGAGTTTAAGGTAGGGTATTGATTGAAGAAGCTTTACTCTGATAAGTAATAAATATTAACAAAAAATCAGCATACACATTGGTATCATTTGTTACTGCAAATTAGTTTAACCAAAAGCAGCAGTGAGGCAAAGACACTTTGACCCTTGAATGTCTTAAAAACAGCTTAATAAAATGTAAAGATAAGTTTTGACTTTGCTAGTGGCAGTTTTACCATCTTCTCGTTTCCATGGAGATGTTATTGTATTGCCAGGAATGTTCCACAATATTGCTTGTCAGTTACAGGTGTTTTTAATTTAATTTTAACCAAAACTTTTTATGCAAAGACAATACTTTGAAAAACAGTGAGAAGGATCGCCTCTTCACAGATCTGACCTGCAACTTGGCCTGATAGCATCTCCTGCTTGTCTCTATGGAGCTAGATATGTTAGTACATCATATTATACCTAATAGCAATAACATCTCCATAGTGAGAACCAGAAAAGTTACTTCGTACACTTCTAACTTGTCTTCATTTATTGGTCACAATAATTCTACTTTTCACGTGAGACGATAAAATATTATAATCATTTAGGAAATGTACAGAAAAGTAAAAAATAACACAGCCCTTGTTACCTGTTGGACCAGATAGCACTCTTGTTCATTTGGACGTTAGCTAACTCGTTAAAACCTGCAAAAAAAAACCGTCAATAATGCTTAAAATATGACACCGCTCAACAAAAACAAAAGCTTTTATAAAACGAAAAAATCACAAGCCAGAACACAGCGAGTCCTTGTGAACGGTGTAATTAAAACAACCTGCAATTAGCTTACCTTTCAGCAGCGCGGTACAGTTGACAAATTTGTAACCACGGTAACTGTTTTCTTTGGCTGCGATTGGCTTTTTTGCCGACCAGGACCGCCTTACGCACGCCTCCCTCTCAGCTAGGACCAATCAGGAGTGCTCGGCTCGTTCCCACATTCAGCCTGCGTCATGCCCGCTCGCAGTGCCTGGGACCGCTGTGTGTGGAGCGGCGGAGGGACCTCTTCTCCTTCAAGCTCACGACTATGGAGCCGCCGAGTTTTTCTCTTCTTCCGCACGCATGGGACTAAACCACAGGACGTATGAAGTTCAATAATCCAATGTAGACCCAAGCCGGAGCCACCCAGCGCGACAACAGTCCTCCAGAGGTATTTGAGCGTTCATTTGACTAAAAATGCATGGAAAATTGGGAGAAAATATGGGGAAATGAAAGCATCTGCGCGCCCAGGCATGCGTGCTGCTGCTGCTGCTGCTACAGTCTCTACTGTGGAAAAGTGTCTGTGCAAGAAAGTAGGGAGTTTTTTTGTTTTTTTGGCGCTCGGGAGACAGTCTACCCTGAGCTTTTTCCTTGCGTGAGAATGAATAAAGCGCTAATCTTTCTCTTGTGACCATTTCCAACAACGAACGCACACATTTGGGAGAAGAACCGAGGCGCTGTCTGTCCGTCTTTCTTGGAGCAGAGTAGAGGGATAGGGGGGGGAGAAAAGGGGTCGGAGATGAACTTAGCAGCGTGCACGGTCAGTGAAAGGATCGTTCTTTTCACACGGGTAGACCCCAAGTTTCCTGCTGAATGTTCACTTTCTTTTTCCGGCGTTGTCATTGAAAAGCGTGCGGCCGTTGGTGAAGTGGCCCGAAAAAGGCAGGTGAGTGTGAGAATCCCGGGAATGCGAGGAGGGGATCCAGACTGTTCACGCAAGATAAGCTTACCTTTTTTTTTTTTTGCTCACGTATTCAAACTACAACGCCATGTTTAATGTTTCTAATCTGCATTTGAAGTTGACAGCGGGTGTTTTTTTGTTTGTTTTTTGTAAGGAGGCGTGCGTAAAGTTGTGCCATTTGTGACCAAGCTTTTAAAAGATAAGATAGATTCGTGTCCCAGGCTCGGAGCGTTTTGATTTCATCTTTGAGGCCATAGTACATAGTGACTCGTCAAATGCCTTGGCACATTGCCTTGCTTGTCATGCTTTATCCTTGTCAAGTTGTCTCAAATACTAGGCCATTACGCACTGTAGCTTGTGTCCTTAGAGATAGTATTGCCTTGTCCCATATTTTCGAGCCAAAATAGCCTTTATCTCGTCTTCTAAGCTGCATTTCTGAAGGGAGTTGCATTTTTCTCTCCACCCAACTAATCCTTCAAAGTCATGTTTAACTAATATTAAAACTTGAAAGCGACCCAATTTCATTTAGTTTTGGTAATTTCCAAGGTGACATTTTCTTGCAGTCTTGCTTGAAAAGATTGTTGATGAACTGCATTTGTTTTAAGGAACCAGATCCTCCACATTTTCAGCAAAGTCAGACAAATGTATTCATCTTTTCCCTCCTATTCTCTTTCCAACAAGCAAGAATAAACTTAGTAACCCTTCTTGTGATTTCCATTAGCCCACGAGACGGATGCCATAAAGCTGACAATGAGTGGCTGAGAAAAAAACCGAAATGCCTGTAATGCTTGTGCTTTGGCTTGTCGAATTTGGTACTTTTTTTTTTTTTTTGCAGGTCGCGTTCATTGTCACTTTCATTTGTCATGCTGCGTTCTGTCCCACCCTCTGCAGCACAAAATTGCAGTACCGTTTTCCTGAAATGTACTGATTTTCGGTCATAGATGTATTATCGGGAAGTGATGTACGTACCTTTGCTGTGTCGACACATCCGGGCAGTGGCCTCTTGGAAGAGTGCCATGAAAGAAATCCAGTGTAGGCTATTCTCTATTGACTTTAAATGCGTGGAGAATCAGCATAACGTGAGAAATAGGGCAAGTTTGATTTTATTTTTAAACCAAATTCACAATAAATAACCCATGTTGCTGTTCAGGTTACGTCTCAAATTCTTTAAACTTTTTCTATTGTTTCCATTGGTGGAAAGTAACACAATACAAAAATAAAAGTACTGCACTTGTAAACATTTTAGGGATCTGTACTTTACTTGAGGGATTTTTACAGTGGATACTTTTTACTTTTACTTTACATTTTAGAGCAGGTATCTGTACTTTCTACTCCACTACTTTTCTTTTCTTATGGTTTGAGGGGTTATATTTCCACATGTTTGTGATGACATTATGCTTGAAGGTTTTGAGTTCAAACCCAGCTTTGGGCAAAAATATCACATAAAATTAGCTAGAAAATAAATTAATTGGAATTGCTCCCATTTACACAAAATCTGCACAATTCTTTATCAAGTCATTCAATTTCATTTCTCAAGATCGGCGTGAAATACCTTTTTTTTTTTTTTTTTTTTTTTTTTTTTTTTTTTTTTTTTTTTAATGAGATATTTATACCAATACTTCACAAAACTTTTTATTTAAGTAGATTTTTATGTGCTAATTTTACTTGAGTGTTTTGGCCACTCTGTATCTGTACTACTGTACTGTTACTGTACTTCTTCCACCACTGCTAGTTTCTCATGCATAGTTAAATGAAAACCGAGGACTTGTTCACGCTGACATGTTAGTTTGACCCACTCTTCACGGTAAGTTGTTTTTAACACAAAGTGACAATCCTAAAGTAGTTTAGCGTAGTTTGGCGGGACTTTGCCTCTTTTTCATCCACAGTCTTGGCCCAGCATCAAGGCTTAAACCCTCACCCCTGTTTACGCGTCAGATTAGCTTTTTTCTGCTATATCAAACGCTGCTTCTCACTATTATTCTGTACAGAAAGTGTATCCATGCACTTGGAAACCAAATGGAATGGCTATTTTTTTTGCTTCTGTGCTTTGTGCATGCATGTATGTAATTGCAGAAATATCAAGCTGTTCCCCAACAAGTCAAAGAAGTCAGCAGCCCTTGTGCGCTATTCAATCAGTCAAGTGCCTTCACAAGTGCACCACACTCTGGGTGGTATCATCATGTTTGAAATGTTTTTGGCCTTTTTTTTTTTGACAAAGCACTGTTCTGAGGGTAAAAAACACAATTCAATTATGTTTAGTTGAGTCCAACGGTGAGCTACGGTGAATTTTCTCCAAAACGTTATATTAATTGCTTCTTTTGGCGTGTGATGAATTTTGAAATGATTGTGTGGATCGCCCTGGCTGTGACGGCTGGGTGATTTCAATGGATTCCTGAAAGATTCCATGCTTTGTTGGAACTCGGCCAGCTAAGGACGATAAAGAACACAAAGCATGTCAGCGCTTCGAGAGATTAGCGTCACAATAGACTTTTTTTTTTTTTTCGTCCAGTAAAATAGCTCTCCGTAGGGCCTCATGAAGAGTTTAGCGCTAGAGTTGAGTGTTGCAGCGGGAACGTGGGGCTAGCTTTTCCACTCTCTACCTATACACCCTCCCTGTCCGGATCAGCGCTTGTGCAACGGATTCTGAAGTGGGAGATTTTCTCTGCGGACGTAATACCTTGTTGAATATTTCACAGAGCTTCTCACATTATCACCTCCGTCAACGGTGTCTCTCACTAATGCTAAAGAGACTAGAAGAGGAAATGCCACTGTCGAATGTGTGTTGAGTCAAGCGCAAAGGATAGAAATGGCGACTCCTCTGGGTGCTCATTTTCATCTGTTTTTCTAGAACATAGATTTTCTTTTCTTATGCAGATTGACCGTCCAAAAGTACAGTATGAAATGTTTCTTTTCTTTTAAGATTGTATTGTTTTGCCTTTAATGTTCCACAGTATGACATTAACCTATTATTTGCGTTCATTAGTGCATGTGGTTTTCTTGCTGAAAAATACCTTGAATTTGTACTCTGACTGGGGTTGTCGCGCCACGTACTTACCTGTAAGTTTATGCATACGTGGGACTTTGAAAAACGTCTGCATCTCCCATAGGATAGTTAACAGTGCACTTTTTATAATATGTTTGTTATTGGTCTTTTATTTCAACACTGCGCTGACATTTTGTCATTGTATTATATCCTGGTTTCAGATTGTGAAAATCTATCAAAGCTTTAAATATCAATATAAACAGAAGTACACGTGAATAGATAATAAGTCTTAATTCTGTGTGTTTTTTTATTATTTTTTTCTTGGTTTTGAATTACAAGGCTCAGATTGGTTTGTGGTGTTGTGTCCTACCGAAATGGTGTGTGAACATCTATTCACGGCTTGTTGTAGTTAGTCCGGAGGTGAAGGCGTCTCGACAATGTCGGGTTACATTCTAGTGGTCATACATGGCGGCCGCTACCGGTTCTCAGGCGAACTGTGAAAGCTGAAACTTTCAGCAGGATTGTCTCCATCTGTTTTTTCGAAAACCCGGAAAAGAGCACTGCTTTCACTTCTTAAATGTCAGGGCATTTGAAAGACCGCTACAAAGTGAAATGAACTGGAGAAAAAGTGTTGTTGACATGAGCAAATGAGCAAATACAGTTTGAGTATATGACATTTAAATGACATTTTTATAGGTCCTCTGCATTAGTTGTATGTCTGTGCTTTGCCTCATCAGAGCACAAACCTTTCAGTTTTTTTTTGTATCTATCAGACAGTGATGGCATGAAACCTGTAGCCTCCAGGCAGACATGCAGAATTGATCCTGAAGAACCTTCTCTTGAAGTCATTTCACAAAGCGTGATGTGCAACTGAACTTGAGCTGTTCAGAGATTACCTGTGACTGTGCGCATCAAAAGGCGCTTATTTAGCTACCAGATTTCTGATAATGAAAAAATACATATTAATTATATTTGAATGTTTGTATGCATGTTATGATAGTTTGCAGGCTTATTTAATTTAACTTCTTATTTGAAAATGGTTGGGAAAGGGCCTATAGTGAATGCCACATGCAGTCACAATTAATCATGAACTAATCTTATCAACTGTCAACGTCTTAAACAAAAATACATTTTTGCACAGAAATTGTTTTGGGCTTTAAAGATTGGCTAAACAAGTACTGCAAAGTGAATCTAGGATTGCTATGTTAAAATTTTATGAGCAATCTGTTCTATAGAGAGCTTACAGATATCCGCTGAAAGACTCTTTTCATCTGAGGAAACTCTTTTGACACCTCAAGTGTCTCGCTCTCCGCACATAACTTTGAACTTCCAGGCCCCTTATTTTTGTATACGTCATCCCAGGTGCTGGAAGATCCCCAAGAAATTCCGCCTCAAGCAGCTGCACTTCTTTTGTGTTACATGCTGAAATGGATCCCTGCTGGCGCAAAGCTCACAGCCTTCATGAATCATTAGAGTACGACTAAGACGGATTATTTAGCTAAACTCTTGAGTGTGATTTATTTTTTCATTAATCCCCTTTGATAGATTAAAATGCCGTTTGCGAAACCTATGGATCCCTGTATGTAGTGATTTGCACAAGGATATTAGCTCTTTGTGTGAGTAAAAGCCTGGAATAACTGAAAAAAATACGCGTTTGGGTATCCATTTGCTTCACTCTGTAATATTCATTATATTTTAAGGCTGGCGGACATTTTCCTCTCTTGGCGACTTTAATTTAGTTATTTTTCACACTTCTGCCTCAATGTGTATTGCGTTCTCTGTCTTGATGGTTGAGGTGCATGAATTGATTTTACGCTTCAGTAATATCACTTTTTACCTGGGCTCTCAGCAGAATATCAGGACTTATCTCGTGGCGTTTTTCTTTTTTTTTTTAAATTCAGAAATTTGGTCTAATTTGGTAAAGATGTTTGCTTTTGCTTGGTGAGAACATGGAAAAAGTGTTGTTTTGGAGGTAAGCTTGGCTGCATTTACAATAAGCCCCTCTTCAGATAATGGCGTGATATAGTGTACCAAACGTGAGGTTTGAAAATATTTAGTTTTTGTATGCGTAAATGAAAAATAATACTTGAGTCGAAGAGTAGCATTATGTCTTTTCTATTAAGCATTTGCATTAGTTCAATTAGTAGTGGTTAGAAATGACACTTGTTTGATTAGGGTTACAATGTTAATTTCAGCTCTGTTTTGCAATATGTTTATCCGGATGAGAGCGATAATTCGTCATCCATGGTGTCGTATAGAGCGTGTAATCGCCAGCAGGAAATCCAGCAGCCTCTTTTATTCATCCATTTGAACGGTTTCATAACATTTCACAGGAACTAGGGTTTCTTGCCCCTGTTGTGGTCGCGGCGTTACAATAGATCCAGTTTCTGTATCAAGCTCCGTGGGAATTTCATTTGTTTTGCTATCAGTTTCATGTTTTATTACAAAGTGTTGGATTTGACCTCTCGTTTCCAAATAGTTGCATTAATAATAAAACATTCATCAATTTACAATCCCAACCACTTAGAAAAGGACAATACACAATGCATTTTATCAATTAGGGGACGTTTTGTGGTCAAATAGCTTTTTGAGTGTTGAACAGGATATAATGGTTTTCCTTCATCGTTACTCTGAATTGTATTTTGATCGATTTATGCATCTTTCAGTTATCCTTTATTGTCTTACTTTTGAGGCTCGAATGCTCAGAAAATAGGTCTGTCCAAACTTACAAAAAATTCTCCTGGTTATACATACACATAGCTATTTTCAACAATTATAGTTAACAATTAAGAGGTATTTTGTATAGCTTTGAATGCAAATATATCAGTGTGCACTCATTCCTTATCTTAGAACGTTGTATCGTGCAGCATTGTGATTTATTTCATCATATTTCACAAGACGTCATGTGTCACTAAAACGTATGCATCCTATGAATCAATACTATCTCATATATGACTCTCACGTTTTTGTACTCTTTTTCTATTTGATAAAGAAGTGAATCTGAAATATTTTTAAACCCAAAGCCAGACTTCTCCTCGGCTTCAAGTCCAGAGTGCAGATAAAGCTGCAACTCCTCAGTTACAGCAAAGGCAACCTGTTTTGTGTCGTATAATTAGATTTTTGTTTGCATCCTATAGCATTGAATATTTTTCAGTGCTGTGTACTGTTTGTCATTCTCGTCCCTATTTATCCTTCTCAGCAGTAGATTATTATGCAGATACTTTTGGTGCAGCATTTTTTTTTATATCACTGACCGGGTGAATGATTACAGTAAATGTCAAACCTTATTCTAACAAAATGCAACAATAAACCCACACTATGTCACTTTATAAAGAAAAGTCCATCAGCTGGGCCTCTGATTCCAATTCAGCTCCGTGATTGATTGGGGCAGGAGATGAACTGTCCCAGAAACTAATCAGTCTTAATGTGAGTTGCTGAGTGGGCTCGCTGACTCACCTCAGACACCTGACATTGTGAACGAGCAGCACTGCCAGGAGCTGGACATTTGTTATGCTAATTTGCCTTTTCAACATTGTTCTCCCCAGTGGGATGAGTCCATGGAATTTCTTTCGCCTTTCGCCTCCAAGCCCTGCATGACATAAAATCTAAATACATTGACTGACACTGACATGTAATGGAAGGAATTTTACCAAAAGGATCGAAAATGTATGGGTAGCATAGGCTTTGATCCAGACTGCTATCTGGCAAGATCTCTCAAGCCCTTTACAAACAATGCACCTGGGGGGATGATTGCGTTCAGCGCGGCGGCTAACAACGAAAAGAAACTAGTTCTTCACATTGCGGTAATATAAATGTTGATATTTTCACATGTGACCAAATAAATAAGAAAAGTGAAAGAAGCATGAGAAGGAGCACTCGGAGGAAAAGTGAGGGGGCACGGCGTACAAGAACCTAGCGTCTGCATCAGAGATGGGGAAGGTCCATCTGAATGTGCAAGCTTGTAAGAGCTCAGTCTGTTCACCACCTGCTCCACTCAGGCCAAACTGACACGGAGCTGCAATAAGTTTGTTTGTCAACATTTAGAAATAAAGAAAACTTCTCAGATTACACTTTAATAATATTTTTTATATTTAAATTATGTAACTAAGACCGAATAGGGGCTTATACGTTCTACCTCTTTGGCTTTTAATTCATCAGTTTATCAAACACAACTTTTACACCTATTTTGCTCTTTTCAATTTGACCTCAGCATGATATAATTCCCACTCAGCTTGCGCTGCATCCACAGTCTGTGCGGGCTATAATTGTTTGCAGAAACGCATCAGGTATTAAATATGTTCGACTAACATGTGTGACCGGATAAGGCACGTCTTACTAGCACAAACTGATTCCATTTACAGGATTTACCTCCAATCAGAATAATTCATGTCCCCTTCTGTCACAAACTTACTAGAAGACACAGATTGAAAACAGTTGTGTAGCCTTTATTACAGCGTATGTCTAGTATTATCATCAGGAACAATGCAGCAGGTGAGTGTTTACAAAGTTGTTCGTGGATAGCTTAGCCTTGTGGCTCACGGCAAACACTGAATATTTGGTCTGCCGTCATCCTCCTCGAGTAAACATTCCCAGCAAGATGGAGCAAGCGTGTGGGAGCGTGCACGCCGAGTTGTGTGGACTCACTTCCAGGCTTAACTTCAGTCCTTGCCCTGCCCCTGCTCAGACAGACCGCAGGATATTGCAAGACTGAAGTTCATGCGTTATGTAGCCATGGGAGCTGCCCGTGAATCAGGCATTGTGGATCCTGTTAGTTCAGAAAAAGAAGGGCAGGTGTCACACCGCTGCTCCTGTCTGCCAGTCTAGATTCTGCTCATGTGTTTAAATCCCAGAGTCAACAAAGAACAGGTATGTCCCACTTTATATAGCCCTCATTGTCCGAAAGCGTATTCTCTGGCTAATGATTGATGGAGTTATTGAATGTTGGCATTTGTGACCGCTTATTGCTTTCGAAAGCAGACATTCCATCGTGGATGGGTGTGTCAATTGGAGGAAAACATTTTCAGCTGTTCAGAGTGGAGAAAAGTCAAACAGATTTAAAAATAACTTTTGTGTTTTTGCTTCTGGTCATTTCACCACGTGAGAGACTCGCAAAGAATTTGTCAACAACACTTCTTCACTACATTGAATTGTCTTGGTTAAAAAAAGAATTTTGCACATTTTATTCAGCTTTTGTCCATGTTTTCTTGGAAAGCATGCAAGAATGTTAAGGTCTGCATGGTAAAGCTAAGATTTCTTGCAATCGGAGTAGCTGCATTTTGCTTTAAACTGACTGACTAAAGTGTTCCATGGAAACCAAAAGTACAAAAATGTAAGAAGAACGCTTATGTTTTGACATTGTGACCCCAAAAGTTTACATTTGAAGTTGTAAGAAACCACAAACCCAAATTTGGTGTATATAAATCATTCCGACCACAAATCTCCAGTGGTGGAAGAAGTAAAAGCATAGATACATGTGAAACAAAAGTAAATATATAATAAATAAAAAAATAAAAGTTTTAAAAGTAAATGTTTTGAAAGATATAATTTGAGAGATTTTAAGAACTGTTAAAGCTTTTAATGTTGTTGTTTTTATAAAGAAATATGCTGATATTTGGTCAAGAGTAGCAATTCCAATTACAAATTTCTAGTGACTTTTATGTTTATACTTTTGTATAAACATAACTTCCATGTGGAACGTCACTATTAATGTGCTAATATTACCCCATCAAACCATATAGAAAGTACTTTTTAGTCCAGAAAGTACAGAAAACTGCTCTCAAACCTTCCACCACTGCATTTCCCACCAGTAAAACCAAAGGAGAACGAACATAAACATAATGACATTGACTACATTACTATTAATGCAGACCCTTGGGATTTAAACTGATTTACCCCGTGCGTGCCAACGTGCCCACACATACCAAATACAAGTTTATGGTTTAATAGATTGTAAACGCTGAGATTGAATCAAGAATGCAAAATATTCACACTTGTCACAATAGACCAAGGTCATGTACTTTGGCTTCTATTGGAATGTATCACCTCTCCTCCCAGTGAGGCCATAGCGCTTTTACACTTCCATATACAGATCCATTTAAAACAACCCAAATTATAATTATTTGAGCTGTTTTGTCATTCATTCATTTGAAAACCACAATTTTGAAGTGTCTGAGTATTGAAGATATTAGTGACTTGAATCTCAAAAGCAGTAATGACGCTGTATTGTAATTTTTCATTTCCATGGTACTTTCAGGTTTTGTTTTTTTTCTACCAGTTTCTAATTATACCCGAAACATCAATACACCGTAACTGTGTGTTCTGATGTTCTTTCTTTGGGCAGATCAAACTTGATAACACAAAGTTATGGTTTGAAATGAAGAATTATGAAAAATTATCTGGACATAATGTACGATTTAGTGCCTTTAGGAACAAGAATATATGAATCATATTTTTTACAGTTGGAAAGTGTTAAAGTTCCATGTTTGCTCTATCTTAGTTGCTTCAAATAGACTTTCTTATGTCGAACACTTGCACATGATACTTGCATGATGATTGCTAAGCACGTCCGAATGAGGGTAAGACGACCACATGCTGCCAGTCCACCAGTTCCAGCATGTGGGTTCCCATTAAAAGTAAACCAGATGATCTCACTGAGCAGTTCTTCGTAGTCAGTGAGTTGTCTGGTTTAGAGACATAAGTGAAGTCCTGCTGGAGGTCAAGGGTATTAGAAAACATGGTCAATTGATTTGCAATGGCTTAGAAAACACATACTAGTTTTGGTAGATATTTGAATTGATGCAAGTCTGCACTATTACAGTGAAAGATTTTGATAAAATGGCAGTACATCAGTTTAGATTCTGGAACAATATTTTGATTATAGCTAACATGCTTCAATCTAGGGATGGGCGTATTGGTATTAAAGTAACTGATGTATTGATACTAACCCAGTAAAGTCTGGGTATCGATACTGCTATGCAGATATAATGTATACAATACAATAAAATGTACAATAAAACATTTAAGGTCAATTTTTCTGTCCCGTAGGACCGCGTAGGACAAATTACACCTCTGACTGGTCATGAGTTTTCATCTGGGACACACAGCAGCACAAGACTCAATCTTTTCCCTCTTTCAAGAAGTTTCCTGGTGGATTATGTGTATTTCAAGCACAAAAATTGAATCTCAACTGAGTCTTAACATTTGTAGATTACTCGAGTATTAACATTTTTGGCATCCCTTCTGCTTCCTTAATGCCCACATGTGTTGCTACATGCCGTACACCGGTGTTTGTTTCTCCTGCAGAGCTTTGTTCAGATGCTGTGTCATGCCCATGCGCAAAAGTCCCTGTTGGCTGAGTGGTTGGTCACTATTGCTATTTCCCGTGTTCGTAGCTCGTGTGTTTGTCACTCTGTTTACTCCGGACGCTCTGTTGCATTTGCTGTTGCTATAGTGGCAATATTTTATGGTTATGGATGATATCACAGACGTCACGCTTCCACCACAAACATGACGAGTGCAGTAACTTATAAATCGTTCATAAGGATCCAAAGTGGGGTCACACCTCACTGAAGTCGAGGAGAAGCAAATCGAGGCCTGCAAATTTATTATGTTATTCACTGCTACAATTGTTATTCTGTAAACTCTAATTAGAGGTAGGTTTATGACCTCCATCCTTATCAAATGGTTGATTTATTAGCACATTATCAAATAATGTGTTTTTTGACTCCAGCCTCCCAGATTCTATCTATACAGAGTTAAATTGACTCAAAGTGTTTAATATTTAAAATAGATCTTACAGCTCTCATCTTTGCTGTGTGCAGATGGATAATTGAAGTCTGGATTTCACGTGGCTTCCCATTTGTCTGGCCTGTGAGCTCAGCCATCCTCATAAACCCAGTGTATGAACAGCAGTCTGTGGAAATTGAATTTTGCACTAATGTGTAATTATTTTCCGGCCCCATTTTGTCGTTGTTCAAGTTGGTGACCCAGCATCGCTTAAGCTTTATGAAGACAAATCTCTATTCTGCTGACATAATGGCCTTTTGACTGCTGGGTTCATGTGACAGCAGTTAATTTCTAAATGATGAAGACATACATTTGCTACATGAACTGGAGTGAGCGGTTTGTGGACTGGTTAACTTTGTTCGCTTACACGGCTCACTGCAAAGTTTTGACATTTTCAATTGCACGAAATAAACACATGGCTAAAAGCTTGAAATTAATATATCTTTCTGAATACTGTCAAATGATAATTATTGGCATTTGTGGACTGCCCTGAAATAACCCCATTTCTAAGAGGCTATTTACATTTTGACCAAAGATGTAACGATCATTGGGAAGCTGATAATAAAGATTGTGTACACACTACAAAGTTAACCTATTAATATGTAGCCATTTTTAATATTATCCTTTCCTGGACACTCAAAGAACATTACATCAAGCATCACATCATACATTCATAAGCAGTGTATGCATTTTTTCATTGACTGAAACTACTGTATCAAAATGTTGCCAGAAAAGTACCACAAAACCAGTCCTTGTCCAGCTATAAAACATTGGGAAATGATTGAATTTCAAATAAAAATCCAAATGTGTCCTGTGAGAAAATCCATTTCCTGACATGAGCAGAGAAGTAAACTTTCCCCTCTTTAACTTAATTTTCCTCTAACCCTGTTCTTGTGCGCATCAACAGTCTGCCACTCATATTAGATTTGCCAGCGCAGCGCTCCCCAGGGTAAGGTGACAGAACACAGGTGGCTTTCAGTGGATCACACAACTGCTGGATTCATACATGAGCAAAATGGCTGTGGAAAAGCCAGTGTTTTGAAAGTGGAACAGTAAATCTGTCCATAGCCTGGTGACATTTCCTTCAAAACAGGCTTATTCAGTCAGATTTACCACTCAGCCGGCTGTGCGCTCCATGAATAGCCTAACACTCTGTTTCCTTTTACTTCCCCAGTGCCATAAAGTGCATTTCATTTGGATAGAAAGTGTAAAAAAAAAAAAAAAAAAAGAGCAGACCCAACCTCAGGTCAGTGGGACACACCACGTGGTGCTGAATCCAAGGCGAGGTGCGAGTGTGTTTACTATTGGCGGTGCAGTCTCTGATTATTTCCGGCATGTGCTCTGTGCGTGCACAGGCAAAGTTTGTCATGAAATAAATGTTGTGCAAGTATTTACGAAAGTCTAAGGAGAGCAAAACACTTTATTTAATCTGGAAGACTGTAACATGAACACACAGACTGGGAAAGTGCAGAAAATATTGTGGCCAAATGTTGGCAATATTTTCTATATCGGACCATAGGGCTGTACTCAAAATATTGATATTGTGATCTATGTTGATGGATGGCAATACATGTATCCATACAGAGATGTGTATCGTAGACCTGTATCAGGATACATATCGTACCGTGGACCCTCTATCAGGATACGTATCGTACCGTGGACCCTGTATCAGGATACGTATCGTACCGTAGATCCTGTATCAGGATACGTATCGTACCGTGGACCCTGTATCAGGATACGTATCGTACCGTAGACCCTGTATCAGGATGCGTATCGTACCGTAGACCCTGTATCAGGATACGTATCGTACCGTAGACCCTGTATCAGGATACGTATCGTACCGTAGCCCCTTTTCAGGATGCGTATCGTACCGTGGACCCTGTATCAGGATGCGTATCGTACCGTGGACCCTGTATCAGGATACGTATTGCATCGTGAACCATGCATCAGGCCATGTAGGTGCGCAGCCCTATACAGACAGACGCAGATATCTGGGAAAACCCTCCGATATCACTGATAACACCCATAACAGATAACAAATAACACTTTTTACAATACAATACACTAATTACAATCTATTAATACTTTAAATGATGTGGGATCTACCTTCCAGTCCTAAATAGGAAACATTTTGGCTTATGTGTTATTAATGCATGATGCTTTCATCGTGCATGTGCTTTCAACTCATTCGCATTCTGGCTTTTAAAATAGGAATATTGTGTATGTCACGTGTTTTTGATATCTTCACACAAGTCAAGGTCTTTTTGGTCAGTATAAAAATTGCCCTGAGTTAAATGCATTTTGTTAAATGTGCATTTAGTTAAGCAAACCCTTGAGCATAGCCATCCCGTGTAAACACTATTTGTCTTGTGCTTAGCCAAGGGCACTAACAGTAGCCCAATAATTAACCTTTGCGCTTGAACTGAAATGAAGTCATACTTCGACCGTGTGGGAACTTCAGTTCAGTTTTCCTCAGGTATTAACCTAATGACAGCCTTCGAAGCCGCTCAGATCGGCCCCTACCTGCTCCTGCTGCCTCGTATTCTCTCAGCTTGACATGGCATGAAACCTGACCTGCACAGAGGGTAGAGAAGTGGTCTGCAACTTTTGGAGGGAATGCAAAGAGGGAATGCTGAAGAACCAGTCAGTTGTGGTTCTAACTAGACTAGGCTGGCAGCAAAGTTGTAGTCTTCAATGCTGTCTTGAAGCTGCTAAGGCTAAAAGCACTTTGAAATATATATACTAAAGTGTGTGTGTGTGTGTGTGTGTGTGTGTGTGTGTGTGTGTGTGTGTGTGTGTGTGTGTGTGTGTGTGTGTGTGTGTGTGTGTGTGTGTGTGTGTGTGTGTGTGTGTGTGTGTGTGTGTGTGTGTGTGTGTGTGTGTGTGTGTGTGTGTGTGTGTGTGTGTGTGTGTGTGTGTGTGTGTGTGTGTGTGTGTGTGTGTGTGTGTGTGTGTGTGTGTGTGTGTGTGTGTGTGTGTGTGTGTGTGTGTGTGTGTGTGTGTGTGTGGTGTGTGTGTGTGTGTGTGTGTGTGTGTGTGTGTACACACACACAATCTAGTGTATGTATATATATATATGTGCATGTGTATATATATAGCCATTCCACATTTGCAAACATCCACCCAATTGTTGGAATCTCTTTTTACATTTGGCAATGTTAAATATTTTTGTATGGTATTAATATTGTCTAGTTTAAATAAATAAAAAAACACAAAGAATAAGCGCTTTTAAGTCCATTCTCTGATGGTGTATTTTCACAAGAGAGCTGCAGGGGGAGCCCTAAAGTTACTTAGTCCTGCATTAAATTGAATGCATAGCTGGCATTCAAACTGCTAGCAGACCAATTTATGCGAGGTCTATAGGGCACACAATTTTGAACCTTTTCCATATTTGCTTAGCACACACTTTTACAAAATGCAAGTTTAAGCTGCCCTGAAAAAAACTCATTTGCAAAGTGACTTCAGTGATGGCCCTGAATGTGTGTCAGAGGTGAATAAGTTGTCTCATAATGGCAGGATGCAGCGTATTAGCAATGAAATAGCGAGGTTATAGAGAGGCCAAGCATGATTAGAGAGATGCTTTAAACCTCATTTCTGTAGACTATAACTCTATAGTCTACCTACTATAGTTTTTCCCTGCTCAAATTTGGACTCATTCTTGTTTTTGTTTGAACAGAAGTCAGTAAAGAGGAGGAGTTCTGCCAAACCAAAACAGCTTTCTCCCATTTTCCTGCAGTGGGAATTTCTTGGAATCTAACAATTGAAAGTTACAAAAGAAGTGGCGATTTTGGAATGCGATTTCGCAATGAATGAGCAGTGAAGGAATTCAGGGAACAGACATCGGGAATATGTTCAGGGGGCAAGATTGACACCTTGAAACACGCGCCTCGTCTCCAGGAATACTTCAGGCTCACATTTCTGAGGGACCTCCCATGTCGTACTTTTTACGCTCCTCCTGAACCATCCCCCCCTCCAATCCCTGGTCTCATCCCCTGCCAAAAAACCCTCCTTGTAAACAATCCGACCAGCCCAGTGCATTTAAACTGGCTGTCATCCCAAGCTAATGGTTCCTCTCACCACATAGCATTTGTGTTGAAGCATATGAACTTTTGACTCTTTCCAGAAATCTACTAAAATGTTATTCACTTACAAATTAGAATAAAGTGTAAACGTAGTATTATGGAAATTGTTTTGCAATTTGTAATGGCTAGTGATGGCAAGATTATTTGGTTAATTGATCATTCATTTTACAAAAGAATTTGTAAGAAATTCAAAAGAATCATCAAGAGAATTTGAGAAGCAAAAATGTGTAATTTCAATTCAGTTTATTCTCCAGAAAATGTACTCTTAATGTAAAATTATTTTTATCTGGCTGTTTATGTCACTTTACTTCATCATTCATTCAGTTTGATTTCATAAAACCGGTCACATACCAGAGAAAGTGAGTTGAATTTAAGAAGGTTAAGGATTTTACTGTTGTTTGGTCATGATGTATTGGTAAAATTGGGATTTATCTTCTCACGCTAATCATAACAGTGACATTTGATATTGTGACATCTCTATTAATGGCGAGTTCTAGTACAGTTTTGCCAAAATTGCCAAATTGATAGCAATATACAATTGTATATTTTCACCAGAATCATAGCGCCAACAATTTTAGATGGCTGGTTTAATGACTATTTTCAATCCAGTTATGTTCATACTTGTTCGACCTCCAAATTTTAAAACTAGTTGCCGCAAAATCCACAACTCATTCACTAATATTATGTAGTTATAATTATTGAATAGTTCAGGGAGCAGTTAAATGACTGCAAAAATTGCTTCCATTTCTTGTTGTTCTGAGAGTATAATTTATTGTTAGCTAGAGGTCGGCAGTATATCGAACTGTTGACAGAATTGTGAATGTTGTTTTGAAGATATGCAAGATTTGAATATCTCGTTTATTGTAGAAAATGCTACAAAGAGAGCAAATTAAAAATGAAAAAAAGAAACAGTTATGTTCAATCAAGATGTTCATTTTTGTCATTTTTGTTGAGTTAAGCATTACTGTGCTTGAGATTAGGAATGTGCATCATGAATGTAGTTGTGCACACGGTTTTGGTCTCTGCTTTGGGATACTAGGAATGTCCCACGGTAGATTGGGGGCAGGCTTGTAAACATTGTATTAAAAAATCCTTGTAATCACAAAGCTCTTTCCGTGTAATTCGCCATCATCGCTTTTAACTGTCTGACTCACCATCCAGCCAGGTACAGGGTCCATTTCTGTCAACAGTTATAATGAGGCCATGACTATTTCTCATTCTAAAACCGGAAAGGGAGACAAGGCTAACAACTATCACACTATTTGCTGTTTCCCCTGTGCACAGACCTGCCAGCGCTTGTCTAGTTAAATCCACTACAGCCGGTCCGAAAGCTTTAGTTTGCAATCCAACTCATGCTGTTTGTGTGTACTTTATGTCACTGCATCAAATCATGATTTCGCTGGTGTGTTGTCTTAGGGCCATATGGCATTGGTTTGCACTGTCACGGGCGAGAAGCTTTTCCCTTTGAGGCATATGGCATGTGTGGGTGGGTTTGCGAAGGCGTGTGGCTCGTCTTCATTTTTTATTTATTTTTTGTTGCTCCTTTTTAAATATTTCATGATATAATATTTTAAAGTTATCACTAGACTGCTTGTTTTGGTGAGGTGTTGGCGAAGGAGTGTTTATATGAATGATGTGTGTGTGTCCACGTGTGCGCGCAGAGGCTGGTATGTGTGAACAAATTAGGGTTGTGTTTAACAGAGCGACAGACTTGGAGCTCTCTATGGAGCCTGAACTAAATAACCAAAATGTTTCACTATATTTATCCTTGTACTATAGTAGTTATTTTCAAAATGTAGGTCCTCTTGCTATTTGGGAAGTTTTTATAGATGTAGAATTTTAAAGACGTGTCGATTTTATTGCTAAGTTGATGCTTATGTGAGTAAACTTGGGAAAAAATTGAAAGATTGATAGTGATTATTCGATAAAGCAGTGGTTGGCAAACTTTTCAAGAAAATGTCTGTTTTTTTGACCAGATCACCAGATCAAAACCGGATCATAAAAGGCCTACATCAAGTAGGGTTGTCAAAAGGATCGAAAATCAGATATAAGTATAAGTATTGATGCTAAACAAAATCATCTAACTTGGACAAAATGGGACCTTTCCTGAACAGATTTAGAGTGATCTTCAACTTCATCAGAACTAGTTTAAGACCAAAACCATGGTAACATAAAGAAGTACTATTATTTTATATCAAAACAGTGTTGTCTAGAATCTTTTTAGGAGAAATTAATCAGATTTTGCCCAAATTGATAGCGTGTTGTTGAAAATGTAAAATCACATTTTCATCATAAAGATTTTTGTTTATTTTGGTAGTCCAAGATGTCAGTTTCAGTTGATCATTCTAATACGTTAAATATTTCCTAAAAAGTATTATTATGAATGTGTTATGTTTTCATGACCCATATCTGCAAGCTCTTGAATATCTGAGCTTGACCTTGAGAGATGTGTCTGACGAATGCTTGCTTTGTTTGTGACAGGAGGAATGCCCGCTCCAGAGCAGAGTCCAGGCACGGAGGAGGGCCCTCTGCTGAAGATCAGATCCACGGGCCGCAGCATGGAGAAGGACACCACGGCCAACAACATCCTGGCCTCCGTCAAAGAACAGGTACAGTACACACTCTTACTACGAATGAATGGACTTTATTATCATATTTTCCTTCACTTCATGGCATATTTTGAGGTAGAATATTTGGATGGCTGATACATGAAGGTTGAATAAGTCTTGCTCGGTATTGTAAAGTTGTTTTTGGATCCAAAATTGTACCAGGTTTTTAAAATTGTCTACTTTTTTATGGTCTAGAGGCATTTTGCATTGATTGTTTTTCTATGCTTATGCAATATTTCAGTCTGCATCCAAACGTTTTATAAATCCAACTGAAATTATCAGAAGAATAAAAAGAAATGCGATGGCTAACAAGGCAGCCTCAGTTTAAGAATGTCCAATTACTCAAACTACACTGGATGAATTATTTGTTTTTCTTTTCTGTTGTTGTTACTATAATCACTTAGCATACTTGTTGGTGCGAAAATAAATGCAAAAAAAAAAAAAAAAAAGCTATTATTTGTGTGCGAGAGAAGATGAAATGTCTGGAGATTGAAAACCCCCACAATGGCGAACCTTCTTGTGGAAAAATAATGGATTTGACGTGGTTGTTGGTGGCCGCAGCGGAGAAGAGGGAACTAATACTGACTGCAGAGGCTGTGGTAGGACATGCCCTCTGACTCAGTCCATCCAGGCCTGTCTCTTTGATTCATCCTCTGCCCATTCACTCGCACACACTTGTCCCTCTGGCTCACTCCATGTCTGTTTCTGCAATGCCCCAGGGCTGATGTCTAAGTGATAGTTCCGGAGCTAAATGAGGGTTTATATGATTGGTGTAAATGGTTTGTTGCTACTTGTAAATGACTCTGCCAGTGCTATTGGGTCATTTTACAGTGCTAATGAAAGAGAATATGTATTTATGACAAGAAATGATAGTAGCGCTTGTCAGACCAACACAAATTACTCTTGTGATGACACACTTCAAGGCTACATATTATGCAAGCAGTAGATTGTACATGTTCATGTTCCTTTTTTTTTTTTTTTAAGTGGCTATGTGACATTTTAGAACCCCACATGTGTCCCTCAGAGTCTGCTTTTTTTTAAAAAAAAAAATTTTTTAATAATTGCAACTAAGTACAGCGATGTGGGAGGTAGGTGAAAACGGGACTTTCCGGAGCATTCGAGCCTCAGTTGCTGGACAATACAGGAATACTCAAATATGAATGACCCAATCAAAAGGCTACTTTGAGTAAGCTAATGATGAGAAAACATTGCTGTTACAAGGTTAAACGCTCATTAATTTGATTATGTCCCTTTTATAATATAGATATTTTTAAACTTATGTCATTTTTATACTCTGTTTAGTATTTATAATTGCTGTGGACATACTTTTTGGGATTTTATGACATTGGTTAAAAGCACAGTGGCAGTTCTGGAGGCCTTTCCAAGGGTTCTTTCTTGTGTAAATGAATCAACAAGCTCACAAAAAGTCCACAGTTTCCAGTAACAAATGTTGCCATGTAAGCAGTTGCCTATTGAGAACAATCACTGTAGCAAAGTAAACGTCTGTAAAATGCCTTCACCCAAATAGGGCGAAGCTTTACATGGAAGAACAAATGCAAGTGAAGGCGTTTTCTGCATTACACGGGCAATTAGCACAGAAAATGACACTTACACCGCACTGATAACGTTGTTGTTTAAACATTGTGGATAAACTAGTAGAGAATGATCTGCACTTCTTTGTGTGCAGATATTATCTCTACCTAATGTCCTTAGAGTAACTTCATAACAACTTATCAATAATATATTATAATTTCTGTTCAAAGACATGACTTTATAGCTTAACTCACCCACGAGCTGTAAAGATTACCATTTAAACCCACGTTTTCAATGCTTTACTACAGTTGCCACTTAAAACAAACGCTCTTATGATTCATGCACACTTTTACAATGGGAATTATCCTGTTTCATGTCCATGTTGAGCTGCCATTTATTCAATATTATTCTAGTTTTAATATCTATGTCCCTTTTAAGGTCAGTTGGACAATACGTAAGTGTTTGTGCACTATGCTTAGAGCTTTAAGAAAGTCCAAATTCACTTTATTTATATGGCACATTTTATAAACAAAACCGTTTTCCAAAGTGTGGCACGGACACAAAACAATGGAAAACAAAACACAAGGTGTAATAAATGCTCAATTTGATCTTCTTCTCCTAAAACAAATCAATATAAGAACAAGTATGCTTGCAGGTCTGCTTGTTGATCTGACATGAGAATAACTTGCCAGATACTAAAATACTACCTTCTTGACAACACACTACTTGCATAGAATAATCTTTGACAAATTGCACTAAAATGTTCAACCAAGACTAAAACAACTCATAACTTTATAGCTCCACTCGAGTTTCTGACAGCAAAGTGGCTATTGTTTACATGTGGAAGGAAGCCTAGAAGGAAGGAGGGGAGAACCTGGCGATGTCACTTCCTTTCCTAGTGGTTCGTCCGGTCGGAGCACATATCCAGGCAGGCAAGCAGGAAGAGCCAGTCATCCGCCACTGCTTCCCCCGTTCAGATAGGATAGGAGCTGTGCCTCGGAGGGGCTGGGCTGTAAAAGGATCACATCTTTCATGCGGATTTAAACGGGCTGCAGAAGTAAATGGTTGAAAGCTATGTTGACTTTCTTTGGGCGTTGATTGTTATGGAACTTTCAAGGAACACTGCTTTGTTTGGAGCATGGAAGTTGGTGTGGGAGTAGAGGTGTAACATGAGTGGAATTGCTGGTAAGTTCTTATTCTTATTGATCACTACATTTTGACACATTGCTTGCCTGTCATTTACACTGTATATGTTAAAGCTGCTCTGGCTTTGCCCATAAAAGGATGCACACAGTACATTCAGCTATTATGAAAGCATATTGTAACCGCTTTGTATGCTTTTCATCCTGTGCTTGAAGGCAAAAGCAGTCTTTGTGACATTACAATAGGGTGTTAGTTGGATGTTTGCCACTACAGTAAATTGCTGTCTAGCTTCAAATAAGGTGAAAACGAACCATCCCAAGACGGTTTTTTGGTCCCTCACGCTCCATTTCATGTAATTCATCAATCTATGACTTTCTTTGACTATTTTTGGCTGCAATCTCCCTCAAGCCTAATGCATAATTAACAGTTGAGATTATCCATCTTTGTCATTATTTAGTTAATTTTCCCAGTCAACCAAAGGGGTAGCTTATGAGATCTAGTTTTTCTGTTATTTGAAATATTTCTGAAGCTTCATTGGGTAAAATATAAGCTGCTATGAAGTTGAATGACATGCATTGTACAGATAAATTCGTGCATTTATTTGAATGTTGAGCGAGCAATGGCTGTGAGGCATACTTGACTTTTTCATTTTGTACTTATGGCTGTTAAACTGTCTGTCATGTGGCTCAGCCCTACAGCCAGGCAGCCTTTTAAAGGAGGAAAAGTACTTTTAAGATATTTTTTAATTGCCTTTTTAAGAGGGTTTTAACACTCAATTTAGTCTAGAATACAATGTTGTTTGAATAAGTGAGCATGTTTTGCAGTTGCAATCAATCATGTACAAACGAAGATTAATATCTGGACTTGACCATGCCATTTTGAATGTATATTCAAAGGTAAACTAGAAGATAGGAGTGCATGTGAAGGTTGATGTGAAGTTTAGCTGGACCAGCTGGTCAATTCAGTTATTGTGTTCTTTCAAATTTGAAGTCTAACAGGGAAGAATTTTAATTTGTGGGCTCTATTTTTAGTAGGACAATATTGGAATGTCCAGAGTAATCTCCAAGTATCAAATGATGTGTTGTAACATGCCGAATACTGACTCACAGAAGCAATAGAAAAGGGTGTAACAGGGATATGTCATATGGTCTAATCCATGACTGGGCATCCGGCTTAAACTGGGCCAAAGTAACCAACCTGATTTTCATCAATAATATTTTACTTGTAAATGTTCTTTTATCTAAAAGCCTTCTGTCACCATATTTCAACCTTGATTAAAATCTATTAAAAAACCTCAATGTACAATAAAGTAATCGTTTGACAACTCTACTACTAAAATAATTTGTTGCAGTTCTGATTTTGACAGTTTTCACCAACTTTTACCATAACACTGTGATCAGACTTTCACCTCACATTTACACTTTAGACTCTATGTATGACGTCACATGAACCCAACACACTGACACTGACACAATACGGTTACGACTAGCTGGGTGACGCTCTACCTCCAGAAAGTTAATATTTTGCCTTTTTAGTGTACAACAATATTTTTTATAAAATAATTTCTGTATACTTGTTTTGGCATGAACCCCTGTGCAGGTGTGGTCTTGTGAGTGCAGCTCTGGTACAGATCATTAAGATTCTGATTATAATTTTTTTTGTAACCTTTTGCCAGTTTCACTCCACTGTCTCTTTTTGTCAACTACAGCCCTAATATAAACATTGTCAGTCACTGGCCTTGGTAACGGTGTGTTTTCCCATCTTTTCTGCATTACTATCACCAGGCTTCTCCCACTGTGTAATGCTGTCATTAGCTGTGCCTGGACATGTCTATTTGTACCACAGAGACCGGCAAAAAGGCCTCTTTTCTTACGCCGCTCCATTGCCTCGCAATACACCTCCCTCCCAAAACACCACAGAGGAATATTCTTGTTGGAGAGTCCATTACACATGAAAAATCCTCCTGTCTGTCTGTCTGACTGCCTGCCCGCCCGCCTGCCCGCTGTTCTTTTGATTGGGGCATTTTCGAGCAGACTTTGTGCCGTTTGCTTGGCTCAGGGCTGACCTTGGTTGGAGTGCTACTTCCCAAGTCCCCTCTTTAAAGCTTGATGAACTGTAATATTAGTCACTCGAGGCACTTTTTTTCCAGTTTTAATGAAGTCATAGACATTTGTGACCCAACCATTGTTATAGTAAGGGTAAAGAGTTGCCCAAAATATCAATACCAGGTACTAATCGATACTCATTTAAATCCGTATCAACACTACTGGGAAAATAATCACATAACTGGGACAAAAAGTGAATAGTTTTAGAATGGTCTTGATCTGAACTAGTGACCACATGATGATGATGATGATAAAGAAAATATTATTTGGTGTTGCATTGCATTGTCTTAAGAGCTTTTTATTGTGGTATCAAAATCTGTATCTGTAAAAGCCTTTTCCAAATAGAGGAAATCATGACAACGCTAGTAAATACTTCTCCAAGTCCCTTTTTCCTGTTGCCATAAGTGGTCACGTTCTGCTTGGCTTAGTTAAGCGCATTTTTTTTTATGTGTTGCCATTCGAGTAACTTTTGGCATGTAGTGTGATAAACAAGAGTGGTTTTGTACTTAGTTTGTGCAGAAATGATAAACAGCTGGTGTACAATATATATTTGGGAAGGGGGCAACGCCAGCCACTACTGACTTCCGGGTCTTGACTCTTGATAAGACATCTCTTTCTGTTTTCTCTGAGCCACGGGGGATTGTCCCTTAAATCCTGGCACAAAGGGGCCAAAACATTCAGAGAGTCATTTGTGCCATGCCAAAGCACCAAAATGTCAGAAGTGAAAATGTGAATGAATTCAAGGGGTTCTGCTTCCTGTTATAAGCAACATTTTTATGTTTTTTATTTTATTTTCCCATTGAAAATATATTTGTTTTTAAAATCATTGCTATGGTAACAGCCCTTATTTCTCATCATTCTGAAACACATGGATATGGAGGGAACAGACCTTTTATGTATTCAAAATATTCTTGCAATACATTTGGAAGTAGAGCCCTAACATTAAAATTAGTAATGCATCACATTTGTGCTGTTTGATTCTTCAACCTCAACCATTTTAAAGCAAGTTTTGAAACATTTCTAATGGATTGCCAAACTATAGTCTGCCACTGTTTGTATGTATGTAAAATTACAAAAAATATTTTAAACTTTATGTAACCAGGGAAGGAAACCCACTGAGATCGAATCCTGTAGGATTATAATAACAATAATTTATATTTTCAATATACCCCACCCAAACTGTGTCATGGAAATGTAATGGAAACTGTCAGTAGTACATGTATCAACACTCTCTGGTGGATGAAGCTTAAAAGCAAGGTTGAAATGCTCTCCAGTGTCTGTGCCTACTCTTTGGGCGAAATAAGGCCTCTAATTACAATCGACTAGTGATTTTCTCCTCTCCTCTGAGCCTTATCAGCCTCGCTCTCCCCAGTGCTGCTGCTGCCTATGTCGCATGGGCAAGGTGAAATCTAGTGCCATACGCATTCTGGCCTCGATTAGAGACATAAAAATGGAAGCCTGGCTCCAAGCAATTACCCCATGGGGGAGCTGAACAAGTGTGAGGCAGATTCAAGCAAGTTCAAGGAACCAGGTGAAGGAGAAAGATGCAAAGTTCTGCGGGAAGTGAGAGAATGCTAAAAGGACAAAAGTGATGGAAGAAGACTGAGAGTATTGGACAATTTGCATAATCATACAATATATACATAATATTACACAATTATTGTTATTGCAATAAGTCTAGAGAAGGCAATAGCACGAAGATCTTCCTTCTGGTAGTTGTCTTTGTTGCTGAGATTATTGTGACAAAACGTCTATCAATCAACGTCTATCTATTGATTTGCCAAAAATAAAAATCACAACTTTTTAGAACCGAGGTCACGATTTCGATTTTTTTCATGATTCATGCAGCTGGTAGCTTTGTGTGCTGTTAAGAGGTAACTAAAGCTGCTGGTTTCTACTTCAGACACAAGCAGATTTTCAACGTCTGGTTCAATGAATTTTTTTTTACTGCATCTCATCTCTGTGGAAAATGTACACTTTAGAGTTCACACACCTGTCATTCACAGAGCATGACAAAGGCTGACCAATAGGAAGAATGAGTGGAGAAAAGAGTCTTGAGTTTGAATATAGAGTTGCCATTAATCGAAAAGCAGGGAATCACAATATGACAATCTTGCCAAAAAAGCAGATAGTCAAAATTTAGGGATTAGCCGATCTGATCCATGTGACAGTTTCAAAAATAAAGCCCACGGTTATTACAGCAGTTTGTCAAGTGTCAGTTGATCTGTCAATTAGCCTATATCTTTATTGTTTAGTATCGTTTATCGTTATTACATTTCTAAATATTGCACAAATGTTTTTCATCTCAAATTGTGAAGTCGTAGTTCAGACGGTGGAGAGCAAAACCCAAAAGCACAAACGTGTAATGGGAAAAGGTGGCCTAGAGAGCCTGTCACCTGTGAATGGTGCTGTAAAAGTCTGTCAGCGCAAGAGAAAAACACAGAGCAGGAAGAGGAGATAATCTGCCCCTGTGTCTGCCAAAAGAGTGTGGCATGAGGGCTGGCACACTGCTGTCTTTGTAAACCCAGTCCAGGGACTACCCTCCCCACCCATGCTGTTCAGAAGCATCAACGTCACTGTCCGCTTCATCATCATTACAGCTACAATCATCGCTACTGTCAACTGCACACCCGATGGGGCCGGACTGCTGCAGGAGAGGAGAGTGCTCTGGAAAATGGAGCCAGTGCACAAAAGGCTGGAGTGTCCTTGGAATAGCTACACTTTACTAAGTTTGGAGACATGTTGAATAGCTTTATGATCGAACGATAAAAACAGAAATGTATAAACGATTGCTGTTGTAATAAAGTTGCATGCATCGACACAACCACCCCATATACGTAGATTAAACTGCAATCTGTGTATCCAATCAATGAAGTATCTTTCCCAAAGACATAATATCGGCTTAAATGTGCCAGTACGGTTCACTTAAAACAGAGGAGACCAAACCAAGCTGCTCCAACGCGAACCAGTAGAAATGTGGTTAAAAAGGCTCTTCCTGGCACGGGAGTCGAACCCAAGGTTTTCTTGGTGTTTGGCAAGACTACAAACCACGTAAATAGATGGATATTGCTTTTATTTCATCTCGTGAAACGTTTATTAGCATCTTGGCAACATCTGCTATGTTTTTTTTCTCCAAACTGTAAACTGCAATTCCCTAATGTGATCTATTTTTTGCAATGTTAGGTTATTACAATGATGCTTGGGGGGGTCCACCGTTCATACAGCAGTTGGAAAAAGTAGATCCTTGGTTGCACGGTTTGGTGTGGGTTAACAGCCGAGATGATTAGCCACTCTGGGATCATAGCGGGCCCAAATATGTCTCAGATGAGCTCTCTAAATGACTGATTCTCAGGTAATCACACAAGTCAGTGAGCTCATTGTGCACCCAGCCACCTGCAGACTGTCAGTCTGGAGATTGCTTACTCTTCTCGTTGTGGCCTCTAGCGTTGTTCTTTTTGTCTGACACGCAGCTATTGATTCCTCTGAGGAGTTGTATGTTCACGGGTCTCTGAATGAAATGACTGTGATTGCACCACTTCGGCAGTTTGGCTTTTTGTTCTAGGCTGAGGAAAACAGATCGAGCTGTGCGTTTAAAAATCTGACGTGAGAATGTAAACAAAGTCATTGTCAAAAGTTCGAACATACTAGTAGATTATCCACAATTAATGTGAGTAACGCACAATCTGTTTTTATAACTTAAAATCAGAACATTTTCCTATACTTTTGGAGTATCTTACATCATTTAATTCTTTCTCCGAAGGCTTGAGCTTCTGTAACCACAATTATTGAAAACATTCGGACTCCGATGGATCATACATACACATACACACGAGTTAAAAAATGTTGCATGGACTTTTACTTTTTTTTTATGAAGATCCAGTGCCCGCAGAGGGGAAATTTCTCTCTGAAGAGACTAATCTGCAGTTTTGAACAGGATGTCAACAGGATGCCATTTTAGATCAATATTGCAGTTTACAATGATTTTCTACTTATGTCATAGTTCAATTTATTTGTTTATTTGTTTTTTCAAAGAACAAACATAACATAGAAAAGAACATGACCAGAGCGTCAAGCTGAAAATTAAAATACAAATAAACATCACTTAAACATCTAAAAGAAAAAAGAAAAATTGTGGCATTCAGTAAAAGTACTACTTGGTCCAAAGTATTTCAAATGTGTCCATTTCCAAATTGACTTAATGTCATTTTGTCATTATGTCGGTCCAGTCCTTGATCCATGGTAAGTTTTATGTCATCCATTTCTTGGTGATGGCCTTTTTTCCTGCCGCCAGGAGTATGTTCCAAAGGTATCCGTTTATTGTGTCCATTGTAGGAGTTTTGAGGCCCAAGTACATAGTTCTAAAGTTCAGAGGAATGGCAATGCTAAAAACCGTCTGCAATGCTGAATGATTTTTGAGCAACAGAACAGTCTCAGAACACGTGTGATAGTGGTTTGCCTCCTGGCTGCCACAGTTTCTCCAACATTTAGCATTTCCTTGTGAATAATGAGCACTTTAACATGGTGTTTTGGACACATTTTTCCCAAAAAAATCCCTCCAGACCTGTGATTTTGATGTCCTCGCCTGAGATGTACGCACATTACTTTCGCTTTCCCATTTGGTTTTAGTCATGGTTCAGCTTAAGTACCTAAAAAAAAATAATAATAATAAATAAATAATGTTTTTGTTTGTTTTTTTGTGTTGAAGAAATATGTATTTTTTTTAATGTGAACTTTGTTGTTCCTGCAGAGAAAACAGAACCATCGTCAGATCTTGAGTTTGGCGTGACTACCTTTTATAGCTAGAGAACTGTATCGTGCATGTATTCGGTTGTGCCCAGAGGAAACTTGAACTCTGGAGCCTCTTGCCTTCAGGAAAGCGTGCAAGCCATTCTGACAAATTGTTATAGCATGTTAAAATACAATTCTAATCCATCAATTTCCCAAAATGCATTAAATAATAATTGTACTTTTTTGATCATCCAAACTTGCACATTGCTGAGCGTAATGTGGACCTGCTTCTTCTGTGCTCTCTCATCTGCATACACTTTCCTTTTTTAAACCCTTTGTTGCTCAGAAGCCTTTGTTGTCAATCTGTTGTGCGCCAAGTAATGGGTGCCGCGCTCGCTAATGCCGATGACAGCTGCATTAATAGCACTCAGCGCTCGGATGACAGTTCCTTTCGTGGAATTTAAATCATCAAGACGGATTTCGACTTCCTTTTCATGTTCAAAAATGGCAAGAAGGAATTTCTCCCACATACATTCGTCAGCAGCATCCGTGTCACTAACAATAGCAGGTTTTCGGCGCTAAATTTTTTAGGCTTCCTCTTGTAACTACGTCGGTTTGTTCAACTCTGAAGGGTATGTTGCTGTCAGCCAACCACAGTCTGGTGTTGTTGCTTCTCAACCAATCAATTCCCACCGCAGCAGCAGAACCATCAGCCTCCTCTGTTGTTATCCTTCTCTTCATCAACACCAGTGTGTGATGATATGAGTTTTTGAACAAGAAACCCATGCATGCCTGGCTCTATTGGACTCCTATTATCTGCAAGTGAATAATTTCTCCCTGTGCTATTTCGGCCTCTTGTCACATCATCAGTTCATCCAGCTGTGGACGCTGAAGTAATTTCCTCTCTCCGATTCACCTACATCTCGCGGCAGCTGTGCACTTTTCTCTTCTCAGTGCTGTTATTATAATTCTTGAGTGATGATTCTGTAGCCACCACCTCCGCCCTGAATGGATTAAAAAAGGTGACTTTGTGGCGCTGGAAAATCTTAACATGCTATGGAAATCATCTCAGCGTTGAAACGATTAAATTGTGGGTTTTTACCTTTTATATGGAGACATTAACAAATACATTCTAATTCATTCCAGAATTGAAGCAAACGCAGTCTATGAAAAATCAAGGTAGTTTTGGCAAATGAAAACCACTAGGGCTGTAATATTTTAGTCAATTAATCGGTTCATGGCGTCTTAGTCGACCAAGATTTGTATTAGCCGATTAATTGAAATAAAATTATGAATGAATGAATTAAAGGGTTTACACGGGTTAGCTGAAAATCATGAGTCTAATCTAATTTATGAATCTCACATAAATACACTGTATACTAGTACTCTGTAAATAGTTTTTGCATGAAATCCTGTGCAGTTGTGGTCTTTTGAGGGAAGTTTGGATCAGATACATGGAGATACTTCATAGTAGCTTTTGCCACACCCCATTTTAGTCGACCAAGAATGTGTTTAGTTGCCTACAAAATCCACTCAGATACACATGTGAGCGATATCAGAGCCTGGTTTAAAGAGATTGACTATTGTATTTCATATTATTTGTTTATGAAAAGGGAGAAACATTTTTGATGAAGGCAAAATTCTGATTTCTTGGTTTGACTGGACAAAAACTTACAGAAATATTGACTGTCAATTTCAGTCATGTTTTTCATTTTATCTACAGATACATTACATATTTGACCACAAGTTATTATTTTTGCAATGCCAAAACTTAATTTTGATGCTTTTTGTTTTTTCTATCCTTTGTTCATTTCACATTCGCTTTTCTATTACAATTAAAAATTCCAAATATTCATTCATTTTTGTTATAAAAATTTAAAACCATTCGATCTGATGTCAGTTAATCACTGAAAATGCATTATGGTCGACTTCACAAATTCCGGATCACAGACAATTGTAAAATATCATTATGTTGTTGTGAGTTGGAAATTGCGATTCCAGTTTGATTGCAATTCACCATGACGCCCTAATTCCTGTCACTCCAACGCTGGATGTTTTTTTTTCCTACTGCAGAAGTCTTTTAACCTCTGCTGTTGCTCACCAACTGCGTCGCCGAGATGCCAGACTGCGACGAGGTGCAGAGCTGTCAAGCCTCATTGCCACTTAATGAACAAACATATTTCTGCCAGGCTCCCGGCTTTGGTTTAAAAGGAAAGGGCCATCTGCGGAAGTGAATTATCAAGAACATCACAAGCCTGCTTCATTCCACGCTTATTTCCCCCGATCGCCACATTTCAACATATTTGGCCCCGCTAACAAGTGACGTGAAGATACGATCTCTGCTTTTAATTAAATGAAGGATTTCGACGTAGCACAGCAGATTATAAGGCGTGCGACATATACCTTATCATTATTCTGTTCCCTGATGCAAAGTGCAGAGTCATCGTGTACGTTCCTGCATATGAACCATTAGAAGCTATAGAAGCCTTGTTTGCACATCAAATCAGTACTCTTGCTTTAAAAATACTATTTCAGCTTGTATTTTCTCAGAATAAACTAACTGTCACACAGGCAACAAAAGTCTGATTTTACCACGTTTATTTGCAAATTGCTTTTTGAAAAATGCAGAGACAGCTGGGAAGAGCACCTTTGATTTGAATAGTAAATTAGTGTGTTGGCTTTCAATTGTACTTCCTGTTTTCTATTAGTTTGGGGAAACTGGGATAATATGAAGTTGAAGCAAAACAAATCTAAAAAGGAGACAAATCAGAATATGTTACCAATATTGTAATATCTTTTAAATGCAAATGATATGTTTAAATGGCATCGCATGACTAAGTCCCTTCATAATCAAATATTTTAGTTCTTTTCAAAATCATAGAGAATAAGCAATCTGGAACATAATATAATTCCTGTTTACTTTACGATTTTAGATATAAGTTTCCTGTTCTCAGCGGTCATGACAGTCTGAGAAGGGATATTCTTTCTTTATCTTTGACATTTTGAAGAAGTCATATCAATACATTTTTTGGCATTCAACGTGAAATGGTAAAGTTGAGAATCAAAAGGGCGTAATTCTCCTTTTCTGTGAAAATGAGTTGTGGTGCTGTATTCAGTATCCACTGCCTAAATTTTACAATAAAGCAGTCTGTTTCTTGGCAAGAAAAAAGTGAGCAAGTTAATTTATTTTACAATATCATAAGTTCATACACTCATACATAATATATGAATGGTTAAACAATTGCTTGTTATGTTAAATTGAAAATTGCTAATTGTTGCTCTTCTGTAAAGTACTGGAATGTTATTTACGCTGTTGAAACTTATCTTTTAAAACCTTGCAGTTGGTACAATTAATTTCCATTGTATAATACATCTGGATGTTTCTATTTCTATTTAAAGTGCAAGTCAGAATCCTATACTAGAAAGTATTGCCATTAAATGCCAATCAAACCTGCTCAGCACAACATTGGTTATGCATTACAAAGTATTGAATTATGTATTGAAAGTGCCTCCCGGAATGAAACCGCAAAGTAAATATACTCCCTTAAGTATAATAGACTGTACACTGCATTCCATATTACTTTTATTATGTGCGTAATATAGGTCTTCACCAGTGTATAAGCCAGTCTTATCTCTGTTGATATACAGTGTGCTGAACCAGCATCAGGCAGCAGCCACTTTGCTCTTTCCGCATGGGCCTCGTATTGTCAGCGCTCATAAAGAAGACATGGGAGCGTGCATACTGCCAGCGTAGTGTCATCTGTTTTTTTTGACGACACAGGAGGACAGGATCTGATCGGGAAGCCCATTGTCAATGAAATAAAAGTGCAGCAAGTCTGGTTGGTACAAGAAAATCCACACACAACATTGTCTCTCTGCCCACCATTCCAACACGACCCGCGTATATCACCTAAAGAAGCGCCAGCCTTGTTAAATACTTGTTACCGCTGTGCTTGGGTTGACTTAGTGCGTCGTAATAGTGAGAAAGGAACCAAAGCATTGAGAAAAACGGTCAATTATGAGCCGCTCGTCCGCACTACTGTGAATGCACTGCTTCTTCATATAAGGTCCGTTTATGGGACACGCAATGACACACCAATTATAGATACATTAAATCCTCTTTAAGTAGCGTAATGAGTAATGCAGATTAAAACGGCGGCCGCTGGAAATGGCGTGCTAAAAGTGACAGCGTTTGAAATCCAGCGGGGATGAGGGTAAAGGAGCGTTTACTATAATCCTCATTGCCACCTGTAAAAGACGGAAATGTGGCGTGACAGAAGAGGCGTCACTAAAGGCCTGGCTATACATTGTGAAGGAGAGGAACACAAAACGTGTCCAATTGCTTCTATATCAATTGAAGTAGTTCATCGGCAGAGCTTTAAACGTAGATCGAATTTCAGCGAGCAATGACACTAGTAATTTCTTTTTCGAATTTGCTCCTCTAATGAATGATAATATGATGGTAACAGTATTGAGGGTTGTTTCCTAAGAAGCTATGGACCACTTTTTTTAATCCAAAATAAAATGTGTGTTTTTTAAAAAAGGCCTGGAGATCATAAAATGCTCCTACATAGTTTGTATGAGAGGTGACTGTTCCACATATGGATGAGTAAGGGCGACGCTATAAACCCTTTATTTTCAACCACTGTGCCTCGAAAAAGGCATTCCAGTTAACAGAATAACATGTTTTAATGGAATGATTTATCATTTTGGAGCATCCGGACCAAACCTCTCAACCAGAAAAATAAGCACAACAATCATTGCCAAATCCTGACACAGTGGCACTGACAATTTGTTGACCAAATTATTTTCCAAATGGTTTGAATTTTAAAAAAGATTGGCCGGTGTGCCTGACAATATTTTTAACAAAAGGAAAGTTAAAAACAGTTATGTACCAGGCCAGGCAAAATTATTGAATTACTACTTTATTAACCCTGTAACTAGACCTGTCACGATAATATGTGTCCATAGAAGTTATTTATTCAACTGTCAACAGATCAAATATTTTTGTAGTATAGAAAAATAACAAAAAGTCCCCACTATTTATTTATTTATTTATTTATTTATTTATTTAGTCTGTTTTAAAAATGATTGTTCCAGCTATAATTTATTGAACGATAAATCAATAGAGTAATTTAGAGTAGTTTTTATTCTTGACAATACTCAACATTCCAACCTTTTTGATTGAATATATGTTGTTTTATTATTGCTCAGTGTTCTATGTTGCACCTTAACGCCGAGACAAGTTCTTATGTTTGTGAATTTTGTTCATTGACAATGGCAATAAACTCATTCTGATTCTAATTTAGCATTTTTCCAAAACTACAATTGTGATATTCTCTATACCTTCCATCTCTATTGCAAAGCATTCAACACACAGCTCTGTTTTGTAAATCTCTGCGCGAACAAGTAATCGATGTTTGAATTTAGATGTTCTTATGAAAATGACTTCCAGCTGACGAGCAGCTCTGAAGCCAGTTTGTCAAGGTACCTGGAGGAGTGTGATCTCTGCTGGGCTCACCGACAGGGGGCAGGGTCGGGCGTGAAGGCAAACGGCTCTGAGAGGAACCCAAAGGCCTTATGGCTCAGCAGATGTCCTCTCTGCTGCGCTTCATACAACATAAATGTGAGATGAAAGATTTGTTATTTCATCTTTCATATACTTCTGTGTGGATTTGTTACTGACTTGATCGGCTTTTAAAATGCTGATTTCTTAAATTCTATACACTTTTTCAGATAATGATCTTCAAATTTGGTAGTATATTATAGCTTTAAAGGAGACATGTTATGTAAAATCAAGTTTAATGAGCTTTTCACCTTGTTACAACAGTGTTTTATTTAGATTGATTCTTTTATACCCTGCGAGCTGGTCACTGTCCAGGGTGTCAGCCTAAGGCCCAAAGGCACTGGGATAGGCTCCAGTCACCCGCGACCCTAACGGGAACAAGCGGTAGAAAATGAATAAATGAATGATTCTTTTATGTTTTGAGTAATCCTGTATTGTCTTGCAAATGAGGCTCGAGTGCTCAAAAAAATCACGTTTTCACCTACCGCCTGTCACCTATCCCCTGTCCCTGACCACATCCCTGTACTTAGTGACAACTAAAAAAAAGACAAGAACTATTTAACACGAAAAGTTTTAACACTAAAAGCTTTGGTCAAGTTTTGTCTGGGACAATTGTTTAGCACAAGCAAAATCTAGGGAGGGGGCAGACGAGACTGGGTCCGTTAAAGACACAAAAGCGCCACACATAAGGTGGAGGTGTCGACGAGAAAGTCGTCGTAAAAGATACATACTCTCTATACAGAGGCAGATAATGCGAAAGAATCAATCTAAAATCGATGTGCCCATCACGGCGACGCCTGTTACGCTGGCAATGTCAAACAAATATTCATGTCAGCAAAATTGTTATATTGAATGCATAGAAATGAAGGTTTTGTGATTTCTGTCATGTCTTTGTGATTTTAATGCTTTTTTTTTTTTTCCTGTTGTGTAAAGCACTTTGAATTGACTTGTGTACGAATTGTGCTCTACAAATAAACTTGCCTTGCCTATTATAAAAATTAAGATTCCGAGTGACACATGTAGAGGTCTAAAATGTCATGTAGTCACTTTTATAAAATCAAAAAATGTAAATAACAATCTGCTGGTTGTTGCAGTGAAATGTCACTATGAAGAGTTTTGAACATGAAGTCATTGGACTTGTTTCTATTTTAGATCAATATTGCGGTTTACAATGAACAATATTTGAAGTTATGATCTATGCCTGACACACCGAGTTAGCACAGGTACATGCTAAATACCTTGAAAAAAGCACAATATTTACCTTTTTAAAATTGTATTATTTTTATTATTAATAATAATAATAATAATAATATCTGTGTAATTGGCTTGCTCTTTTATACAAGAGTTTTCCATTGTAATTTTTTCCAAGTACTCATGAATACGTTTCACCAATTTCAATTCAGAAAATCAGATTTTTAAGGTATGCCATGAGTTGCATGTTTTTACTGGTTCACCGGACTATATTGAGCAGATCACACCTCCGCAATTTTTGTATTTAGTGACCCTTATTTACAAGGAAAGTCCGACTAAGATTTAGCATCTCTCTTCCTGGACCACTCTATTACAGTACAAAATGGCATGTCCTGTGCTTTAAATGATATCATAGAAGAGACTATCTGTCCTTTGTGCCTGCAGCGTGTCCATGTGTGTGTTATTACCACATTACATCTCTCTTTCAGACCAGCGGCAGACGCTCACGCCAGACTGATTCCACATTTCTTCAAAGTCGCCATTGAGACCATTTAATTCACTGTTCACTGCTGTACTCCTGTCTTGTTACCGCGACTCTTTCAAATCAGCCCTCCAGCATCTCTGTGTACAAAGAAATACTGATCTTGTCTTATCCCGCTGTGGCTCTTTAGCAAAATTAGCCTCTACTTAAAACATATGAGTTCTGGGTGGGTGTCGGACAATTGTTCTTGTAGAGGTGTGGATTCTGGATGTGGATGAGAGGCAGGGAATAATATTTTAATAAATAGCCCACACAGGCAAGAATATTCAGTTCTGTTTGTACGTCAGTTTATTGAAGTGGTTCAGTATTCCCTGAATGCAATCTAATAAAGTTCTCAAACTAAGGTTTTAGTGTACCATTACATATCCTTTATCAACAATAACAGTGACATAATGCTAGGAGAAATGTTTGTACATCTTCTTCAATGACTAGTTCCACCATTCTCAAACTGCGGTACAGGGATCCATGGGCCACGTGTTCGGGGTCCGCTGACAAATTATAAAACGTTATACCACATTCTCTTGTGATATATAATTTTTTCTTTTTGAGAGTTTAACAGTGTTCATAATATTGTTCCCGCATCAAAAACATACCTGGAGATGTATGTAGCTTCATTCATGCTTGTTTGACGAGTCCTGTTTAGAAAGTCCTCTTCCCTCTGAGCCTCAGTAAACGTACCATTCCAAATTTCCCCGATTTTTGACGTCACATGTTGTGCTGTTAGATCTTCGGCCCTGTTTTTAAGCCCAGAAATAATCTTCAGACTCGTTCTAAGCATTTCTGTCGGCGTGCCCGCATTAGCATGTTGGGGGGCAAGCTAGGTTTGTTTATCTCTCCGTTGTAAAGTTCTCACACAGATCCTGACATGGGGAAACACCTGACTGATAAAATCTTCTTTAAGTACTCAAGAGCATGTTAAAAGGCCAATAACAATTAAAAAGAAAATTGAAAAAAGCTTAGTACTTTTTATATGAATCCACACTTGGTGATTATGTGCGTGGTTTGAACTTTGATTGTGCTGTTGTGGTGATTGAAAGGGGAAGACAATAGGGGCTCCCTGGGATATGTTTTTAAATGGCATGTTGCAGATTGGCAATATAATGCATTGGCTAAACTGTCATTAAGCTTTGTACTATTTTTTTTTTCAACCTTCTTTATGCCACTTCATTATAATTAAAACTACCAGCCAGATCACAACTAATGCTAAATGTTTGCATAATTTTGCTCCTAATATGCTGTTTTATTCAGTTCTATCTATATCTGTGCATCTACTATAAGAGAACTGAAAGACATAATGACAGACTGGAATTGCCAATTTTCTTGTGATTTATTCTCTCAGTGGGGTGCACCTTGCAGGATTGATGGCTCATTTCTTGTAAGTAAATCTTAGCTGGGAAAAACATAAGCTTTGTCATTTTTTTTTTTTCCCTATTGGTTTGTGTGCGCTCTGTTTTGTGAGCAGCGCTGTATACATCTGAAGCCAGAACGGGCACAGGCTGTGTTGGAATGAGCTCTGCTATTTTTGATGTCTCATAATAAGGCTGTGCTGTCTGGTGTACCTTTTACACGATGAAAATGTTGATAATAACTGGTCAGAATGTTATGGGAGATAATGCAGTCTTGATAGAATAACCTCAGAGGCAAGAAAATGTCATATGAATGTCAAGATGAGATATAAAGCGTATGAGGGAAGCTATTTAAATTTTTTGAGTTTGGATTTGGTTGGACAGCTAGAAAATGCCACTTGCCGCTGCCCTTTTAAAAAATAAACTTAAACATCTAAAATGCATTACAAATTGTGAGAGGAGTAAAATATTAGTGTAGAGTTAAGGCTGGGGGATGGCTTTATTTTTTTATTATTTTTATTATCCGATGACAACCATCAGACAGTATTATGGCAGGTTGTTAGAAATGTGATAAAAAGAGCCTGCAAATGTGATGATTCATGTTTTGCACACACTGTGAAATTATCCACACAAGTGCAGAATTATCTGTTTAGACTATTATCTACCGTATTTGCTGCGTTTATATATTAGAACCTGGGCGACAAACAAACTAAAGTCATGATTTCTTTCCCCGCTGTATTGATCGATCTGGATTTTCCATGTCATAAAAGAAATCAAAGTCTATATTGTTTATGCTCACAAAATTCATGTCATTGCCTTTCAGCGCCCCAAAAAAACAAACAAGTATTGCGATTATATTTGCAATTTGTTTTTTTAATAAGATAATATCTTTAATAAGATATTCTGCTTAAAGTTCACATTTTAAAAGCATCCGAGAGAATTGACAAAAAGACTGAAATAAGCTTATGAACTGACAAACTAGAATCATATGTTCAATCCTTTGTCCCCGTCTCACTGCGACCCACAATTTTAAGCCACGAATCATGATTTTCCCCCATGATCAAAATCAAATCGTGGCTTAACAGATGGCTTATTTATCTCACATAACATGTTGCTTGAGATCTCTCCCTCTCTAATTTGTTTTTGTCACATTGGATGCCCTTCCTGTCGCATGTCTTCTGACCTACAGCACTAGTTGAGATAAAAAGGTCTACTAAATCAAAGCTTAAGATCATGAAGCATTAGTGATTACAATGTAAAGGTTACCACTCAGGGCGGACATTAACCACGCAATAGGAGTGAGGCTCTAAATAATTACCTTTTATCGTGGAGAGGAGACTTTTGAGCGCGTATCTTTCGAGCTAGCGGGTGGTGATAGAGCTGTCAATCACAGTGGTGGGTTGTTATGCATATCAAGTCACCTTCACCTCCCTCAAAAAATAGTCGTTATCAGAAAATGTCACTCTGGCACACTTTTGTAATGCCTCAATTTAAGTTAGAGAATTATAGAGGAACGCATCCTTCAGAATTCACCTCTCTTCTCACTCATATGCTCTCAAAAAAAAGTATACCTTAAACGTAACTCAGATTTGGCAGTTTACTTATATGCCAGGATACATGGCCTAAACCGATTTTTTCAAAAGGCACGTAAACCCAGGAACTACAGTCGTGGCGTCTTTATTCGAATCTTAAACGTTGCAGTAGCACCTCTGGGGAAGTCTGTGTGAGGTGGTATTCCTGCTGTAACGGCCCAGTCTGACAGAACAGACTCTGAAAGGGTAAGAAACACGCGGAAATGTTAGACGTGTGTTTGGACGTGAACTCCCTCGTTTTAGATCAGCAGCGATGACAAACTATGTCCCTCCACCTCGGACTAGCATGTGTGGTTGTTTCGATGCGCTACATTCAAATGAAAGTAAAAAATGACCGGAGACAGCTTCGGACAGCAAATGACTTGTGGGCAAAATCAAAGTCTCCATGTAAATGAGATATTGCTTATCTACAGTGTGTTTGCCAAGAGTGTGGCGATATGTATGATTGCAGATGTCATTTGTAGTTATAGCTGCAAGGTTTTGGTGCTAATACTAAATTATTAGTATTGGCTACATAAACTAAAGGTCCCTCAGCTGCCGTTTGCACCTTATCGGTTCTTTAACCTGCTGTAGACTGGGACAAGAGTGGTCTGACTGGTTTGATTGCAAAGACAATTCGAATTTGGGTTGTTTAGCTGACTCTGAGTTCTCTGTGCATGTAAACGTAGTGAGTGTTACATGTTACTGTAACAAGGTGTGAATGGGTTAAATCTGAATGCATAATGAGTCGACATGATCCACATGTGCTCACGTCACTATAGAGGTGTAAATGGTAAGTGTGGTATGGTATGTTGTCCTCTTTTATTGTATACTTTAGAAATACTTTAGAAAGTGGGATGGAAAAGTTGTGTCGAACAGCAGTTGAAGTTGGGAAGCGTGAGAGATGGGAAAAGATCACGCATGATAAAATTGCCACAATGTGTTGCACACATGAGGAAAATGATCCTGTGAGATTTTTTCCATGTGTTTTACATTTGGCTTGAACAAAAAAAGGGTTTGTGCTGAGTTACATTTCAAAAAGCCACTTCTACAATGAGCTAAAACATATCAAATAAATCAACTGTCAGCTGCAAAGTGTGTTCATTATAAATCTTGTCTTGTCTCGTTGATCCAATCCTGTGTCTCGTACCGTCTTGTTGAAATGGTCTCGTCCCACCCTTAGTAAGTTTCCAGTATTAAGGTTAACAATCATGCCTTTAACACCAAAGCATTAATTGATAATGATTGTTCACTGCCATGCTTTTGCAAGGAGCTCAAACACACAACTTCACGTGGTTATATTAAACCAGCAAACAAAATGGAACTTTCTAGCTACATAATCATGCAGTGTGATGTTAGAAAAGTAGCTTTTGCATGTGAAATGGAATTCAAATCCAATACAACTACATTGTGATGTAAATTGTTGCCAAACTCTTCAGGTCTAGTTTAAAAAGAGTCTTTGTTGTCTGTAGTTCAGCAGAATCACACAATGCACTTTGCTTTGCTCTTTTCATTTGTCCTCCTGGTTCTTTTACCCCGCTTTTGCTATAAAATAAAATCAACAAATCTTTAAAATGTCACACATTTGTTACACAGATCTCACACATTTCAGCTTTGTGTCGTACATGCTGTGACTTTAATTGCTGGTGCTTTCTTTCTATGTCCCAGGTGTGTATAAATGGAAGAAAAAAGGAAACGCATTTCCTTCCTTCACGCTTCCCTCCTTTCACTTAAGTTTACGTTGTGCAACTGCAGCGAGGGGACACTGCACAGAGCTGCGGCTGAGCGAGGCGAGGTGTGGCGTTAGGGGGGGGCGGTAGAAATGTCCGTGGCCCCGTGAGGCCTATTGGTGTGAAAAGTAGGCTGGTTCCAAGCGCCTTAGGAGTGGTCACACTTCCTCAATACAGGTCACAGAATAGCTCCAGCAGTCTGCCGTCGTGAGCGGACGCGAGTGTATGTTCTGTATACGGATAGTACTACAGCAGCATTGGCTTTCGCCCTGGATATGTGAGGAAGGCGACATGATTGCAACATCTGGCATAAAGGTAAGAGTAGCCTATGACTAGGGACGTCAAGATTATTCAGTTAATCAATAATTGTAAGAACATGAGAATCGTAGGCAGCGAAGAGGAATTTTTGTTCAGTCTGTTCTCCATTCTATGTGTAAAGTCCTTTTTTTTATGTGTCAATATTTTACTTTTTCATTCATAAAGTTTGATTTCATGAAGCTAGTGAGGAATGGTGAGCTATTACATTGATAATTGTGATATTTAGGTCACAATATAATCGTAAGAACTAAAAAAGAATCATCGTGACTATTTTAAATGGTTTTAATTCAGTCTATAGTTAAAAAAATACATCTAAATTCAAAGTACTTTTTTACCTGTCTGTTTTTGTCCCATCAGACAGTTCAATTTCCTCAAGCTGGTCACAAACTTGAGAAATAATAACATGATAGACGAGATTTCACACAGCCTCAGTAATAATAATCATTAAATTACAATGTTTTTTTCTCACAACAATCATAAGACTTTTTGAAGGAACGTACACAAATATTACTACAAGAACTACATGTGTTTCAGTAGCAGTGGGAACTACAGGCATGCCATAACAACCATATTGTTTTTTGCAGAGGAAGTAATTGCAATATTTGACTTTTGCTAATTGCGATTTCATACTTCTTGCAGCTCTTTTTGTATGGACCCTTTTCAGTAGTGTGTGTTTTTCCACGTAAAACTGTCCAATTAAAAGACTGTGTGCAGTGTGCTAGAAAAATGTGTATCTCTGAAGTGCCATTATGTGGAGCAGGCAGCTGGAAGGAAATTTGTGCAAGTAATAGCTTTGCTCGGGCAATATAATTAGTCAAATGCTGATTTCACGACAACTCCCTGAGAAACGGTGCCACCAAGGCTAAATATCACCTTCACAAGTGATGCTTAACTCCTTGTGTGGGCAGAGAGAAAAGCTCGTGTCCTGCTGCCTGACTGCGCACAGGCCTTGGACAGTCCATGTGCAAACTGGACCAAAGGGTCTCGTGTGGAAGTTGGGTTTGTTACTTTAAGAGATGGACATCATAGGTATAGGATTGGTGTATTACATCTGTAGAAAGTAGGGCTGCAACTTATGACTTTGTAATTGGATCATCTGGTTGTTATTCTTTCAATTGATGTATTCATTCTTTAGATCAGTGGTTCTCAATCTGGGGTCCCCAAATGATGTGGGGTGTGTGGTGTGTGGTGTGGGGGTGTGTGTGGGGTGTGTTATGTGTATTCCTGTTTGCTGGCCTACCAAATTCATTTATTGAGACCCTGAAAATAAAATCAATAGAAATCAAAATAAGGCTACTTTATCACCTTGCAGGTAGTCATTTTATTGTGTTTGGGGGTCGTGAATGTCAATGTTAGTATAGGGGTCATGACTGAAAATGTTGGTTCAGGAAGGCCTGTGGATATCAGATTTTCCTAAATTAGACTGAGATGAAGCTGAAGAGATGCTGCTAGAGAACATCTTCATAAAGTATCTATAACAAATTACTTTAACTGCTTCTTGTGTTTCAGATTTATTGATTACTAAATTAGTTGAAGATCTTTTCAATAATCTGTTAGTCGCAATAACTTGAAATTGAGTCATATTTGGTCATTGTTCCTTTTTTTTTTTAAATAAACATTTCAAGACTTGTTTTTGTGAATTTCTAATTCATTTCTCCACACTCTGGAGTGCTTAGTTCACTTTACATTGTCATTTTTGTTAAATTCTATTCTTGTTGAGAATTAGCGGTATATTTCTACAATTCATTGTAGTCGATATTTACTGTCCTTAGAATAACTATTGGCAAGATAAGCCAGATACTCGTACTTTTCCTAAACTTTTCCGTCATGATTAGGATAAGCAAAGCTAGCCTCTAAGAAAGGGCAAAGTTGTTTAAAACATTGCATAACTTCAGTGTCCGTCACGCTTCTTGCAAAATATGGTAATGGCTTTTGGCTCCATAAACTCTTAAGGCTTTATGCAATATTAATGAGGCCTTGTAAGTTTAAACAGATTCTTGCTCTAGGATTCAATAGGCGGATAAGTTATGATTTTGGAGCAATTTTCTCCTGCAGCGTATTCTATGTTGTCACAGTTCCCAAACGATCTGCCCTGATGAGGAACACCACGCTGCCATGTCTGTCAAAATACTGCCTTTGTTTTGACTTCACTTGGGTCATTCCTGCTGCTTGATTTCAAATATCAAACCTGGCATATTGTTTTTGTTTTATAACCGTCACTAAATGTCCCTTTTTCGTTGTTTTGGCACACAGGAGCTGCAGTTTGAGCGGCTAACCCGGGAGCTGGAGGTAGAGAGGCAGATTGTGGCAAATCAGCTGGAACGATGCCGACTCGGGGCAGAATCGCCAGGCGAAGCGAGCAGCAGGTAATGAGGAGAAGACGCTCAGTCCAATGCCCCGCACACATGCTATATACCGCATGGCGCCACTGTCCCACACTATATGGCCAGATTCCATAGTATATAACCTTATGGCATCAAACCGCAGAGTTTATTTTTGACAGTAAGTAAAGGGCTGATTCTGTTTCATAGCCGGATGAGTTTGTTTACATTTTATCCCGCATTTACTTGACAAACTGTGATCACATTATTCTCAATCAAAGCAACCAGATAAATACGCTTAAATATATTTTGGGGGTGCTGTAAGTACTGTAGTATCACAAAATCCGTCCAAGGAAACTAAAGCAATTTGAGCTTTCAACGTAATGATTTGTTAAACGGTTTTATTTAGGGTTGCTGCTAATGATTATTTTGCGAATCAATTAATCTAGAAATGAGTCTTTTAGTTGTTTAGAAAGCGAACGGCCCGTAAATATCAGATTTTTATAAGAAATGTACCCAGATGAAGCTTAAAGGCATCAACAGCAAATTTGTTTTTTCATTATAAACACAAATTTCACATGTTTCTTGTGTCATTTTGACGTAATTTCTGCTCTGTTTAAGTAATAAAGCGTTTTATCTCAGCACATAGTATGTTTTGGATTCCGTGTATAGTCCAGATGACTATTATTTGATCACTAAATCACTTAATGATTATCCTAATAATCTATTAGTTGCAATTAACTTGTTTCCTACCAACAGGTTTTCGCAGATTTTTATTAATAAAGTATATCAGGATGTTCTCAAGCGACATCACTTTAGCTTAGTCTGGGTCAAATTTGGTTACAATCTCATATTCTTTGGCCTTTCACAATCTAAACCACAACTTGATTAATTAAAAGAATAGTCACAAGATTAACCAAATGGCAAAATAATTGTTAGTTGCAGCCTTAGTCCAGAGCACAATCATTTAGCCAGGCAATGTCCAACGTAGTTTGAAGTAAATCAAACCAAGCCACAAGCCACAAACAGTTTTTATGGAGTTTTTCCTATTGAACTTCCAGTCATTTTTAGCCGAAGCGCCGCTCCATTTGAAGCCCTGACAGTGCCGTGTCTTGGGCTCGGCGAATTACGCTGACTGCGAGTGCGTTCTCTCTCACTTCATCAGCCGCACTTCACCTCAATGAGCTTCTCCGAGCTTGATATAGCCAACCTGACCGGGCCACGTCGATAAAGCCATTGGCAGCTGTTATATGATCAAACAGGATAATCAATATAGAAAAAAAGCAAGCTCTTGGACTTGTTCTTTGACAGTAAATGTACTTTTGAAGCTAAAAGTAGCATTAAAGGAGACATATTAGGCTTTTTTTCTGGTACTTAGTATTGAACCATAACATAAGTACATCTTCATTTTGTTTATTGTAAACCACAATATTGATCTAAAACGGCTTGATAATAGAAGCGGGTTCATTGACTTCCTGTTCCAAACTGCAGAAGTGATAAGCCCCTCCTCTTCATACTGACGTTTCACCGTAACAAGCAGCGGATTGTTTTTTTTTTTTAAATAAAAACAATCCGCTGTGGCATTTTGGAACCCTACATGTATCACTCTTAATTTGTCAAATAATCACAACTAAGTACAAGGATGTGGGCGGGGATCAATCAAAATACAACTTAAAGTAACATAATGATGAAGAAACACCAATGTAACAAGGTTGAAGGGGGACATATTATCCAAAATCAACTTTTAATGATTATTTAATGATGAAGTAGATTTTGCGTCCCATGTCCTCTTTTAATTACAGTAATCATTGTGTGTGCCATCATTTTTCATCCAACTTTCCACATCCATTCACTTACACTGCATGGGTTGTATTGTTTTGAACCCTGGTTAAGGTCTGGCTTAAAATTCATTTCTTGAATGCGTCGGGGGAAATTACACTAAGGTTAATGGACTGTGACATTTGTGAGATTGCTTAATGGTCAGATTTGTGCTGGCTTTCATTAATGCAGTTGTTCTTCATTGCCTTTATTACACTTTAGTTTTGATTAGGAACACTATTCAAATGTACAATATTTGCTGTTAAAACATTGTATTTAATGCATTTGCAATCTGCCCACACATGGCAGACAAAAAAAGAGTAGCTCGGATTTGCAGGGGTGTGGACACAATGGGGCTAACTGCACCCTTTAGACTGGCACTTACATGTGGCAAATACATGGATCTATTATGATAAGGGCAAATATAGGAGGTTTCGAGCTGGCCATCCATTCAATAATTACTTAAATGGGCCATTTTCTTATAGGAGCTTTTGTAAAGTATTTCACATTGACTGCTTTATATCACTTTTGCAATTATCATTTATTTATGAGAATATCTGCCATTTCACTTCGCTTTAAGGCATCCAACTGAGAATATTACATTATTTTTGCCCATTTGAATGACAGCAGAAAAGAAGGAATACGTGCGAACAAGTACATTCAGCATCAAGGTAAGAATATAGTACGTGATTATTTTCATATCCCGTACGCCCTTGTTCTCACACTTCACACTTGAAAAGCTACAAAAAGCACTACCTGTATATTGCAAGTGCTCGGAATGTCAATTTCCCCATTTTGGTTTGAAATAGATGCAGGTACAGGCAATGCCGTTTCAAGAGGAGACAAGAAACATCCAGCCAGCATTTTGAATAGTCCAAGCTTATTAACTTCACTTTATATCTTTTGTTTTAGTAAATTGCTGTAGTTGTTGTATAAAGAACAATTACAAAAAATATGTCCGGAGCCCAAGGCATTGTTTATTTGTCTTATTTATAGTCATATTTTCTTCAAACAGGGCTGTTTTTAAATATGCAATCAAATATGTTGATTTTTGGAGTAGACTCAAAAAGACTACGTTGTTTTGAGATGTACAGCCAATCTTCTGTCATTAAAAGCGTTGGTTTGGTGCCGAGTTTAGACTTTGGAGGAGGGTTTTAAAAGTTCACCTCGTCTTGAACCTTATTACTAAGCTACAGTTCTTCCGATTACAGACTATGATCCATAAGCTTAATGTTATTTATCATAGAGCCAGCCGCGTTCTCATTATTCCTTTGCTCTCTGAAGTGAAATGTTTTAATGATTGATGTGTGTACGTATATATTTGTTTGTTTATTCAAGATTTTACATGGTAGGTAGAGAAGCAGCACAAAGACATTATTAAAAGTATTTGTTTTGCATAAGAAACCGTATAATGTTGTAGTAGAGATTTATCAACGAATCATAATCTTTTATTTTGAGTCATTTTTATAATCGTGATCTGACTATACAGACTAAAAACAGGCAAAAGACCTTTTTCTTACAACGACCATGGCATTATCAGAGTCAGAATCAGAAAAAGGTTTATTGCAGAATTTACAAACATAGGAACTTGTTTCAGCATTAAATTGCAACATAAAATAATGATAATAATAATAGCAAAGTATATAAAATCAAATAGGACATGCACAAATGAAGAATTTACTAATAAACTAAAAAGAAACTTGGTCTCACAAATTATTGTTTGAAATTATTTTTCAATTAAAATATCAATAACGCACTTCATTTGTAAATATTCTGTATGTATTCTTTTGTTTAAAAATGCATTTAAAACGTCTCAATATACAATAGAAGTAGTAGTAGTTTGTAATTAATAATTGCTGACTCGTCCTCTCCTAAATTATTCGTTAGTTGCATCCCAAATTGTTTGACAAAGCAAACCCATGCAGTTAACACTTTCGCTTCATTTCTCCCTGAAAATTAAAAGTCCTTCAAATTGTCCACACCTTTAGAAGCAACAATAGCTCATTTGAATGTCAGTAGAGATTAGCCGTTGCCATTGCGTATGTACGTCTTCACCACAATGGCCCAGCAGGTAACGGGGGCTGCCTAAAGTCACCCTGCGCTGCCCCCTTTCAAACGACCACTCTCTTTAGCCGTCTTACGCGCATATACTGCAATGACACCCATCTAACTTGACCTGTGGGGACGCTGTTAAAAGACCTCCCATTTACCCTGCGTCTCCCTTCTCTCCACGGGGCTCCGTAAACCCAACCGTCCTGTCACGAGGTATTGCTTTTGGTGCTTTTCGCGGTTGGCACGATACCGCTCCCCCATTTGTCGCAGTTCAGCGGAGCAAGACGTAGCCAACTTCCTTCCATTTAATTGCCTGCGTGCTCATTAAAAATCAGGAGATGATGATTTTCTTAAAGGTGGCACAAAAAATGGAAACGTAGATGGGGGAATCGGGTGCAGAAGAGCGGTAAAAGGAACGGAGCGCATTAGGCAAAAGGCGTGGCGAAGATGCTAAAGGGTCTTCTCCGTGACCCCTGTCTGAGTTAATAAACAGCAGAGAGGGTGAAACGTTAAGTGTTTTGCCTTTGGTGAAAATACTTCATCAGTAAACAGCAAAAGTGAGATGTTGCGGTCGTATTCTAGAGGGAGAGCCTGTTGTCAAAGGAGTTCTCTGATTTTGAAGTTGGGTAAACGGTCACAGTGATCAAATCTGCAAACCTTTGTATTTAAATATTAGTTGGACCTTCCATATTTCAGTCTTCACTCAAATGTCAATGCTCCTGGACGAGTTTAAAATGACCTTTTTTCAAAATGGTGTGTCTTGCGTACATTGCAAATTATTTAAGTATCTCGAAAAGGTCTATGTACATGCCATTCAAAACATTTTTATAAAATCGAATCCAAAAGATAAATTTATGAATGTTGAACCTGATGATTTGTGATGAGCAACAACAGAAATGCATTTTAGCCATATTGATTTTAGCTGACACCCATCTGTAAGAATAAGCCATGTTTTTTTTCTTTTAGATTTACAGAATTTTAAAAAAGCACGACAACTATACGGAAGACAAAGATGATTTGAAGCAGAATCCACTTTGAGAACCACTAGTCTGTTTATTTGAACTGTAAACCCAAAACTCTTTTTAATTGTTAACTAGCTGAATTTGACTTTTAAACCGGTAACATGGCGATGTAATTCCTTATTGGCTCAGGAGTGCTCCTTTTGAAACCTTTACTACTTTCCAACCAGCCTACATTATTCACTGGTTGCAGATTTTTTTCGTATAATTAGAAGACGACCAACATTTCTTTTGTCTGCAGTACAGAATCATTTTTATTTTCTTCCTCTAGTGCTTCTCATTGTTCTCTTGTGTCCATTATGAAACAGTATCTGTAGCATCCCGGCTTCACTACAGTCGTGTTGTGGTTGTGCTGACGACCACACAAGCCTCAGCTGTCACCCAGGGGACCTTTTGCATTGATAAACTGTTGACACAAATGGACATCACATCTCCGTTAAACAGCACCGCGAGTCTAAGCCTTCAGCCCGCAGTGTTATGATTAGTGTCCAAAGTATTGTCCCCAGAGGGTTTCACTCAGAGCTTTCACTTCACAGTGTAGTTTACTGCATGTATTGGATCCACATTGAAATCTCTCGTTTCTCTCTTTACAGTTCATCTGACAAGTCCCTGCCCTGGAGAGTTCCAGGTAAGCACTGCATCTATAGTCTGTCTGTAACGTGAATTGGTTTTATTTTAGTCGTATATTGTTTGTTTGTTTGTTTGGGTAAACATTTTATGTGGTAGTATGAAAACGGACTGATTGTTTTCTGATACTACAATGCCATGATACCACAGTTAATATCAAGAGAATCCACACATTTTGTACCCCCATTTTAAACAACAGCCCTGGAACAATCATTCCCAAAGTCTGCAGTGCCACGGCCCTGTCAGTCCCTGGGGAGCGAGCAAGCACAAAAATGGCGACAAGTCATCAGTTTTCTCACAAAATCTTTTCTTTAAAGATTTTTGGTATCCTTTTATGTTTCATTACATTTCTAAAATTGCAAATTTACTGTGAAATACATGTCTTGCAAACAATATTTAATTTATTTTGTATTCATTTAATGAATAGTATTAATGTCATCAGTGACATACAGTGAATTGTTATTTTGCAATGTTAAAATGCTTAACGTGTTATTGATTATGCCTATGCCAGTGATCTGCAAACATTTCACACAAAGTAAAGATTTGGCTTTTCCAAGTCCCACCAGATCTTAACCTGGTCTATAACAGAACTATTCCTGGTCTAAACTAGGACTACCCCATTGCCAAAGCTAGTAGTTTGAATCACAAATGTACTGAATGAAAAAAACAGGATATAATTGACTCTTCCAACTAACAAATGTGTAGTCACTTTGAAAATATGCACTCCCACTGGTTCCCATTGCTAATATCTATTCATGTATGCCATATTACTTCACATAAATAACTAGATTTTATGAGCATTTAATGGCCCTATCCAACTTTTACAGTGCTTATCCCCCCGTAATGATTGCAAACATGAATCTTTCGCAACAAGTCGCCTTGGGCATATCATCGCTTGAATATTTATCTTAGCCATTTATGCCTACTCACGACAGGCAGCCTAGGGATTAGCACCGGACCCCTTCGCTGTCTCTTTGCCGAGCTTGCATCCTTCAAAGATCTTCAGTCAAAGCAACATAATGAATTGAATTTGCTGTGTATTTCATGGCTTATTAATTGCGCTTCAGAATATGTGCAGTGTCCATTCATCTTTTATTGCCAGTGCTGTCAGAGAGGCCTACGGGGGCCGATAGTTGTACATATGCACTGGGAATATTAACACAACATTGCTTTCTCATTTGTTTCCGCATTTCGCATTTTATTAGAAAGAACTAATCGCAATCGAGAGTTTGTTTAGTATTGATTCACGATTGTCCCGCTGATGATAAATTATGTGTTAGCCCTCCATTAGAATGTGTGTAGGAGCAGTCTTATTGGCCTTATGAACTGCTGGGTCTGTGAGCAGGCGAGTGTTACTGTGGAAACGAGGCTTTTAGCCCCGGGAAATGTCATTGCAGTCTCAGTTCATGACCACCGCAGGCACAGGATGTACTGCAGCCACACTCCGATTCAGGTTGTGTCGCTTTGTGTTTTGGGGGATTTGTCACATCAGTGCCTCCTTTTGTCACCTCTCAGGTGCGTGTACAAGCACAGTTACATGTGCTGCATCACTCTGAAAGGCTGTGCGAGTTCACTGGAACGAAGTCTGCTGTGTATTTTGGAAGTGGAGACTATATATATACTTATAACTATATTGAGATTAATTCAGAACTCAGACAATTTGCTGAATGTCTCTCTCCACTCCTCAACTGCCATCTTGTCTAATAAAGCCTTAGCTAAAAGAAATCTACATCAACAAACTAATTTAAATGGACATTTCTTTCAATATGTCATTTTGAGGTCTTCTGTTTACCATTTTCAAGCCTATTCGCATATAATCTTTAGTCGTTTAGTTGTCAATCGGTTGATGGTGTCTTAGTCGACCAAAATGTTTATTACGGTAGTTGACCGGTATTTTATTAAGATTACAATGATTTCTATGGAACAACAGCCAAAAGGAGAAGCTATGGAGTGAGTTAGCTGCAGTGTTTAGAGGGTATTCTAATTTACCTCACATATAAATACACTGTTTACTAGTACTTTTTGGTTTAAATAGTTGTTTTTGCGTGAACCCTTGTGCAGTCGTCGTCTTTTGAATGCACTTTGGTCAGATACATGGAGAGACTTTGCTACGCCCGCTTTTAGTCGACTAATCGGTCGATGTCTTTAGGCGACCAAGAAGAGAGGCAATTTCCCTATTTACATTGAACTTTGCCATGAAATGAAAGGTAAAGTCACAAATGTTGAACCTGATCATTTTGATTAGAAATTAGACTTTAGTTCTTGCTATATTACGAGAAAAACCTGCATTTAATCTAAGAAACTGTTTAACTGCATTAAATATTATTGGCCTATGGAATGCTGTGATGTCATCTGAAACCCAGCAGTGGGTTAGCATGCTAGCTGTCGTTAGCATTACTGTGATGCCAGAATCTGCTCTGGACTCTGTGAAAAGTGCTTATATGTCAGTCAAAAAAATATTTTTCCTAGGGGATTAAAAAAATATTTGGATTCTGATAGTCATTGCAGTGAATAATTGGGATGCTAGCTATGGGTTAGGAAAGTAACTTCTGCCACCAGTTTAAAATGATTTAAAACTGTAAAGATTAAATGTCCCATGGACCACAAGATAAACTAAATAAGCAAATTATGAAAGCTGTTGGCTGTTTCTCTCTCCCAAATGTCTCCAAGTGTGATCCTAAAGTGCGCTGACATTTAAGTCTCACATCTTAGTGGCGATAATGTGAACCACAGATAGTGGTTTGAAAGCGGCATCTTTCCTCGGAGCGTGATGAACAGGATGCTGTCTTAGCCTCCGGTTCTCTCGGTTTTTCTTGCCCCATTTTGGCTTTTTGGCACATCGTTTATCAAACAAGGCCAGAGCCCTGTGTAAAATCTCTATAGTCCAAAGTGATGGTGGCAAACAGAGAGGAAAAATGCACAGCTTTAGCCAGCTAAAACAACATTGACTAACTCATAAAAATAACTCTTCAACTCTAACCCATGCCTGCAGTGTGTACCAGTTTGTACACTGGTGTATGAATGAGAGCGTGTTCGTGAGAGTGAATGTGGGACAGCAAATGAAAATAAGGGCTCCAGTTGACAAAAGAGATGCTTGATTGACAAAAGACATGCTCTGTTTATCAATTGACTAATGACGCTGGCCAAAGCCCTCAAAAGTATGAAGTGTGTATGAAGTGAGATTACAAGTCTACAGGGGTGCGGGGGTTACTACAAAAACAACTATTTATACAGAACAGTACTTTTAAACTGCATATTTGTATGTGGAAAGGCACAAAAAATACTCATGATTAGTACTGCCCGGAGGTGGAGTGGTTAAGGCGGGAGCAGGCTCCACGTGCAGCCGGCCGCAGTGCCGTGAGTTCAAATCCTGGCTCCGACAGTTTACTGCATGTCCTGCTGTCCTGTCTAATAAAGCCTACGGCCCAAAAAATCCTTAAAAATAACACGAATCAATGCGAAATCATCAGCTATCTCACATCATAGCTTTTCCTTTCTCTTGTTGCGCATATAAATCCCATATACATAATTAGTTGACTATTTAAATGTTTGGTTGACAAATTCATTGGCTATACGACTAATTAGGGAAATGACTCTTTTCTACAATCTGGCGTGTTCACAGCATGTTGATCATGTATGTTCTTCAACATGCACTGTGCCGGCCAAATAAACAAATAAAAGTACTAATTTAGTGAAAAGGCAGAAAAAGCCAGTGCTGCATCGAAAGTCTTGAAAAGGTCTTAAAAGCGCAGGTGCTCTTCAGGCCGATAACTTGAGAAATGTGTTGAAAGCTAAATACATGCCGTAAAAATGTTAGCGGTAGTGGAGCTGACAAAGGCTCTGAGGCACTACAGAAGATGAAAGCCCTTCATTATTATATGGACTAGCTGGTGCGTTTCAACAACTGAAGTATGTGTTTCCATCATGTACCCTGTGACGTTTTGATTTTGTTTTGGGGGTTTTTCGTGTACTGTCACATGACCCTTTCTACCTTTGGGTTCACTTTATAATCATGCCCTGTCAAAGATACATAGTTGTCGAAATGCGTTGGCTGGTCCATGCAATAATAAAGGACTTTTAACTTGTGCCTCGGATCCTTTGTCATCTCCACTACCTCCTACATTTTTACACTGTGTATTTAGCTTTCGACGTATTTCAAAAGTAATCATTTATTTGAATTTGCTGTGGCGTTGAAGCAAATGTTGTGTGTGTGAATCTTATACAAATTGTGGTATTGGTAAAGACTAAACGTAAGAAATGACAAGATTGTGTATGGAGTAGGAGTAGTATTGGCAGTAATAGCAGTATTTGCAATAGTGGTAATCGTTGAAGAAATGATAATAGGATTTGCAGTAGTAATTTTTGTGGTAATCAGACTAGTAGATTTAGTTGTTGCAGTCAAGAGGCTCTGTTAAAATATACTCTGGCACCTGAAACTTATCCCATTTGTAAACGGTGCCTTAGAAGTCCTGGAGTGCCGACGGTAGATGGCAGCTTGTCAAACACACTAGGCCTTTTTGTCAACACATTTTTGCAACAGGTCAGTTCCAGAGGCCTGGCGGATTCTTCACAAGGCCCTACCATTATTCTCACTGTGGCTAGAAGGCAGCCATTACCGAGGGCTGGCTGCAACTGCTGCCGCTGCCGCTGCTGGTCGTGTTTACGGCACATTGTTGTGATGCCGAGATGCTGGTCATGCTTAACCAGATTGTGAGGCTTTCATTGCACGGACATTAGGGAGCTAATTCAGAGCTGTTTTTACGCATAGGCTCTTGTAATGCATAGAGAGAATGGCTGAGTGTACAATGCAAAGCTAATGTCTACATTCTGGTATGGGAAAAATAAAAGTCTAGAACCAAACAATCATAGGTTTCTCCACAGTCTCATTCAAATGGCAGGAATTAAGTGCATAAATCTTGTATTGAGTAGTTTTGTAGTAGTTGGTAAGTTAGGTTTTTGGTTTCTCAAAAGTATCAAATCAAATACTAAGCAATACTAAAACTATCGAAGTATTGATAAAAAAAAAATACATTGTACAAAATTTGACCTTTCCTGAACAGATTTATAGCGATCTTGAGCTTTATCAGAACTAATATAAGACCACGGGGTTTAATAAATATGCAATTATTTTTCATTTAAAATGTCTAAATCTAAAAAAAAAAAAAAAAAAAAAAAAGTAAATTTTAACACAACTCTAATAAAGATATATGCTCTCATTTAAAGTTGTATAAAAAGATTCAGTTATAGTCATCTGGACTCTGTTTTAGAAAAAAGAAAACGTTTCGACTCTCATCCAAGAGTCATTCTCAATCTGTAAAACAAGTCTGAGAACTCAGGTTTTCATCCTACTTTGTGTAAGCCCTGCCCACAGGGCGGGACCCCCTGACCCCCTGATAACTGAAACTAGCTGAGATGGTCCATCTACCTCACCGAGTACCTGATTAGCATCAGAATGCCCCGGTCGTCTCCAGGGTTTCAACAAACCGATATAAACAACCGGAAAGTTGATTCTTAAACCTCCATTACGATTTAAGGAAGGATTCCCTTTTTTTTTAACAAAGATTACCTCCTTAACCCCTCTTTCAAACTATCTTTTCTCCCTGCTCAGAATCTCTATCTCTCATTTAAAGTGTTCATAAAATATGTTTGTTGCAGTGTTTACTACAGGGGGTGTGTTTTTTATGCAAAATAAGACAGGATATCTAGTGTTTTCTTGAGAATAATATGGGACTTCAAAAATTGCAGCCTTTGCCATAATAATTAGTTAGTTCAAATTTTGATTCAATTACAATTAATCTTGCAGCCCTCATTTTCAACCCTAAATGATCCAACATTGCGGTGTCCAGCACACTTCTGGAAAGCAATGTGAAGCCCTACCCATTCCCATATTCTGTGCTGCAAAATGCGCCCTAATTTAGCATTCCAAAATTAGCTGGGCAGTAAAACGTAATGACTCGCTGCAGCAAAAAAGCAAAACTAATGTGGCGGAAAATATCATCTGTTATTGTTTTCGCTGAACTCCAAAACTGACGGCGGTAATGGCTATTTAAATATTCTCCTTTGAAGAGAAAGCTGTAATTGTTTGAGACGCAAAGCTCTTCCTCATTTCTGACTGTTTTCCTCCGTCTCCCCAGATGCCGCCACCTCGGGGGATGCCAAATCTCGGATGACTGACAGCTCGCAGTCGCCTAGCTACCGCATCAGGACCGAGTCGGAGCAGGTGTCGCTGTACTCCCCGGAGCAGTCCTCTCTCCATGAAAGTGAGGGTCTGTTATAGCTTCTCTCTTGATGCTGACTCATAGTTTCTCCTTCTTTCCCTTAAATCATTCTATTAACACTTTCTTACACTTCTTAACGAATGTCTCTACAAAGAAGAATTAAGCATCGTAAATTGTATATTCTAATAGAGAGGATTCTATCGATTCTTAATTGTACTGGGACAGATTTTGTGTGCGAGAATTAAAAAAACAACAGTAACTAGTCATTAAAAGTGTAACTATCTTTTAAGGTCCAGTCAAATTCAGTTAAGATTATAAATTGCCTTTGTAATTGCCCAGCCCTTTGGAGAACTTTTGTCTTCCCTGGCCGTGCTTGATATTTAGTGCATGACTTTTACTTCTGATTCTTCATTATGGCTAATAAAAGCTCGATAATCCACAATGGGCTGTTAAATTGCGAGAGGCCAAAGAAGAGTTTTCCCCCGCTCCAGCCATTTGTCATTAGCGCCGGTGCCTAACTAAAGGTCACGTCTGTTACATAAGTGCTGTGGTCGCCCTGCCTCCTGTCTCCTTGCCCTCTCTCCTCTGCCTCCTGTCCCCTTTAACCTCTCTCTCTCTCCTTGCCTCTTCTCCTCTGCCTCCTGCCTCCTGTCTCCTTACCCTCTCTCCTCTGCCTCCTGCCTCCTGTCTCTTACCCTCTCTCCTCTGCCCCTGTTCTCCTCCTCTCCTCCTCTGTCCCTCCTCTCTCCTTGCCTCCTCTCTCCTACCCTCTCTCCTCTGCCTTCTGTCCCTTACCCTCTCTCTTCTGCCTTCTGTCTCCTTACCCTCTCTCCTCTGCCTCCTCTCTCCCTACCCTCTCTCCTCTGCCTCCTGCCTCCTGCCTCCTGTCTCCCTTACCCTCTCTCCCTCTTCCTCCTGTCCTCTTACCCTCTCTCTTCTGCCTCCTGTCCCCTTACCGTTCTCTTCTGCTTTCTGTCCCCTGACCGTCTCTCTTCTGCCTCCTGCCTCCTGTCTCCCTTACCCTCTCCTCCTCTTCCTCCTGTCCTCTTACCCTCTCTCTTCTGCCTCCTGTCCCCTTACCGTCTCTCTTCTGCCTTCTGTCCCCTTACCGTCTCTCTTCTGCCTCCTGCCTCCTGTCTCCCTTACCCTCTCTCCTCTTCCTCCTGTCCTCTTACCCTCTCTCTTCTGCCTCCTGTCCCCTTACCGTCTCTCTTCTGCCTTCTGTCCCCTTACCGTCTCTCTTCTGCCTTTCCTGTCATCCTTTACCTCTCCCCTTCTGTCCTCTCCCCTCTGCCTCCTGTCTCCTTACCCTCTCCCCTCTGCCTCCTGTCTCCTTACCCTCTCTCCTCTGCCTCCTGTCCCCTTACCCTCTCTCCTCTGCCCTCCTCTCTCCCAGGGTCTGCAGGGAATTCTCGGAGCTCCACTCAAATGAACTCCTACTCGGACAGTGGCTACCAAGATGCCAGCAGCGGCTACCACAGCAGCCAGACCCTGGGCAAGGCTGAGCTCCGGATACAGCACTCGTTCCCTGGAGCTGGCACCGGCACGGGCACCAGCCGGAATGCCAGGGCAGAGGGCCAGACTTTGGTTGGCAGGTACTTGCCAAATGCACAGATTCATTGGACAGATTATTAAATGCACCTGTGTCGATGCTGTAAATGCCAATATCTCTATCAACAAATAACATTCCAACGACCAATGTATTCTGGCTCGTGATGTAAAAACTCAAATCTCACAGCGTGGTCTTTAGTACTTTGATGTGGGGAAGCCGTTGCTCAATGAGATGAAATATAATAAAATGTTACTGTAAAAACTGCAAAAAAACTACATTTCATTCCTTTACACTGACCCTGAGGGCAAAAACGTTAACTATGTTGCATTAAACAGTCAATTTATTTATGTGTAAAGCTATAAGAAAAATAAAAGGTTATATAATAATTGTCGAATATTTATATAACCTTTGTTGTATGTAATATTATATATTTTACAGTATTACATAAACATTACCCATGTGTGTGCCCAGATACACAAAAGTAAAGCATGTTCAAATTCATATGACCATTATCATCAGTAAAAATGATCAAAGCCGCAGTAAGGCAAGGCAAGGCAAGGCAAGTTTATTTGTAGAGCACAATTCGTACACACAGGCAATTCAAAGTGCCTTCACACAACAGGAAAAAATGCATTTTAAAAAAATCACAAAAGGACATGGCAGAAATCACAATCTTAGTTCAAAAGCACATAAAAAGAGAAGAGTGCCAAAGAAAAGCATTTCAGTCAATTATGCCAACGAGCAAAACAAAACAGTTTTTAGTTTAGATTTGAACATTGCCAGACAGCAAGCGGCCATGTCTCACATCCTCAGGAAGGACTGTTCCATATTTTTAGCTGGCATAAAACTGAAATGGCAGATTCCCCATGTTTAGTCCTGACTCTGGGCAACAGCAGGAGGCCGGCTCCCTGAGGTCCTCAGAGTCCGAGATGAGTTCATATGGCCACTAACATGTCCGAGATGTACTTTGGTGCTAGGCCATGGAGAGACGTTGTATACAAGCAGAGCTGCTTTGAAGTCTATTCTCTGAGCCACAGGGAGCCAGTGCAGAGACCTGAGCACAGGACTAATGTGATCGTACTTCCTGGTTCTAGTCAGGACCCGAGCAGCGGCGTTAGAGGTGGACAGATGATCAAAATATTGAAAATACCACAAATGTTGCTTTGAAAATGGTGGGGGGGAATCCTATGCTGTAATCTTCCAAATAAATTAATCAAGTTATAATTCTGCGCTTTAGTAGGTAATTTGTTTCATACATAAACCTCAACTTTTTTGTTAATATTGGCAACCTAATCCACAATTTACATAAAAACAAAAGATATTCATGTACTTTTATGTCATCTTTTTTTTTTAACTGATGGCAGATGGCTAAACACACATTTGTTACAATCTAATTCTGGCATCTTCAACAAGATTTATAAAGTTAAAACTGGGCACTAAGAAAATATATTTCCAAGCATATGTCCATGGTTGTCAGGCATTAAACACCTTCAATAGCCACATGATATATGGTATATGATATATTCAGAGCAGCCTGTATGGCACCAAAAACACGCAACATTCAAAATAACCTTGATTGATTATAGATTATAGGTTTCACTTGAGCACAATATTGAAATACCAGCGCGTTCAAGGTTAGAAAACAGCCGTACATCCCTACACACTGTAAAATCCAATATAAAAACACATAGCAGCCATCGTTCGGACCATTCCAACACTTGTAAACTGTAATTGCTGTAATTTCTCCCTTACTGTAGCTATGTAGGGCTGCAGGGCACAGAAGGTACACAGTGCACTAGCGCCGGAGCACAGTCACGCCTCATACAGCGCTGTACACAGAGACCACTGAGAAACCAAATGGCACTGTCAAGCGCAACAGGCGAGGGAGGGGCCGGGGCAGAGGGGGAATAAACGCAACCTGTGCTTTATACACTGTAGGGTTAAAATGTAAATTGCAAAACAAATTGTAACATAGGTAGAGGTGGGAGATGTGTAGAAAAATGGATAATGCAGCAATTGTGCTTTCGGAGAGATGCAAAATTAGATTATCGTGTATATCCTTAGTCATTAAAATGATTTAAAAAAATGACAGAAAAAAGAGCTGCTGGAAAATAAATTGAGCAAAAAAAATCTAGTGTAATTTGATAAAGTGATATGTCTGCTCTTTTGTGTTTGGTCCTTTCAAGTTTTGGGCGATATTTGAACCTCGTGCCAAGACATTTACAGGCACATTTTAGCACGTTCCTGATGCTTTGCTGAAATATAGTTTATTGAGGTAAAAAAAAAAAAAAAAAATGTGTATATTAATTTTGTATATTCATCAGTCACCCTTAAATACAGGATTGCTGCGTTTCAGATGACAACGCAACATTCTATACGCCCACAGGGTTTAATTTTATGTGTAGATTTGATATTGTTAATTTGGATTGGTGTAGTTTACAGCAAGATCATTGAACAGTTCAGGAAATGCAATGAACCTGGAATCTGAAAATGATGAAAATAACCTCTTAAACATTAAAAGTGATTCATTCCACACTTTCATCCAGTATTCTATTATTTATTGTATTTTTCGTAACTATGCTACTAGAACTCTGTCTTTAATCTGTTTCTTTTCGGGCTACAAAATATAGAATTTGTTATTTTTCCTAATCCTAAACACTTGCGGTCTTAACTTTGCAAAATATGACTTGTATTGTAGTCATTTCTTATCGTCAGTGCTATGCTTGGGTCTTTTTAATTACGATGTCTAAAGCCAATTCTCTGTCAATAAAAGCATGTGGTTTAGAGCAGAGTTTGGAGGAATAATCCTGGTTTGTGCACAGGAAATAATGTATATAAAGTATTTTTATAATGTTTTTATTTAGATTTAATCAATAAAAAATCACCCCACCCCATCATCATAATTACAAATCTAATTCATGGTTACTGGCTTTATGGTGAACTCATCCACATAATTCAACCAATTATTCTTAAAGGAGACATTACATACAGTATTATGCTTTTGTAGGTCATCTTTTTACATTTTGTTAATTGCAAACCTAAATATTGATCCAAAACAGCATAATAATAGAATCGGTTTCATAGACTTCCTGTTCAAAACTGCAGAACCGATAAGCCCCGCCTCGAGTGACTTTTTACCGTAGCAGGCAATGGATTGTCATTTACACGTTTTTATTTTTGCAAAGTGGCTTTGTGGCATTTTAGAACTCTACATGTATCACTCAGAGTTAAATTTTTTCAAATAATCATCAGATTTCAACGGGGGTAGGTGAAAAGAGGAATTTTCTCCAGCCGCAGTTTCAGGACAATACTCAAGCATGCAAGAATCAATCAAAATCCAACTTTGAGTCAGAGAATTATGATGAAACACTGTTATAATGAGTTTAAAAGCTCATTAAACATGATTTTGCATAATATGTCTCTATGTCTCTCTTTTAACATGTGATTCTACCTCAGGTCCCAGCGGTCACGACAGCCGCTCCGGGCCGGGCCATGCGGCGGGTCAGCTCTGTGCCCTCCCGCTCGCACTCCCCGGCCTACACCAGCCCGTCGCGCGGCTCCTCCCTGCGCACCTCCGTCAACAGCCCCTACAACTCCCCCGTCGTCACCGAGCCCAAACCTTTATCCAGCATCTTCTCCACCACGCTCCCCACGACCGTCCAGCGCTCCAACACCACCTGCGGAGGCACTTCCCCTTACTCCACGCAGAAGAACTCCCCCTCCGTACTGCGGCGCGTGGGCTCGGCCAACTCCAGATCGGGCAGCAGGACCACGTCGCCGTACCAAGCCCCCGGGTCGAGTTCGGGTCGCATGGGTTCCCCGCTAACCATGGGGGAGAATGGCATCAACGCGCCACTCACCAAGCAGCCCGGCCATTCGTCATCTCCGGTCAGGTCCAGCATGACGGCGGTCCCCCAGCACTACAGCGCCACGTTGCCCCGCTCCATGCTCCACAGCGCAGACCCGTACGGCCCCCAGAGTTATGACATTTACGAGAGGATGACGCGGCCCGACAGCCTCACAGGTACGGAGCGCATAAATACTCGACTGTAGAGGGCGGGTCAGCATTCTGTTGGACTCCGTCAGGCTCAATAGGTCAATACATGATCACTTATGCTGTCTGACATGTAAATACGTGAGGGTAAATGATCACACGAGCCTGAACCAACAATATCAATGCAGATGTATAGAATGCCTGGTGGAATGTATTATTAATCAGAACCACCTTTCCATATAGTGCGCGCTGCGGTCTAGAGAGCTATGCACACTTAAAGACATGTGTTTTGAAACCACAGGGCTAAAACAAGGTCAAAAAGTAAAATGAATTCATCTGTTTGGTGAAATGACAAATGCTTCTAATAAGACAGGAAAAACATCAAATAAAAAATGTTAGCTGACTTGAATAGATTGTGACTAGATTCTAATAGATTTTTACTTTTCACTTGGCAACAGGGCATGTTTTTCTTACCTCTAATTTCAAGTGTGTTATGTGAGATCTAGATTTTATTTTTAAAATATGACAAAATATGAACAAAATATGACATCTTTAGCTTTTTTTTAGAGTTTAGTTGAATTTGAGTCGTTAAAATGTACTTGAATCTGTATAAATCAATTAAATCAAAGCTTTTTTGACTTTTTTAAGATTATTAAATTGAATTTAGAAAAATGTAATTTGCAGAAAATGAAAATAGAACGATAGGGCATGGAATACAGTATTTATCATTTTCAAAAATATATGTTTTAAAATATTCTTCTTCCTGGGTCTACATAAACAACACATAGACAGTTGCATTTAAAAAAAATACATTCAAAAGACAGTCACCTGATATATTTTAGCAATACAATTACAATTTCTGTATTAAGTACATCATAGTAACAAAAACATTTCACGCAATCTAAATTGACCTCATATCTACTAAACATTATTAGACATATCTACTTGACAAAAACCGGTGTCAGCATTTCTCAGTTGTTATTGCAATGTGAGCGGACTGTTTTGTGCTTGACTTCACGCTGCCCCGGGATATCCTCAGACGCCTTGCTGGATGCTGACATTCAAGGTGAACGCTCGTTTTCGCTTCTGTGTTTTATTAGTTTCCTTTCATTTGTGGAGTGTGGTGCATGTCATTGGCGCAGTCCTGCCATTTTATCCTTTCATTAGCGCCCGGCTGTGAAGCAGACAGCGGCGGTACGAGCGCTCCCAGCAACAGGTGCAGGCTTTAAAAACAATCACTGGAGCTGGTTCTGGCCTTGACTCCACCATTAGCTCCGTGTAAGTGCTGGAGGAGGTTCTGTCTCACTTGATAAGATTCACCTTGGATGTCTTTGTATTCGACAAGAGATAAAAAAATAAATAAAAAAAAGGTTACATGAAAAGATATGTTTGATTATAACTTTCCATTTTCAGTAGGGCTGCCAAATAATTGCAATTTGAATGGTGGCAACCGTAAATTCCTCCTCGAAAAATCAAATCCCCTGTTTTATTCTGCATAAAAACCTTGTCGTTTAGAGCTCTTTTTGTCAATTATTTTTGGACGCGTTTTAAATGTGAACTTTGAACAGAATTGCATTGTTTAAAACATTAAAAAAAAGAAACATTTGCTATTCTCCCCAAATTATTCAGCCCAAATTTTCATTCATGCTTACATTTTGATATCCCATTCCATAAGAAACATGTTTGTGTTAATAATCCAGTTTATGAAATATGCTGATAGCGGCGCAGTGGGTTCGGCGTAAGCCCATAAACTAGAGGGTCGTTGTTCTAGCCTCATCTGAGCTGCTGTTGTGTCTTAGAGCAAGTCATATCACCCACATCGACTTCTCCAATCACGATATAGTTTACGGGGTTGGTTATGAACACTACATACTCAATTTGGTTATTTTATGAACTAAAGCCATCTGCCCACGAGAGGATATTTAAACCCAGTTTTGCTCTCCAGGAGTTTGAGGAGGCGTGGCTTGAGTAGTGCTTCTTCTTAGCATTTGTCGTGGGGTCAGTGATTCTGTTACCACTATTGCCAGGTGATGATCTGCTTCATTCACAGCCAATCAGAGCAGCCTGACAGCGCTAGCTCCGTTCCTAGTGACTGCTCTTATCCGCAGTTTACACCAAAGTGGTTACAGCCTGTAAGCGCAGCAAGAATCACTTTTAAAAGTAACCGGTCACACAATCTACAACTGGCCTAATTAAGTACGCGTCAATGGAGCATCTCCAGGCTTTTTAGCAGGCGAAACGTGGGGAAAGGATGCGAAGTGTCAACATAAACTGCCAATGACTTTCAAAATACGTTATCTAAAACATGAACAACGTGCCTCACCTCCTTATGGCGTCCAGGAGCATGTGCATCGCTGCCAGGACCTAAGGAATGATTCATGATGGACTGGAACGAGTTTATCGTCAAATTGGAGAAATATAACATACTACTTTACAACATCAAACATTCAAACATTCAAGGACAACTTGAGGCAGGAGGAAGCATAGAGTGAAATAGCCCCTCCAAAAAATTATGCAAACACAACAGTCACCACTTGTCATTGCTCTGCATAAAGCATTGTCCCGCTGAACTTTTGTGAAGTTTTGAAACCTTCTTTGTCCAACATTTCATGTGTAAGAAATATATAACAGTTTGGTGTTCAAACAGCGTGCAGCTCCACAGACGTGTGTGGCAGAAGTGCTGCTTGTGCTCCTGGTGTACATTCCGTGTTAAAGTGCAGAAATGATGCAAACCTGAGTAAACATTTTTCATTGACCATCGCCACCAAATGACTCTAACAGGCTCCTTACCTCCAGTGAATGCGTGCTCTGTTAGGCTTTTACAAGCAGCATTTAATCCATACATGTTTCTTATTTTTGTTTCAGTTTTCACTATAAGGAAGAGAGCATCCTTGTGTATTTGTGGTTCTTTTGACACCATGTTTGATCATGTGACATTTGACAATCTCAGGAAAGATTGATACAAGTGAGCTACAAGTGTGTGTAGCTGTCCTTCATGTGCGCGAGACAAAAACATTTAGCAAACTGTCAAGCACACTTTGACCTAAAGTAAAATTCTCTAGTGTCCAGCTGGCTTTAATTCTGAGTCATTTGTTTACAACGGCGAAGGAGAGCAGAAGAATAAAATGTACACAATGCTATTATTTGCCAATAAGTCTTTTTGAACACATCATGGCCAGTCATGTGCTTCATAGAAACTTTTCCTTTTATGTGCCATAATTCCACTGTAATCAATTCATAAATCTGTCTGTTGTAGGAAAATAATTTCAGTCTCAGAAAGCCAGTCAGCTGCATCCATTTTAAGTGTTTGTTTCTCCAAAGCGGGCACACGCCAGGCTGCCACCGCCGCCCTCCATCTTCAGTGTGCCAAGTGTAATCTGTTAACGCCAGCACCGGGGCTGAGGGCGAATTAAATGACGATAACACACAGAACGTGGCCATTCATCCTCAATAGACAGCCCCGTTATTTTTCTCTCTCCCTCCTTGACAATTTGCAGATGCTTTTGGAAGGAAGTGGCTGTGACTCTTCAGTCTGGGGGGACTGAGTTAAAAGACTGGAACGATGAGTCCGTTACAGGTTGTCTGTGAATGCTGTGAATGCTATTGTCCATAATGGCTTTTCTGATGGAAATGATTGAAAATTGCAGCGTCGCCGGTTACAATAATTACTATATCTATTTATCATTCAATAAATAAACGCTGGAACAATATTTTATGGGGTTATACATTTATCATGGGTACATTTATATAATACATAACGTCTTTGACTAATTACAGACCCATAACCAAAACCACAGTCCATTTCCCACGTCATTATTCCTCTTGTTTGTGCCGAGCTTTATTAAATAGCTTTCTGAATGAAAAATAATAGTTAAAGTGACAAAAAATTACTTTTATGTGTATTTTCTTGGACTAAGTATTGAAGTAAGAATTTTCCTTCTTAAATCTATTATATTGTAGTTCTTACGTTTACGGTATATTCTGATTTGAATAATCCCGATTATTGATCAGCCAAATATCTTGACATTCCTAGATACTAAAACATTTTAACAATATCATGTGTAGGAAATGGTTTATTGGGGTTATGCTGCTTTAAGGTTATGGTGTCAATGGCATAAAATAGTTTCAATATTATTCTTTTTTTTTTTTTTTGTCTGTTGCATTATATCGCACTTAGAAATGTGACGGACCGAATTGTGAACCTGACTGTCTCATGGA